>OX104134.1:46461335-47061335 GCA_944470555.2 Heterobilharzia americana
CCAATATCCAATATCTTTTTACCAGCTAGTGTAAACCAATTGAATCCTTCGCGCCCGCTTCTAAATCTTGCGGAACTATCCAAAGCTCGCTCCTTGAGTAGTGACGCGTTTTCGCTCGTCTCAGCTTTGGACTTTTCCACATAGAAAAACTCCCACTTGCAATACTCAATTTAAAAAGATCGGACGTTTGCAGAGCTTCTGTCTCCGCACGCACTTCACCGCTGCGTATTCGTCAACTCCTCAACAGTTGAAAATTGGCATTATTATTCCTTTGAACCAACCGGTCTACCTCCTGTCAGTGGTTCTTGAGCGTTTCAACTGCCAAACTGCCTTAGCTCTCGGTTCTCTTTGGAGGTCAATCCCCAGAAAAAATCTTTCCTGGTTATAAATACACATCTGGAGCTTACTTTTAAACTTGTTGGTCAAGAGCAGAGGAGCAAGTGACAAGTGTCTGAAGGTAAGCCAACATTAATTGTCTTCCTTTATATATTCTGTTCCTTCACTGCATTCAGTTTTAAACCCCCTATTGCTGTTAACTATTTGTTTTCCCAAAAAGTTTATATTATAGTGACATGTCTGCCCAAAACGCTAGATCGGAAGCTTTGACACGGTTAACGCGACCATGCACAAAAAGGGACAATAGCGCCCGAAACAACACTCTGGTCTGTACACACGAACAAACAGAGGTAGGGCGGAACACCGAAGTTTTAAAGAAGCACCCAACTCATGTTTCTAGAATTCCAGTCGCCATCAGATAGGTGACACAGTAGCACTAGCCCATTATAAACTAGTCCTACCTTGGCCAAGGATCATACCACGCCTGAAAAGAGGGGACGGCGTAAAAGGCTTAAGAATAAGGCAGCCACAAGCGGTTCACCACAATCCGTAGCACTTTCTTCATGGGAAGAAGGCTGCATTACGACACCCGATGGCTGCAGTGTTTGCACTAAAGTTGTTTCGATAGTTGATGTGGCACTTGCTTGCAGCTTATGTCATCGATGGGCGCGTTGCCACTGCGATACTAAAGTCCCCTGACAACACCATAAGTTGATGAAGAGACAACCAAGCAGATGGTTCGAATACACTTGTCCGGAGTGCAGGAAGCTGCCCACACTCCACACAGAAAGCCTGGAAGAGATGCTCTTCGCCACGCAAAAGCTACCAGTACCCTCGAATAAAGTAGAGTTAACACTAAGGAATAACAGAGGGACCTGGAGACTGGACTAGAGCTCCAGCTGCGGGCATGCCACCAAGTGTGTGGACCACAAAGGCCGTCTCCGTACCCACTACCCAGCCTCAAAAAACGTCAGGCGCATAGCTAAAGACATCGACCGCTGGACTCCCTACGAAACCCACCCCAAACACCCCACGCACCGTGACTGAGAAACAACCAGTAGAAATGCACAGACCCATTGGAAAGTCGGGCATGCCACTTACGACGAACCCAGGTCACAACAGGGCTAACTCGATCATCTTGTTCAACGTCAATGTATCGATAGACTCATTGTTGGTCGAGAGGGAACGGTTTGACAGCCGAATATGGTCTGACTACTGTCAGATACTGTGACTCCCTCCTCTCCCCGTAACTTTGTGTCGCCTTTCCCGAGGAAGCCGTGCACTCCGAGAGAAGCCACCCCTTTATGTGTCCTTGAAGATTGCCAGAAAGGCTTAAGACACCCTCCTCTCGCGACAACCAGACGTTGCTAGTGCCTGCTAAATTTGAGCCAGGTCTGACAAGCCATAGTCAATAAGAGAGGAGGAGAGAAAGTTAGTGGTTGGGAATACCAAAAGAAACAACACTATAGTTGCACATGGGATTCCGGAATTGCCAAGTGACCGCTTGGTTAAAGATCGATACTTTCACGACGTCCAACAATGGCAGTGGCCTCAACCAAAGTTGGTCTCAACAGCATACTGGCCAACAGCGTCAGTAGACTGCCAAGGCCAGAGCGTCTGAAGTTCATACCCACCCCAGACTACTCGCCATCCGGTTCGACATATTGGCCTACCTCGCAGGCGTTCTACACGCATGGTATAATGCGAAAAATCGCATGATTGGTTCCGTATGCATGTGTGAAAGTAAGCCTAGACCCACGAGGAAAGAGGATAAACGGCAACTACCAAGACCTCTGGAGTCATTGGTCGTCACACAGGCACTGACTAGTGAGTTAGATACATCGAGTAAAGAAGCTCCCACAGCCCCCACTCTAGTCGAAAACAAAACACAAAAAACGAAACGATCTCAGTCGCATGAGGACTGGTGACGCTAGACCCAACCACGTAAGCTCTCCTCCTGCGAAAATACACAACCAGCCCTCCCTCTCACCAGGCACACTCTAACAACAGCAACTTCAGGGGGCTAAGAGGGAAGGTAGCAAAAATGAGGATGCTGCATGAACATCAGCACTCCGACATCATATTCATCACCGAATCCTTGCTCTCGCCGGACATCGACGAAGAGATGCGTGTTACTGGCATGGTAAGCTTTCGCAGGGACAGAGCTCACAGCAAGAGGGGGAGTGGCTGTATACATAAGCTACCGTTTAAAGACAAAGGTGGCTAGCGATACCGCCTTAGCCCAGCTCCCAAGATCTCTATGATGTTACGTCGCTCTCCACTGTACCAAATACCTGCTCAGAGTCATATATCAGTCCGCGACCAGCCCTCCTACACATAAGGAAACGGTCATCAAGGTAATCTTAAAGACTTCCTCTGCAACTTACGATTCCGTAATCATTGCCAGTAACTTCAACACTTCATCCATCTTCTTTGAAATGGAAGGGAGATACATCACATCCTTCAATCAGAAGCTGAAGAATGCAATTAAAACCGCTAGTCTCAAAGAGAAAGTGGGCGATGCCACATGCTGAGGAACTGAAGAAGGCGTATCGCGTCTTGACTACACTGTGACGAATGATGACCTTCTCATTGAGGATGTATGTATTCAACCTCCCCTCGGCCTCAGTGACCACGCTGTAATAACCTTCTCCATGATTACTAGGGAGGCCCTGCAACTGGAGACACCCAACACCTTCCCTTGCTACAGCAAGGCCAACTATGAGACCATGAGGGACCACCTCATGGATGCATCGTGACCAGTAGACTGAACTCATCTCGAAATAGATAAACACTGGTTACGGGTGAAGATAGTCGCTGGGGCCATCAGTCACAGTGTACCAGAGGTAACACATAGACTGTCAGTGAGAACCCCATGGCTAAGGCATGGAACGGAGAGGTTACATTAGACCAAGAAGCAGGCTTGGTTCAAGTGGCGCTCATCACGCTGGGAGTCTGATTTTTCGGACTACGAAAGGATTCGCAACCACCGTAACGGTAGAGTGCGTAGCGACAGATTTACCTATAAAACAAACCTGGTGGGGAGATTTCACAACAACCCCAAAAACTTGTGCCGCTTCATGTCGAGAAGGAAGTCGACCGACAAGGGAGTGAATCTTGTCACAGGCCATGATGGGAGTATACTAGGCAGTCTAGAGATTGCCGAGCTTTTGAGCTCACACTTCCAAGCCCAACTTAGTACCGACACAAAATCCACACCAACTAGTTACGACACCGGCCAGGTCGTAAATAACGAGTACCTCTGTCACATCTCAACGGCATAGAAGAAAGTTTTCTAGAAATTATCCAGGCAAGTCCCATGGCTGCGATAACCTAAATCCGGCGATCCTAAAAAACTACGCGGAGGTGCTTGCAAAACCAATCTGCACCCTCTCCAAGCACTCAATAGAGCCGCGCAAGGTCCCTAGAGAATGGGAAAGCGCCGTCTTGTCACCCATTTCTAAGGTAGGAGGGAGAAAAAGCCCTGGCAGCTACAGGCCATTGCTCTACTGCCTATTATATCGAAAGTGTTGGAAGGCTTAGTGGCTGACGCTATCTGGGAATTCCTCAACAAGAAAAACGCCGTCCATGCCGCTCAGCATGGCTTTCGGGGTGGTCGCGCATGTGCCACCAATTTACTAACCGCCTGGGACAACTGGACACTAGGCTGGGACTGAAGAATGAAGGTACGTGTTATTTTTCTCGACCTAGCCGAAGCATTTGACGGTGTTCCGCCCACAGTCCTGCTTAGCAAGATCATGTCAGCTGGTATAGGTGAATCCCTTGGTTCAAGAAGTACCTGAAAGGGAGGCAGTTCTGCACCAAAGTAAACAGAATTAGGTCGAAGTGGACACCATCGACGTCAGGAGTATCACGAGGAGCAATCCTAGGACCACTTCCGTTCCTCCCGTTTGTCAACGATCTGCCAGACAAAATAACCTCACCCATCTTCTTCTTCGCTGACGTCATTAAAATTTCGAGGGTGGTAAACGAAGAAGCCAACCACACAGCATTAAGAACGGACTTGCAGCAACTCGAATTGTGGTCATCGGGAAATGGCCTGAGCTTCAACCTGGAAAAGTGCAAAGTGATGCACATCGGGAAACATGAAGCAAGTACGACCAACTTCCAGTACATGTTGAGCAACCTTGCTATCACCAGAGTATCCATGGAGAAAGATTTGGGGCTCAACTTCTCCGACACCTTGGACGACTACAAAGGTATGACGACCAGAGCGAATGCCATTCCACACTTTTTGCGTAGACAGCTTGGCATCCTCACTCCCGAACTCTTCCTCACCGATTTCAAATCCTACGTGCGGTCTCATCTAGAGGTCTTCAATACGCTGGTCCCCCCAACCGTCAAGAGACACTCTAGTGTCTTCGAAAAATACAAAGAACTGCAACAAAATCAGTGGTGGGGTTAAGGGTAAAGACGTATCCTGAAACACTAAAACACCTAAACTTATTTACCTTGGGTTATTGTGGGAAGAGGGGTGACCTTATTGTGGCATTCAAGATCACCCACTAGACAGACCATGCAAACAAATCAATTTTGTCTACAACTCAGCGGTCTTCACGACGAAACCCCATTAGGATAGCACACCAGAAAGCGAACACCATAAACAGGTCAAATCTTTTCTCCCTGAGAGTATGTGCTTTATGGAATGCCTTGCCGCGACATATAGTTATAGCCCTCTCAGTCGACTCATTCAGGAGACGGCTAGACAGTTGTCACCTCGTATGGTCTACCACGGACGTACTCAGGTAGTCACCAGCTTCATTAGCCCCCACCTCCCGCCTACCTACTGCTCACTCTTTTCTCAATATACCCACATTACTAGGAACCGAACCAACGCTACCATTCGGGCAATCCCCACACACTTTGATTTTTTCTCTCACTTCTCTTTTCACCCTCCCCCTTCTTCGCTTCCTTCCTTTTTCTGTTCCCTTATTTTCTTTTCTCTTTCTTTTTTCTTCTTTCCTCTTCATTCTTTCCATCTTTTACCACCACCTTACTATTCTGTTTCAGTCACGACAGCAACCCGTAGCTCCCCATTCACTCGACAAATTATAACCCACAAAATATCCACCTCACGAAGCTAAAAGCAAGAAAGCAGAGGGGATTTCCTCGTGCACTGTAGGAGTGAACAGAACAGCTCGAACCAAGCCCTAAGAACTAGACGCGAGAAATCAAAAACTATCAGTTTTCTACGCTCACACTATCAACATTGGATATTGGATACTGGAACGGTTCCAGGTCTTTGGTGGGTTCCAGTGCAGTAGGTCTACCCACTCGGCTGCGTTAGCTGTGGCTAGCCCGACTGGCGGTTGAATGTTGGTTAAATTTGTAGGGTGTTGCTTTTTTTTTCTTTCGAGGATTGTGGTGCAGATGGGTTCCTCAGGTGCCGTGCCAGCAGACAATTAGTCAGACTGGTTGTAAAAATGAGATGAAAAATATGTGCAGAGAAATCAAGTTAGAGAAAGTGCAAAGAAAAATAAAGGTAAAGACGAAGCATTGATAGATTGATGGGGAAGGGGTGATAGAAGAGCTTTCGTTAAAGTTTGAAAACGTAAAGTCAGAAGGAAAAATAATAAATAACATGATAGGACGAATGGGAATATAGTAATTCCTTTAGTAGGAGACAGTAACTTGAGGGGACGTCTACAGGAAAGTATAAGGTTGAGCCAAGTTCCCAGTGATAGTGGTTTTACAAAGTGTTCGGTAACAGTTGGTCGTACCGAGTTAGTAAGTCGTGTCAGCCAGTCCATATCCCAGTTGGATGAGCGCAAACCGTGCGTCGCTGTGTAACTGTCCAACCTCTTTTTGAAGCTGTCAACAGACGGAGCAGCAGCAGTCTCGGTAGGCAGTACGTTCCAGATTGGGATGTGTCGTTCCCCTCATGCGTTATTTCTGCGGGTCAGCTATCCGTGATGAATGTCATCATTGTGACTGAGTTCCACATGATAGATCTGAGCACATTCCACGTATTCCGTATGCAACTGGCCCTTTCTCTGTTCCAGAAACCGAATGTTATGTGGTTTCCTAAATCAAAACCCTAGGTAGAAGCAACTGAAACAAAGAAATCTTCGAGTCACTTTCATAGTTTATATCTCAGGATCGGTGCATGTAAGTTCCAGAAATTCATGAAACAAAACACTTCACTGACCCACGCTGAAATATGTTACGTTCACCTGATTCGAGAAGTAGTAGATACAGCTCGATAGGCTACTTCTCTTTGATCAGAGATGCACACGTATGCGACAATTAACATTTCAGATTAGGTTTGTTTTGGTCTCTGCGATTAACTGCAGCAAAATAAAGGAAAATGCCCCTTGAAATCACATAAGGATATAGTGTTTGTTATTTATGGATCACAACGGTATTAAATAGTTACGTTATTTAGACCAATTAAAGCTACTTTTCAGGCTTTCCGGCTTTCAAGTTCTTCGGACACCATAAAATGCACTGAAACTTCCCTACTCAAGCAGAATAAAATGCAAACGAATTTATGTTTTTATTGCTTTTTCGAAACTATTTTGAAAAATGAATGCAAATTTTTCCCCACCAATAGCGTGTTAGCCAAGTCGCCTAGAAGTGCGTCAGCATCTTGGTTACGCTGTATGCTGTCTATCCATTGCCGACCCTTCATATCTTAAAGCATTTGAAACGCAATTCGTCCGCTTTCTAGTCTCCACTTCTGAACTACCTCAGTTTCACTGTCAACCATTGCCGTTTATCGATTGTTTCCTACTATTATGAGTAATTGCATTATCCGCGCTTGCGACTTGTCGGTTAACGCTTTGTCTTCGAGATTGTCGTGGTAGCCGTAAACCTCGCATTGTCTTGTATCTCCTCCTCTAACAGCAGCCTGCCTACAAGCTTACTGAAAACCTAACAACGGCTGGTTGTTACAGTCGATTTGCTAGCCATCTTGTTTGCATTGTGTCCAGTACTTCCTCGGAGTTGCTGGACTGTTTGGGAAGTGATGTTACTTAGTTTAATTTTCGTCAAAATGTTACTGATGTTCTTGATAGTTGAGCGACCACAGCAACGCCAAACTAATTAAATTTGAAAAACCAGTGGCACTGCCCAAGTAGATTGAGTGATAGGAGACTAGTAATGTGTAACGATCTCCTAACCTTTGAGATTTTACTCATAGGTTTGATCAGTTTTGTGAGAATAACTGGTTATTTGAACAAAGTAAGGTCTTTCTGATCGGAAAATAAGACCTATTCCAGCGTACATATCAAAATGTATATGTGCTGCACAAACTCGATGGGTTACTTTAATGTAACTGGTTAGTTACTGCCACTTCACCTTCATCTCTCAGATACTTCTGAGTTAAGTTTGTTGTCAACTTTGGAATGCATGAACTACTACTTATATGAATCGCACTTATACAAGGATGTTTGAATTGCTTTTGGAATGCAAACTGATAACGAAACTTTCCTACTTCTGATATTCGTCTCAATTAAACTAAAAACTAGTCTAATGTATGTGCGTATAACACATCTAGATGGTTTCTAGATCAACAAGCGTATGTAAAGCGCCTTATTTCAAAGTCCTAAACGTATTGTACATTTTGTTCTAAAAAGGGTCATTTTTTGTTTCCCGAATATCTTAAATATATGGCGTCGCTCATATATCAAAATGTGGATACATGATGCTCCTTGAGTAGCTCAAGAATTTAGATGGACTGACTAGCCCTTTTTAACCTCACGTTTTTTCTGTCATCGGCTCTACTTCTTAAGCATAAAAATGTAGTAATGTAGTGTGTTCTGAGGGAATCTGTAACAGTCAGCTTATGATTATCCCCGTAACTAAGATAAGCAAACGTAAGGAATTCGGATCTTATCCTTAAGCTCCTCGGCCATGCTCTTACACGTCATTTCAAAAGGGAGAAAATAAGTAAGATTTCCTTTCCAAGTCATCTCTTAAAAGGTGATGTCCATAAATTCATTTCCGAACCTCAAGACAGGAGTTCGAGCTAGTATAGTTGTTTATGAAGAACTACTAAGATATACTTCATGTTTAGAAGACGAGTTGTTGATTCAGATCTAATGTGAATGAGGTCTCTAGTGTTATATATGTGGTCTCAATCATCTTGATCGTTTTTGCAATAGACCATGTAAGCGCTCCGCCAATTTGGCACTCAATATTGTACACTTAAAAGCTATTTTAAGGTCATGGTGTTCATCGATTTATATAGCTGCACACTTTACTAATCTTGATATGCAGCGTCATCTCAAGGTCTTTATTTTTATATGTTCACATCCTGTGGTAAAACATTTATCACCATTAAAATGATTATTGTTAAAACACAAACTTGGCAAAAAATCGTCGTAGGAAAGCTTCATACAAAACAGTGCAGCAGCATTATGAAGATAGACGGAAGAGAGAATTAAAACGAAAGTGGATTTTCAAAGAAGCAGTCTCAAAGATACATGGCAAGAACCATTCACTACTTTAGCTTCACTTATGGGTAACAGACGGTAAGAAAGCTATACAATGACCGCCACTCCCTAGACAGCAGCGACAGTCGTTCAGTAAGGATACCCACTGTTTCTGATGGGCTACAATTGCGCAAATTAGACAGATCATCAGACTAGCTCGGGGTGATGTACTCCAGTAGCCGTACGATAGTCTTAGCGATCATTACTTCCAGTCTCTACTAATGGATGTAACTGTACGTTCCCACAACAGACAGATAAAACCAAAGTAGAACCTCGCACAGGTGAACCGGTTCAAGTTGCCACACTTCACAGTAGTATAAAGAAGAACAGGCAAATAGGAAAAGAGTGATATCAAAGTTGTGTGAGAGAATAAACAATCTAAAGTTAAAGTTTAGTGCGAATATTCAAGCTTTAGAAGATATCAAGGAGTGAATACATCTGCACCACTATGACTGATTTTCAGCCACTTCACCGAGAGTACTCAACCACTGATTCTTTTCGTCTCGGGGACCTCAATCAGATAGTGTACATCTCCCCACACGTTTCAGATCAATAACTAGAGACCCTATGGGTCCCTGCCACATCTTGAACTGGCCACCCTGAACTCTCTTCCAGCCTAATTCAGCTTTCCCTAGCATGGCACGTCACGGTAGACGGTAGCTCGGCATGCTCAGTACATGTCCAAGTCATCTCATCCGATGAAAGTTCACAACCTAATCAATCCACTTGCCTTCCTTGCCCAGTACTCGTCGCCTAACCTCAGCATTGCTCTCACAGTGACTCCACCAAATGAAAGCAATGCTACGAAGACATCCGTGATCAAAACCCTGTAATCGCATTATGTCTTCTACTCTCAATGGTCACGTCTGACAGTCGTATAACAGGACAGAATGGACTGCAGTGCAGCATAGTGGTCCTCTGATAGATAGTCGGATATCTCGCGAGTCGCTGCCAAGAGTGAACGCCAGCACGTAAATCAGAGACGGGAATTCCGCATCCGTAATAAGATCTCGTCAGCAACCAGCCTGTTCGAGCTGATGCAACCCACCAAATTAGTGAATCGGTCTATACATTCAACCACTTCACTTCCTATCAATAAACTAGGAGTGGTTCCAGACCAGTCCTGGAGCATCGTCTTACATTTGACAGGTGCGAGACGCATGCCAAACATACTCAGATCTCCGATCAACACGTTCACAAGACCCTGTATATTGTCAACGTCTTCACCTCACAGGACAATGTCTTTTGCATACTGCAAGTCAACAAGATGACCTCCAGGCTGTAGATGAATCTATGTGAGGTTAGATGTACCCAACATTATGTCCATTAGTACGTCTATGACGAAGTTAAATAGCAACGGTGACCGTGAGCACTCCTGGCGGACACCACTAGTTGTCGTCACTTGAGACGACAACTCTCCATACGCCCGTACACGGCTGCATGAGTTCGAGTAGAGAGCTTTAATTAGCCATATGGTATAGGTTGCCAACTGTCTTTACCGGTGTTTCTACAGCAGACTTAATATCACCCCAGGTTCTTAAATACGTACTTGGTGTCCTTCACTTTACTATCGCCTGTTTCCTGTGACCAGTGAGGCGAGGACACATACACGTACCAACACGTGATCGGAGTCTAAACAGGGACTCCAGAGAGTGTGGCAATCCTCCACCGATGACTTATAGCAATGTGAACTATTTATGTCCATCGTTGGTTTGATTTTGACAGACGATATGTTCAGAAAGTGTCTCTCCTTATGCATAAAGCTAGTACTAGCCAGGAACAAGTGATTATCAGGACAAAACTACAACGGACGATCATCGTTGTCGGTTTGTTGGCATGGGATTCCGTAAATATTTCCCAGGTGCGTTTCCGATTGGCTGAGCTCCCTTACTTGAGCGTTGTGGTCACCTGGCAATATGACTGTATCTGAACACTTTGCTCTGTTTGGTGAAATTGACAACTTTTCACAGAATTCATCCTTTGTATCATGTGAACTGCAGTCGGTGGGTGCATAGGGGGAGATTACGAACGGGTATCGCCTAGTCTCACTATCCTTCCAAGGTTTCACAGATCCATTTTGTCGAACACCACACAAACGGCTGTTGACTGGTATTGAGTCGAGAAGCTGATTTTCTGTCCTACAGCTCAATGCTGTACCTACACCAGCGAGTCCATGAGAGCTTGTCACTGGGTATCTGGATACTCATAAAGTGAATTTTGAAGATTCACTACAATGGTCAGATGAGGTCAATTTAATGACCACATTAGGGTGTCAGAGGCACAGCACATATCCCTGGTTCGACATTTCAGAGTTCTGGCAAGCGATGCTTGCTGTCTGATATGTTGAAGAAAAGCAACCGTGTGTACATAATGTTCTACGTGAGAGCGGTAATCCAGGAAAGTTCATTAAAGCCAAATGTAATTCGGAACGAGAAGTGACGACAGGGGAAAATCTTTTGTTTCTCCGATTACAATTCTCAGGAGATGCTTTAAGGGACGTATCACAATGCCTAGCCAGAGTAGTCAATAGATCATTTAATGTAGACCATCTTTTCATAGCCTTAAGTAATCCGCTAAAGCCTAGTCCGAGACTAAAGGATAGACTACCTAGTCCGAACTATTCATCTTCCATACATGGATTTAACTGTTCCGTGAAACGAGTTACAGAGAGCGTACGTACAATTAAGTGGGTGCATCTCCGGATATGAGAGCAATTACCAATTTGGAATGGAAAAGGTGAAGTGAAAATGCTGAAACGTTCTGTCCAAGCGTACCCAGTAAACACAGGGCATCATATAGATGCTAATGAAGCTTTTAATTTCATACATTGTGTCTTAAAAACAATACCAACCGTACATCGCCAACGCCTGCTTAACACAGCTGAGGCTATCACAATAAAATTGATGAAACCTGGAATTTTCGTGTATTATTCCTCTAAAGACTACTCATATCTTCCTCATTTGCTTTCTTTTCTTATCACATTCTTTATCTGCATATATGTCAACCTAATATTAGCCTATTCAAAAAGCAAAATAGAGTTCATTACAGTTTCTAACTCATACTCTATTTTGAAAATGCATTTGCCTCAAACTTGGCTTATTTTACGCTGTACAGTTTCATTTTATAGTTGTAGAACCTGATGAGAACTTATTGAAAGAATATTCTTCCTGCAGATTGTTTTTAATAAATGTTAGGGGAATCTGTAAATATTTAAAATCCTACAACTCTACTGTTAACCATAGCTGCAGCTTTAGCTTTTGCTTCCCACCATTTCTGAAGGACATTGCATAGACTCTTTGCCAATCCATATCTTAGCTTATTCTGCTACTTATTGAGCTCGGAGACCGCAAAAATTAGTAGAAATTCATGCAATAATTCAGAGGGAACTATCGAGATCCCCTGAAGCATATTTTGAGGGCCAAAATCTCCATAGCTTTATTTTTACAGCAAAATGAGAATTAGTTACGGTCTCTTTAACGTCAAAATAGAAATTACACCGGTCTTCTTCAAAATGAGTTAACTCTTGCAACCGCAGCTATTTCTACTTCGATTTAGGTGCAGATATACGGGTAATTAAGAAGAAGCGCCACAGAAGGACCGGCAATCTTCCAACTGATGACACTATGGTATATTTGTGTCAACCGCAAATTTGAGGTGTGTTGTAAACTTTGCTGTCAGCATCCTTAATCTTTTGAAGCGGCGTTGAAAATAAACATAGCAGCTTTCCATGTCTTCATCCTCCGTTGCATTGGACGAAATGCTTCGATAACCAAAAGTCTGGCATCTTGGATCCTGAACGTGTGCTGGGCTTGTGGGTACGCATGCAAGACCCAAGTGCGGTTATTCACCTCATTCGCCCTGTTTTATAAAAAAAAATAAGTATTAACGTAATGTCTCAGTCTCTTTTTCTAGTGGTAACAGTCGGTGAGTGTTTTTTCAGCAGCCTGAACTAAACGATTGACGTAACCTATCAAAAGCTCAAATTGCTGTGAATGTGTTCTAAACAAAACCATTTCGCTCACACGTATGTACATATGTATACACGACGTCTAGGTTGCTTTTCTCGATGGGAGTTTATATTCACTGTTTTTCTCCTTGCTCTTTGTCTTGTACGCATACTATCCTTGTGATAAATAGTAAAAATTTAATTTTCTACATCAATTTAAAGTCATCATAATCTATTTATTTACCCATTTTAGGTGCATCATGTTTTTCCGTCCTCTCAAAAATGTTTTGTTTTCGGTGAAGTTGGTCCCTCACATCAAATATCTTTCAACAACTAAGGTTCCTGCATATTTATTAGACAGGACAGTAAAGGCGGAAGAAGTTTTAAAGCGTCTTACTCCTGAGGATACTAAAAGACTTGAATTTATATGACAGAATATCGTACTATGCTTGAACAAGGTGCTAATGTCCCGAAGTCTCTCAACCAGAAAAATATTTTAGACTTACTGTGCTGCACAAGCTTTACATCTCGATCTAATTTTTTGAAGCACCTGTTCATATGCGAAAAGCGTCATGAAAATGATCTTCAGAGAAGGGCGGGAAAGGTGAGATAATACTTTTGACTCTGAAGTCTATTAAATCATTGCTTTTACTGGTTGTGGCTTTTTTATGAAATTCTAGAGACGTAGATTGTCTGAACCGTGTAAATCTAATTGTCTCGCATTCATAGGTATTTTTGCACCTAAGGTTAACAACTTCATTTAACCTTTTGATGGTGTGCGGAAGGAGTCTTCTCTCCAGAAATTTAAAACAGTTCCTTTTATAAACTTTGACAAAACAATGACGTTTCGTTTTTGCTCAAAATGAATTGTACTTTATGGTAGCATGAAGCGTCATGACTTTCTGTCTAATTTGTCTAACTTGCTTACACATGTTGAAGTGCATACATAACAAAGTTCATTGGTGTGACCAGTTTTTTGATGAAAAATATTACAGATACGCAGTGTAACTATGATGAGTGTTGTGATGTATTTATGACCTACATTTTTATTACTTTGGCACTAAAGTTTTGGTTTTCTAAACATACTGAGATTATATTAAAGTTTTCACGTATAGTTTTTGTGCGCATGTTCATGATTTTACCTGGCATCTTTCCCTGCTATGAATGATTGCATATTCAGCAATATGTTGTGTTTTTATATTTAGGTGAGACCGACAACTGAAAAAGACCCTGCGTCATCTGATCGTATTTTGCGAATGATTGATGAGAAATACGCTCGTTTACATTGGGATTTTTGGTTGGCTTCTGAAGTCAAATGTCCTGAATCATCTCAACCTTTACTATTCGACTTCTCCTTTGAATCTGAGATGAGACTGGTTGATATTAAATCCCTTTCAAAACAAATGACGCACGTACTTCAGAGAAACCGTTTAATGCGACCACATCCATTCCACATGGTGCTTTGTGGTTTAAAACAAGGAACAAACCAATTTGCTCTTATGGAAGAAGCTTTTGGAATAAATGGAAAGGTTGGTTTATTAGTTTTACTGGACATAAACGGGTTATAAATGGTGTGGCTATGGCTCGCTGACCCTAGAAATCAACTTTCAACCGGTGCACCACTTGCCAACGATGAGTATTAAGATAATATCAGCCTCTATACAAGCGTAACTCATAACCTATTACACGTGCTTACCAAATTACTCTGTTATTATTGGCTGTCAAGATGTGTGTGTATGACAACTACCAAGACATTTTTTTATTAAGTGATGGTAAATGCACTCTATTGTGCTGCTAGGTAGTTTGAATGACGTATCCTCCATTAAGAGGATATCTAAAAGTTGTGTAGTTGCCCTGATGTGATAGTAGACAAGAAATTGTGTCCAGAACGTTATCCATCAAATAATACCATCTGAAATGTGATAAACCGATAAAATAGGACGATGTTGCTTGTGTATTTGAAAGATCTGATGGTGCTATTTGAACCACTACTTGACTTTTACATCTCTGCCGTTACGCACTAATTTTCACTTGTAAAATTCTATATAAGGGACATTTTAGACGTATTATATTTGATATTTGTGTGCATACTGTAAACTACCGATTGTGTGTAAGCTACCTAGGTAAATAATTGACAACCGTACTCACAAGGAAGCATTTCAGGACCAAAAAGTTACCATACTGTAATATATTTCTTGTTTTTTCCTCATAACATAAAAATTCAGTAGTCTAAATCTGCTCAGGCAGTGAGTCCCATCTATTGTTTGGGGGCTCCCCACACCTCGTTAGGTGGAGCTGGATTCGATCCAGTTATCCATGGCTTCATGACATAACATAATTAGCTTGAAATATAAATAAACCCCATTATTATGATTTTTTGTCCAATTAATTTTTTCTGGTAGTTAGTGAACGGTAAAGTTAGGGTCTTCTTAGTCAATAAAACGTTATCTGATTGGTGTTAGAATAGTCAGCAACATTCTCTATGGAACATTATCATGCACTGGAATGTACTAACGTATTTATAATTGATAGCACAAGCTTGTTTTCAGAACCAACTATCCAGTTCTTATGATGAATCAAGAATACCGAATACTGAAGAATTCCACTGGCGGTTACGGCAACAAACTACCACACTTAAAAACAGCAGTATTTGCAGAGCTTCAGAGTACTATATGTAAAACGACCACTACTGTGATTTCGAATAATTCAATTATAATTGTTTCAGTTTTCTGAATATTTGGTCATACATTTTATAGCCAGTAATTATACCATGCAGCTAAGGCAATCAGCTAATATCAACAGAGGACCTGGGATTACTGCGTAG
Organism: Heterobilharzia americana; assembly: GCA_944470555.2. Taxonomy (NCBI): domain Eukaryota; kingdom Metazoa; phylum Platyhelminthes; class Trematoda; order Strigeidida; family Schistosomatidae; genus Heterobilharzia; species Heterobilharzia americana. Next base: position 46,476,898 of record OX104134.1, read on the forward strand.
CAGCTCAAGTTGTCGCACCTCACGTCAGACCATCCAGCGAGAGTGGACTCAGAAAAAATATGAAGAAATAAGGAAGAAAGTTGCTAGGAGTTGGAGAAAGTCGTGAGATGACAGGTAGGAATACGAAATCCGGTATTAAAACTAAGTGTGTAGATACATCTGCACCACTGCGGTCACATCACCTAAGGTATCCATCCAAGCATAGGTGTATGTTGTTATATATAAAGTCTAGACTTTCGTGTACGGCTCAGACTAGCAATTAAAGATCTCATGGACTATTGTCGTGTTTTAGTCTGGCTGCTTTCCAACCTATTCCAGTCTGAACCTACCCTATTTAACATTATGCGATGGGCTGCATAGTGAATAAGCATATGTAAAACATGTCTCAGTCACCTTAATTAACAAAGATTCACAACCTCGCTTGCTGACATTCAACATCTGCCTAAAACTCTGCGTCTGACTTCTGCATTATTGATGTAGTGATACTGTGAAACAGCGTATGGTACGAAGACAACGGTGATCCAACACCTGAAACCTCATCCTCTACTGTTATTGACCGTGTTCAACTGCTATATAGTAGGAGCAAGTGAACTTCAGGACGGTACACATGACCCTTAGTAGGCAATCCGATGTCGTGACGGAGCCATAGAGGGCGCAAGTTGGTGAAGCTAAGCTAGCCTTTTCTTTAGTCGCTGAGACAAAAGCAGTTTAAGTTTTTCTGGTGAGAAACGCATTTCAAACATTCTCGATTTGCCAGTCAAGGCGTCCAGTAGACTGCATTTTGTCAGTCTTCACCTGGCAGGACTGCGATCTTCATACTCTAGGTCTTCTAAGGAGTTTCATGTGACGTGATCAATTCCTTTAATCAAACGACAAGAATGAGACCTTGATAAGTACATCTGTGACAAAATCAAATAAAGATGAAAAGTACACATCTGTAACTGACACCACAAGACCCATTCAAGTCACCTAATAACTTAGTAGTGGCCCAATAACGACCACAAATGTTCAAAGCTTAGAGCTTCCAACAGAGCAGCGTTCTTACGTGGCATCCCTTTCGATGAGAGATACTGTTATAAGACTACCTTAGCAGCTGAGTCGAACGCCATCTTCAGGTCAAGAAATGCAGCTAGTGTCGGACTTCCTGTTCCCTAGCTTCACTTAGACGTCTAATTATTATAAACCTAGAACTTCGAACAATTCACGTCAGACTGATTTCCATGTGGCTGTCACGAAAGATTTTTTCTCCTACCTTGAAGACCGGTATCATCAATAATTAAGATCAGTTACGTCGGATCACGTATGATGTCTAACGCTAGTTAATCCAAGCAGTGATTGTTGACCATCGTCCACAAATACCTCTGTCACAAGCCCATCTAACTTTGTTGTACCTCCTTGTTTCAGGTCTTTTACAGACTTCTTAAATTCAGCAAGAGTTCAGGGTCTTTTATCAGTTTCCCATTTAGGATCCAACTAGTTAGCGGAAAACGGAATCGTAACTGGAGGCCGGTTAACTGTTCTTCGGAGAGTGAGTTTTGTTTATCATTCTGTTCACTTTCCCTAGGAGTAAATCGCAGTTCTATCCTTCTCTGCTATATTCTCATGAACCACTGCTCTTTTCACCCCAGTTTCCTTGATAAGTCTGAGCAACTCTACTGTCACCTGTCGCCGCTGCCTTTTCCATCTCTTTGACCTCTACTGCCAACCACTGTTGTTGATGGTTGTGCAGACCACTCCTCAGTCTCCATCTGAGTTTCCTCCGCTCCTCATTGTGCTTGTAGACTGCAGGGATACGTGCTCGTGCATCCATTAATTCAGTAAAAGCTATTGAGATCGAATGACCGTTTTTAACCACTCTCTGAGAGTTGGTTACAGTCCCCAAGGCTGTTTTTCAGCAGACTGAAGGAAGCACATGCTTTCTTCCGGATGAATGGCATCTTCCTGTTCCTATAACTTTAACGATTCCTCATTGAAAGTAGCTTTAGTGTTCTCATTGTCTTGTGTTATTATTAGTTTTTCTACGTCGATCTAGGTGCAGATACACGCGTACTCGAACCAACGCACAGCCACTGTCGAAATACGTGCTCGCGAAAGAGCGACAATCTACCAACCGTCTGTAGCGGTAACTGGTAGCAATATGGTCTATCTGTATCAACGGTTGAGTTGAGGTTGGCGGATACCATATCAGATAGTGTCTATCTTTTATGCTTGTAGTTCGTTTTGGCCAGTGAGCTGGTCTCTGACGGCAGTTATAGCAGACAACTGCTGTTATCTGTTCGTCCGGCTGTGATTCCGAATGTGCCATCGGATCCGCTCTCTACTTTATTTGGCATTTAAATTACCTGCTTCGACAACCGTTTCTGAATGTTTTTCTTTCAGCAGGAAGTGAAACTTTCCAGTAGGACTACTCTTTCATTTTATTTGAGCTGCAAAGATCACAAAAAGACTGGCGAGTTTCACTACTTTTTAGTCTTCAATTTATTGTTCAGTTGAACAGCACTTACAACACTATCTATTGGGATCCAGTTGAGGAGTATACTTTCTGGCTTAGGAATTAATGCTGTTTATACGTCTGCAAGACCATGAGGGCTAGCTATTGAGTCTTCGGAAACTCGAAGTGTGAATTTCGCAGATTCACTATATTGTCCGAGTAAGGTTAAATGAATAACCGTACTAGGGTCCTGTTTGCGTCTTTTTCGAATACAACGCACGTCCATAGGTCAAGGTGCCGGAGTTTTGGCTAGGAAAGCTTTTTGTCCGATTTGATAGAGAATGCAATGTGTAGCTTTGAGTCCAGTTTCAAAAGACCATGAACTCGAATTGTTATCATGAGCTGTGAAGCTAGAATGAATTAAGAATAATGTAGGAATGTTGTTCGAGAGACGTTAGGAGTGATTAGAAGGCAAAGATGAGGAAGACTGGTATTGATCCGAGGGAACTTGTTGGCTGACAGAGTTGTGGGGATGATCGATATTTTCCGGTTGTCTGCATCGTTGAACGTTACTTCTTGAGGTAGATGAAAAGGTAATTGAGTTAGCAATAGTGGTGCGTTAACTGCTTCTTGTCCAGCCATTACCCATTAGACTTTTGTGGTATGGTATAACTCTAAGGGAACAAGTGTTCCCACTAGCATGGCTCGTTGGGTCATTGTGATGTGCAAACCGTGCCACCATGACAGAGTAGCAGCATTCAGTCGTTATCTAATGTTTGTTGATTGTACAGCCTCTAATGTGCTGTAGGCACCTTAGCATATTGAAGGCTTTTTCTTTTAGTTTTTACACGTAAACGTAGTGAAGTTAAATTATGAATCATTTTGAATCCGAAATTCATTGCCATATTATGGAACTAAAAGCCAGTTCAGATACGTGGTTGAGAGCAGTGTGCAGTAGCCGCCAACGTTTGACATAATAAACCCGGGGGTTATCTCATGCTACGTGTACTCTAGCTAAATGACTTCCCAGCTGAATGCACTTAGAAAACAACAAAGTAAATTGTGCATACATTACACTGAAAATGCGTACAGTAACACCATAATATACGGATGAACAGAGGACAAATTTGTTTTCTGACGATATAATCCTCTGCAGATGTAGGATCGCATTTGTAACTGAGCTAAATGAAAATCGTTTACGTAGGATGGTTGTTAAGTAAGATCCAAACAATAAAATATAATTAACTTGTAAAAATATTGACGCAAGGTATAGTTTGAAAACAGGCTTTAGCAGGCTATACAATACAGTTCAGTTGTCTGCCTTTACTGAATTCATGTTTGTATTCAGGATATGGTGTAGAGAGTGACCTTTTACCGAAATATGTATGTATCAAATAACAGAGCGACATGGATTTCACCAGACACTAAAAATCAGATCAACTTCATTTCAATGTGAAGAAAGTAGAGACGCAGCCTACTGGACACAAGATCATGAAGAGGAGCAAATGTAGGCTCAGACTACTATCTAGTGCAAGGAACCTTCAAAATCAAGTTAAAAGCCTTCAAGGAAGCTAGTGATAGACCACAGTTCAAGTTCAACACCCAAAACAGAAACTGAAGGACAAATCTATAAAGGACATCTTCACGGACGCCATCAAGGCGAAATGGGAGATATCGAGGAACACCCCTGAAGAAACTAATCTCCTCCAGCATCAGGATCATGACAGCAAGATTCAACCCAAAAGGAAGCAATGTCACAATCATGCAATGCTATGCACCGATGAATGATGCAGAGCAAGAGAAAAAGGAGGAATTCTACAGACAACTGCAATCAACACTGGAGAAGACGTCAGTTGGCGATATCAAAATTCTAATGGGTGACATGAATGTCAAACTGGGAGGGGACAACACAGGAAGAGAACTAACCGTGGGTCGAGAGGCACTAGGTGAAATGAACGAGAATGGAGAATTGTTTGCAGAATTCTCTGCATTCAACGATTTGGTAATTGGAGGCAGTGTGTTCAGGCACAAAGATATCCACAAAGCGACATAGATTTCACCAGATGGACACACTAAAAACCAAATCGACTTTATCTCAATCTCGAGAAAATGGAGACGCAGCCTACTGGACACAAGATCATGAAGAGGAGCAGATGTAGGCTCAGACTACTATCTAGTGCAAGGAACCTTCCAAATCAAGTTAAAAGCCTTCAAGGAAGCTGGTGATAGACCACAGTTCAAGTTCAACACACAGAAACTGAAGGACAAATCTATAAAGGACATCTTCACGGACGCCATCAAGGCGAAATGGGAGATATCGAGGAACATCCCTGAAGAAACCTGTGTGGAAGAACACTGGACGTCTTTGAAAGGGATGTAGAAGGAAACCTGCATAACCGTATTAGGAAGGAAGAAGAAAGAAGATAAGGAATGGATCTCGATGGACACATGGAAGTTGATAGAGGAGAGGAGGATGGTGAAGCAGAAGATGAACCAGTGCAAGGATGCACAACGAGAAGAGGAACTGAGTACAGAGTATAAAACACTGGACAAAGAAGTGAAGAAGAGTGCGCAGAAAGACGAAAGACACTTCCACGACACACTTGCAAGTGAAGCAGAACAGGCTGCAGGTAGGAGAGACCTGACAAGATTGAATCAAATAACCAGGTTATTATCTGGGAAGAGATCAACGCAGACGAAACCAATAAAAGATGATGACCAAAGAAGAGAAACAGAGGAAATGATGGGCTGACCACTTCAAGAAGCTCTTGAATCGACCACCACCTGCACTTCGTCCAGAAAAAAAACCAAGAGTCACAGAACTACAAGTGAACACAAATCCTCCAACAAAAGTCGAAGTCCTGAACGCCATAAAGCTACTGAAATGTGGGAAAGCAGCAGGACCAGATGGAATCCCACCAGAAGCACTGAGAACAGACGCAGGGACAACAGCGGACATGCTCACACCACTATTGAAGAAGGTCTGGAAGGAAGTTAAGGTACCTGGCTAGTGATTGGAAGGAGGGTTACCTTGTCAAACTCCCAAATAAGGGAGATCTAAGTCTTTGCAAGAACTGGCGTGGAATCACCCTCCTGTCCACCAGAGTAAGCAAAATATTAAGCCGCATCATCCTGGAGAGATTAAAGGATGCCCTGGATTCAAAACTACGACCGGAACAGACAGGCTTCAGGAAGTACAAATCATGTGCGGACCAAATTGCAACGCTACGCATCAACATAGAACAGAGTATAGAATGGTAGTCAACCCTCTACCTCAACTTCATCGACTTTGAAAAGGCCTTTGATAGCGTCGACCGAGAAGTAATTTGGCAACTGCTTCAACACTACGGAATACCACAAACCTTTATCAATCTCACTCAACAACTATATGAAGACACCACATGCCAAGTAATTCACAAAAAAAAAAAAAATGATGCTTTTGAAGTGGAGACAGGAGTAAAACAAGGCTGTCTACTACCACCCATGATATTCGTGATTGTAGTCGACTGGATCATGCAACAAACAGTGAAGAGCGAGAAGAGGGGGATACCCTAGACCGCGGAAAAGAACCTAGAAGCCTTGGATTTCGCCGACGACTTGTGTCTGATCTCACACAAACTTGAAGATAAAAAAAAAAAAAAGAACAAGTTGACAGAAGAGGCAGCGAAGACGGGACTTCAGGTGAACGTAGAGAAGATAGGTGATGATGATACCCAACCAACGCCATCAACAACAACAAACTCCAATCACCATGAGCGGGAGAAACTTAAAGGAAGTAGCCTCCTTCACCTATCTAGGGAGCACTGTTTCAACTGCAGGCGGCACAGACGATGACGTCAAAGCCAGGATCGGAAAAGCAAGACAGGCGTTCATTAAACTGAAACCAGTGTGGAGATCTACTGCACTCAGCATGTGGAACACGATGCGGATTTTCAACACCAACGTCAAGTCAGTGCTTCTGTATGGCTCAGAAACTTGGCGCGTTACGAGAGGCATTTCCAACAAACTACAGACATTCATCAACAACTGCCTACACTCACTCGATACTACTGAAGATCAGATGGCCAGAAATAATAAGCAACAAGGAACTCTGGCAACGAACCAACCAAGAACCTATTACCCAACAAATATGCAGAAGGAAGTGGAGATGGATTGGGCATACACTGAGAAGGCCGACTGCGGACATCACGCGCCAGGCCCTCGAGTGGAACCCCGATGGGAAGCGAGGAGTTGGACGTCCGAGAGTGACATGGAGGCGATCGTGTGAGGAAGAAATGAGAGCTTGTGGGCTTTCGTGGAGCCAGGTTCAAAAGATTCCAGAGTGTACTGGAGACGTGCTACTGAAGCCCTATGTTCCACTAGGAACCCAAAGAACAAATACTACTACTACTACTACTACTACTACTAATAATAATAATAATAACACATATCTCAACCACCTGAGTCAACGAAGATTCACAAACTCGTCAACTGACTTTCCTCTTTCCCTCCAAAATTTACACCTGACTTCTGTGTTACTGACATGGTGGCACCATGACACATGCCCTACGTTCAGAACGCAAAGGTGGTCGAATACCTGAAGTCTTTTAACGCTCTTTACCTTTAATGGCCATATTTCACAGCCATATAGTGAGCTGCAGCGCAGTACACTGGACTCATGATTAGTGATCGAATATCACACTAGTGGCATCAGTTGGCAAAAGGCAAGCGAACGTTGTCTGTTCCTGTGGAAATTTCACCGGTCACTGATCCAAGAAGTCCGATCAAAATTCTAACAAACATGAGGTGACAAGGATGCTCAGGAGAGAAACTGAAAAATGATGGATACATTTCATTCACCTTATTCGAAGTCTATAGGTAACCCGATTCTACGGCGAATAAACACGAATCCGAGGTGGACCTTACGCAAATCCTAGAAGTGAATAACTCGCCTTAACACGCGTTTTTCAAATAGTTGGTGCTATTAATTCAACTTTTGTGTGATGAGTTGGCGAAATATAGTGTGAAAGACACCTGGTTCGTGGACAAACAAAAATTAAATGCGTTAAACAAATGCGTAGGATCCCTTGATGTGACATCTTTGTTTGCTAACCTTCGTCTAATTAAAATTGTGAATTATTTAAGAGGCAGGTAGATGTTGGGATTCCTTCTATGAATTTGAATGAGTGTTCAGTTCATCTTCACTAGCGATTTGTAATGACAGGTAGATGGAGTGGCTATTCGAGCTCTAACAAGCCTTATACTTACAAAAATATTATTGACGAAATTAGAAAATGGCCCTCTGAAACACCGAAATGCTAATATCTAGTTGTAGTTTTGATATACAGATGATACTTTCTTAGTCCTTGATAAGTGCCTAAACCATTATTCTATTCTGAATCACATCAATTGCGCTTATCTACCAGTTCATTTTACGACTCCATACATTTTCTCGATGTGCTAAGGGTAAGAAAAGAAAACAGATACATAACGAGAAGTATATTCAGCAGCAGCCTGCCTACAAGCTTACTGAAAACCTAACAACGGCTGGTTGTTACAGTCGATTTGCTAGCCATCTTGTTTGCATTGTGTCCAGTACTTCCTCGGAGTTGCTGGACTGTTTGGGAAGTGATGTTACTTAGTTTAATTTTCGTCAAAATGTTACTGATGTTCTTGATAGTTGAGCGACCACAGCAACGCCAAACTAATTAAATTTGAAAAACCAGTGGCACTGCCCAAGTAGATTGAGTGATAGGAGACTAGTAATGTGTAACGATCTCCTAACCTTTGAGATTTTACTCATAGGTTTGATCAGTTTTGTGAGAATAACTGGTTATTTGAACAAAGTAAGGTCTTTCTGATCGGAAAATAAGACCTATTCCAGCGTACATATCAAAATGTATATGTGCTGCACAAACTCGATGGGTTACTTTAATGTAACTGGTTAGTTACTGCCACTTCACCTTCATCTCTCAGATACTTCTGAGTTAAGTTTGTTGTCAACTTTGGAATGCATGAACTACTACTTATATGAATCGCACTTATACAAGGATGTTTGAATTGCTTTTGGAATGCAAACTGATAACGAAACTTTCCTACTTCTGATATTCGTCTCAATTAAACTAAAAACTAGTCTAATGTATGTGCGTATAACACATCTAGATGGTTTCTAGATCAACAAGCGTATGTAAAGCGCCTTATTTCAAAGTCCTAAACGTATTGTACATTTTGTTCTAAAAAGGGTCATTTTTTGTTTCCCGAATATCTTAAATATATGGCGTCGCTCATATATCAAAATGTGGATACATGATGCTCCTTGAGTAGCTCAAGAATTTAGATGGACTGACTAGCCCTTTTTAACCTCACGTTTTTTCTGTCATCGGCTCTACTTCTTAAGCATAAAAATGTAGTAATGTAGTGTGTTCTGAGGGAATCTGTAACAGTCAGCTTATGATTATCCCCGTAACTAAGATAAGCAAACGTAAGGAATTCGGATCTTATCCTTAAGCTCCTCGGCCATGCTCTTACACGTCATTTCAAAAGGGAGAAAATAAGTAAGATTTCCTTTCCAAGTCATCTCTTAAAAGGTGATGTCCATAAATTCATTTCCGAACCTCAAGACAGGAGTTCGAGCTAGTATAGTTGTTTATGAAGAACTACTAAGATATACTTCATGTTTAGAAGACGAGTTGTTGATTCAGATCTAATGTGAATGAGGTCTCTAGTGTTATATATGTGGTCTCAATCATCTTGATCGTTTTTGCAATAGACCATGTAAGCGCTCCGCCAATTTGGCACTCAATATTGTACACTTAAAAGCTATTTTAAGGTCATGGTGTTCATCGATTTATATAGCTGCACACTTTACTAATCTTGATATGCAGCGTCATCTCAAGGTCTTTATTTTTATATGTTCACATCCTGTGGTAAAACATTTATCACCATTAAAATGATTATTGTTAAAACACAAACTTGGCAAAAAATCGTCGTAGGAAAGCTTCATACAAAACAGTGCAGCAGCATTATGAAGATAGACGGAAGAGAGAATTAAAACGAAAGTGGATTTTCAAAGAAGCAGTCTCAAAGATACATGGCAAGAACCATTCACTACTTTAGCTTCACTTATGGGTAACAGACGGTAAGAAAGCTATACAATGACCGCCACTCCCTAGACAGCAGCGACAGTCGTTCAGTAAGGATACCCACTGTTTCTGATGGGCTACAATTGCGCAAATTAGACAGATCATCAGACTAGCTCGGGGTGATGTACTCCAGTAGCCGTACGATAGTCTTAGCGATCATTACTTCCAGTCTCTACTAATGGATGTAACTGTACGTTCCCACAACAGACAGATAAAACCAAAGTAGAACCTCGCACAGGTGAACCGGTTCAAGTTGCCACACTTCACAGTAGTATAAAGAAGAACAGGCAAATAGGAAAAGAGTGATATCAAAGTTGTGTGAGAGAATAAACAATCTAAAGTTAAAGTTTAGTGCGAATATTCAAGCTTTAGAAGATATCAAGGAGTGAATACATCTGCACCACTATGACTGATTTTCAGCCACTTCACCGAGAGTACTCAACCACTGATTCTTTTCGTCTCGGGGACCTCAATCAGATAGTGTACATCTCCCCACACGTTTCAGATCAATAACTAGAGACCCTATGGGTCCCTGCCACATCTTGAACTGGCCACCCTGAACTCTCTTCCAGCCTAATTCAGCTTTCCCTAGCATGGCACGTCACGGTAGACGGTAGCTCGGCATGCTCAGTACATGTCCAAGTCATCTCATCCGATGAAAGTTCACAACCTAATCAATCCACTTGCCTTCCTTGCCCAGTACTCGTCGCCTAACCTCAGCATTGCTCTCACAGTGACTCCACCAAATGAAAGCAATGCTACGAAGACATCCGTGATCAAAACCCTGTAATCGCATTATGTCTTCTACTCTCAATGGTCACGTCTGACAGTCGTATAACAGGACAGAATGGACTGCAGTGCAGCATAGTGGTCCTCTGATAGATAGTCGGATATCTCGCGAGTCGCTGCCAAGAGTGAACGCCAGCACGTAAATCAGAGACGGGAATTCCGCATCCGTAATAAGATCTCGTCAGCAACCAGCCTGTTCGAGCTGATGCAACCCACCAAATTAGTGAATCGGTCTATACATTCAACCACTTCACTTCCTATCAATAAACTAGGAGTGGTTCCAGACCAGTCCTGGAGCATCGTCTTACATTTGACAGGTGCGAGACGCATGCCAAACATACTCAGATCTCCGATCAACACGTTCACAAGACCCTGTATATTGTCAACGTCTTCACCTCACAGGACAATGTCTTTTGCATACTGCAAGTCAACAAGATGACCTCCAGGCTGTAGATGAATCTATGTGAGGTTAGATGTACCCAACATTATGTCCATTAGTACGTCTATGACGAAGTTAAATAGCAACGGTGACCGTGAGCACTCCTGGCGGACACCACTAGTTGTCGTCACTTGAGACGACAACTCTCCATACGCCCGTACACGGCTGCATGAGTTCGAGTAGAGAGCTTTAATTAGCCATATGGTATAGGTTGCCAACTGTCTTTACCGGTGTTTCTACAGCAGACTTAATATCACCCCAGGTTCTTAAATACGTACTTGGTGTCCTTCACTTTACTATCGCCTGTTTCCTGTGACCAGTGAGGCGAGGACACATACACGTACCAACACGTGATCGGAGTCTAAACAGGGACTCCAGAGAGTGTGGCAATCCTCCACCGATGACTTATAGCAATGTGAACTATTTATGTCCATCGTTGGTTTGATTTTGACAGACGATATGTTCAGAAAGTGTCTCTCCTTATGCATAAAGCTAGTACTAGCCAGGAACAAGTGATTATCAGGACAAAACTACAACGGACGATCATCGTTGTCGGTTTGTTGGCATGGGATTCCGTAAATATTTCCCAGGTGCGTTTCCGATTGGCTGAGCTCCCTTACTTGAGCGTTGTGGTCACCTGGCAATATGACTGTATCTGAACACTTTGCTCTGTTTGGTGAAATTGACAACTTTTCACAGAATTCATCCTTTGTATCATGTGAACTGCAGTCGGTGGGTGCATAGGGGGAGATTACGAACGGGTATCGCCTAGTCTCACTATCCTTCCAAGGTTTCACAGATCCATTTTGTCGAACACCACACAAACGGCTGTTGACTGGTATTGAGTCGAGAAGCTGATTTTCTGTCCTACAGCTCAATGCTGTACCTACACCAGCGAGTCCATGAGAGCTTGTCACTGGGTATCTGGATACTCATAAAGTGAATTTTGAAGATTCACTACAATGGTCAGATGAGGTCAATTTAATGACCACATTAGGGTGTCAGAGGCACAGCACATATCCCTGGTTCGACATTTCAGAGTTCTGGCAAGCGATGCTTGCTGTCTGATATGTTGAAGAAAAGCAACCGTGTGTACATAATGTTCTACGTGAGAGCGGTAATCCAGGAAAGTTCATTAAAGCCAAATGTAATTCGGAACGAGAAGTGACGACAGGGGAAAATCTTTTGTTTCTCCGATTACAATTCTCAGGAGATGCTTTAAGGGACGTATCACAATGCCTAGCCAGAGTAGTCAATAGATCATTTAATGTAGACCATCTTTTCATAGCCTTAAGTAATCCGCTAAAGCCTAGTCCGAGACTAAAGGATAGACTACCTAGTCCGAACTATTCATCTTCCATACATGGATTTAACTGTTCCGTGAAACGAGTTACAGAGAGCGTACGTACAATTAAGTGGGTGCATCTCCGGATATGAGAGCAATTACCAATTTGGAATGGAAAAGGTGAAGTGAAAATGCTGAAACGTTCTGTCCAAGCGTACCCAGTAAACACAGGGCATCATATAGATGCTAATGAAGCTTTTAATTTCATACATTGTGTCTTAAAAACAATACCAACCGTACATCGCCAACGCCTGCTTAACACAGCTGAGGCTATCACAATAAAATTGATGAAACCTGGAATTTTCGTGTATTATTCCTCTAAAGACTACTCATATCTTCCTCATTTGCTTTCTTTTCTTATCACATTCTTTATCTGCATATATGTCAACCTAATATTAGCCTATTCAAAAAGCAAAATAGAGTTCATTACAGTTTCTAACTCATACTCTATTTTGAAAATGCATTTGCCTCAAACTTGGCTTATTTTACGCTGTACAGTTTCATTTTATAGTTGTAGAACCTGATGAGAACTTATTGAAAGAATATTCTTCCTGCAGATTGTTTTTAATAAATGTTAGGGGAATCTGTAAATATTTAAAATCCTACAACTCTACTGTTAACCATAGCTGCAGCTTTAGCTTTTGCTTCCCACCATTTCTGAAGGACATTGCATAGACTCTTTGCCAATCCATATCTTAGCTTATTCTGCTACTTATTGAGCTCGGAGACCGCAAAAATTAGTAGAAATTCATGCAATAATTCAGAGGGAACTATCGAGATCCCCTGAAGCATATTTTGAGGGCCAAAATCTCCATAGCTTTATTTTTACAGCAAAATGAGAATTAGTTACGGTCTCTTTAACGTCAAAATAGAAATTACACCGGTCTTCTTCAAAATGAGTTAACTCTTGCAACCGCAGCTATTTCTACTTCGATTTAGGTGCAGATATACGGGTAATTAAGAAGAAGCGCCACAGAAGGACCGGCAATCTTCCAACTGATGACACTATGGTATATTTGTGTCAACCGCAAATTTGAGGTTGGTGGACATGTAATACAATGTCTCTCTTGATATCTGAAGTTCGTGCTGACCAGAAATAGCTGATTGTCTGAGTACATTTATGGCTGGCGATTTTCATCATCCCTCCGTGTTGTTAGATTCTATAAAAGCTGCTTAGGTGCCTTTCTGCTTGTATTCAACTCTCTACTCTGATGCATTGACGTTATTTGCCTTGACCACCATATCTAAACATTTTTTACACATTACTGTCGCAGCGAATACGGGATTTCAGGTGAAGGTAGAGAAGACAGGTGATGATGATACCCAACCAACGCCATCAACAACAACAAACTCCAATCACCATGAACGGGAGAAACTTAAAGGAAGTAGCCTCCTTCACCTATCTAGGGAGCACTGTTTCAACTGCAGGCGGTGGCGGCACAGACGATGACGTCAAATGCTGCCAGCCACTTTGACTGTGATTTCGATCAAGTCTTGCGAATGTAAATGTGCGCAGACGGGTTGGTTGCTGACGAAATCCCAACTCGGATACTAAAGGTCACTTTGGCATTTGTCAATTTTCATCATCTGTAGCACTGACTAGCGAGATATGCGGTTAGCTATCAGAGGACGACCATACTGCACTGCAATCCGTGCTGATTGTGAGACATGGCCGTTGAAAGTAGAAGACATGAATTGGTTACAGAGTTTCCATCATTTGTGTCTTCGTAGCACAGCTCGTGTTTAATAGAATCACCGTGTAACCAATGTTGAGGTCAGGCGAAGGGTACCAGGGAAGACAGACAGATCAACTGGTCAGGTGGTGAACCTTCATCGACTGAGACGATTTGAGCATGTACTGCGCATACCGAGCTACCGCCTACCTCGACGTGCCATGCTAGGGGAAAGCTGAATCAGGCTAGAAGAGGGTTTAGGGTGGCTAAACCGAGACTTGGCACCAATCTATGGAGTCTCTAGTTGTTGGTCTGAGCTGTGTGGGGAGATGCAGACTACCTGGTTGGGATCCTTTAGGCAACAGGAATCAGTGATTGAGAACTCCTGGTGACATGACTGAAAATCGGTCACAATGGTGCAGATTTGTTCACTTCTTGACGTTTTCTGAGACTTGAATATTTGCCTTAACCTTTAGCTGGAATTTGTTTTTTCTCTCACACAACTTTATCTACTTTGGTGTCATTTTTTCTACTCACTTTTTCTTTGTATACTATTGTGAAGGGTGGCACGTTGAAGTGGTACACTTGTGTGCAAGGTCTTACATTGGTTCTGTCTGTCTGGTAGTGGGATCAGCCCTAGTGTTTCACTGACAAGTTTTCTATATGCATAAGAAGAGCTCGCATAGTTTTCACAATCTTAAGCCATTAATGGCGCTGTCATGATGTTTGACTGCCTATTACAGCGAGTTCACTGTGCTGATGTTTGCTGTTTAATACTTTTTAGCTGTAAAACGCGTCCACTAAGCATAGAAAAGGCCTCGCTTTTTTGACTGCTATCGCCTTCACAGCATACGTTTTGTCACCATCATCACTATCAACACAGGACCAGGCATTACTGCGTAACGGTCCGAGTTACCACAACTCATATCACCACATCAAGTTAAAAGGCGGTGAAGTACAAGATGAAGATAAGAAAATTCGATCAGAAGAAATATAAAGTACGAAAAGAGGAAAAGAAAGAATGAGAAAATGGTGAGATTCGGTATAGCGTGAAGATGAGGATAATGTGTGTATACATCTGCGCCACTGACATCAGTTCCGAGCCATATCACCTAGAGTCTCCAACCACTGGTTTCTCCTGTCCTGCGGAACCCAACCAGCTAGTCTACATCGCCCCACATGGCTCAAACCAATAGTCAAACACTTTATATATTTATGTCATGTTTTAGTCTGGCCACCCTGGGGCTCTTTCCAGCCTGGACCTTTTTTGGTTAACATTGTGTGACGAGGCAATCGACGACTAGGCATACGTAACACGTGTCCCAACCATCTCAGTCGGTGAAGGTTCACAACCTCGTCAACTGATTTACCCCTTCTCCCTGAAACTCTATACCTGACTTCTGCGTTACTCACGTGGTGACACCACGGAATACAGCTTATAGTGCGAAGGCAACGGTGGTCAAACACTTGAAGCCTTCTCATGTCTTCCACCTTCAATGGCCATTTTTCACAGCCATACAGTAGAACAGAGCGGACTGCTGTGCAGTACACGCGAGTCTTAATAGACAATTGGATATCACGGCGGCGCCACAGGTGACGTAAGTTGGCAAAACCAAGCCGAGCGTTTTGTATTCGTGCAGAAATTTTGTTGGCCACTGAGCCACTAGGGCTGATCATACTTCCCAGGTAAGTGAAGTGGTCGACACACTCAACCACTACACTCTCTATTGTTAGCCGTGACACAGTTGAAGACCAATCCTGAAGCAACAATTTGCATTTAGGTGGTGAGAAACGCATCCCAAACATTCTCAAATTGCTACTCTAAGTGTTCAGAAAACCGCATCTTGTCAGCGTCTTCACCTAACTGGACTATGTCATCTACGCATTCTGTGTCCGACGAAAATTCTTCCGCTATTAGGTTAACCTCTGTTTAATCGGGTGACGGGAGGGAGATCTTCGTAACAATATCTATGATAAATTTGGATAAGAATGGTGACAGTGGGCGCCCGTGACGGACACCACTCGATGAACGTGGCTTCCTGGACATCTCACCAAGGGTTCCAACACGCCCACAAGTGTTCGAGTAGAGAGCCTTCGATAGGATTATGTACTTACTCTGCACGCCTTTCAGAGAGAGACGTTGCCATAAGACTTCCCGATCAATGGAGTCTAATGACCCCTTCAGCTCGAGAAATACAGCTATTGTCGGGCGTCGGTAAGCGTGTCTGTGTTCCAAAACCTGGCCCAGTGTGAATATTTGGTTGATACACTCGCGACGGGGTCTAAAGCCTGCCTGGTTTTCTCTGTCTTGCTGTTCTGGAGCTCCAACCAGGCGTTGAGGAATTAAGGAACCTAGAATCTTAAACACTGTGTTTGTCAGGCTGATTCCTCTTTGGTTATCACAAGAGGACTTCTCGCCTTTCTTGAAGACTGGGATAATCAGTGATTAAAACCCGTCAAAGGGGATCATATTCGATTCCCATATACTGGTTAACACTTCCGTTAACCTGACTAAGAGCACCTTACCACCACTCTTGAATACCTCAGGAGTTAGTCCATCTGGTCCTGCCACCTTTCCTTGTTTCAAGTTACCTACAGCCTTCTCAGTTTTTGCTAGTGTTGAGGGGCCTAACTCACTGTCCTATTCAGGATCCGACCGGATAGCAGGCAACGCAATGATGGCAGGATGCCAGTTAAACTGTTCCTCGAAGTGTTCTGCCCATCGCTCCAGTCGTCTGTCTTGAGAGTGGATCGCAGACCCGTCCTTTTCCGCTATAGACTCACTAACTGTTGTTGACCCTTTCCCCCAGTCTCCTTATAAAGTCGAAATAACTGTCTACTGTTACCAATCGCCGCCGTCTTTTCCATCTCTCAAGCCTTCGCTGCCCACTACTGTTCGCGGTCGTTGAGTAGACTTTTTCTCAATCTACCACTTTAAAGTTGCGCTTACTCTTAATTGTACTCAGAACCTGTAAGGGATGTGTTCACTTGCATCCATTAGTTTGGAAGAAGCTGCTGATATCCACTGGTTCTTTTTAGCCACTCTTTCAGAGTTGGCTACGGTCTTCAGCGCTGCTTTTACAGCAGACTGGATATGGCACCAAGCTTCTTCTGGATGAGTGATAGTGTTCTGTCCCGATAACTGCGTAGCCAACTTCTCACTGAACACGGCTTTGGTGTTTTCGTTGTCCAGCGGCACTTGTAGTGGTTTTTGTTGCCAAGTTTTTCTTACGTCCATTGAGACGCGGATACCGTTACCGAACGACTGTCGCTGCTGTCTGTTTACACTAAATTTATCAAAATAATCTAAAGGTTGAAATGATGCCATCGTTTGTTTAGAATCAGGTATGCGCCTCTGATAGTTAACAACTGTTTGATCAGTGCACTTCATCCCTGTATTCCCTAATGATGTTTAGTGAAGCTAGACTACTGCAGCAAAAGAAATGAGACCGAACAAACACATACACTAGGCAGTGAATCACATCTATTGCATTTGGGTTAGTGTTAATGCCTGTCTTACTTCCCATGTAAAGAATTGGAAAGGTGACCCGTGTATGTTGTGCCACTGTGGGATGAAGGATAGTTGTGTCATGTCAGAAAATGTGGGTGTTTCATTATTCCCTGGATGGCGTCCGAGAGATCATGTAAGTCGGTGGCTTGAGACCGTAACAGATATACCTCAGAATCGAAAGCAGCAGGGGTCACGTTGCATTTTTTTCTACTGCTCCTATTACTCAAAAGTAAAATAAAAACTGTAAATTCTTCGGATGTATCTTTGAAACTGCTTCTTTAATAACCCACTTTTATTTTTGTTTCCATCCTCTCCCGTTTTCTGTCTTCAAAATGTTGCTTTATCATTTTGTATGAGGCATCTCTGTGCCTCTCTTCTACAAAGTTTGTCATTGTTGTTGGAGCAGTATCACTCATTTGAGTACGGGTAGGTATATCCATCTGACAAGTCCCACAAAGGACGAAATACTTGCCCTAGATTCTTCTGCTCACCACAGCCAAGTAAATTATTCTTGTTATAGTTGTAACAATAAAAAGGTAAGTCTTCCAAGTTATGAAGTCAACATTTATTAGAGAAACTCCACAACGTATGCTCGTGTATTTTCCCGTTTTGCTTTTCGTTCGTACGGATGACTTCCGATGTGACACTACTGTTATCCCAGTAAGGTGTTGATGCAGAAAAGACTTTTTTTCTTAGGGAGATCTCGTTTATCTTGTGGAACTATATTCCTATTTGCTATTATTTCCAATCGGCTTCTGTTGTTCTCTTCGCCTTTCTAATTGAATATCTGTCACATTTTGTGCTGGCTTAAAAATCAACTAGCTGATGTACTCATTATATGATTGGTTTTCTTTTTCTTGTGTTTTTGTGTACTCTTAGTTTCTCTGTTTTCATTTTCATTCAAAATGAAGGAATCAAAGGTAGGAAGCTTATTCAATTTTCCGTGGACAATTACTCCAAATCACTTTTCCAGTGAATATCCTATTAATGATCCAGAACAGCCTGTTATTCTGTTGTCTCCAAATGCTCGTCGTACATTTGACGCTGGTGAGTATGATCATAATGCTGCTTATGTCATTGGTGCAATAGTGGATAAAGCTGTTCGAAGACCAATATCTTCGGCAATAGCACGACAGTTAGGTGAGTGATCTTAATATAATTTCGTATTGTTAACGCCTTATTTTTACTGTGAATCAGCTTAGAAGTGTTAGACTTTCTGAAGTCTCATGACTTATGTAGATATGTTTGTTTGATTTTATAATTGATCCCTTTCGTTTTATATCTTATCGGCTATAATTTATGTAGAACGTTACAGAAAGGAAATCAAATCTCATGTTAACTTCATAACTTGAGGATAAAAATATTTATTAATTATTATTATTTTCACGGGAAAGTTGTTTTCAGATACTGCATATATATATATATATATATATATATATATATATATATATATATATATATATATATATATATATATATATTTGTTTTCTCGCTAGTCAGCTCACAAAACCACTAGAGAATAAATTATTCAAAAGAATTATTGAAATGCTTTAAAACTTGACGAAATAGTTCGTTGGTGAAATAAATCAGTGCATTTAGAGATAAAATTGAAGTGTTGTGTATTAAGGTGTGTATCCACAGCGGATGCGAATGTTTTCTAGAGAATATTTGATGAAACTAGGGAATATTTAAGATGAAGCAAATAGTTAGCTAGAAAGAAATACTATATAACTAAACAAATGCGATTCCATTTTCGTCTAATTATTGAATATCTCACAGTGAAAAAGCATTATTACTGAATTATGTTTTGTTCATGATTTATGCTCGTATCAGACACCCAGACGAATCAACACAGAACCTTGCACAGAAGTGCATCGGTTACAGCTGTCACACTTCATAGTAGTTTAAACAGAACAAACGAATAAAGAAAAAGTGATATCAAAGTAGACAAAGTTGTGTGAGAGAATACACAATCTATAGATAACTGTTAGTATTCATGCTTTAGTAAATGTCAAGGAGTAGAATATATCTGCACCACTGTGACCGATTTTCACTCATTTTACCAAGAGTCCTCCGTTACTGATTCCTTTCTTCTCGAGGACCCCAGCCTGGCAGTCTACATCTCCCACACAACCCAGACCTACAGTTAGCGACTTCATGAACGGGTGCCATGTCTTGGTCTGGCCACCTTGAACCCTCTTCTAACCTAATCCAGCTTTCCCTAGCATGACACATCGGGGTTGGCGGTGGACGAGTATGCGCAACACATATCCAAGCCACCTCAGCCGATGAGAGTTCACAACGTGATCAATCGGTTGCCTGTCTTGCCTAGTATTCTTCGCCTGACCTCAACATTGCTTACACGGTGATTCCACCAAACACAGGCAATGGTACGAAGACACTTGTAGTCGTAGCCGCTTCACATCTACTTTTAACGCTTCTTCTCACAGCCCTATAACAAGACAAATGGACTGTAGCGCAGTATGCTCATCCTTTGATATGTGGTATAATATCTCGTTATTCGGCGCCAGAGATCACGTAGGTTGGCAATTACTTATCGGGCCTTCTGTATGCGAGTTGAGATTTGTCAGCAACCGGCTGTTGCAGTTCGCCAAATTAGTGAAATGGTCGTATCAAGGTAAATCCACATGGTCTATGCCGTTGTAATTCTCTCTTCCTTTGGCATATTGGTAGTAGAATTTTCCACATACCTGGAGCAGGTGTAGAATCGTTCCTATTGCATGTGTACGACGTTGATTCGATAAACAAAGATTCGGTTGTCACTCTTCCTCCACCTAACTAATTTTTGGATACTGTCACTCTGTCCTATCCTATTGTGTTGTGGTTATATGTATTTGCATGCATAGCTATAGCCGAGCTCTTCTCTAGTTTCTGTATCTTACCAGGGTCGAACTATCGTGATCCTGGTAAGTTTTTGGGTTGGAAAGCCTAATTGACTCTAGTCGACTACTTTGGGCTTTGTCTTTATCCTCGCAATCGATGGAAGGGATTTTGTTGACTAATTTATTGTGCCTTATCGAATAATCTACAAAGCTTCTTTCTAATCGCGCAGATCTCTGCTGACCTATTGTGTGAGACAGTGACACCATCTGGTTACTGAAATGCATAGATGTGTGATGGTGTTCGAACTTACCTCGTAGTAACTAAGTCGACAAATAGTCTGACAGGTCTCACTTCCTCCTTTTATATGTATTGGAGCTGATCAGTGAATGCCTGATGTTCTGAAAGCTGATTTATATTCCGCATATGTTCGAATTTAGTCCTGAAAACGCACCCATTTACTATTGCTTTAGAACCTAGTCCAAAGTTTTCTCATGTTGATTTATAACACAATAAAGACCATAGAAATTGGAAAGGGTTCAAGCTTCATTGTTTCAGTTTTGTGTATTCTGGTGATAAACAAATTCACGGTTATGTAGGAAGCATATAACCCTTTGAATTGTGTTGAGTGATTATCGACTGTTTTACAGTAGCACTTAGATGATAATTGCGAACTTATTCTTCCAAAACTATTTTTTAGTCGTGTAAGTATAAAATGTTAAAATAGTATGTATCAAATACAATGTTTTACGAGAAATATCTATTGCTCAAAATAAGTTGAATGGTTTTACTCTCTTGCCTTGGTCTAGTAAATAGGATATTTGGAAAACATCTTGTCGGAAGCTGATTTTGTATGTTTTAGAAAAAAATTTACTCAGTTACTACATGCAGGCTCATAGACTGGACAGTGAGTCACTCACTCTCTTTACCTGACTGCCCTTACTCTGCTGAGTCTGAAATTGTGACTTGCTCGTTTAGCGTTGAATGTCTAGACTAACGAGCGAGTTACCGTGACTATTTTCTAACAATGAATTTTAAATGTCTATGTGGTTGTTCGTTTACTGATGATACTTCAGCTGCCATACGGCACTCGTTACTAGTTATTCGATATTTTTCATGCACAATTGGATGTATTTTCCTTTTTGGAATTTTGGCTAACTTGAGTATTCGCGGGCAAATTAGATTGACACTGAGGAATTCTTCCACTAGGTATTTGATTTCCAAATTTAAAACAAAATTAGTCATCGGCCAACCACAATGATGTATGTTAACCTTTTCGTTTATTTGAAGTGTCATGAAGTAAGGAGATTTAGGGTTTTTTACCCATCCTGAATTACTTGTTTTTAGATGTAGTTCTGGGTAAAGTTTGGAGTTTATGCCGTAGTTCCAGTTTTCCAGAAAAGCAAAAATTTTATGAATACTGCCAGAATGTTGACATAAGTTACATAATTTACAAGTTCCACGAGTTTTAAGCTAACTAGTTATTAAGACTAGCAAACTTGAGAAACGGGTTACCCGTATTGTCAGGCTATACCGAAAAGTCATTATAAACTAAGACTGCTGATATAGTGTGGTCATCGAATACGCCAGGTGGTTTTCTGTCGTGATAACTCATGGTTAATATTAGGGCAAAATACAGATGAATGTCTACGAATTTAGTAGCCGCCAAGTCAACCAACAAATGACAGATAATATGCACATCTACATATTCTGAAGCGTCGCTTTGGCATTGATGGCTTTACAGTCATAAATGTGGCTTAAAATCATATTATTATTAGTGGCTCGATTTGCGGTACTAATAGTCTGGTTAAATGAACTTATCATGCAGTTGTTTTCCGAGGAAATAATCATATTTCCTAACAGTGTGGATCTGTAGCACATTGATTTTGACAGTTGAATTTTAACTAGTGGCTCACGAGTTCAAACCCAGCTCTACCTGCTGAAATTTGGTCAGTTAGCTAACTCTCAAGAAAAAGGTGTGGATCGTTGTCTGGTGGTATGATCTAATGAGGAATCCTCCTTTTTACTGAGGACACCTTGATTTTAGCTTAAGATCTGGTAAATAAGACTTTTTTCGTAGTCTACCTCAAAGTATCATGCTTTGGACTTTTGGGAGTGATCTATCTGCCGAAGTTTTACCAGTCAGCTAACCCTCACAAAAAAGGTATAGCCCGGTGTATAGAACTTAACGTGTTTTTTCGAACTCTCTTACTTTATAATGTAGGACTTTAAATTTCCGAGTTAGTGGCACCACCTCCCGAAATTGCTGGTTTTTACTTATGCCAACAACCCAACGCGAGTCACTCTCTGCGATCATGTCACATAGTGCCTGTCAGATATGTCAGTTGTTTCAAAAACAAGTCGGAAGTTCTATAAAGTATTTGGTTCCTAAATAATAATGCCATCAGAAGAATTACACATCGTACTGGTTGTTTCTAACCTACTTAACTGAAGAACGTGAAGAATGCGATCCAAAACAGTAATTCTACTGAATTTGGAGGTTTTTGGGGGAGTATATTAATTTCAACGGACTTTTCATGACAAGCTAGAGAATCACTGAGACGATCCATGGGTTAGATCCTTAATGGTGTCATTTATGTACACTGCTGGTAAGTCCCAATTTAGAACGAAACAACTATCCCGCGCTACCTGATTTTTTCTGTATTATTTTAACCCAGCATGAAAATTTCTTTGAAACATTATCTTTGATTCATAAGAATGAAAGATGTCTGTAAAGCAGAGTTCTTACGTAAATCAAAACATATATTCTGAAGTTCAACCCTTCTGTTTGTAAGTTCAAATACAGTTGACGGTTGATATTTTAAAAAATTTTAATTCACAAATTCTGATCGTGTCTTCTTCTTCTTCTAGTTTGTTTTTGAACTATTCTTTCCTAATGATTGGTTTTAAGGTGTTCCATGTGTGATGGATGTCCTTCTCAAACCACTGTAACCTGATCACCCATGTTTTTTTACGGTTATCTCAGCGTGTATATAGTACCGATTTAAAAAGAACGTTCGTCTTTTAGTGGTAGTGTAGTATGAGCTAATTATTAGAATACATATAAGTGGGATATATCGAAACGATAGTAGTAACTATTGACTGAGGAGGAAGCAGTCAAAAAGAGTATGGAACATAAGTGGAATGCAACGGGCGAGTGAGATGGGGAAAGAGAAACCGTTTGCAAATGGATAAAATAGTGTTAGGTTTATTATTTT
Source organism: Heterobilharzia americana (assembly GCA_944470555.2). Lineage (NCBI taxonomy): Eukaryota > Metazoa > Platyhelminthes > Trematoda > Strigeidida > Schistosomatidae > Heterobilharzia > Heterobilharzia americana. Next base: position 46,500,266 of record OX104134.1, read on the forward strand.
TCCCATTATCAGCTGTATTTTCTCAGCAGACGATATCAGCTACTTCATTAAACTTTGCTTCAGTCTTACGTTACTGGATTTTGTCGATGCATTTCGAGGTCTGCGTGATGCTTTGCAGTTACCAGTCCCTTACGCTCTATTCATCTAATCTGTTTCAAAGGATGGAACAAAAGTAGACATTACAGATATCGTAAGTAGTTCTTTCCCAATTGCATTCGATCATTCAAGTTGGTATGCCTGCTTCTATGACAAGTGTTTTGTAGTTGGTTGCATTATATCGTTTTAACTATTATTTGTTGATTATTGCTTCTGATGGTGAACAGTCGTTTGGGCATTAAGAGTTTGCAGAAGTCGGGCTATCCAAAAAATACGTTAAGGATATCGGTTTCATCTTTCGCCTTTTTAATTTTGTCATCACAAGTTTTAATGTATTCATATGTCTGTAAACCTGTCCACTGTATTACCGATGAAATTAGGTGCCGGTGGAGGTTGTGTATCATAATGAATTTATCACACCAGAAACATCTGTTGGATAGTGGTAAGAATAAAAGCAGTTACCATCACTTTCTAAATAGCGTACGCCGTGATTGGGGTACAATGGAGTTGCAGTATTGGCTGTATATGGTGTGACTACAGTTTGATGTTTCCCGTCTACCAGTATTACGTGCTGAGGCTGCCTTCCCTATCGGAAGGAATGGTTTTGAAAACGTCGGCACTGAAAATAGCACACATCTGTCCATTCGGTCTTCCGGTGTTGGTGGTATTGGCTCTTGTAGTCCGGGGGTAACACAACGAATTCTGAACGTAAATTTTCCCAAGTGATTCTGGGGCTGGCCTCAAGCACATATACCTTAGGATCTTCTGTCCTGCAACTAGCTTATCGAGACCACCCTTAATAATCCACTTTATTTTCCAAGTACCTCGAGAATAAGTAACGTCTCAGAAACTAGATAACCGGGAAGTCTCAGCCACCCTTATGTCTCTGTTAGCACTCAAGTCCGTTCCAGATACCTTCCATATCTTTGCCTTCTCCTTCTCCACATCTCAGTTAACAATTCTAGATCATCCTATTGACTCTCCAGCCCATAACAATGATTTGAGTTCACTAAACAGCATCCTTAGCCTTCCAAAACTGTGCTTGAAACTACATAAAGAAGTTTTGGATGTTCACACTTTTTGTTGAGCCAGAAAACGAGCTACAGCATCCAAAACTACGATCATGGGCCATGCAAATATTCTGTTTTCGAGACAATTAAATTAGGTAGTGCATCCGCAACATTGACTGTTCGAGTATCGAGATCTTTATCCGCTTTTTCCAGCAACTTAAGTGTAAGCATCGAATGATAGCGTACTACACTACAAGTCCCTGGTTAATACTCGCTTGTGCACCATGTGACGCAGTAAGAACTACAAAGAAGGGGAACATATGCGTTTGTATTCTGTGCTTACGAACTCAGTAACTGCGGTTCGAACTAAGGCAAACATGAATTCTACCAAAAACGATAGTACCTCCTATTGAACGTAAAATGTTCAGATATGGTGGTCAAGGCAAGTGACGTCAATGCATCAGAGTAGAGAGTTGAATACAAGCAGAAAGGCACCTAAGCAGCTTTTATAGAATCTAACAACACGGAGGGATGATGAAAATCGCCAGCCATAAATGTACTCAGACAATCAGCTATTTCTGGTCAGCACGAACTTCAGATATCAAGAGAGACATTGTATTACATGTCCACCAACCTCAAATTTGCGGTTGACACAAATATACCATAGTGTCATCAGTTGGAAGATTGCCGGTCCTTCTGTGGCGCTTCTTCTTAATTACCCGTATATCTGCACCTAAATCGAAGTAGAAATAGCTGCGGTTGCAAGAGTTAACTCATTTTGAAGAAGACCGGTGTAATTTCTATTTTGACGTTAAAGAGACCGTAACTAATTCTCATTTTGCTGTAAAAATAAAGCTATGGAGATTTTGGCCCTCAAAATATGCTTCAGGGGATCTCGATAGTTCCCTCTGAATTATTGCATGAATTTCTACTAATTTTTGCGGTCTCCGAGCTCAATAAGTAGCAGAATAAGCTAAGATATGGATTGGCAAAGAGTCTATGCAATGTCCTTCAGAAATGGTGGGAAGCAAAAGCTAAAGCTGCAGCTATGGTTAACAGTAGAGTTGTAGGATTTTAAATATTTACAGATTCCCCTAACATTTATTAAAAACAATCTGCAGGAAGAATATTCTTTCAATAAGTTCTCATCAGGTTCTACAACTATAAAATGAAACTGTACAGCGTAAAATAAGCCAAGTTTGAGGCAAATGCATTTTCAAAATAGAGTATGAGTTAGAAACTGTAATGAACTCTATTTTGCTTTTTGAATAGGCTAATATTAGGTTGACATATATGCAGATAAAGAATGTGATAAGAAAAGAAAGCAAATGAGGAAGATATGAGTAGTCTTTAGAGGAATAATACACGAAAATTCCAGGTTTCATCAATTTTATTGTGATAGCCTCAGCTGTGTTAAGCAGGCGTTGGCGATGTACGGTTGGTATTGTTTTTAAGACACAATGTATGAAATTAAAAGCTTCATTAGCATCTATATGATGCCCTGTGTTTACTGGGTACGCTTGGACAGAACGTTTCAGCATTTTCACTTCACCTTTTCCATTCCAAATTGGTAATTGCTCTCATATCCGGAGATGCACCCACTTAATTGTACGTACGCTCTCTGTAACTCGTTTCACGGAACAGTTAAATCCATGTATGGAAGATGAATAGTTCGGACTAGGTAGTCTATCCTTTAGTCTCGGACTAGGCTTTAGCGGATTACTTAAGGCTATGAAAAGATGGTCTACATTAAATGATCTATTGACTACTCTGGCTAGGCATTGTGATACGTCCCTTAAAGCATCTCCTGAGAATTGTAATCGGAGAAACAAAAGATTTTCCCCTGTCGTCACTTCTCGTTCCGAATTACATTTGGCTTTAATGAACTTTCCTGGATTACCGCTCTCACGTAGAACATTATGTACACACGGTTGCTTTTCTTCAACATATCAGACAGCAAGCATCGCTTGCCAGAACTCTGAAATGTCGAACCAGGGATATGTGCTGTGCCTCTGACACCCTAATGTGGTCATTAAATTGACCTCATCTGACCATTGTAGTGAATCTTCAAAATTCACTTTATGAGTATCCAGATACCCAGTGACAAGCTCTCATGGACTCGCTGGTGTAGGTACAGCATTGAGCTGTAGGACAGAAAATCAGCTTCTCGACTCAATACCAGTCAACAGCCGTTTGTGTGGTGTTCGACAAAATGGATCTGTGAAACCTTGGAAGGATAGTGAGACTAGGCGATACCCGTTCGTAATCTCCCCCTATGCACCCACCGACTGCAGTTCACATGATACAAAGGATGAATTCTGTGAAAAGTTGTCAATTTCACCAAACAGAGCAAAGTGTTCAGATACAGTCATATTGCCAGGTGACCACAACGCTCAAGTAAGGGAGCTCAGCCAATCGGAAACGCACCTGGGAAATATTTACGGAATCCCATGCCAACAAACCGACAACGATGATCGTCCGTTGTAGTTTTGTCCTGATAATCACTTGTTCCTGGCTAGTACTAGCTTTATGCATAAGGAGAGACACTTTCTGAACATATCGTCTGTCAAAATCAAACCAACGATGGACATAAATAGTTCACATTGCTATAAGTCATCGGTGGAGGATTGCCACACTCTCTGGAGTCCCTGTTTAGACTCCGATCACGTGTTGGTACGTGTATGTGTCCTCGCCTCACTGGTCACAGGAAACAGGCGATAGTAAAGTGAAGGACACCAAGTACGTATTTAAGAACCTGGGGTGATATTAAGTCTGCTGTAGAAACACCGGTAAAGACAGTTGGCAACCTATACCATATGGCTAATTAAAGCTCTCTACTCGAACTCATGCAGCCGTGTACGGGCGTATGGAGAGTTGTCGTCTCAAGTGACGACAACTAGTGGTGTCCGCCAGGAGTGCTCACGGTCACCGTTGCTATTTAACTTCGTCATAGACGTACTAATGGACATAATGTTGGGTACATCTAACCTCACATAGATTCATCTACAGCCTGGAGGTCATCTTGTTGACTTGCAGTATGCAAAAGACATTGTCCTGTGAGGTGAAGACGTTGACAATATACAGGGTCTTGTGAACGTGTTGATCGGAGATCTGAGTATGTTTGGCATGCGTCTCGCACCTGTCAAATGTAAGACGATGCTCCAGGACTGGTCTGGAACCACTCCTAGTTTATTGATAGGAAGTGAAGTGGTTGAATGTATAGACCGATTCACTAATTTGGTGGGTTGCATCAGCTCGAACAGGCTGGTTGCTGACGAGATCTTATTACGGATGCGGAATTCCCGTCTCTGATTTACGTGCTGGCGTTCACTCTTGGCAGCGACTCGCGAGATATCCGACTATCTATCAGAGGACCACTATGCTGCACTGCAGTCCATTCTGTCCTGTTATACGACTGTCAGACGTGACCATTGAGAGTAGAAGACATAATGCGATTACAGGGTTTTGATCACGGATGTCTTCGTAGCATTGCTTTCATTTGGTGGAGTCACTGTGAGAGCAATGCTGAGGTTAGGCGACGAGTACTGGGCAAGGAAGGCAAGTGGATTGATTAGGTTGTGAACTTTCATCGGATGAGATGACTTGGACATGTACTGAGCATGCCGAGCTACCGTCTACCGTGACGTGCCATGCTAGGGAAAGCTGAATTAGGCTGGAAGAGAGTTCAGGGTGGCCAGTTCAAGATGTGGCAGGGACCCATAGGGTCTCTAGTTATTGATCTGAAACGTGTGGGGAGATGTACACTATCTGATTGAGGTCCCCGAGACGAAAAGAATCAGTGGTTGAGTACTCTCGGTGAAGTGGCTGAAAATCAGTCATAGTGGTGCAGATGTATTCACTCCTTGATATCTTCTAAAGCTTGAATATTCGCACTAAACTTTAACTTTAGATTGTTTATTCTCTCACACAACTTTGATATCACTCTTTTCCTATTTGCCTGTTCTTCTTTATACTACTGTGAAGTGTGGCAACTTGAACCGGTTCACCTGTGCGAGGTTCTACTTTGGTTTTATCTGTCTGTTGTGGGAACGTACAGTTACATCCATTAGTAGAGACTGGAAGTAATGATCGCTAAGACTATCGTACGGCTACTGGAGTACATCACCCCGAGCTAGTCTGATGATCTGTCTAATTTGCGCAATTGTAGCCCATCAGAAACAGTGGGTATCCTTACTGAACGACTGTCGCTGCTGTCTAGGGAGTGGCGGTCATTGTATAGCTTTCTTACCGTCTGTTACCCATAAGTGAAGCTAAAGTAGTGAATGGTTCTTGCCATGTATCTTTGAGACTGCTTCTTTGAAAATCCACTTTCGTTTTAATTCTCTCTTCCGTCTATCTTCATAATGCTGCTGCACTGTTTTGTATGAAGCTTTCCTACGACGATTTTTTGCCAAGTTTGTGTTTTAACAATAATCATTTTAATGGTGATAAATGTTTTACCACAGGATGTGAACATATAAAAATAAAGACCTTGAGATGACGCTGCATATCAAGATTAGTAAAGTGTGCAGCTATATAAATCGATGAACACCATGACCTTAAAATAGCTTTTAAGTGTACAATATTGAGTGCCAAATTGGCGGAGCGCTTACATGGTCTATTGCAAAAACGATCAAGATGATTGAGACCACATATATAACACTAGAGACCTCATTCACATTAGATCTGAATCAACAACTCGTCTTCTAAACATGAAGTATATCTTAGTAGTTCTTCATAAACAACTATACTAGCTCGAACTCCTGTCTTGAGGTTCGGAAATGAATTTATGGACATCACCTTTTAAGAGATGACTTGGAAAGGAAATCTTACTTATTTTCTCCCTTTTGAAATGACGTGTAAGAGCATGGCCGAGGAGCTTAAGGATAAGATCCGAATTCCTTACGTTTGCTTATCTTAGTTACGGGGATAATCATAAGCTGACTGTTACAGATTCCCTCAGAACACACTACATTACTACATTTTTATGCTTAAGAAGTAGAGCCGATGACAGAAAAAACGTGAGGTTAAAAAGGGCTAGTCAGTCCATCTAAATTCTTGAGCTACTCAAGGAGCATCATGTATCCACATTTTGATATATGAGCGACGCCATATATTTAAGATATTCGGGAAACAAAAAATGACCCTTTTTAGAACAAAATGTACAATACGTTTAGGACTTTGAAATAAGGCGCTTTACATACGCTTGTTGATCTAGAAACCATCTAGATGTGTTATACGCACATACATTAGACTAGTTTTTAGTTTAATTGAGACGAATATCAGAAGTAGGAAAGTTTCGTTATCAGTTTGCATTCCAAAAGCAATTCAAACATCCTTGTATAAGTGCGATTCATATAAGTAGTAGTTCATGCATTCCAAAGTTGACAACAAACTTAACTCAGAAGTATCTGAGAGATGAAGGTGAAGTGGCAGTAACTAACCAGTTACATTAAAGTAACCCATCGAGTTTGTGCAGCACATATACATTTTGATATGTACGCTGGAATAGGTCTTATTTTCCGATCAGAAAGACCTTACTTTGTTCAAATAACCAGTTATTCTCACAAAACTGATCAAACCTATGAGTAAAATCTCAAAGGTTAGGAGATCGTTACACATTACTAGTCTCCTATCACTCAATCTACTTGGGCAGTGCCACTGGTTTTTCAAATTTAATTAGTTTGGCGTTGCTGTGGTCGCTCAACTATCAAGAACATCAGTAACATTTTGACGAAAATTAAACTAAGTAACATCACTTCCCAAACAGTCCAGCAACTCCGAGGAAGTACTGGACACAATGCAAACAAGATGGCTAGCAAATCGACTGTAACAACCAGCCGTTGTTAGGTTTTCAGTAAGCTTGTAGGCAGGCTGCTGCTGAATATACTTCTCGTTATGTATCTGTTTTCTTTTCTTACCCTTAGCACATCGAGAAAATGTATGGAGTCGTAAAATGAACTGGTAGATAAGCGCAATTGATGTGATTCAGAATAGAATAATGGTTTAGGCACTTATCAAGGACTAAGAAAGTATCATCTGTATATCAAAACTACAACTAGATATTAGCATTTCGGTGTTTCAGAGGGCCATTTTCTAATTTCGTCAATAATATTTTTGTAAGTATAAGGCTTGTTAGAGCTCGAATAGCCACTCCATCTACCTGTCATTACAAATCGCTAGTGAAGATGAACTGAACACTCATTCAAATTCATAGAAGGAATCCCAACATCTACCTGCCTCTTAAATAATTCACAATTTTAATTAGACGAAGGTTAGCAAACAAAGATGTCACATCAAGGGATCCTACGCATTTGTTTAACGCATTTAATTTTTGTTTGTCCACGAACCAGGTGTCTTTCACACTATATTTCGCCAACTCATCACACAAAAGTTGAATTAATAGCACCAACTATTTGAAAAACGCGTGTTAAGGCGAGTTATTCACTTCTAGGATTTGCGTAAGGTCCACCTCGGATTCGTGTTTATTCGCCGTAGAATCGGGCTACCTATAGACTTCGAATAAGGTGAATGAAATGTATCCATCATTTTTCAGTTTCTCTCCTGAGCATCCTTGTCACCTCATGTTTGTTAGAATTTTGATCGGACTTCTTGGATCAGTGACCGGTGAAATTTCCACAGGAACAGACAACGTTCGCTTGCCTTTTGCCAACTGATGCCACTAGTGTGATATTCGATCACTAATCATGAGTCCAGTGTACTGCGCTGCAGCTCACTATATGGCTGTGAAATATGGCCATTAAAGGTAAAGAGCGTTAAAAGACTTCAGGTATTCGACCACCTTTGCGTTCTGAACGTAGGGCATGTGTCATGGTGCCACCATGTCAGTAACACAGAAGTCAGGTGTAAATTTTGGAGGGAAAGAGGAAAGTCAGTTGACGAGTTTGTGAATCTTCGTTGACTCAGGTGGTTGAGATATGTGTTATTATTATTATTATTATTATTATTATTATTATTATTATTATTAGTAGTAGTAGTAGTAGTAGTAGTAGTAGTAGTAGTAGTAGTAGTAGTAGTAGTAGTAGTAGTAGTAGTAGTATTTGTTCTTTGGGTTCCTTGTGGAACATAGGGCTTCAGTAGCACGTCTCCAGTACACTCTGGAATCTTTTGAACCTGGCTCCACGAAAGCCCACAAGCTCTCATTTCTTCCTCACACGATCGCCTCCATGTCACTCTCGGACGTCCAACTCCTCGCTTCCCATCGGGGTTCCACTCGAGGGCCTGGCGCGTGATGTCCCCAGTCGGCCTTCTCAGTGTATGCCCAATCCATCTCCACTTCCTTCTGCATATTTGTTGGGTAATAGGTTCTTGGTTGGTTCGTTGCCAACAGGAGTGAGTTCCTTGTTGCTTATTATTTCTGGCCATCTGATCTTCAGTGTCAGTATCGAGTGAGTGTAGGCAGTTGTTGATGAATGTCTGTAGTTTGTTGGAAATGCCTCTCGTAACGCGCCAAGTTTCTGAGCCATACAGAAGCACTGACTTGACGTTGGTGTTGAAAATCCGCATCGTGTTCACACTTTATGCTGAGTGCAGTACAGTGGATCTCCACACTGGTTTCAGTTTAATGAACGCCTGTCTTGCTTTTCCGATCCTGGCTGGCTTTGACGTCATCGTCTGTGCCGCCACCGCCTGCAGTTGAAACAGTGCTCCCTAGATAGGTGAAGGAGGCTACTTCCTTTAAGTTTCTCCCGTTCATGGTGATTGGAGTTTGTTGTTGTTGATGGCGTTGGTTGGGTATCATCATCACCTATCTTCTCTACGTTCACCTGAAGTCCCGTCTTCGCTGCCCTGCCTCTTCTGTCAACTTGTTCATCTTCAAGTTTGTGTGAGATCAGACACAAGTCGTCGGCGAAATCCAAGGCTTCTAGGTTCTTTTCCGCGGTCTAGGGTATCCCCATCTTCTCAAAGCTCTTCACTGTTTGTTGCATGATCCAGTCGACTACAATCACGAATATCATGGGTGGTAGTAGACAGCCTTGTTTTACTCCTGTCTCCACTTCAAAAGCATCATTGTGAATTACTTGGCATGTGGTGTCTTCATATAGTTGTTGAGTGAGATTGATAAAGGTTTGTGGTATTCCGTAGTGTTGAAGCAGTTGCCAAATTACTTCTCGGTCGACGCTATCAAAGGCCTTTTCAAAGTCGATGAAGTTGAGGTAGAGGGTTGACTACCATTCTATACTCTGTTCTATGTTGATGCATAGCGTAGCGTTGCAATTTGGTCCGCACATGATTTGTACTTCCTGAAGCCTGTCTGTTCCGGTCGTAGTTTTGAATCCAGGGCATCCTTTAATCTCTCCAGGATGATGCGGCTTAATATTTTGCTTACTCTAGGTGGACAGGAGGGTGATTCCACGCCAGTTCTTGCAAAGACTTAGATCTCCCTTATTTGGGAGTTTGACAAGGTAACCCTCCTTCCAATCACTAGCCAGGTACCTTAACTTCCTTCCAGACCTTCTTCAATAGTGGTGTGAGCATGTCCGCTGTTGTCCCTGCGTCTGTTCTCAGTGCTTCTGGTGGGATTCCATCTGGTCCTGCTGCTTTCCCACATTTCAGTAGCTTTATGGCGTTCAGGACTTCGACTTTTGTTGGAGGATTTGTGTTCACTTGTAGTTCTGTGACTCGGCTGGACGAAGTGCAGGTGGTGGTCGATTCAAGAGCTTCTTGAAGTGGTCAGCCCATCATTTCCTCTGTTTCTCTTCTTTGGTCATCATCTTTTATTGGTTTCGTCTGCGTTGATCTCTTCCCAGATAATAACCTGGTTATTTGATTCAATCTTGTCAGGTCTCTCCTACCTGCAGCCTGTTCTGCTTCACTTGCAAGTGTGTCGTGGAAGTGTCTTTCGTCTTTCTGCGCACTCTTCTTCACTTCTTTGTCCAGTGTTTTATACTCTGTACTCAGTTCCTCTTCTCGTTGTGCATCCTTGCACTGGTTCATCTTCTGCTTCACCATCCTCCTCTCCCTCCCTGCTCTATCAACTTCCATGTGTCCATCGAGATCCATTCCTTATCTTCTTTCTTCTTCCTTCCTAATACGGTTATGCAGGTTTCCTTCTACATCCCTTTCAAAGACGTCCAGTGTTCTTCCACACAGGTTTCTTCAGGGATGTTCCTCGATATCTCCCATTTCGCCTTGATGGCGTCCGTGAAGATGTCCTTTATAGATTTGTCCTTCAGTTTCTGTTTTGGGTGTTGAACTTGAACTGTGGTCTATCACCAGCTTCCTTGAAGGCTTTTAACTTGATTTGGAAGGTTCCTTGCACTAGATAGTAGTCTGAGCCTACATTTGCTCCTCTTCATGATCTTGTGTCCAGTAGGCTGCGTCTCTACTTTCTTCACATTGAAATGAAGTTGATCTGATTTTTAGTGTCTGGTGAAATCTATGTCGCTTTGTGGATATCCTTGTGCTTGAACACAGTGCCTTGAACCCCCTGTCGTTGAACGCGCAGAAGTCTGCAAACAGTTTTCCATTGTCATTCTTCCTGTGTTGTCTGCACATAGTTTGGCATTCATGTCGCCCATTATAATTTTGATGTCGTCATCTGGAGTGGGATCTTGTCTGTTACGGATTGCAGTTGTCTATAGAATTCTTCATTCTTTTGATCTGCATTATGTGTAGGTGCGTAGCGTGGGATTGGTTGTATGTTTGTAGCTGTCGTTTTTCGTTTGAATCTTGCCGACGTGATCCTGGAGGAGATCCTTCGATGCTCTTGGGGAAATCATGATTGCCACTCCAAAGCTTAGTGTGCTCGTGGTTGTCGTCTGGGTAACAATACTGGAGTAGATAATTGGCTCTCGAGTTAAGAGTTTGGGGAGTCCACTTCCATTCCACCTACTTTCGCAGATTCCCAGCACTTGATTGATATACCTCCTTTGCAATCTGGGCATGGGATATGTGTTTTACATGCCTTTGTATGCTTCGTGGCACAATGTGAGAGTGAAATAGGTTCAGGCTGGTGAAGGTCAGAATTTGTTAGACTAAAACGCAGCATCATTTTATGAAGTCTCTCACTGTTGCTATGAGCCTGTGGGGGGATATAAACCTTTACGATCGAAATCGGTGGCTGATGACTTTAGATGATATGACTTAGAATCATTCTTAGTGGCGCACACTATCTTCATCGTAATTGTCATGCCTATTTTTACTGTTCTCTTATTCCTCTTTCTTTTCTCATGACTTTCTTTCACTTCCAACTAATTTCTTACTTATTTCGTTTACTTTATCACACCCATCTTGGTGTGCTGAAATGAACTGTGTCAGCTTGAACTGCTGCTCCAAGCTGACACTAATGTGCTTAAAGCGGACGGATATTTCAACGTAGAAGGTTGCAGAAAGCTCATAGCAGTATATAGTGCATATATATATATATATATATATATATATATATATATATATATATATATATATATATATATATATATATATATATATATATATATACATCATATAAGCTTACGGTCCCTGATTTCCCTCTATCCGTTGAGAAAAGAAGGTTTAGGTTGCCAATTATAATCCAATTGTATTAATGTTTTATTAATTCTTTCTATATGAATATAATGTGTGACAGCCTGGTCCGTTACGCAGTAATGTCATATCCTACTGATGATTAGAATTATCCGATGTCACTCTTTGATTTGAATATTGTCTTAATGCCAGAAGGACAGTAGTAGTTAGTGTTGTATCTCACACGTGTATTACTGTCGTACATTTATTTTCTTACTTCTATCTGTCTTTTTTTATTTCGGTATTGAGTATAGATGAATACCTAATTTTAGTATAACCTATGATCCTGCAATAGAGTCCGAACGTTAAGTGACATTCATTTTATATGCTTTCGCAACTTCAGTATTTTTTATTCATCATTTACGACACAGTAATTTAGAATTATATGTTTATATGTTGCTGGAGGAAGAAGGAATCAGTTAGTCGCGGTATCAACGATTGAAATTTCATCACTTATATGACGGTTGCAATAAATGTATCAGTGAACTACAAAGAACGACTGGAGAAGCTGAACTTCTTTTTGTCTTATTCCAGACGGTGAATAGAGCTGTTCATGCTATATAGCATTTTAGGAGGTGATTCTGGACTGCATTTGTCTCCTCCTCTCCTTCACATTATATCAGAACTGTCAGAGGAAAAAGCAGCCGGCCAATATTAACAGGACGAAAATTATCGCCATAGAGTAGTAGTTGTCACATCGAGTTGTCAACTACCGAATCTGACTCTTAGTATTGGTGTAAACACCATCTATTGACTCGTTCAAAAGATGACTGGGCAGGCACAGAGATCTATCGGAAAATGTCTATTACCTCTCTATCTTGAATATACATATCTGAGTCTGGATCTATGCGTGGTCTCAACTAGGCTGTGACAAGACCTGATTTGTCATGTTAGTGTATATTTGTTATCGACTTATGGTAGGAATGAACTCTGTAGGTTTTTGAAATACTTTTAAAAATATATAAATATTTTGCAAAGTAGTTTCCTGGTAGTTTCAGTTCTATTACAGGTCAGGCTTATTCGGTCTCTCATCGTCGAGAAGACTTATTTTTAATTCAGGATAATAGTCAGTTTTCCTAATAGATTGTAATACTTTTTCAATTTTTCCATCAGTATCACTAGCATTTCCTCCTAGTTTTTTGACTTTTTCTTCTGTCGCGGTTCCAGATTAACCGTAGCATCAGATTTTATTGACCAGTCTGCCCTTTTTCTGTATGTTGTTTAATCAGTACACCTCCTGAGGCAAACGTTACACTAAATTGACTGCTGTTATTCTGAATTTCGTTAATGTTTGATTTTTTGTTCTCTGTTCAAGGAAAGGTTCTATTATGAAAGATGGATATTATTTGTATATTTTATACCACTGACATTATCTTTAATTACTGTCCTCTTTCAATACCGTACACCTGATTGTATATTTCTTAAATGATTTTTTAAATGGTATCTGTAACACATGCATGATTGTAGTTTGTTACCATTTTAATAATAACTAGACATTTATTTCCGTGTTTCCGTTTCAGGTATAAAATGTATTAGTTTGCCTCTGGATCGCTATTTAAAATGGGGAAGTGGTAGAAGTAAAACATTAACCATCAACTGTATACACGGAATAATGGCCACAGCTAAAGAAACTAATGGAGACTGGAAGACAGCTCTTATAGAAAATATACCTTCGCGGTTTTACATTTCACCGACCAAAACAAAATATTCGTTTGTCTATAAAAACTTCTAAAACCAGTTTTCTGGTGCGCTCAAATTTGTGTATTATTCAATGAAACAACATTTGAATTTTCTTGATTGTTATGATCAATTTTCCTCCATCGTCACGTCATTTGCTTCTGCGTGAGTTAGTGAGTGGAGAAGTGGTATAAACTTTTTAGGAATGTTTACTGAGTAGTGTATTCTGGTTGGTCATTTTTCGGTTGCGTACGTTGAATTAACTAACATGGGGTTTTCAGGACGTTACCGATACAACATCCTGATATATGCATCGCATTAACTCCTGATATTTACACTGTCTGACCCAGCTGGATCAGCAGTGTCGGGAACTGTAAACGGGTGATAGTGTATCTGGACGCGTATATCAATTTAGTGTCATGTTTCAGAGCTCGACAAACTGGTGAGTCCGACGTGATTAAACTCTCGCAAGTTTTACTGGTGGATATTATTGTTGTTTTCAATTGAGTACTGCTTCCACAGTCATTAGTAACTGTATGAATACGATATATATATATATATATATATATATATATATATATATATATATATATATATATATATATATATATCAAGTTCTTAAAACTTTTTTTTTTGCTGTACCGGTACTGATGTCCTTAAACTGTCATTATCAAGACTTTTCGAATGTAGGGTCCGTGGGTGCCATTAATCTTCCTATGCCGTGTTTTAAGTTCAATGACCCGCAATTGTGGTCTAGCCGTCTAGAACATTTCTTCATGGCCAATCATATAACTTCACAAACCCAAAGTTTGGATAAACAAGCTCTGTTTTGCCGGAAGAAGTGGCTGAACAAGTAAGGGAGACACTATTATAGCCCCATTCAGACACACCTTATGATGTTTTGAAGCAAGGAGTGCTGACAGCCACTTCGTTATCTGACCAGAAAGCTGTCAATCAACTGCTAAGTAGCGTATGCCCCGGTGACAAGACACCTTCACAACTTAAGCGACATATACAAAGTCTGCTGGAAGATAGGAACGTAGACAACCGTTTATTCTACCAGCTCTGGCTGCGGAGACTTCCTTCATGTATTCAGCAGATATTAGCTGTCGGAGATGCGGACATTGACATTGACAGGTTGGCTGACATCGGTGACCGTATGTACGAGAGGATGCCTAAACAGGTTCAAAGTAGATGCTTTAGAGAGGAAGATTGACATACTTACAGGACAACTGACGGCTTTGGACTTAAACCGACGGTCACCGAAGCTCTATAGAAGCAGATCTCGTAGTCATGATAAGACCACGAGTAGAATTGCGTCTAAAAGTATCACGTGCTAGTATCACAAGAAATTTGGCAGTAATGCACGTTGTTATTTGTTACCATGCGATTTTTAAACCTTTTCATTGGGAAACGGAGAGGCCGGCGATCAGTGACGATTGCTGTCGCCCGCATGCAACAATACAGTCATTTGTTTCGGGTGACGGACAGGAAAACCGGAGCGCAGTTTCTGGCTGACACTGCAGCAGAAGTGAGCGTAATCCCACCTACACTTTCCGAAAAACACAATCCCAACCTGACCTTGGTACTGCAAGCGGCAAATAGATCTGCCATTACTACATATGGAACCAGAATTTTGATCCTAGACACTGGCTTTAATATACCATTCCAGTGGGAATTCGTCATCGCTGATATCCTCGCCTATCATTGACATGGATTTCCTTCAACACTGCGAACTATTGGTCGACTCCAGTTGCTATAGACTAGTTAGCCGTAGTAGTGAGTTTTCTATCGCGGGTATTGTTACGTAGACAAAAACAATCAATCTAGTCGTAGCTCCAATAAACAGCACTTCCGAGTACGATGTACTTCTGCGAGAATTTCACGAGGTCACTCAAACGGATTACACACGTAGTCATCTCCAAAACACACGGTGACGCACCATATTCTTACGAAAGGTCCTCCAGTCACACCAAAACCTCGACGCTTAGACCCTAAGTTGGGAGTTATGCACCATTCCAAGAGCCCATAGTCGTCACCCCTGCATATGGTACCTAAAAAAACAAGGGAAATACGGCGTTGGGGTGATTATCGATCGTTGATAAGTATGCAATTCTTCACGTACATGATTTTGCGAACTCTATGACAAAAGTAAATATGTTTTCCAAGATTGATCTCGTGCGAGCTTACTACCACTTTCCTGTGGAACCCCATGATGTTCCTTAGACGGCCATCACTACCCCTTTCGGACAATTCGAATTTATTCGTATGCCGTTTGGTTTGACAAATGCTGCTCAAACACTCCAAAGACTTATAGATCAGGTACTTCATGGATTACCTTTCGTCAGTGCATACATAGATGACTTAATAGAGTAGCTAGCGCATCTGAAACAGAGCACCTGCAACATCTGAGGACGCTTTTCGAATGACTGCGTGAATATGGCATTACAATCAATCCTCAGAAGTGCGAATTCGGCAAAGAATCCCTACAGTTTTTGGTTCACACTGTTAATGCCAACGGTGTTAAACCAGTTACGCAAGAAGTAGATGCAATTCGAGAATATCTTGTTCCAGACTCGTTTCGAAAGCTGCGAAGATTTCTGGGGTTAATAAACTTCTATCGATGTTTCATACCTAAATGTGCTGAAGTAGCCCAACCGCAGACAGGTTTGTTGCAAGAACGAGCCAGAGTGTTTCACATGACCCAAGCGGCCCATGATTCAGAAGCACCACTAGCAATCATGACAGACGCTTCAAATGTTGCGGTAGGCGCAGTACTACAACAGTTTGTTCACGGTCAGTGGGAACCATTATCTTTCTTCTCGAAAAGACTTAATGCTTCTCAATCGCGATACAGTACATTCGGCAGAGAGTTACTGGCGATTTACTTATCTATCAAGCATTTTAAATATAAACTTGAAGGGTACGCATATATAGTATTTAGCGATCATAACCCACTCGCGAAAGCAATTGACGCGAAGCATGACAACAATTCGCCGCGAGAAATTCGACATTTAGAATTTATTTCACAATTCACTTCAGATATAAGGTATGTCAAAGGTAGCGAAAATGAGGCAGCTGATGCTTTGTCTCGTATGTACGTAAACGTCTTAGAACGTGACCATATTGACCTAGCAGAAATGGCAAAGTTGCAGACGATGGATGAGGACTTGAAACATTTGGAAAACAATGTGAACACCTCATTACGTCTTGAAGAAGTGACACTTGATGACTCTGTATCCATCACCTGTGATGTATCCAAGGGTAAACCACGACCGTTTGTGCCTTTATCAATGAGACGATTAGTCTTCTCTAAGATGCATGGCATTTCACATCCTGGTATTCGAGCTACGGTGAAGTTAATTACTGACCGATACGTCTGGCCAAAGATGAATCGAGATCTTCGACAGTGGTCCAGAGCTTGTTTAGCGTGCCAGCGATCGAAAGTGCAAAGACATATTCTTTCACCTACGGGAAGATTTTCCCACCGGATGGCAGATTTGACCATATACACGTTGACATCGTTGGACCACTACCTCCGTCAAATGGTTTTAGCTACATTTTAACATGTGTAGACCGATTCACGAGATGGCCAGTGGCAATACCTCTGCAGGATATATCTGCCGAAACAGTAGCGAGAAATATCATCCAACACTGGATTTCTAACTTTGGTGTCCCAAGTGTCATCACCACAGATAGAGGTGCGCAGTTCGAGAGTAGTCTATTTCAACAGTTAACTGAACTTCTCGGGATCAAGCGCATAAGAACCACTGCGTACCATCCTGCATCCAATGGTATTGTCGAAAGGTTCCATCGACAACTAAAAGCAGCACTGATGGCAGTAAAGACTGATGACAAGTGGAGTGACAAATTACCACTAGTACTCCTTGGTATACGTTCGAGTGTCAAGCAGGACATTGGCTGCTGTTCTTTTGAGTTAGTTTATGGAACTACTTTAAGATTGCCAGGAGAGTATTTTAACCCAGAAACAGACGTTCCACCGGACTTGACTAACTATGTACAACAACTACGGTGACACATGAGCACACTTCGACCTCAGTCCCCACGATACCGAGACAACCAAGTTTACGTACCTCAGTGCATCTCAAACTGCACTCACGTTTTTGTCCCACACGATGAAGTACGAAAACCCTTACAATCCCCGTATGAAGGACTTTTCAAGGTAAATAGTAAGTCAGACAAAGTTGTCACTGTCGAACGCTCGGGTAGACGAGAAAAGGTCAGCACTGACAGAATCAAGCCAGCGTTTGTGGAACCAGACGTCACGAATACCAAGTCTGAATCCACAGTGAAGCAACCGAAAGCCACCGTCAAAACGGAAACAACGGTATTGGAATCACCCAATTACTAGCGACGGCAACCGAACCACAAGATCCAGAAGAGTCCGTTGGCCACTACGTTAATTTCAGAAAATTTACTTTCAATAAAACTAATTCCCTAGTAACATTGTTACCGTTTTTTGTTCATTACCTTGTTGGAAGCATGACCACACGATTTTGTCAGACTTTTCCGCATGCACAAAAAGAATTTTTCCCTGGTACCACAGACTTCCGAATCTTTTTTCGCTTAACAATGTTCCGGGTAGTACGATTTTGATTATTTTTTTTATCTCCGGATATATTATTACTTTGGTAAAGTGATTTCAGTGTTCCGACTATCTTACACTTCATTTTTTTATAAACACTCTTCCAATCAGTTTTCGTCCTGATAATAGATATCCTTAACATTCCTTCTGTGCTTTGAATATCTTCAAAATGAATTTACCTTTCTCATAACATTTTATATCGAACATAGATATTCCCTCTTATATCTGTATTCTGGGGAGGGACTTATGTAGCATTTTATTTCATTGTATTGTGTTGATATGTGTAACAACTCATTGAACATTTGTTTAGTTGTACTGGTGAAAACACTCTTTTTGCTCGCTCGTTGACCAATACAACATCCTGATACATACTTCGCGTTAACTCCTCATATTTACCCCGTCTGACGCAGCTGGATCAGCAGTGTCGGGAACTGTAAACAGGTGATAGTGTATCTGGACGCGTATATGAATTCGGAGTCACATTTCAGAACTCGACAAGAATATAATATCATTTTCAAAATGTAATGCCTATTCATGGGGAACAAAAAGGCATTTCCCTCGATCCGTTGAGAAAGGTTGCCAATTATAATCCAATTGTATTAATGTTTTATTAATTCTTTCTATATGAATATAATGTGTGACAGCCTGGTCCGTTACGCAGTAATGTCATATCCTACTGATGATTAGAATTATCCGATGTCACTCTTTGATTTGAATATTGTCTTAATGCCAGAAGGACAGTAGTAGTTAGTGTTGTATCTCACACGTGTATTACTGTCGTACATTTATTTTCTTACTTCTATCTGTCTTTTTTTTATTTCGGTATTGAGTATAGATGAATACCTAATTTTAGTATAACCTATGATCCTGCAATAGAGTCCGAACGTTAAGTGACATTCATTTTATATGCTTTCGCAACTTCAGTATTTTTTATTCATCATTTACGACACAGTAATTTAGAATTATATGTTTATATGTTGCTGGAGGAAGAAGGAATCAGTTAGTCGCGGTATCAACGATTGAAATTTCATCACTTATATGACGGTTGCAATAAATGTATCAGTGAACTACAAAGAACGACTGGAGAAGCTGAACTTCTTTTTGTCTTATTCCAGACGGTGAATAGAGCTGTTCATGCTATATAGCATTTTAGGAGGTGATTCTGGACTGCATTTGTCTCCTCCTCTCCTTCACATTATATCAGAACTGTCAGAGGAAAAAAGCAGCCGGCCAAATATTAACAGGACGAAAATTATCGCCATAGAGTAGTAGTTGTCACATCGAGTTGTCAACTACCGAATCTGACTCTTAGTATTGGTGTAAACACCATCTATTGACTCGTTCAAAAGATGACTGGGCAGGCACAGAGATCTATCGGAAAATGTCTATTACCTCTCTATCTTGAATATACATATCTGAGTCTGGATCTATGCGTGGTCTCAACTAGGCTGTGACAAGACCTGATTTGTCATGTTAGTGTATATTTGTTATCGACTTATGGTAGGAATGAACTCTGTAGGTTTTTGAAATACTTTTTAAAAATATATAAATATTTTGCAAAGTAGTTTCCTGGTAGTTTCAGTTCTATTGCTGGTCACATTGACGTTGTATATAGTGGATCCTGAGATATATAGCTGTTAACATTCTCTAATCCTCAGAGAGAATATTAAAGTTTGGAGAATTTCTGAATTAGTAATGCTGCACTATGGAAGATGGTGTCTGGGTGTTTTTATGTAGCGATTTTGATTATCTTGATTACCGTATTACTAATAGAAACAGATCACTTTTAATGAAATTAGTTCAAGAAAAATTCTTTCTTTCCAGTAAACAGTTGTTTAACTTTGAATGTGTACTTTTACACGTATGACTGTCAACCGAGAGAGAGTATATGTATTTCTTAGGAGTCCCATTTGTTCTACTATAAGTTTCTGGATGAATTCCTGAGATTCATTCGCATGCTTGAGACATTTCGCTCCTAAATCTGCGAACAGTGTGGATATGTAAAGTAATGAATAATTGTTTTCTTCATTTCAGTAGTGAATACTTGTTCAGCTACGCAGTATTTGAACTCAGGCAGCTTTTTGGAAATGTTTCGACGCCGCTGTATTGATTTTTATTGTCTGATTAACCTGATCTTCGATTAGTTTTCTAAGCTCTCTGGAATCCATCTCGGAATTCTGGTTTGTCTTACCACAGTATCAGGTATGCAGGTCGAAATGCGGTTAAAAGTGACAATTAAAATGAAAACACTTAACCCAATTTCGACAATGCAAAAAATAAACAATTAGGCGTCTAGTTCTTGTTCGCTTCCACTCCTGCAGTAAGAAGGGCAGGCTTTATCACTATTTGCTCTGATCACATCAGTGTTTTCCGTAAATTTGTATTTTCGACCTATACGTGGAAATTTCTCGGAAGTTACCAGCTACTGGAAGGATGGATAGCCTCCTTGTGACGACTGTTTGTACAAATGCCTAGGGACGAATGGCACAAAAAGAATAAGAAGGTCGGTTGGATATTCACGGAGAGTGAGTTTTAGTAGCTTGCGTATGTTTACTAGAGAATTTAATGATGGAGAAGATAAATCAACCAAATACATGTTGAGAGGCAAATAGAGACCACGGTTTTAAGACAATGAAAGGCTTATGAATTCATTGTTAATGTGGTTATATCATTTGTCACCCATATCAATTGAAAGTGTTTTACAACCTCCTTCTTAATGGTACATGCTGAAGCGTTTAATAATCTGCGTAATCTCAAAATAAATAGACTAGATCCAGCGTACCCTTAACCCTAGTGTATGGTATTCCGATTCATTTCAATCACAGCAACTGATCTGTTGCTAGTAGTTTCGTTTACGTAGCATACTGGGGGAGTTTCTTGGTAAGCTTTCATAAAATCCCCTTCCTTCTATAGCTGAGTTGAATAGATTTACTTGTCTCTGCCCGTCGTGTTTTTCTTTGTTTTCAGATGACTGTTTGTGTTGCGAATCTCTCTACTCTCTGGAGAGGTTGTAATCTCTTCCCGATGTGGCCATACTTACACCTTAAAGCCATTGGATTGACTTCGTGTATAAGAGCACTTAGATTCCTTTGCAGTGAACGTAAAATACCATTTTAATTGCTGAAGGTCGTTTTGAGTGCTGTGAACCCGGTATCCTTGCTTACTATCAGTGCTGTTGTGGCACACAAGCGTGCACCTGCAATTATCTCAGCATTCAACATATTTGATGCTGGTAAACTCTTTCCAGACTATTCATGGAATTTCGCGGCGTGGGTCAGCATCTGCTTGCTATGCTTCTAATCAACATTTCGGGCATTCGGATGCTGACTTGCTTTGTGGGGTGCCATAGTTAATAAGGTAATATCAGCCCTGAAACCACTAAACGTATGTCTGGACAGATATTTAGACCAATGAGAAGGAAAGGAGTTCTTGAGTAACAGATAAGAGAGGAAACAACTGAGCGAGATAATCTGAAGATGAATGTCAACAAAGGATGAAAAATACACCTGATGGAAAAGGACAGCTGTAGCGCTACTCTGCTCTGAAATGTTAACTTGTTTTACCGTTGAGTGAGTGCATTCCAGGTGACATTGCACACTCATCTAGGTTTCTTTTGAAAATACCGACGGGTGGAGATGCCGGCCAACGGAATATTCGACGAGGTGCGATTGGCATATGACTGTGCCCACACTCCACTTTATGCTGTTTGACGGGTTGGAGTTTCTCAGGGATTGCAGCAGTATTTCTCTAGCTAGAGTCGGTACTCGTAACAGCTCACACAAAAGAGTATGGCTATTAACTAGCTGTATATTATGAGGGATTTGAGCTTATGTTCAGCCTCGTAGCCTAGAAAAGACCGGCTTTTCGCTCTGTAACCGTACGTGAAATGAAACCGCCACGCGGATTATTTTGTTTTCGTGACACAGGGTTGCAAAAATACGCCTACTTGAAATCACTATTCGCAAATCGTTCTGCAGTTTGTGTTTTTCTTGAACCTCAGTGCCCCCGCTGCTGATTATCATTAAACTAAATAGTAAGTTTGTGTTTTGGTTTATCTATTAAGTCATTAATACAATTGAAAACGGTAAGGGCTCCCATGCGGTGATTTATATTTAAAGTGGATCTTTAATCTGCTGAATGAGCTTCAATCAAAGTAAGTAGTGGGTTGCAGTGTTCATCCTGATGACTTTCCAGCGGCAGATTTTGTGTCGTCTTTCCCATAGTGCAACGATTTATTGAATGCATAGTGGACATTTCCATGTCTTGTTGAACCTCATGGAGAATATTGTTTCCACTGAGGTTTGCCCTAATATATGTCTCCACCAGGTTTTCAATCACTTCCGAGACTTACTATAGTGGTGCCATAGGTCAATAACATCCAGATTATTCTAGGCATCACGATATCAGAGTGATGAGTGTTGATTATGAGCATCTTTTCCTTCGAAACTTCCACTTGTTTAAGAATTGCGTGGTATTTCGCTGTCAAGCCTCTACTTCAGCTTTCTTCCCTCCTTCACTTTTAGCACTAACCTGACGCAAAAATATTCGACATTAGTTTGATCAAAAAGTATCAGCTTACTGAAAATAACGCTTCGTACGCGATGTTGGGAGAACTCTTCAAATGGCTTGCCCCAGATTTCTGAGATTGGGACAGCTTCATAATCAACCCACTTGCTTGCCCATACCCTAAATGCCGCCACATAACAAGCTTCAACAACACTAACTGGTCCAAGGTTTCTGGACGGTAATAATTGCAACTGAAATCAGAATAAACAATCACATTTATGAGACCACCTTGCCCAATGACTCCAAAAGCAACTCATTCGAGTACTTTATCGTATGTGAATCCATGTAGTAAAGGACAATCAACAGCCAATTTATCTCCTTGATGATGCTGCATACTTCAATGTGGAATCTATGGGATTTTCCATAAATGGTAAACCCACCACCATCGGACGACAGCGATTCCAACGTTTATTTCTTTGCACCACAACAACTATTTCTTTTGTCATCATTCTATATTTCCGAGGATGGTAACACCTGAAGAGTGAGAAATGCTTGAACGTAGATATCCACCCGGATTACATGATTGTATGGATACTTACTGATTTCTGAGGTCACTGAAGTGAGTTCTTGTTAGCGTCGGAAGCTATGAACCTAAGAATTGCTGTTAAGTGGAATTTTATCTCATGAAACATCAATTTGCCCAAACAGATCAAACATATAGGCTACTTGAAATGCAAAAGTCATATATCACGCGGCCCTGAAAAAATGACGGAATTGTTAGCGCCGTGTATAAGCTAAAAGTAATATTTCATTGCCCTTTTTATAACTTGTAAGCACTTTTGATGAAGTTGAATGCCCTCCCTTTTGTACCGCTTGGAAACTGCAAATGTTGTAGGTCTCTCTATCATCATGAATTTATTGAAGCCTTTGAACCATCCTTCGTGTTAAGTTCATAATCTGAGAATAAAATATTCATTTATACATCCCCAAGTAGATTGCACAGAGCATGAGCGCACTGCTTGAGCACCGTCTTATGCACCTGATCCTGAGATTGTTTCGTATAACGCCTTTACAACGTTTCAAGGACTATATTGGGATTAATTTGGAGTGGACCGACACCTGCGATGTCAGGTACATTACGTAGATGCTCTGAAGACTGTCAGAGGTTCGTTTAGCTAGTTTCAAAGAAAGCACTTTAATCTTTTGTTATCTCATTGATGGTCAGTGACTCCTCTTTGATGTATTTTGTGACACATGCTACCTCGCTGGTGGTTTGCTATTCGTAACAAGTGGACCGTCGACTTAATAATTTGTCTCTAACTGTATCTGCACCATTGACGAGACACTGCACTTTTTTTCTCACCGTACAAGATATCCAACTGGTGACCGCGAGATTAAAGTATGATGTAGCTCATTCAGCTGAATTTCCCGTTGGTGGACTTCTGATTGTCGCATTCTTAGGGAGGTGTGTTACTATTCCGTAACGTTTGACCAACCCTACTCAACTTGATTTTTGAATGAGTTGACTGAGGGGACTATAACGACATGTTGCGGCAAGGCATTCCATAAAGCACATACTCTCAGGGAGAAAAGATTGGACCTGTTTATGGTGTTCGCTCTCTGGTGTGCTATCCTAATGGGGTTTCGTCGTGAAGACCGCTGAGTTGTAGACAAAATTGATTTGTTTGCATGGTCTGTCTGATGGATGATCTTGTATGTCACAATAAGGTCACCCCTCTTCCCACAATAACCCAAGGTAAATAAGTTTAGGTGTTTTAGTGTTTCAGGATACGTCTTTACCCTTAACCCCACCACTGATTTTGTTGCAGTTCTTTGTATTTTTCGAAGACACTAGAATGTCTCTTGACGGTTGGGGGGACCAGCGTATTGAAGACCTCTAGATGAGACCGCACGTAGGATTTGAAATCGGTGAGGAAGAGTTCGGGAGTGAGGATGCCAAGCTGTCTACGCAAAAAGTGTAGAATGGCATTCGCTCTGGTCGTCATACCTTTGTAGTCGTCCAAGGTGTCGGAGAAGTTGAGCCCCAAATCTTTCTCCATGGATACTCTGGTGATAGCACGGTTGCTCAACATGTACTGGAAGTCGGTCGTACTTGCTTCATGTTTCCCGATGTGCATCACTTTGCACTTTTCCAGGTTGAAGCTCAGGCCATTTCCCGATGACCACAATTCGAGTTGCTGCAAGTCCGTTCTTAATGCTGTGTGGTTGGCTTCTTCGTTTACCACCCTCGAAATTTTAATGACGTCAGCGAAGAAGAAGATGGGTGAGGTTATTTTGTCTGGCAGATCGTTGACAAACGGGAGGAACAGAAGTGGTCCTAGGATTGCTCCTCGTGATACTCCTGACGTCGATGGTGTCCACTTCGACCTAATTCTGTTTACTTTGGTGCAGAACTGCCTCCCTTTCAGGTACTTCTTGAACCAAGGGATTCACCTATACCAGCTGACATGATCTTGCTAAGCAGGACTGTGGGCGGAACACCGTCAAATGCTTCGGCTAGGTCGAGAAAAATAACACGTACCTTCATTCTTCAGTCCCAGCCTAGTGTCCAGTTGTCCCAGGCGGTTAGTAAACTGGTGGCACATGCGCGACCACCCCGAAAGCCATGCTGAGCGGCATGGACGGCGTTTTTCTTGTTGAGGAATTCCCAGATAGCGTCAGCCACTAAGCCTTCCAACACTTTCGATATAATAGGCAGTAGAGCAATGGCCTGTAGCTGCCAGGGCTTTTTCTCCCTCCTACCTTAGAAATGGGTGACAAGACGGCGCTTTCCCATTCTCCAGGGACCTTGCGCGGCTCTATTGAGTGCTTGGAGAGGGTGCAGATTGGTTTTGCAAGCACCTCCGCGTAGTTTTTTAGGATCGCCGGATTTAGGTTATCGCAGCCATGGACTTGCCTGGATAATTTCTAGAAAACTTTCTTCTATGCCGTTGAGATGTGACAGAGGTACTCGTTATTTACGACCTGGCCGGTGTCGTAACGAGTTGGTGTGGATTTTGTGTCGGTACTAAGTTGGGCTTGGAAGTGTGAGCTCAAAAGCTCAGCAATCTCCAGACTGCCTAGTATACTCCCATCATGGCCTGTGGCAAGATTCACTCCCTTACTGGTCGACTTCCTTCTCGACATGAAGCGGTACAGGTTTGTGGGGTTGCTTTGTAAACTCCCCGCCAGGTTTGACAGGCGAGTCCGTCGCTGCACACTCTAATGCTACGGCGGTTGCGAATCCTTTTGTATTTCAAAAAGTCAGACTCCCTGCGTGATGAAGGCCACTTGAACCAAGCATGCTCCATGCTCTGCATAAGCCTCTCTGTCCCACGCTTCAGCCATGAGGTTCTCATTGACAGTCTATGTGTTACCTCTGGTACACTGTGACTGATGGCCCCAGAGATTATTTTCACCTGCAACCAATGTTCATCTATTGTGAGATGAGTCCAGTCTGCCGGCCATGATGCATTCATGAGATAGTCTCTCATGGTCTCATAGTTGGCCTTGCTGTGGCAAGGGAAGGTGTTGGGTGTCTCCAGTTGCAGGGCCTCCCTAGTAATCATGGAGAAGGTGGTTACAGCGTGGTCACTGAGGCCAAGGGGAGGTTGGATACATACATCCTCAATGAGGTCATCGTTCGTCAGAACGTAGTCAAGGCGCGATGCGCTTCCATTAGGTCCCCAGCATGTGGTATCAGCCACCATCTCTGAGAGGCCAACAGTCTTAATTGCATTCTTTAGCTTCTGACTGAAGGATGTGATATGTCTCCCTTCCATCTCGAAGAGGATGGACCGGGTGTTGAAGTCGCCGGCAATGACTACGGAATCGTAATTTGCAGTGGAAGTCGTTTCTGAACAACATCCTATGAGAAGCGAAATGCATTCTGGTCTTGCGCGGAACAAAGTACTTACGTGGTTGGGTCTAGCGCCGCCAGTCATCATTGAAGTAGCATCGTTCCGTTTTAGCGTTTTGTTTACAACTTGGGTGGGGGTTGGGCAACGCGAGCTACTTTACTAGATGTATCCGGCTTACTGGTCAGTGCCTGTGTGACGGCCACTCACTCCAGAGGTCTTGGCGGTTGCTGTCTCTCCTCCTGAGTCTAGGCTTGGCTTCACATATGCGTAATGAGCTACAAATTTGATCTTTCGCATATGACATATCATATTTTATTCTCAAGTTATGAATTTAATACGAGAGAAACCTTTTTATATTCAACACCGATTTGATAGTGGTAGAGAAACCTAAACTATTTGAGCAGCACTGAATGGTTCGGAAGGGAGGATATTAAACGCTATGATGATATCAAGTGTCTGAAAGTCATGAGAAGAGCAGGAAAATATCGCTTTACAATAATACACATTGTTTTGAGTTTAGATCATTCCTACCCTCAATTTCTTTTCACACTAAGGATCAAATCTGCTCAATATAGGGTGTTTGGGTTATGAGTAGTCAACATGACTGACTCGTTCCCAAAACCCAATGTTTTGTCAGATAAGCACTTATTTTAACAGCAATCCTTATGTGCATAGCTTTATTGACCAAGAACAACTTACTCCAGTGATTTCAGGAACAATTGAGTTACCAGACAATCATTTCCAATCATTTAACCCGGGTGAATATCTAGGTTCCAATATCCAATATCTCTTTAACGAGTTTGTGTAAACCAATTGATTTCTTCGTGCTCGCTTCTTGGTCTTGCTGAACGGCTCCAGATCTTTGGCGGATTCCGATGCAGTAGGTGCAGCCACTTGTCTGCTATAGCTCTGATTTACAGAACAGGAAGTTAAGTGTTGGCTTGTTTACCTTGGACTGTGGTGCAGTTGGCTTCTTCAGATGTCGAGTTGCCAGACAGTTGTTAAGACTGGTCGCTAGAGATGGTTAGGGATAGTGAAGGGAAAACCTAGAAAGCGTTTTGTGAGTAAAGAAGAGAGGAAAAGTGAACTAATGGAGTAATCTACTTACACCCAAGTAAGGTGAGTAGGGGTGCAAAGGTATGAAGAACTTAGGTGAGTGAGGCTAACTTATGGCAAGTGGAAGGGGTGAAAAGGGCTTAAATGGTTACAATAGGAAAAAAACTGGTTGGGGTGGCTTGACATCACTTCGTGTTCCAGCTATGCCTGGGTAGACGTGAGTCTCTGCATGACTGTCGAGCTTCGTCTGAAGCTTTCAACAGTTGGGGCAGAGACCATCTCTGCTGGTAGTGTGTTCTAGGTTCAAGTATTGCCCGCTGTCCGAGTTTTATCCTTCTCAGCAGTTCAGATGGATGACACTGGAAATATTTGTTGAGGTGCAAGTAAGTAAACATTAGAAGAGCCGTCCACCAATAATGGTGGAATTTATGCATGTATAAAATTTCATAGATTTCACATTGGAGTACGAAGCATTGTCTGGGAGATGGATCGGCTGTTAATTGTCTTCTGTTGGATGGATTCACAAAAGAAATCTGTAGCACAGCATTATTATGTGCATGTTTCACTTTTTTTCTCAGTCAAGTTGTGAGTGCTTGCATTTTGATTCGTCTGCATTCTACTAGGAAATAACCATATACAAGCCTCCCTAATCGGATACTTCCTCCGCGAAAGTTACAGTTTAACTGGTAAACCGTTTTTCTACCGAACGTACAGTCCTCCGTCGGTCAGTACCATGACTCTCCAAATGGACAACTATGTGGTAGGTCCGACTGTCTACATCAACTTCTACAGCTCAGGTTGCTGCAACTGGAGTGCTACTTGTCTCATTCGATCATACACCTTGAACGTATGGGGGGCTTTGGGCATTCTTCCGTGTCGTACAACTGGGCAATCCTAGGTAAGGTTGACGACTTTCTTTACCTAACATCGCTTTTCTACGTTTCACTTGACACAACCATCTGTGTCTAACTCATTTGTGTCCCCCTAATCACCAGTGGAAATGACTAATAGCCGAGTCTTAACCATATCTGGTATCGAAAACATCTCAGGTAAAGCCTCACCTCAGCTACTAACCTCCACATTCTTGGTAGTAACTAAGGCTGGAGGCAAGCGGCTTAGTGCCGCCACAGATCACAGGTCAACCTCGGGAGGACAGCCGTAACAACCACTTCTCGAGAAAAGTTGAATTTCTGTACCTCTGAACCTTTGTGCTCTAGTTCACCGGAGAGCATGTCTTCCTGGGACCACCAGCCTAAACCCTAGTCTACCTGTGAAGGCTACCGCTGAGAGACTGACAATTGTCATACATGTGGTCTCACCATAGCCAAGAGGGATGCTGCCCTTGATTGCAACATCTGCAATAAGTGGGTGCACAAACAGTGTGATGAGGACATACCAGACCAATATTACGCCTTCATTACACGCTACCCATGCACGTGGTTCTGGTGCGTCTGCCCACAATGTCGCATAAGGTCACTCTCTCCCACAGGCTCACTAAGGGAGGTCGTAAAAGACATCGCAGTTGCTACTGGCACCCGCACAAACCCTACCCCAGGTTCAAGCGGCTAGAGTGTCAGCAACGTTCTCTACACAGTCACGTGGCGCGCGCGCTCCTTGAATAGTGACGTGTTTTCGCTCGTCTCTCAGCTTTTGGATTTTTCCACAATGAAAAACTCCCACTTGCAATACTCAATCTAAAAAATCGAACGTTTGCAGCACTTCTGTCCGTCCACGCACCTCACCCCTGCGCATTCGTCAGCTCACTCCTCAACAGTTGAAAATTGGCATTATTATTCCTTTGAACCAACCGGTCTACCTCCTGTCAGTGGTTCTTGGGCGTTTCAACTGCCAAACTGCCTTAGCTCTCGGTTCTCCTCGGAGGTCATTCCCCAGGAAATATCTTTCCTGGTTATACATACGCATCTGGAGCTTACGGTTAAACTCGTTGGTCAAGAGCAGAGGATCAAGTGACAAGTGTCTGAAGGTGAGCCAACATAAATTATCTTCCCTTTTCTATTCTGTCCTTTTGCTGCATTCAGTCTTCAACCCTCTTATTGTTGTTAACTACTTGTTTTCCCAAGAAGTTTATATCATAGCGACATGTCTGCCCAAAACGCTAGGTCTGAAGCTTTGACACGGATAACGCGGTCGTGCACAAAAACGGCCAGTAACACCCTAAACAACACACTAGTCTGTACTAGAAGACAAACAGAGGTAGGGCAGAACACCGAACTTCTAAAGAAGTGGCCAACCCATGTTTCTAGAATTCCAGTAGCCATCAGACAGGTGACACAGAGTAGCACTAGCCCGTCACAAACTAGTCCTATCTTGAGCAAGGATCATACCATGCCTGAAATAGAAGACGACGTAAAAGGCTTCAGAACAAGGCAGCCACAAGCAGTTCGCCACAATCCGTAGCACCTTATTCATGGAAGGAAGGCTGTATTACGACACCCGATGGCTGCAGTGTTTGCACCAAAGTTGTTTCGGTAGTCGATGAGGCATTTGCATGCAACCTATGTCAACGATGGGCGCATTGCCACTGCGATACCAAAGTCCCCCGACAATACTATAAGCTGATGAAGAGACAACCATGCAAGTGGTTCTGGTACATCTGTCCAGAGTGCAGGAAAATGCCCGCACTCCGCACAGAAAGCCTGAAGGAGATGCTCTCCGCCACGCAAAAGCTACCAGCATCCTCGAATAAAGTAGGGTTAACACCAAAGGATAACACAGAGAGACCTGGAAACAGACCTAGAGCTCCAGCTGTGGGCACGCCACCTCGCGTGGGGACCATATTAGGTCAAGTCTCCATACCCCTACCCGGCCCCAGGGGACGTCAAGCGCATGGCCAAAGACATCGACCGCCGAAGCCTCTACGAAACCCATTCCGAACACCCCACACACCGTGACTGAGAAACAACCAGTGGAATTACTCAAACCCATTGGGAAGTCGGGCGTGCCACCCACAACGAACCCAGGTCACAGGAGGACCAACTCGATCATTTTGTTCAACGTCGATGTATCGACAGACTCATTGTTGGTCGAGAGGGAACAATTTGACAGCCGAATGTGGACCGACTACTGTCAGATGCTGGGACTCCCTCCCCTCCCTGCAACTTTATGTCGCCTTTCTCGAGGAAGCCATGCACCCCGAGATAAGCCACCCCCTTTACGTGTGTCCCTAAATACCGCCAAAGAGGCTGAAGACACACTCCTCCTCTCGCGACAACCGGACGTTGTTAATGCCTGTAAAATTCGGGCCAGGCCTGACAAGCCATGGTCAATAAGAGAGGAGGAGAGAAAGTCAGCGGTTGGAAATCCCAACAGAAACAACACTATAGTTGTACATGGGATTCCAGAATTGCCAAGTGACAGCTCGGTCAAAGATCGGTACTTTCACGACGTCCAACAATGGCAATGGCTCTCAACCAAAGTTGGTCTCAACAGTATACCGGCCAACAGCGTCAGTAGACTGCCAAGGCCAGCGCACCTGAAGACCATACCCAATCCCAGACTACTTGCCGTCCAGTTCGACTCATATGCCTCCCTCACAGACGTTCTGCACGCATGGTATAATGCGAAAGATCGCATGGGTGGCTCAATACGTATATGTGAAAGTAAGCCTAGACCCACAAGGCAAGAGGAGAGACGG
The DNA here is from genome assembly GCA_944470555.2 of Heterobilharzia americana. NCBI lineage: Eukaryota > Metazoa > Platyhelminthes > Trematoda > Strigeidida > Schistosomatidae > Heterobilharzia > Heterobilharzia americana. The sequence continues at coordinate 46,531,256 of OX104134.1, forward strand.
CAACCACCAAGACCTCTGGAGTCAGTGGTCGTCACACAGGCGCTGACCAGTGAGTTAGATACATCAAGTAAAGAAGCCACCACTGCTACAGCCCCCACCCAAGTTAAGAACAAAACACAAAAAACGGAACAATGCCAGTCCTATGAGGACTGGCGAGGCTAAATCAACCACGTAAGCGCTCATCCCGCGAAAATACACATCCAGACCTCCCCTCTCATCAGGCACACTCTAATATGTATGTACAGCAACGTTAGGGGGCTAAGAGGGAAGGTAGCAGAAATGAGGACGCTGCGTGAACATCAGCACTCCGACATCATATTCATCACCGAATCCTGGCTCTCGTCGGACATCTCCGACGAAGAGATGCGTGTTGCTGGCATGGAACTCTTCCGCAGGGACAGGGAACATAGAGCAGGAGGGGGAGTGGCTATCTACGCAAACTCCTGTTTAAAGGCAAGGATGGTTAGCGATACGGCCTTAACCCAGCTCCCAGAGTCTCTATGGTGCTACTTCACTCTCTTCTTTATTCTCTCTTCATTCCTTTACCACTACCTTACTATTCTCTTTCAGGTACCTACACAGACAGGAGTCATGGCAGTTCTCTAAACTTCCCAGCAACCCGTAGCTCCCTAATCACTCTACAAATTACAACCTACTAACCCACAAAACATCCACCTCACCGAAGCTAAAAGCAAGAAAGCAGAGGGGATTTCCTCGTCCACTGCAGGAGTAAACCGAACAACTGGAACCAAGCCCTAAGAACTAGACGCGAGAGATCAAAAACTACCAGTTTTCTACGCTCGCACTATCAATATTGGATATTGGATATCGGTGAATGGTCCAAAAAGACCAGAAAGACTACAACGTACTCTACCAACTACATCGGTTCGCAACCTTGAAGTCACTTTGACGATTATCTCCATTGTACATTAGGAAAAACGTGTGACACTGGACAAGAAGGTGTACCCTTCCCATAAAAAACCACCCACAGTACACGGAAACGGAGAAATTGATGACACATCGAACTCCATCATCCTATTTAGCTTCCTGGCGTGCCATGGTAGCCTTCCTGAGAACAGAGAATCTTTTGACAAACCACAACGGGAAACCGTATGCGCCATACTAGACTAGGCAGCTCAGAAGCAAAGTTGTGCCGGCTCTACAAAGGCCTCTACTCACCTTAGGGAAAGCCTTCACCGATGAGAGTGACCCTGAGCTCGGCTAAGGAGGCGGCAAGGTTCTTGTTGATGTCACACACACTAGTCGTCAACAGGTCATCCGGCACTAGAGCCAGGCCAGACCGTCCTCGGTCAGCAAGAAAAGTATCTCATGAGGCACCCCAAACACTGAAACCTACAACTATTGTTGTCCACAGCATACCGGAACTAACAACGGCACAGTAGTAGAAAAGTATGCTCACGACGTCCAGCAATGGCAGTGGTCATCAGTGGGGATAGGGTTAAATGGGATAGCGGTGGCGGTCTGCAGACTGCCACGTCCCTCACATTTGACGACGGTAACATCACCCCGGTTGAAGGCTGTTAACTTCGGCTGTCAGAACCTTTAACCAAAGTACTGCAGACTTGGTACACGGTAAAAGATAACACCAGCAGGAACGTTCGCTGCTGTGAAAGCAGGCCCAGGAAGCTGCGACAGCAGCAGATGACAGCTCCGCGCAGTGCTGAAGTCACCATCGCTGTCAACAGACAAGATGTACAGACAAGCCTAGACTCCATGAAACCCCCAGGAACCACTGTGGGAATAAAAGTGATTGGGCCGGTTCCGCTGCAGCTGCCCGTCCCATGGCAACCTTCGCCATTACGTACGCACCCCCTCAGTCTGCCAGCACCACGACACCCGATATCGTAGGGAACATATCCAAGGGTCTTTACAGTAATGTGAGGGGACTCAGAGATAAGATGAGGAGTTACGACTTCTCTGTTCCTGCCTTGCTCCAACGATCATAATCCTAACAGAATCTTGGTTATCACAGGATATCAGTGACATCGAAACTAGTATAGACGGTGTGCATCTGTTTCAGGAGAGACTGGGAGTTTAAGGAAGGAGGCGGACTGGCGATACTTATAAAGATGACCTTATAAGTGAACGAGCAACTGAAACCCTACTTTCAGGGCTCCCAGACCCCACCTGGTGTCACTTTAGGGCTGAACACACGAAGTGCATGGTAGCAGGCGTCCACAGAACTCCTACCAGCAACGTGGGAGACAACTCGCAACTGCTGCAAGTAATGTCTGAAGCAACGTCATGGGATATGACCAGGTCATTATAGCAGGCGATTTCGATGCGATGACCCTCAATCTTGGGCAGGACAGGGGAGCCTCAAGCCGAAGAATCGACCGAAACCTACTTAACGCCGTCAAAAAGGCTGGACTGCACAACAGAATAGGTGGTGACACTAGTTGGGGGTCGGGCGGAAAGCCGTCAAGACTGGACTACTTTTTACCAGTGACCACCTGCCGGCAGAAAATGTGCATGTTGAAACCCCCTCGACGGCAGCGATCACGGCGTGGTAGTGTTCGACCTGGTATTCAAAGAACAACCGTCATGGGAGGGATCACCTTCGATCCGCAACTGAATACGTCCCCATCAAACCAAAACTACCAAGTGTGCGACCAACATTCGGCACCACCAAATGTAGTAGAGCTACCTGGACTGAAGGTTACTCCCGCTATGGTCTTAGAAGTGATTTTGGGGCTCCGCATACAGAAATCACCAGGGTGCGATGACATCCGATCGGCTGTGTTGAAAAAATGCGCGGATGCCTCGTGCGGTCCGCTGCGTAATCTGTTTAAAATTCCTCAGACAATCACGCGCTTTCACGAGGATGGAAACGTGCAATTCTGACCCCCATTGTCAAAGGAGAAGACAGGCAGAGCCCAAAATGCTATCGACTCATATCCCTTCCACCAGTGGTGTCAAAAGTAATGGAGAGTCTGGTAGACGACCATGTCAGAGAGTACTTGGAAAAGAAGGGAGCACTAAGTGATGCCCAACACAGTTTCGGAGAGGTAGGTCCTGCACCTCAAACATTCTGGCGGCAGGTGATAAGTGGACGGCATGCTGGACCTCCAAATTCCAGTCTATGTTATCTTCCTGGATTTTGCTAAGGCCTTCCACGCGGTCCCACATACCATTCTTATTCACAAAATAGAAAGGTTGGGCATCAAGGGACAAATGATTTCATGATTACAGGGCCATCTAGACGGTAGACAATTCTGCACAAAAGCCAACAGAGTTTGCTGGACTTGGAGGACATCATCATCTGGTGTACTACAAGGAGCGATTCTGGGTCCACTGCTACTCCATCTTTTTGCGAGCGACCTCTAACTGAATCTCAGCTCCCCAGTTCTACTTTACGCTGATGTCAAGCTATGGGGAGCTACGATTTCGGAGACAGAATCAGGTACACTGCAAAGTGACCTCAGATTACTTGCAGGGTGGGTGGATATTAATGGACTAGCATTTGATCTGGAAAAGTGCCGAGACATGTTTCTCCACACCCCATTGTCCATGTGGAATACAACTCTCCCACCCACCCTGGAGAAAGAACTAGGACTAATACCAACTGACAAGCTAGAGACTAGCTCCAACTATCCAGGAGATGCCTCCAGAGCCTACGCAGTACTGCCCTTCATGTGCAGACAACTGGGTGTCCTGACCCCGGAGCTCTTTTTGAAGCCGTATAAGACCTATGTACAACCCCACATAGAGGTACACAACGTCATTACATCACCAAATCTGAAAAGAGACGTGAGCCTCCCAGGGAAAGTCTGTTGGACCCAGGGCTTATGGCCAACGCTGTGAGCGATTTGTCTTAGACAACCACAACGTGGCAACTAAATAGGCAGTGGTAAAAGTATAACGTGTTCATCCCGAGCACTCTAGTGGGCAAGCCAACTGGGCAAAATTTCTCGAGTACATTAAAATTTATTCACTATTCAGTCTCAGTCAATAGTGAATATGGAGTTTACAACAAATAGAAATCATGATAAAGTTTACTGGGCACTACATCTGCCTCCCCCTAGAGACGAACTCTGGGAGACTGTCGTTTCCATGCGGTCCTGAATGAAATGAACAAGTTGGAGAAAAAAGTGGGGAGGGGAGAAGAAAATTATAATACCGTACGCAGTGTTCCACTGATCAAATGAATTGGTGACGAGTGGAAAAATATTTCACAGAATGTCAATGTAGCATTAGATTATTAATCAATATTGTCTGTACAATAATATAAAGTATTTCTTGAGTCTTCTTTTGACCTAAAAAAATTAAGACAAGTGCAGGAGCTGTGTGCGAGGTATGAGCTAACGAAGCTGTTTCTATTTGGAGGAAACGATGGCTGTAAACCTAATGTATACCCCTTCATTCTAGACGTTACCTTTTGTTTACTGAATCCAGGTATTTATGTGCATAGAAGGACATCAAGTATTCGCTGATGAGACGCTAGATGTACAAGTTAATTGATAAAACCTAGTTGATTACATGATTAGGAATGATCCTAGATGAACCGCTTCTATGCTTCTAGCTATGGGAATTAGCTGGTGGTTGTCTATTTTAATAGGATAACGGAGCATAAACTTGTAAAAATAGGTAGAGAAAGCTCTGCCATTCGTGATATTCCGTGTTTTGGAAAATATCTTAGTGACTTATAAATGGAGGAAAATGAGTGGCTCTAGAGTTGGAGACATTAGCGCGTTTGTAATCACAATGTGTGAATTCGACCAATTGAAAGCGTTATCTTGAATATTATTATTGCCAATACCGGCGACGTGGCTGTGATAGTTTGGAGCGATGTGTCAATGCCACTGGGAGAAAACGTCTGCACTTAAGTCCATGTAGCACTGTGGTTAAGGTAGGCGGTTGCCATTGAAGGAATATCTGTGGTTCCAGCCATTTATGCGGTAAACATAAGTTGTCATCTTTGGTGTCACATTTGGTGACTAGTGATGTGATCGGAAAATAAAACAGATAAGCAATACAGTTTAAAGTTAATTGTGGTAGGGTCAATTTCAAGCATAACTCAACACACGTTTGCTCGATTATTATTATCATTATATGTCACTTGGGCACCTTGGGGAATGTAGGGCCTCGGTAGCAGGTCTCTAGTGCCATCTGTTCTCTGAACGTTTTTGGACCTGGTTCCGCTTTCTTCTGCATATTTGTTGGGCGATGGATTCTTGGTTGGTTCGTTGCCAGAATGCCTTCCTTGTTACTTATTCCTTCTGGCCTAATCTCCAGTGTCTAGAGTAGGCAGCCGTTGATATATGTCTGCAGTTTGTTGAAAATGCTCTTCGTAACGCGCCAAGTTTCTGAACCATATAGAAGCACTTACCTGACTAAATTAGTGTAGACAATCTGAATCTTGTTCTTTATGCTGGGTGTAGTGCAGTAGATCTCCACACTGATTCCAGGTTAATGAGAGCCTGTCTTACTGTCTTTCCGATCGTGGCCTTGATGCCTCATCTGTGCTACCTGTAATTCAGACGATGCTGTCCAGGTAGATGAAAGAGACTACTTCCCTAGATTTCTCCTGTTGACAGTGACCGATGCTTCTCGTTGATGCCGCTGTTGCTTGGGTATCTTCATCACCTCTGTCTCCTCCACGTTCACCTGAAGTCCCGTCTTCACTGTCTCGCCTCCTCTGTCAACTTCTTGGTTTTCGCCTGTAGATCTTCGAGTTTATGAGGCAAGACACCAGACAGAAATCATCATTGGCGACGAAATCCAAATCTTCCCTTGGGGTCTTTCATCGGTCCAGCCAGTGTATACCTACCTTCTCACTCCTCGCGGTTTGTTACATGATCCAGTCCAGTCCAATCGAGTCAACCACAATCAGGAAGATCATAGGTGATGGTAGGCGGCGGCCTTGTCTTACTCGTCTTCACCTTAACGCATCACTGAGCCTTCGATTGTGAGTCACTCGGCATATAACATCATCTCACCATAAAGCTGTTGAATGAGGTTGATTTGTGGTACCCCGCAGTGTTGAAGCAGCTGCCAAATCGCTTCTTGGTCGACACTGTCGAAGGTCTTTCAAAGTGGATGAAGTCGGGTAGAGAGTCGACTGTCACTCTATACAGTGCCCTATGATGATGCGTAGCGTGTCTCTGCAATTTGATCCGCACATGATTCGCTTTTTCTGGAGCCAGCCAGCCAGACTGTTCCAGCAGTAATTTTGAATGGAGAGCATTAATCGATCTCCCCAGGATGATGCTTGATGTTGGGTGCTGGGGTCAAAATACGCGTGAGAGGCTAAACATCGTATCCATACGCCGTGGTTTTACCATCAGTGGTGCAAGTACATGGCATTTTGCGCCAATACGAATTGGGCGTTACATTGCTACTACACATCGTTATATTTCACACCAATATTCTGTGCAGTTTGGGTGATATCCCGCATGTACAGAAGAAAACTTCAGAGTATAAATAAATAAATTTCTGAGAAACTCAACCTCCTGAAGATCACGCCCCTCTTGGAACACTACCGAATATAACCTTGAGGATGCACTCATTTGGATATACACAGTGGTACGAAGTAAACTTCTACTGGGAAATAAGAGAAGCAAACGCCGGGACCAACTTAAAGAGATGTTACTCACCTGTCTCGCTTTGTTTTTTTGGTTTTAAGTTGTCCATGAAATCTTTCCACCACGCCGTTGGCCTGTGGTGTTATGCCGTGTAACGTACTCCATGAGAACCTAAGAATTTAGATAAATGCCCCTCTGTCGGTGGTGATCGTTACAGAGGCATCAAACATTGGCGCCCAGTCCTGCAGAAACGCTTTTGCCACGGTTTCTGCGGTAATGTCCGCAGTTAAAATGGCTATTTGGAATTTTGTGTGTCTATCAATACACGTGAAGAGATACGTAAAACCACTAGAATGAAGCAAAGGACCCATCAAATCCACGTGTACATGTTCAAAACGCACACTGAGTAGATAAAATGTTTCCGAAGGGAAACAGTGTGTCAGTTTACTTTGGATTGTTAACATGCCACACATTCCTTAACCCAATTTCGAACATCGCGCTGTAGGTTGGGCCAAATATGTCTATCAGCAATAAGTTTGGTAGAGGCTTTTGCTCTAGGGTGTGACAAGGAGTGAAAGTTGTTGAATGCTAACTTCATGTTTTTCGGCACATAAGGTCCAGGTGAATCTTTTGTCGAGTCACAGTACATGGGTCTATCATCTGTGGGTGAAGGTGGCTGCTGTTTCAGGTTACAATTACTACTGGAAAGCGAATTTCTCAATCCCTCACCTGTTTCTTGCCCTTCTGCTAAAGCCCTGAAATCTATAGTAGGTTGATGGATATTGCATACTTTAATTCGAGACGGCATCCGCCGCGCAATTTTGCGCACCTTTAGCACGCCTTGTATCTCTTGTGGATTGTGATATAAGGGTGGTGAGTACTTGTCAGGCCTTGCGTTTAGCTCATGAGTTAAGGGCTCACGATCTGTGTAGGCAGTAAATATCCTGTCTTCCGCTATGTGACGGGAACACTTAGGTGCTAAAAAGATCGCTCCCAGTTCTTGGCCAAACGTTGAATACCAAGTATCGGGTGGGGAAAGACGTTTTGAAAGGAATGCTGCTGGTTGTTATTGATTGTCCAGAAACTGTCGGAAGCATCGACCGTCAGTGCCAATGCTACACTGACATGAGAGTATTTTAGGGTAGTAGCCTTTGTTAAACCCATTTTCAATCCGTTTATAGCCTCAATAGCTTCTGTAGAGAGCCTTAGAATTTCCTCTTAGGGCGCCGGTTGTGGGTTGCATGTGCCGTGTACAATGTGTTATGAACCTACAGAAAAACTATTTAGACCAAGAAAACTTCTTAGTTGCGTTATAGAGGTTGGTAGTGGGTACTGGTTGATGGCCCCCACCTCTTTTGGCAATGGTGATATTCCATCTCCATTGGTTATATGTCCCAAGAATTAAATGTTCTCAACTCCGAATGCACACTGACTTTGATCTATCGCCACGCCGTTGTCGTTTAATTTTCGTAAGACCGCCAGTATGTGACTCTCATGTGAGTCTACGCCCGGTTGGCAATCAGTAGGTCACCAGTGTATGCCTTGGCAAGTGGTAAGTCCCGTAGAAGATCACCCACATACCGCTGGAGAGTTTGTGCAGCATTCCGAGGGCCAAACGGCATCCGCACGAATTCGTATAAAACAAATTGGATGGTGATGGTTGTTTTTGGAACGTCTTCTCCGGCCACCATGGTATTGTGATATACGCGGACTACGTCTGTTTCAGTGAATATGGCGGCACTAGCAAGGCAGTTAGCGGAACTGGGCACCTGTCAGGAATGGTTTGTTTGTCTAGCGCTCCATAACCATGGCATGATTGTCAGTCTGTTTGATTTTTCTTGGGCACTTATGCAATGGGGAAGCCCACTGACTCTTGAAAGGGCGAATCACCCCTAGCCGGAGCATATGGTCAAATTCAGCCCTAGCGATTTTCAGTCTATCTGGCGCTACCCTCCTGGGTTTTGCGAATACAGGAGAGCCATAAGTTTTTGTGCTATGCGTCACCTTAGAACTTACGTGAAAGGCCTGCGCGTTGGATTGTGTCAGGTCCGGAAAATTTGCTAATATATTCCTAAAACTTTCGGTTGGTATTTGGGGAGATTGTACCGGGTTTAGGGATGCGATTGTGCTGGCCTAGCCTATTGAGTATCTGGGAGTTTCCTTCAGCGTCAACCTTCGCCTCCTTGTGTCTACTAAGAATTCATACCTCTCTAAAAAATCTACACCCAATATTGCAAGGTCTAGATCTACTATGGTGGACACCCTAAGAGAATTGCCGTTTGAACCCATGATCCAGGGTGATGGCCTTCTGTTCGAACGTCGCTATTTGCGTTTATTGGTGGCCTGTAGCTTGGCTGTGGACATTTGGTGTCCGAGCTCCATTTTGTTCCGCGGAAGAATACTAGGAGCGATCCCGTGTCTACTGAGAAGTCTACGCCAGAATTTCTGTCTGCGATGTAGAACAATAGTAATACATTTCAAACGACATGGGTTACACGAATACAAACCAGTTTACAGGGTTGATCACTTCTTTTATGAGAAATGGCTGTTATGAACAGTGTTAAGGCATGCATCAGATACCGTTATTCATGGGACACAAGAAGTGAGTCTAGAGAGAGAACGTTATTGCTTCGCAGAATAATTGTTAAGCATACTGAAGAGGCTGAGTCCGAAATTAGGAATTATTCAGCTTTTGTGTGAATCTTCCAATATTCTTGAAGGTAGGGCAGGCAGCACGGTCATGACCTTGGGTTGTCTGGCTGTAGACGGCCGTAGGTAGCAGGTGATTTTTTGATTAGCTGATGCCTTAAAACTAAGAATCGGTTAAAAGCTTGTCAAAACGAATGGTTTTTAATTTTTGCTTTTCGTTTAGCCTGTTTTCTTTGATGGACTTGCCTTGCTGTGGTAAAAACGTGGCTTGGACTGTTTGTAATCCTGACGTAATGGGCGTAACTTTTGCTTTTACTTGAACGTTATGTAGTTAAGTAGGGAATGTTGGGCATGTTTAATTAGGCAGGTACTCGATTTTAAGTAACAATTTCTTTCCAATATTTAGTTGCTAATGAGCACTGGAAATTCATCCTTCAAAGCACTTTAACTTCACTTAGTAGTTTTTCTCCTTTTTGACTCCCAGGTGTTTCTATTCCAGCAGAAACATAAATATTAATTTTGCCGTATTTTCTGTTATCCTTCTTGAGGTAAATACTCTAAAGTGTTGCAAGTTTTTTGCTGACCTCAACATTTTGATGGGAAATGAAATCACCGTCATGATGCTGATAGTTTTTTGAAGAAATCAGTGGTTGTAAATCTAATATAACAAAATGATTGCAACTAATACTTGAGAACTAGTGAAGAGACAATTGCTTACTCTAGTAATAATAATAACTCTGGGAAACTGTATATGGTGTGACGATTTATTTTAGGATTTTGTCACTGAAAACACTAACGTTCAGATATTGTCTGTAAAGATGGCATGTTTTTGTGCAACCTGTTATCCGAAACAAACTAATATCGCCTTTATAAATCCTTTTTTGATAACTGAATAGGTGGTCGCGGGTTTCGATACAACGCAAAGATGTGAAGCCTGTTTTCGAGGGTCGGTATGCATAGCAACAGACGTTTGGACCTAACTTTAGCCTTATATTTGCTTATATGTGCATATACGTGTATATACGTGCATGTACATACATTTCTTTTAGCTTGTATTTGAAAAATGTTGCTCTCATGAAAAGGAATTTCTGGAAGAAGACTTCCTAGTGGTTCTTTAATTGTTATCAAGCTGCATGGGGAAATACTTTGGGGCGTAAGGACAGACGCGCACAAGCGAGACAAACACTGGGGCTTTCCATGTGGTAGGTAGTTTCACGATGCGACGACCTCTGGAGGGAAGTGGTTAAATAGCTAAGAAACCGCACCTTTTGTATGATGGTTAGCTACACCACTTGACTGATCAGGCTTCCGTTGACGTTCATTGGAAGTAAAACGTACTGGTTGTGAGTTGAATGTCTATACCCATTGGTCATGACACAGTAACACAAATCTCCCCATTTCAAACGCCATCGATATAACCCATTCCACTTTCCGCTTCAATAAACAACAAGGAAGGAATACGTGAGAAATCCTTTTAAGGAGTGGAACAATGTGTAAATAGGTAGTTAGTAGCTATTCAGCAGTCTGCGAGGTTACTGAAGATTAATCATGTACGTGGACCTCCTCATGAGCTCTGGTGTATGTGTCTAGCAATCGTCTGCGTGCTCTTTCCGGGTTTGGCTGGACTAGTAACTGCATTTCACACATCATTGCAGAAGCGGGCATTCGCAATTCTCCCAATGTCCACAGTAACCCGGCTACTTTCAATACGCATGTGTCCGTAGCATCGTAACCATCTTGTAGAGTGACAAAATACATCTGAAAAGAAGTTAATTACCGTCCCAAAAGACTAACCAAAGTCACGAGACATAAATCTGTGCACATAAATCAAATGACGGCAAAGCATAAGCATCACGGTGCCGGTGTCGCAGGAGCATTTACAGTCATACTTGTCAACCACGTAGGACTTCTGCCTTCTTGAAAGACCACGTATGCCTCTGTAGATTAAACTACCTGCATATCTCTACGCGCCAGGATACTTTTGTACACATAATATAATGCGTAGTTCGTCAGAGAACGCAGCGTATCAGAAACTATGTAGTTCCTCTGTAATTACAGAGATAAGAACAAAGGACTTATATCAAAATGCATGTAGTGGCGCAAACTGTGGTTTTCCTCATTGGCCTTCCCGCGATATAGTTTCAAGGAACATTTCCAAATTTCGCGAACGCTTGACTCTAGGGGAAAACTCTGTTCGTTTTGTCACCAGGGTAGCAATTTCGTGCATGAGGCATGAGGCCCACATATACCGACTAGCCCACAGGTTTGCTTCCATGTACGCAAATGCTGCCGGATGTTCTGTTCTCATAGCTACATTTAATTCATTAAATCTGAGGAATTGTCATATAACCGTGAGGATACCTGTCACGGTCACGAGTGTACGCCATTTCCGGAACATAAGTTTACATTCCTGGCTATGAAACTGCAAGGTTCTCATTTTTTGGAATGCAAATTACCTTATTATTAAACGAGCGTATAACATGAAAGGCACGTAAGACAATGGAACAGTAAGAAAGCTGACCACGAATAGCTCCATGCTCCGCTGCACTATTGTCAGCAACAAACGTCACGGTTCGTGATGTTTCTACCATGATAGCCTTAAAAGACCTCAACACATTATCCACTTCCATCAGACGTTCTCGGCGAGTCAGGCTATACATAACAGGAAAGCTGTGATAGAGGCCATTCGTGATAACCAACTGATAAAGCTGTCGGCCAGAAACGGAGTTGTTAATCTTAGCTAAATACCTTTCCTTATAGGTGTTGTATTTAGAATTCATACTGATAACTTCCGGAAACTTCTTGTATTCTGTAATCATTTCCCGAGTTGCAAAACTAAACATCTAGACTCTTTTGTCTCCATCCAGTGAGTGCCACAACAGCCCTGTCTCTCGGATTTTGAAACCAGTGAATCCATTTTATGAATTCCTAAACACATATAAAACAAACATAGCACATTGCTAGGGTATACCAGTTCCCGAAAATTTCTACAGTCATCGTACTTCATCAGCTCACCGAACTCGACGTCAACCATACCAATAATTTAACCTGGTGGTGCATTACGTTCAATAAGCGGTAGAATCCTCATTTGCCCGCCACCGCTAAGTCTTCGAACACGTGGTTTCACAGACAACAGCAGCTCTGACAATAAGTCATGGTTGCGTATAGTGTTAACAGGCTCTACAACTTCATAACGCCCGAAATTCAGTTTAATTCAGAAGGTGAATGAGCAACCCAAGGACTTAGATCTGTAATGCATATGTTACGGCTTCTGTTACAGCACCTACTATGATTTTCGCTGCTTACTGCCCTCTGTCTTTTTCCACCGACCAACATGGCAACGAAAAACAGCATCCGGTACTTATATGCCGGGCCTACGTGATTGTTCTTGTCCCTATTTGGGCGACAATCACGAATCCTAAGCAGACTGTTAGTTTCCTTTGGCATTTAGTGATGGCTACATCAATTGAAAAATTACGCTTACAAGTCGTTTAGCGCATGCTTCACACTCTGACCACGTTTGTAAGCTTCCGTTCATCACAAGTTGTCTGAATTTAGCCACCAAACTTGCTGGTCCAACATTCGATCTGAATGACATTTTAATGTTGCCTTACAGATGCCGATTATTACAAAAACGGGTCTGTTCAGAGCAAGAATGAAGCCCTGGTGTTTTCTAAAATTAAAAACTACCCCTTTTTCCTTTATAAGGGCTATATCGCAGTCAACAATCAGAAATCGACGGTTAACACTTTACCTCACATTTCGGAGGTTACCATTACGTCCGGCGACTGGCACTCACCTTCGGTTGTGTGCATTCGCCATACAGTTTTGACAACACGGTGCACAATGACAAACGCGATCGCTAGGATTCCATATGGATGCAGGACTGGTTACGTAGACCTGAAAAATGAATAACAAAAGCAAGGGGGGACGAAGTTCGGAGCAGCAGAACAAAAATACTACGCAAGAGCAGAGCAACCATGATACATCTGGGTCAGTTCTTGTACTGACTGCATAAGTTACTTGAAGAAGTATCGAAGATCAACTATATAGAGATAGGCTTATGGGGAAGATGAAGTTGCATACAGAAGTAGTGTAAGCTATACGGAAGCCGAAGATATCATTATTGAATAAACAGAATAGAGGATTTTGGACCAGTTGTTCGCTTATGTGTAGAAAACCTGTATACGAAAATTCAGTGAAGTTATAAACACTTAAATAATATTTATGGTTCTCGGTAAGATGGTGATAACGCGTTATATAGCCATGGGGGAGTGGTGATCATGGTGTTGCATGTTAAGTGTTACCATATCAGGGCTATAGAGACAATGTGGTGGTGCAGAGTACTTACATGTAAGTACTGGTAACAAAGGGCAAATAGAAAAACAAGTTACGTACTAAAAGGATCCACTGACAAACAGTTCACCTAGTAGTCAAGGGGAAAAGATTATTTTAAGAGAAGAATCTTTAGAAACAGGTGTTAGGCAGAGAGATCAGTGCCGCAAACTTGATGACCATTCAGGACGACTGAACTGCTAGGTGGGACAACAAACAACAAGTTCACCTTATCTTCTTGGACTTGGTCAAAGCTTTTGATAGCGTCTCACACCGCACTTTGTCCGCCAAACTGGTAAAAGTGGTATCACCGAACCACTCTTAGAATGGCTTACGGTACCTCTGAGGATAGAGGATTTTGCACCAAAGTAAACAGAATCCGATCAACCTGGAGAAGAGCAAGAACAGGAGTTTCTCAAGGAGCGATCCTTGGACCACTCCAATCTTTACTATTTATAAACGACCTCCCCACTAAAATCTCATCTATCCTTCTATTCGCCGACGACATCAAAATGTGGGGGACGATAGGCAACGAAGAGTGTCCTAGAATGCTCCAAAACGACCTGCTGCAGCTGGGGTCCTGGTCAGCCGCAAACGGTTAAGCCTTAATTTGGAGAAGCGCAAGGTGACTTTCTTCGCACATCAGAGGCGGGGAAAATCGACCACACTCTTAGCAAGCGTGCAATCACCAAGGTACCCACACCGAAGGGCCCAGACTAAACTTCTCTGACACGCTGGACACTACTGGTATTAATAAGGGGATGGCAGCAATGACGAACGCCATTATACACCTTCTAAGAAGGCAACTTGAATTGTTAACCCCAGAGTCATTCCTCATGGTACTCAAAACCTACGTTAGACCACACCCAGAGGTGTTTGACACGGTAGCCCCTCCGCTGCTGAAGCGAGACACAAATTCTTTCGAGAAGGCACAAAGAAGGGCAACAGAGTTGGTTGTCGGACTAACAGGCAAAAACATATACGCAAGGCCTCAGACAACTGAACTGTTCACACTAAGCTATCGAGGAAACGAGGTGATCTGATGACAGCCTACAGGATCATCCATCAAGTGGACCACCCAAATAGGACAAGACTATCGGTCCAAAACCGACAATCCCGTGGGAACCCTACTCGCATACCTCACCATAGGGCAAAAGCTAGAGTGAAATCTAACTTCTTCTCCCGAAGATTATGTGCCTTGCGGAACGCGCTACCGAAAGAAATGGCCACAGCTGCATCAGTCAACTCCTTCAAACGACTACTGGATGAGTATGTGAGTGCAAGTGGCTTGCCATGAACATTTGTCAGTAGCAACCGATGGTAAGCCCTTCCATCCCTGTATTCCCCAACCCCAGCATCTGCAGTAAGGCGCACCTCTCCTCTTTATTATTACCAGTCATATGCATCTTTGCAAAAGTAACTTTCACTTCATTTCTCATTCCCCACTCACCCCGTTTCTATCACTATTTAAATAACGCTCAACACTTACCTTCAGGTGCCTACAACAACGGGAGTTGCAAAGGCTTGGTTGATTTTATCAGTAGCTCTATTGCTCCCCCCTGAACAAACCAAGACACAATTTGCGGATGAAACATCTTCAGATAGACAAACAATACCTCCAAAGCTGTGAGCGGGAAAACGCAAAGACTTCTGCGACCATCAAAGGAGTACGACCGAGCAAGAAGGACCAAGCCCCAAGACCTGGAAGCGGGAGCTCAAAAACTGCAGGCTTCGTATACACGCACTATCGAAGTAGGATGTTGGATCAATAACAAAAGCGCGCAGTGTCCAACGTTTGCGTTATGAAAGTCGACGTTGCTAGTCAGTCTCAGCAGTATGTTATTTCGTAATATAACCGCCTAGAAACGCGGTAACGTTGAAACTGTACGCTACTTTTACATGCGATCCCTGATTGTTGATTTCTTGTTGTGCTTAGCTCATTATCACTGTACATCCCAAACGGTCAGAAAAGGATAAAATACTTCCAATTATGGGGAAATAAGTGGGGAATAAGGGGAAGTTCCATGTTAAGATAAAGCGACATTAGTGAGGAAAATGCAACCGATTTCCCCTTTTTACGCTTTTTCCCATTTTTAATCGCTTTTTCATACTGAGAGTCGCTTTTCTATTTAGACCTTGTACAGTTTTCCCCCTTAAATCCGAATAATTTCCCCTTAATTATCGACATCTTCCCCTACAGTCCACATATTTTCCAATTAATTTTCTCTTCTTCAACCTTCGATCCGCCTAATTGACCCTAAAATATCAAATGCTGCCAACTCAGTTCATATGGAGTAGTCCGTTCACTTTCAACTGCATTCCAAATTATGATGCACCAGTGCATGGGTGCTTTCTCAGTTGGAGCCATGAATTTAGGAGAGGTTGTAGTCTGGGGTGAATTGTCCAGCTCCTGGTGATTTTCCATCTCTAGGTGGTAAAGGAAGATAGTTCTCACGTGTTCAGTAGGAGTTCGAATTGTATCTCGGTGCTCAGTGTGTTGCTATGATCCGCCATCATGATCTGCATATCGGGTGAGAAAGAGAAACATAGAGGCATGAGAAGTGTAGTTGTCTTAGAAATTAAGGGAAGCAATATTGAAGACTAGAGTATCTAAACAAGACACGAAGAGTAAGGGGCTGTACAGTTCTATATTCTACTTGTAGAATGCCTTAGAAGTTTTATGTAGTGCATTTCTCACATCCTTGTTTAAGCCGTTTCACAAATGCTTCAAGATGGTGGCACCGTTTTGCATTTGTGTACTAGCAAGAGCTTTAATATGAGCTGGCGGGGCTACGGGAAGATAGTTACTGTATAGTCCTAAGGGAAGGTGGGGTGAAAGGGGTATATTGGGTCTAGTGAACCCAGATATGGGTGGTTTCCACATGTAGCCACCATCGGATCTGCCATTTCGCTTTAAGCATTTATGCATTACTTCATTCCATCACACTAACTGTGCCATGCGCTGTCATTGCGTTTCCCCCTCAGGATGATCTAGTTCGCAGGATGCATTGTATTCACTTTATCATAATTATCTTCTGATGACTACATCCTATTTTTCACATCGTTGCAAATGATCCATACATGAAGGGAGACTACGGAATAAATCGTGATAATCACCAAGAGAAACAGGAGATCCAAAACAATGTAGTTGGAATTCCAGCGCTTTGATTTGATTCTGTTAGGAAACATTCAAGGCTAATAAATAGGTGTTTCATCCTCACATCAGTAACTTAGCGCGAGAGAAGCCAGTTTAAGGACATCAACACATTGATGTTTGTCGAAAACACCAACAGGATTCTACGAGTTCTAAATGGTGAAGACGGAATGTCACTAAACTCCGTTAACAGCAAAAGAAGATCCTGCTGGTTATGAGAGGGACAGGAAAATATACTTTTCCGGCGTATACGGAGTTGTAGCGACACACACTCCTCCAAAATCAATAGCCTAGGGTTTGACGACTTCGACATTGATGCTGACCTTGATAGTTTAACTGGACTCGCTAAGCTGAAGGCACCCGGTCAAGCATCCTCGCCATTTGGCACGCTGTCGTGTTACGTTGCATTGCTCGTATTCGACTCTCTAGCCAGTTAGTTGGAACGCATCGGTATTTTGGCATAACCATCCAAATATACTATTCCATCCGACTACGCTATCGTGTTCTTCCTTGGTCTCGTATTCGTGGGTATATAACAAGTTCGAATAATTAGTGATTGGTCTTTGCGTCTGTCAAGTTCGCACCAGGACAAATCCTAAATTGGTGAGCCCGACGTGATCACATATCCCGACCAATAACAAGTATTGAATTGGTGAGCCTGTTCCATTTTATATTTGTTTATTGTTTTCATTTCGATAACATTTATATATCCATTTACTACACTTTCTCATGTCCGACCACACTCCCAAGCTTATTCGTATTAAGCCGACTCGAACACGATCCAACTCGTGCCATATTGGCCAGACAATGCAGAAACATGGTTTCTGTATGCCGAGGCCGATTTTCGAGAACAGGGTGTCTCAGATCCTCATCTCGATTTCTTGCTGTCATACGGTCACTACCGCGAGAATTAAACAGGTATGTTACAGCAAACATGTTTAATCCTGAAGTAAGTGACCCTTATGCACTTCTAAAGGCCGCACTCTTGAAGAAAAGCGATCTCACAGATCGCCAACGTCTAGACGAATTGCTTCGTAACATCGAGCTAGGCAGCCACTCAGCTACTGAAGTCCTCGCACGCATGCGAGAAGTAATCGGTGCACGAACATTTGACGATGGTTTCTTCCGAGAACTATTTCTCTCGAAACTACCACAACCGGTGCAAACCGTGTTGGTGACACTCCAGTCAGTCCCACTCGACGACCTGGCAGCCTCAGCAGATAAAATACTGGAGATATCCAGCAGACCCGTCTCCAACGTATATTCTATCTGCGACAAACCAGAGCGCCAGGATTCGGAGGTGACCAAGTTGTGCAACTCTGTGAAACGGTTGCTACGATCTCGAAGTCCTAGATCACGTAGCACTTCACAGAAACGCACCTTGGCGCATCGCAGCAAGTCGCGTGGTAGCCCTAAAACGAAACCCAACAGGGTGGAAAACCCTGAATGGTGCTGGTTTCATAACACTTACGGGGATGAAGCCAGAAAATGTCGTAAACCATGCCGTTTTAAGAAGGACACAAACTCGGGAAACGGTCACGCCGGCACGTGCTCACGGCAACCGTAGCCGGCGGAAAAAGCCGTTTGCTCTACGTCACCGACATTAAAACGAAAGTCCGCTACCTCGTCGACACCGGCGCAGAAGTTAGCGTTCTTCCAGCAACGACAAAGGAGCGTCATCTTGACCCATCCTTCAATCTTCAAGCAGCCAACGGCAAGGCAATCGCGACATTCGGGAGACGGTATGCCTACCTCAACTTAGGTTTACGCAAACCTATTCACTGGGTTTTCCTCCTGGCAGACGTCTCTATGCCCATCATTGGCATAGATTTGCTAAACCATTACGATCTACTCGTAGATGCTCGCCGTCGACGACTGATAGATAACAACACAAAGTTATCTATTGGCGGCACCACCTATGTAGGTCCGAGTTTAGCCATCGTTAGGACTAAACAATCAGGCGACGCGTCCTACCAGGCAGTTCTGGAGAAATATCCAGAGTTACAACAACCGAAGCACACTCTTCCGTGCATAACCAGCAATGTTATGCATCACGTCACAACCACAGGTCCACCTGTGGCATCCAAAGCGCGCCGTTTAGCCCCCGATAAGCTGCAAACGGCGAAAAATGAATTCGACCATATGCTCGAACTGGGCATTATCAGACCGTCAAACAGTCCTTGGGCATCGCCATTGCACATGGTTCCCAAAAAGGATAGCAACGACTGGCGTCCGACCGGTGATTACCGAAGGCTTAACGCCAAAACAACTCCGGACTGCTACCCTATACCCACGTTTACGACTTGACCGCAACCTTATGCGGCATGAACATTTTCTCGAAAATCGACTTGGTCAAAGCGTACAACCAGATACCTATGGCAGCAGAAGATATCGCGAAAACAGCCATTATTACTCCTTTTGGCCTGTTTGAATTCCTGCGCATGCCTTTTGGTCTTCGGAATGCAGCACAAACATTCCAACGCTTTATGGACGACGTCTTCCGTGGTCTGAATTTTGTTCATGTCTACATCGATGACTGTCTAATTGCGAGTCCAGATAAGGAAACACACCTTAAACATTTGGACCTCGCATTCGAAAGACTCAAAAAACATGGCATCACAGTTAACTTACAGAAGTGTGAAATAGGAGTTGAATCACTCAGCTTCCTTGGGCATACCATTGACAACAAAGGTATACGCCCATTGAGAGATAAAGTGGCGGCTATCACAAACTATCCAGAGCCGACCACTGTGAAACATCTCCGCACTTTCAATGGCCTGGTAAGTTATTACCGAAGGTTTATCCCTAACTGTGCCTCTGTCATGAGACCACTCACAGATCTACTTCGAGGAACTGCGAAGTTCGTGTCTCTGGACAACGCGGCTAGACTTGCTTTCTCTAAAGTCAAGGAAGCCATTTCGAACGCAACCATGCTTATGCATCATGACCCCAATGCTCCTCTGAGTATTGCTGTTGATGCATCTGATTCAGCAATTGGAGCAGTTTTGCAACAGTTGACTGACAACCAGTGGCAACCGTTAGCCTTTTTCTCGAGGCGGCTGCAAGACGCGGAAACAAGATACAGTACATTTGGTAGGGAACTCCTAGCCATGTACTGTTCTGTACGCCATTTTCGACATTCTGTGGAAGGTCGTGATTTCATTATTTTCACAGACCACAAACCGTTAACCTTTTCCCTCAGCTCGGCGTCTGACAAATACTCCCCTCGTGAGTCGCGACAGCTGGATTACATTTCCCAGTTCACGTCAGACATCCGCCACATTTCTGGAGCAAACAACTCCGCAGCCGACGCACTATCTCGAATAGCTTCGATAAACTATATCGAGGGTATTGATCTCGTTGAACTAGCTCGGCGTCAAAAGGAAGACCTTGAGCTGCATCATGAGTTGTCGTCCACAACTCTCAAGCTGCGACTTTGTCCTGTTGGATCAGACAAGGATACAATTTTGTGCGATGTCTCTGCTAGTCAACCACGCCCAATAGTTCCGAAGAGTTGTCGACGCAACGTCTTCAATACGTTGCACAAACTCTCTCATCCAGGTGTACGAGCCACCATTAGGCTTATCGCACAACGTTTCTGCTGGCCGGGAATGAAGAGAGACGTTAAGGAGTGGGCTCAGTTGTGCACAGCTTGTCAAAAGCCCCAGACATGCGTTTAGACCAAGTCCATATAGATATTGTAGGACCCCTACCAGAATTTAATGGATGTACCTACCTTTTCACTTGTGTGGATCGTTTCACACGATGGCCGGAAGCAGCACCTATCAAGGATATTACTGCCGAAACAGTTGCTCGTGTTTTCGTCGAAAGATGGATCGCGAACTTCGGATGTCCATCTTATGTCACAACCGACCGTGGGCGCCAATTTGAGTGTGGATTATTTCACGCTCTAACGGCACTTTTAGGTTGCACTCGGTTCCGAACGACAGCCTACCATCCACAAGCAAATGGCATGGTAGAGCGTTTCCATCGACAGCTGAAAGCTTCCCTTTCAGCTGCAAACACCCCTCAGTGGACGGAGGCTCTGCCTCTAGTCCTACTAGGTATTCGTAACGCCTTGAAAGTTGATGCTGGATGTACCCCTGCAGAACTCGTCTATGGGACCACTCTTCGCCTACCAGGTGAGTTTGTTTCCCCTTCAACTTTCAAACATGTTTCCGACGGAGCATCTTACGTGACTAGGCTTACAAACGCGATGCGTTCAGTTAGGCCTTCTCCGATAAGACCGCAAACGACTGATGTTTTCGTCCACCCCAGTTTACAGAAGACATCACACGTGTTTGTTCGCCACGACGCCGTTCGTCGACCACTTGAACCACCCTACGACGGGCCGTTCAAAGTGATTAAGCAAGACGAGAAATTCAATATAATTGAGCGAGACGGACGTGAAGATACTGTCAGTATCGACCGTTTGAAACCAGCTTATTTCGAAGGCAACCCCATTATAAGTGACGTTTCAGCTCGCCATATCCGACCGACGGATTACTCAATTCTCGAAATTCTTGACGATGTCCCTGGTAATGCACAGCTGCAACAACCATCGGCGCAACAGAAAACACGATCAGGTCGAACCATCAGGTTCCCGGAGTATCTGAGGTGTGTGTGCCTACCATACTTTTTTTGGAGGCACTATTTTTCTTATTGACCGACAATGCACAACCCTCGTACACTTTGCCTTTGTATTTCAATTTTTATTACCATATAGTGAAACTAAACAACGGCGAAGATAAGAGTAAATTTTTACTTTTCGATATGTTTATATATAAATAATCCCCATTTTTACGAAACGATTTCGTGGTATTAAAGACTTTTATTTATATTCAAGGTGCAACGAGCACTGGATGGAACGTCAAAAGGAACTGATGACCGCGATAGACGTCTAATTCGATTTATTGTATTTTATTTATTTAATCGCCACGCCACCCTAGAATAAGGTACAGACAACCGAGGGCCACTTCACGCAGTGGGCCCATCGGAAGAGTTTTACCAGTGGAGAAACCACTGGGTTTTTACTTCCGCCTGGTATCGTCTTAGGGTCCTCACGAACCCACTAGGGGGGGGTGATCTGTAGCGTCACACACTTACCCGAAATCAATAGCCTAGGGTTTGACGACTTCGACATTGATGCTGACCTTGATATTTTAACTGGACTCGCTAAGCTGAAGGCACCCGGTCAAGCATCCTCGCCGTTTGGCACGCTGTCGTGTTACGTTGCATTGCTCGTATTCGACTCTCTAGCCAGTTAGTTGGAACGCATCGGTATTTTGGCCCAGCCATCCAAATATACTATTCCATCCGACTACGCTATCGTGTTCTTCCTTGGTGTCGTATTAGTGGGTATACAACAAGTCCAAATGATTAGTGGTTAGTCTTTGCGTCTGTCAAGTTCGCACCAGGACAAATCCTAAGGAGTTTTAAAGTTCAGATAATAATAAATAATGTCCTAACCAGAGATACCAGTTAACAAGCATCGCCAAACTGACAATTCTTGAAAGTTCATAGAATAGTGTTTGGTATTACAAAATCCACGTACCAAGTGTTGATAGTCATAACTTTATTAAAACTTGCTGATATTCTTAATGGTTTAGCGACCTCCGCACTTTAATGATCAGGACCAGTAGAATCTTGCATAATCTTCGATATATATTTGTGTGATGGCGCCTGTAAACTGGCTTCTCCAAGTTAGGCCGCTAATGTTAGTAAGATATATTTATTTATTTATTCAATCTCCCTGCTGTGTCAGCTTCCATGTGTCCGTCGAGATCCATTCCTTATCTTCTTTCTTCTTCCTTCCTAATACGGTTATACAGGTTTTCTCCCACGTCTCTTTCAAACAGTTCCAGTGTTCTTCCACATAGCCTTCTTCAGGGATGTTGCATAATGTCTCCCATTTTGTCCTAATGGTTGACGTGAAGATATCCTCTGTAGTTTTGTCCTTCACTTTCTGTTCTGGGTGTTGAACTTGAACTGTGGTCTATCAACAACTAATTTGAAGGCTTTCAACTTGATTTGGAAGGTTCCTTGCACTAGATAGTGAGTGATGTAAGCCTTCATCTGCTCCTCTTCTTGACCTTGTGTCCAGTAGGCTGCCTCTCCACTTTCTTGAGATTTAAATAAAGTTGATCTGATTTTTGGTGTATCCTGGTGTCTGTTGAAATCAACTCCATGTACCTTTGTGAACGTCCTGTACAAACCTACATCGCACCCGGATGACCCTAGCCAGTCCTTTGGGAATGTATGTAGTTGCTCCCCCAATACCATCCCTACTTTCGAGCTTCATCAAAATTTTTTTGGGACCCCGAACAATATGTACGACCCATCACCCATAAGGTCGTTTCATCCCCCAGAAACACGATCATGGAGCTACCATCCTCGGCTTGCACTGACCATGAACTGCACTGTACGTCACCAGTAAGAATGAACAGCGCATCGGCTACGTATATGCACCCTCAAAGAGCAAGTGATCGTAAATCATTGCACAATGAAACTTCACTGGTCATATCGCCACTCACCACCATTGAGTCTCATCATGCCCATAGCTCAAGTAGCACATCGCCTAATCAATTATGTATAGGAAACTTCTCTAACCAACTAGACGTACACGATGTTGTAAAACACTTCACAAGTCATAATAACCTTTTCACACTTCTGCTCATCAATGCACGGTCACTGCCGAAGAAAATTTCTGACTTGAGAACGATAGTCTTGCTAACTAAGCCTACAGTGATATTAGTCACTGAATCATGATGCCCCACCTCAGTCCTTGATGCAGACTTGTGCATAGATGGTTATACCCTCCATCGCACTAACCGAGATCATAAGCGTGGAGGAGGTTGTTTGATTTATACATGTAGCCTTGTCACAGCTAGTAAGATTGAAGATTGTACACTGAATGCTCTGTCTGACTCAATATGAGTTATTATAAACGGTACTAACTATAAAGTCCTCGCAGGCTGTGTTCATAGAACAACACGTTCATCGAGGGAAGCTGATGAGCTTATTGCTCAGTCATTTTCCCATGCTGCATCCATCAGTGCTGACCTCAAACTGATTGCAGGAGACTTTAACCTGCCTGAAGTTAACTGGGAAAACCAGTTGTGGCCCACGACGCTATGATGAAATACTTACTGTCTTAAATTTCCATGGATGGAAACAATATGTCAACTCACCCACACGTAGGAGCAGTGCGCTGGATCCAGTCTTTAGCCGTGACATCGTCCCAGTCACCACGTACGTTGGTGGTGAATTCGCTAACGGTGACCATAGAATAGCTTTTCCAGAGACTTGACATTCTCGGAACAAACAGCACATATCAGATCCATGCCACGCAAACTCTTGTGATGTATCATTCGTAACTTCCATGGCACTGAATCACAAGTTCTACTCTATAAAGTGTGCATTCACCCACTTTTAGAATATTGCCCGTTTATTCTCAGTGGCCTCCGTAGAAATGATAAACTGAAAGTTGAAGGGGTACAGCGTTACTTCACCTTCAGAACATTAAGAGCTGACTCTAATCTGGACTACGCATCCAGATATGACATGCTTAGGTTAGAAGCACTCTGGAAGAGAAGACTTAAACTGAACCTCATATTTCATTATAAGTTACTTCACCAGCACTTACACTCTCGTGGCCCGCAAATTAGGCTAATTGTGACGTCTACATACAACATGCGCAACCACAAAGTATTGGTTGAAACCGAGCGTTGTACGACCAGCTTGCGAGATAATTTCTTCCTCAATAAATTCTCACACATTTGGAGCAGGCTTCCAGAAGAAACCCACACAGTAGGCTCGTTAACAATTTTCTGTTATTCACTTAATAGGCTACTAATAAACGACAAGTCTATCGCTCAATTAGTCACCATCTATGCATCCTGGGCTAATGAGGATATACTTGGACCTCTAAATGTATGAAACAGAGCTATTACAGACCTCGTGTTCCTCCTACGCTTATGGGTTGACGATTGCTTATAAGGGTGTGAACACTGGTTCCCCTCCTCACCATAATGAACTCACGTGCACTGGTTCACCCTCAAAGCTGATGCAATACACCCCAGACAGAAAAGTGTTGAGAATCTTATAATAGAAAAACTACGTGGTTAGTCACACATGCATACATGAAAATGTACATAAAGTTCGGATAGGTCTAAAAGTATAGGAACTTCTCTCTTTTGCAAGCTGGTCTGAGTGATAACTCCCTTTCCCACATCTGCTCGTGCTTCTTCTTTGTTTTTTACTTTACAGCAACAGCTCGATGATGACATTCAGTGCTGAATTTCAATCTAGACACACCTACTAAGTGGAAATAATACCTACTGTTCAACTCCACGAATTATTGGACTGCTCCCAATCTTTCGCGGTTTCTGAAACATCTTCACGATCAAATCATCAGCTGGTCAGGATTCGTAATGCGACGAACCGTCTAAAGTTTCCCAACAGCCATAGTGGCACAAATATTATGAACAAATGATCAAACGAGAGACCAATCTACCTTTTGGCTCGGAATATGACTTACCTGCAGAAATTCCACACTACATGTTCTATAGTACTCTGCATCAATCGATCCTTTTAAGTAAAAGTTACCATGTATCAAATGCACCTCCCGAGTGATGCCGCTTACGTTAATATGAACGATGCCTGATCTCCATATGTAATTGCTGCCGTTTGGACCATTAACCGTCCCAATGTTTACCTTCATCTACTACTAGAAGTACTCCCAATGGAATTGATGTATACTACCTTTGAGCCACATGGTGAACTGGAAATGCATGGATTTAGACACTCGCCTTAGTTATATAACTGTGGATACTTACTGATATTCCAGATCGTATAAATAGGCCCTTTGTGGTTAGCAGAGCTGAGGACTGAAGAACTTTCTAGTGAGTGGATGTTTATATTACTAAATAAGAAACTATGTAAATGGACTAACAGCGTCGTCTGGTTATAGCGCAAACTTCGAGCATTGTGCGCTTTTGTGGTTGATGGCGGAGCCTATCTGTGTAATGACGGCTGGAAATCCAAACCCGTCTCTTGATCTGCAGCAAGTTTTGATAAGTTTATGCATACCAATATTTTCCTTTGTGAGTTATATAATTCCCGGCATTATTCTGTAAACTTTCAAAACCATCATTTTGACGGTGCTTGTGAACTGGTATCTGTCATGCTGAATCCATTATATGAGAACGGGGATTTTTATTATCTTCACTTTGACTCACTTCATATGCTGAAAGTGGTATTTTCTTTGTCCTGTAGCCGCGATCTGATGTTTTTGATGCAGTTAAACGACCTCTCCTCTGTACTATTCAGGACCAGTAAAATCTTGTAGATTTTTTGACATCGATCAATGTGATGATACCTGTAAGGTGGCTTCTCTCATGTTAATTACTAATGTGAGAATAAAAATTTACTATTTATCATTATTATATTGCCAGTAAAAATAGCATACGTTCGTATAATTCATATTTCGAAATATATCATTATTGTTATTGGCCTCCCTGTTGAGTGTGCTTCGATTTTGTTCCTGCAGAGCATTCAAAAACAGTGACCAACGGTTTTGTTTGGCTTCATTCAGTTTGCTTGTTTCAATGGTGTTACAATTGCATTTCGTTTAGGATAGAAACTGCAGTTGCTGTTAAAATGGAAGAGCAATTTTTGCAGGGTTTACTTACTGTTTGAATATACAATAATAAGGGAATGGCGGCAGAGGCTAACGCCACTATGCACTTTCTAAGAAGGCAGCCTGGATCGTTAGTCCCAGAATTATTCCTGATGATATCTGAGACCTGTTGGACCACGCCTAGGAGTAATCTGTACGATAGCTCTCTTACTACTGCGGAGAGACCCAAATACTCTCGAGAAGTTACAGAGAAGGGAAACAAAGTCGGTTGCCGGACAAACAGCCAAAATAGATGCGCAACACTCCAGACGACTCAACTTGTTCACACTAAGCTGTCAAAGGAAGCGAGGTGACCTGATAAAGCCTACAAGGTCACTCATCGAGTGGACCACTGGAATAGGCAACGTGATCGGCGGAAAGCCGGTAGTCCCGTGGGCACCCTACTCACACCATAAGAGAAGGACGAGGGTGAGATCTAACTTCTGCCATAGAATATACACCCCGTGGAACGGTCTGAGGAAGTTAGCGACCACAGTCACATCAGTCAACTACCCCAAACAACTACTAGATGGGTACTTGAGTGCAAATGGCCTACCACGAACATTTTTCAGCAGCAACTGATGATAACATCTTTCCATTCCCGTGTTTCCCAGCCCTAGTGTCTACAATAAGACACATCTCTCCTCCACACTACCAGTAACATCTACGTTTGCATAGGTACTTTTCACCACTATTTTTCTCATTCCCCACTCACTCTATTTCCAGCATACTTTAAGTGACGCTTAACACTTACTTGTAGGTGCTTACAGCGACAGGGACTGCAAACGGTTAATTGATCCTATCAGAGGCACCCGCTCACCCCACCAAAACAAAACAAGCTTTCATGTGCAAATAAAATGTCTTCAAACAGACAGTCACTGCCTCTGAAGCTGCAAACCGGAAAACGCAAAGACTTGCTACCATCAAAGTAGTGCAGCCAAACAAGAAGAACCGAACCTCAAAATCCGAAAGAGAGAGCTCAAAAACTACAAGTTTCCTCTACTGGTACTATTGGTGTTGGATGCTGGATATGGTAACAACCTACTAGGCAATTGACCAAAACGTGTGTCAGTTTCACGCTTGCGGTGTGTGGCCTTTGTCCGGTACAGCAGGGTTGTAAGTTGGTGTTCTGCTTGATTTACGTGATTTGCCTGGCCTAGGAATGTCGCGAAAAGTCGAAGTGTGTTCTAACCGCCCACCCGGATGGGCTTTCACCGAGTATGTTGGCGGTCGCCATTTCTAGGTGCTTCATCGTTGTAGGGTGAACATTTGCGTCTTGAGCTGGAAAACATACGCATATATTCATCAATAAACGGCTCAATGAAACAGTAGCACCTTACCTGTTCCTTTGTGGGCCAGATAAAATACCTCATTCTTAGACAACATCGGCCACAACCTTTGGTGGGCATTTGTGTCTGGTGTCCTGACCTCGAGATTACGATGGTTCGGTTCGGAGTTGGAAGTACTTCCATCGGAACCAGGCGCCGAAGGAGAATCTAGTGTGCGTGAAAATGTTAACCCAACAGCAGTTCGTTCGTACTAGAGTCAGTCACATAGCTTCATTGGTACAAATGAAGTCTTACTCATAGTTCTGGCTGTTGACTGGGAAATGAATAAAACTCACAGCGTATCAAAAATATCTGAGAGCGATTCCGTTGCTGATTGTGCGTGTGATACGTCGGTGGTGAAATCATTCGTAATGTGATTTGGCGTACTTTTCACATAAGTGCTGGTATTTGTTTATCTATTCAAACCGTCAGATATATTGTCGGCTTCAGGTTTTCGTTAGCTGGCATGGTTATATAATCATGAGAAGTGTCGTAAGTGTTGTGTAGCGTACAGGCACTTCAGATTCACTGAAAAACTCATCTGCGCTTCTCACGCCTGAAAGGGATAGAGTGTTCAAGGTGAGCGATCGCAGATCTTTGGCTATTCGCTTCTTCCATTTAAACCGTTCCACGCGTTGTAATCCAATGGTTAAAAATAATTTTTTCAGTGCAAACACAGTTTTGCCTTCAGTTTCCCATGTAGTTCTCACTCCCAACGCTGTTGGCACTCAAATTTCCTCACATCGCCGTCCACTTTCCACACCCTTCCCCCCTAGTCCTCCTTCCCGTCTCTCCATCGACATTCCTACTTCATCCTTGGTTCCTCCCAGCTCCATGGCCCCGATAGCCATCTGCGTGCGCAGGCCAGCACTCCTGGTCTCGTGAAACCGTACTCAAAGTGACAAATTTGAGCTGTCAATGTCTGTATCCTCCGTCAAGCCGGCCAGCATGCTTCGCTGCCCAAAACTATCAGCTGGGTCATGTACGTGTTCTGTTTGTGAGACACACACACACAGGACCCAGGCGCAGTTATTCACTTAGCTTTACCCTGTCAAAGCAGTGAATCTACAGAATATACCCTTTGAGTTTCTGTAGATCGGATGGTTGGTTCTCTGGGTCTTTAAGGCGTATGTATCCTTTTGAGTACGAAGTCAAAGTGCACTGCTCGACTGGATCCTAGTCGAAAGTCACCTGTGTGCCGCTCGATCAAGCGGTACAGCGAGGACTGAGCAGAATGATGAAACTCATCGTTACTTCCTTGCAATTGCCGCATGTGCGCCAGCCAAATTCGGTTCGTATGAGATCTAGTGGAAACTGTCTAGTCTCCTACTGAAAGCCAAGCGTTCAAACATGGTAGCCATTCCAGGTGATTTCAAAGCCCCAGTGGATAGGCAAAGTCAGGTAGAAAGGCGTTTGGCGGCGCTTTCGGAATCCCAGCCAAAAGTCACCTACTACAACTTTGGTAGGGTAATACTTTGTTTGTGGCCAGAATAAACTTCAGGCACTAAAAGAGTCATTGGTAGAAGTGGTGTAGGCCAACCTCAACTCAACGGTAGATGCAGATAGGCCACATCGCTATCAGTTATCGCTGGAGATGGTGTTCATTCTGTGGCACGTGTTTGTGTAGCGATCACGTGCTGGTTTGGGCATGCGCACAACTGCATCTGAATAGATGCGGAAAGCCACAGCAGTAAGACCATTGCGAATGCGGCCTGACAACGAGGATACTTGGGCCGCTTTTTCCAAGGAACTTCAGGCCCTCTCCAGTGTGCTGTAAAGTGTCTTGAAGACTGTGACTGAGTCGGCGTAGTTAGAAAGAGCTAGTGAATGTGAGCAGTTTCTTCTGAGTCTGTGTATGCTCACAAGAGTATTCCCTTAAGCGTCGAGCACAATGATAGACAAGAAGTCTGCACAATGACATGAAAAGCGGCGGACAGCGAAGGCTAGAGACGGAAAAGGCAGTATGGTAGGTGTTGATCTATTTCAGCTTGTTGAGGAAATTGGAATGAAAAGGTCAGCGATTAGTGAGACTGTGGTGCAGACTGATGAGTGTGTGGTTCAGCCACAGGGGAGAGGACGGAAACGGCGGGACACTTTAAGGGACAGTTCATCTGGCTTTGGGCTACCGGGAAGACGAGGGCATCGGGACCGGACAGGTTGTCGCCTGACATATTTAAGCACGGCAGTCGTGGATTGTTGGTCGAGCTGACTGAACTGCTAGCTATTGTTTGGAGGTCAGATATGTTCCTCTCTGACCGGTTGCAGCCATTGACCTCCCCAGCCCTCAAGAAGAGTGAGAAGTAGATGTACTCTTCTTCCGTCGACCTCTGGAAAACAGGGCATGCCTAAACACCAACACAAGGTGCATTTCTCAACCTAGGATGCCATTTGCCTCCGTCGACCGATAGCTGTTACCTTGATGTGGTGGTGGGGTCCTGCTATGCCAGGAATTTCAGTTGGGTAGCGGTAAGATGGAAGGCAGTTACTGTTATGGAGTAAATTGCCACAGTGTGATGGGTTTCTGAGAACGAAGTACTATTGGCCAGGATGGGGTGTTGCATCAGTAAGTTATGTCCCTTGGGTGGCCAGCAGTGCTAGACCAATGCTGCCTCCCTGGTGGGACAAGAGTGGCTGGTTGGCTGGGAGGGAACGGCTATACAAACAGCACGTTTCTTTCTCCGCTGCGGTCTTTTGACCTCAGCACTATGGATTTTCCTTATCGACCCCTAAAACAATTAAGTCTAGAACCGAAATTCCCAGAAATACCGTGTGTGACCGGCCTCAAGCAGATGTCCCATGGGCTCCGGGGACGCAAAATTCTTGTATACGCTTTCTCTTTGAAGCGTCCTGCAGAAACAATTTGCACGGAGTTGGCACCGATCTCACGCTTCCTGTAGTGCACAGCACTCAGTAAAACGTAACCTAGCCACCTTATATCCGTCCCTTTTGCATTCACCTCCTGATGCTTACATAAAGCCCCTTATCACTACAAGACCATTGCCAACGATTCCTAGTTTCATAGAGCCCTGCTACCGTTTAACACCGAATCCTTCAACTTTCGATCACCAAGCCAAGTCGAACTGTGGGCGTCACTCGCCAGAACTCGAGAATCTGGATGGATGCATGTTGTGCCACAGACACTGAATACAAGATCGCAGTGTAATCATTCACTTGACTCACCGGGCTACCGTAGCGAATCTTCGAATTTCATCATACGAGAATGCGGCTCAGTAGTTAGTTGTGGTGGACTAACTGGTGTGGGCACACCACTGAGTCGTAGAGCAGAAGGTTCATTGACTGGATGCCATCCAACAACCATCTGTGTGCTGTTCAGCTGAATGGACGTGTGGGAACTAGGGAGAATCACGAAATATCCTGATATTTATTCGAGGACTCCATCCACAAACTGAAGCCGCATGATGCAAATGATAAATTCTATCGAAAGCTATCAACTTGGTGAAACGTTGAGATGCAGTCCTAATTTGAGGCGACTTCGGCACTGAGCTAACCGAAAGGGCATCTGAGGGATGTCTACGGAATTCCATACAAACGAACTAGCAACGACGGTCGCCTATTCCACCTTTCTTCTGACGACCACTAGTTTCTGGTCAGCACTAAATTTGAATACAAGCAGGACACTGTCTCACACTGCCCCCACAGACATCAAGCAACAGTGGACACCAGTAGGTCATTGACATAGGCCATCGTTGGAGAGGGTTGGTAAAGGATTATCACACTCTCATTGGATCAGCTACATATGCCTGCATATTATCGGTCACGGAGAAAAGATGACACTCAATCCTATATGTTCCCCCACCCTCAGGGAACCTGACATGGTATTAAGTACGCCGTAGGAGCGGCAGTAAAGGGGGCTGGTAACCTACCTCGAAATGCCAACGAACGTCGGTGGATTTTGAGAGCATCATCCGAACTGACTGATGTTAGACGACCCACCTGAGCTGACTGTGATCTCAGTGAAGAGTGAAAACAACTTAAACGTAAGTTGACCGAGTGCCCCCGCAATGATTGTAATCAGTGGTGGATGGCAAAAGAGAGT
The DNA here is from genome assembly GCA_944470555.2 of Heterobilharzia americana. Lineage (NCBI taxonomy): Eukaryota > Metazoa > Platyhelminthes > Trematoda > Strigeidida > Schistosomatidae > Heterobilharzia > Heterobilharzia americana. The sequence continues at coordinate 46,563,003 of OX104134.1, forward strand.
GAGATACTCGGGGTATCAGCGTTAGGTAATAAATGCCCTGAAGTTATTTGGGCCCAATAAGGATATTGGCAAGAAGAAAACAATGGTTGGTGAAGTCGTCACCGAAAAGTATGGGATGGTGATAACCCCTCGAGACAGAGAGCTAGAATGTTGGACGGAACACTCTGAAACAGTTCAAATGGCTTAGAACGACACTTCAGTTGCTCAGCGTTCAGCCTGAACCTGGATGGGACGTAGATTCTACCCCTCAAACTGTTCTCAAAGTTGCGAAGGCAGTTTCTGACTGTCATTGTCAACTTCCTCCTCCCCGTAACCACCTTTGTTTACTTTGATATCGATCTTTTTCTATCCACTCGTTATCTTCATGCTGCTCTTTGTGGCAACGTCAGCCAGGGCATTCGTGTCCCGAAGTTCTACGTTGATTTTATCCGTCTATCTCATTGTAGAAAATTCAGTGGAAATCGCCATCCCAGTAGGCTCGGGTATCCAAAAGTTGGTTAACATATAAATTTGGTAGATTCTGTCGTTCAAGAAAGATATCCTCTGAATGCCAGTGAAGTCGTCAAGGCCGAATTTTTCTCCTACAGTCTGCTTACTTCATACTTAAAGGAAAACTATACAGACAAACTAAAGGTGTTGCTATGAGTTCGCCCGTTTCACCCATAGTAGCCAACCTTCTTATGAGTAAATTCGAGGATGTCTTCACTCACTAAGGCCGAAAATTTGTCTGAGGTATTGTTATGGTGCTTGTAATTTCCCGTTGCTATAAAGGATCGAATTGGTCGACCTCTGTCGGCAGATGGGCTTCTATGCGGAAGCCTCAACACTGCTGAATGTTCATGGTTGTGTTGACCTTGATGACTAGCAGAGGAATCCAGGACGCGCATTTTGTCGAATTTGGGACCCGTTGGCTGGACATACATGGACCTCAGTGACTGTTGTTCCCGCCGAGGCTCGAATCCCAGTACCCTTCACTTCAAACGCCAAAGCGTTATCCACTAGGCCGCTGGGGCACCGGGAACAACATCACTCACGGGTACAAGTGCATCCAACTGACAGGCCCCGAATAGGAGAAAATGCGCGTCCTGGATTTCTCTGCCAGTCACCAAGATGAATGTTGGCCGAAGCATATTGATGACATTCGCAATTTTAAAACATGCCCTATAACAGGCATTCTAAGATAATCCGAACTCTGGATCAACCTGTATCAAGTTCAGCTCAGAAAAAGTGACGGATAAAATGGGACTGCCTTTTCTGGACGATTTCGTCAAGCTAAAAGAAAATAGACAAATATTTAAATTTCGACTCATCACATCCAGTTGGTGTGAAAATTTCTGTTGCCTCCAGTCTTTTATGGAGAGCACATGCTCTAACAACGGATGAAAATGAGAGTTAAAGAATTGAAATATATGAACAAAATACTTTTAGACTAATGGCTGCCTGGTAAAATTCATTCTCAAAATGGAAAGTAATGTCAAATCAGATCTTAAAACTACCTCTAAATTATGCGCCTCAATAATGATTTCCCACATAGATCACACATCGAATGAAATTAGGAGAGCGCTCAACAGATACAATATCGGATTGTCTTACAGAACATCAGGCATATTGCGGAGCATCTTAGTTTATTCGAAGGAAAAGATCCCTCCGGATTCACAATGCAAATTATGTTCGTAAAATAAAATTCTCAGACCTCCATTAGGTATACGTAGGACAAACATCTTTTGAAATCAAACCAGAAAAATGAACATCGAAGTGCTTCCACCCGAACTCCAAGAAATCAAATGAAACGGAAAGGATCTCAAAACACTTCAGCCATAGCTCTATACGCTATAATTTCAGATCATAAGGCCGACTCTGACAATATCGAAATTATTCACAAAGGCTCTAGAGGTTGTAACAAACATCTGGTAGCGGAATCTCCTGACATAGAGTCAGAATTGTCTGAGTAAGAATAAGGGAATAAGACGTAGTTTGACCTGGCCTCAACCCACCCCCAAATACTGAGATAACTAATATACAAGGGATAAGAACTTTAAACACATGTGTATATACCAATTTCAATCTGTAATTCACACACAATACACTACATATGGATATCACCTTTATTCTGCAGTTCTGACAACGCAGAATCACACATGTAGAACACACCAAGATATTTACACTAAGTAGTGAAACGTCAATTGAAACAAATTTATTTCGTTTTCCATTCATTGCGAAATACAGATACCGAAATAATAAATCCGATTTACTAACTATTTTATCGGTTATTTACATTTCTAGAACTGAGATTGGTGTTTCGGAGACTGTAAAAATGCTGACTATCAGATAAATTTCTAGCCGGCTAGGGTCGATTACGTTAGGATTTATATAAACGATTTTTATTTTTGTTTTGCCAGGTGAGTTTGCTGTATTGTAAAGCTTGTACTCAATACACAAGCCTGTGGTTTTATTTCACATCTGCCTGTTCATACTTAATGTTTGTGGATTTGTTTTTATATCCGTTCATGAATTAGCTTCCATTTTCCGTTGATGAGTACAAGACTTGACCTTAGAACTATTTCTTAAAGACCCTTGTTTGAATCGGTTGTTATTCTATTTTTTCAGGGTAAAAACGCTGTCTTTACCGGCTAAATCCACCAACTTTATGTATTGTTGCACAAATCAATTTACTGTGAATTTCTCACTAACCTTCGTAAAACCCAAAGCCGCATTGCTGTTCTCATTTCTAAATTCTGTGGTTACTTGATTCAAGACTTGTAATCTCTGCATTTATCAATCCAACAGACATATTCCCCTGCTGAGATCTGAACTAATTTCTGGGCACTAGGAATTTTGATTATCCACTTTTGTGTAATTATTTTGTTCATGAACATGTCACTAGTAATTTATTTACATGCACTAAAACATTTCCTACCTACGTAAATCAAAGTTGTCTGGTTTTTGTAAGCGGTTTTGAAACGCATCCGTATCAGAATCCCGTTTCTGTACCAAGGTTTCTGGTCAGTCGCTCATTTGATCCTGGACGATGTGTTAAACAGAAAGGAAAAGTGTTACTGGAGCACCGCGGATACTTGTCTGTTACATGGTAGGAAACCATTCCTTCGGGGGATATTTTGTTTTTAGGTTTGCTGGGTGAATTATTCCATTGGCATTGTGCAGAAACATCAACCAGTTTATCAGTCAAGGGTCAGTGACATTCGATGTTAGTTTTCCGTATGCAGTACATCCACAAGTCTCCTAGTTTGATAATTACAGTCAGTCAAGATAGGGTTTTGATCATTTGGCAACTATTCGAAAGATATAGCCCATCGGCAGTTATCAGACATCTTAGACTTTCTGCCAGCGCGTTTTCTTTAACATAGTGCATTCGTCAATAGTCATTTGGTTGCAGGCCCTTCCAATGGAAGATGTACTCACCAATATGTTTGGCGGTAAAAAGTTTTTTGGTCACCAAAGCAAAGACAAACATATTTCAGTATCATCTCGAGGATGTCATTCATCACCCATAACTGATTTTTTCCGGCATCCTTTACTGCAATATGAAAACATCATCACTTATGGTACCGAGTCAGGCTGTGTGGAAATTGTAGATAATAATAAACTGCAGAAACCACAAAATCCAAAGCTGCAATTGTTTGTGTTTGGGTCGACTGTATATCAGGTTACCTGGGGGCCTTCATTGTTTACTGTCTTATGTTCCAGAAAGGACAATGAAAGTGAAACAGCTGCTGGTGAAAGTGAAAATTTATGTAGTCCAACAAATACAACACAGGAAGATGGGAAGCTCAATGAAGATCGTTAAACTTTAGTTAGGTTTCTTTTCTACCTTGACATTATAAGTAAGGGAAAGGTTCATTGTCAGTTTGGATGCAGTCGTGCAGTGCATGATATCAGCACAAGATACCGTTCCCTGCCAGCTACCACAGGTGAAGATAAGAAGACGCATTTTTAGGACCATATCTTTTCTCCCTGTTAGCAAAGCTAATTCACTGGCAGTTACCAACCTCACTAGCCCCCAGCTCCCTCCTAACTACCACTCACTATCTTCCTCCTTAATACATCCACATTACCTATTAATTCTTCTGTAGGAACCAAACCCACGCTACCATTCGTGCAACCCCCAAATACTTTTCTTTCGTCCTTATTTCTCCCTCCTTTTCTTCTCCTTCCCTTCCTTTCCTTCTCTTCCCTTATTTTGTTTTTTCTCTTCTTCATTCTTTCACCATTGCCTTACTATTCTCTTTCATATACCTACACAGACATGAGTCACGACAGTCACTCAACCATCCCAGCAACCCGTAGCTCCCCAATCATTCTACAAATTACAACTTACTAACCCACAAAACATCCACCTCACTGAGGCTAAAAGCAAGAAAGCAGAGGGGATTTCCTCGTCTACTGTAGGAGTGAACCGAACAACTCGAACCAAGCCCTAAGAACTAGACGCGAGAGATCATAAACTATCAGTTTTCTATGCTCACACTATCAATATTGGATATATTGGATAAGAATCCAGTGGCCATCTGTTTTGATTATTTGGTAAGTGTTGGCTAATTTTCTGTTCAAGTTGATGTTTATGGCTTTTCACAGTAAAAATTTTCGAATTATCAGCAAGTATCTGAAAACAAGTTGTTTTAGTGAATTATTTCAAGTAAGTTAATTGTTTTGCATAATCAATGGTTAATTACTGGCTTGCCACTGCTTCAAATGAATCGTGTTCAATTTGGCCTTTAGGATAACGGCGGTGTCATTGGTCTTAAGATGCGGCTAACTAACGCTCTTAACCAGGAACAGAGTTGTATACTTGTATAGCTTTCTACCAGCTTAGCCCGATTAGAAGGCCACTACAACAAAATCCCTTGTCTGGATTGATCTTTACATGATCAGAACACACAGGTATATAAAATCAATTAACGCAGTTTAACCTCGTTAAAGCCTATTACTAGGCTGTAAACCAGACTTGTGTGACAGTATATGCTTTTACTTGGCCGCTCAGTCCGAAGTAGGTAAGCCGAGAACCACTATCTAAATTCCGAGTTCTCAAGGCAGCGAGCGACATTTCCAAGGGCGAACTATACTTCTTAAAATTCAGCAACAACTAGAACGCAAGCTGTCTTTCTAATTAGCTAATATATTTGAAGGTGACCCTAGTTACTGATTGATAAAAGTTGAACAACTGTTAAAAATCAGGAAGTATTATCTGATGGTTTTGTTTAATCCTTAGGTATTTAAGCGGCACCTACTTATAATCTCATATATTTGACTGAAGACATTCAGGCCGCTCAGTCGCAAGAAAAATTACAGTTGTACTCTATCTACTTGTCCCAAAATACCATTAGCTAACCAGTAGTATGTGATTTTCGATGTTGTTCACGAATCAGCTGTTAATGATGGAAATTGTTTTCAAACCAACTACAAATATGGACTTCTCTAGTATGTCAAAACAAGAATCACTGTAGTTAAGGCCATTGGAATTCTATGTTTAGTCAAACAACGTAATCCTTAATTTTAATGATGTGCGGTTAGATTTGTGTATTTTTTAACATTCGCATATCATGCAAAGACAATTATTAGTTGTAAGCAGATATCGGTCTTGGTCAGGTATCAACCAACCTATGATTGATTATGCTTCCAAACGTTATCCTTGTAAGAACCTCTAGATACATCAAAGTCTTAAGGAATTATCTGTTTGTTTAAAAATCTTATAAATATTATTTATAAAACGCCAGTTTCGAAAATGTCTTGGTTCACAATGAAGGATTCATCTAGATGGGTTTTCAAATGAAAATGCTCACTTATTTTCCAACTACAGTTCTCCAAAGTATGTTGTGTTCGCTGTAGCGAAAATATGGACTAATTGTTCACATCTGGATCTGCACAACATATATCAGTGGGATTCCTACAAACTGAATTCTGATTGTGATAAGGGTGACTGAACTATTGACTTCCGTTAAATGTGTCAACTTATTTGCCATCGAAAACATCCTTTGTTAGTGAAAAATGAACTTCGCACTGCAAACTGAGAATTTTTTTCTAAATCTATGTTGTACTTAGCGTTTCGTGTCTTCAAACATATTTCGTTCTATTTTTGTAGAATTTAAAGGTTTACCAATGTTCGAAATCCGGAAGCGACTAAATTGGTCTGCTTCACTAACTGAGGAAGTCAAAGATGGCAAGCATTCTCAGTTTTCATCAAGTAGTGATGATTTTTCCACTTTGAAGAGAAGTCAGCATTCCACTTGGAAAGAAAAAGATGTTTTGAGAAGGGAGACTGCTATTGAGTAAGTGTAAAACAACCTTTTCACTTTTGAAAAAGAATTACATGCGTTTATCGTCCTCATTACTGTTGTTGTTATTGTTAACATGTGTACAAACAAAATGCATCGTGTTAGTCTGCTTAAAACAGCATATAGCATATAGTCCATCTAGTTATAAAAACAAGTGACTTTTTGTAGAAATATGAATTCTTATAAGAAGTGAAATTAAGTTTGGATAACGTCTCAGTAATTGTTAAGATCATCAGTATATGCTCATTACTAATATTGGTAGATATTTGCATGTATAACCACTATCAAACTAATAGTACTCTGTTATATAAATATTTTAATTCGCAGAAAGTGCCGTGGGTGTATTTATTACGTGCATTCTACCTCGTTACGACATTTTTATTTTAGCAGCACTTTTATTCTGTGTGTCATCGGTTCATCTAAGCGGTTGGTCACAAGATGATTTGAATAGGTTCTCTTCAGGCTGAGCCGGTTCACACACACTACCGGTGGGCTCTCTTCTAAACAAGTGGTAGGTTGTTAAGTGTTTCGATCATCTCATTGAGGTAACCTGGTCACTTGATTATTCTTAGTTTGGTCTTTATTTGATCGCCTGGTAGTGTATTTCAGACACAAGTAAATGCATTTATATCTGGAAAATCTCTTTGAAAATTTTCGAACCTTTAAATGAATTGGGTGTTTTCGATGAATTCAGTGATTGTCATAACGATCTGATTAAAATGATTTCAGTAATTAGTTTTATACCCAGTTGTCCAACTGATAAGGTGCTAACTAAAATGGTTTAACTCAGGTTCCGAGAAAACCGGTGAGCGCCTAATATCGAATAGTTTCAAAATAGGAGTGAATTTAATCATCGTCATTGTGATTTTCGGCGTAGCGAATATTACCATAATATGAAAACCACCGTTATATTTAAGTTCATCAGACCATTCAGTTTAATAGCAATAAAATCTAGAATATCCGGATGGTAATGCACCTTATTTTCACTCTTAGTTACATTAAATTCAAACTAAAAGCCTAAGTAGTTGCAAAATATTACCGAGTGGGGTAACGCTTTCATCACCCACGACCGTTCGTGATCATTGCGAAGGTTCTTAGTCAGTTTACGTTTCGACTGCTTTTGGTCCTCTTTCTGGTCACTGCTAGTGGGAATGGGTCTTCTGACACTATCCAAGTCGTATGAGATCATTCAACTCCACTGACCTGCCAACTTTTAAATATATAAGTTAGCAACTGTTTTTACCACTGTTTCTGCAGCAGACTGAATATTGTACCAGGCTTCATCAGGAAAAGAACTGCTACTATGTGCAAACAAATGCTTCCCTGTCTCCTGAGATACACACTTGATGTTTTCATCTTCCAGTGGGGCACACGCAGGCGTAATTGCTGCTTGTTTCCTGCATCCGAAAATATGTGTGCGCCTACTGACGCGTGATCCAAGTCCCAGCAGGTACTTCAAAAAAGAGGAGCAATTCATGTCCACTGTCGGTTTTATGTTGGCGGACGCCGGATGAGTAATGTCTCTCCGTATGTTTGAAGTTAGTGCTGGCAATCGCCAAAACTAAGTTTTAACAAACGACCGCCATTATCGGTCCTTCTTAGTGCGAGCCCCATGAAACCTTGGAGGTGCTTTTCTGATTGTGTCAGTTTCTCTACTTGAGCGCTGAGTTCGCCCGCTGCTATTACCACATCTAAACATTTCGCTTAATGTAGCGAAGTTGACAGTTCTTAATATAACTCAGTCGTTACATCGTCCAAACTGCAGTCGGTAGGCTTGTAGATGGAGACTACACAATCTCATGAAGGGACTAAGCGTTGGGTTTGGACGTAGAGAACTTGGCTTTTAGAATACTAGAATTTTGTTTCAGTGGGTTGGATCTCCATCAATTGTTGGATGGTAAAAAGCCAGAGAAACTAAAAGGAGCTTAGTGTTGGTGATGGAAGCAGGTGATGAAAGGTAATGGATTGAAAAGAGCAAATGTGTTAAGTTGTGGTTAGATGACCTTTGGTTACTACTGGAAGCGTGAGGCGATTTGGTGCTTCCTGGCTACCCCATACCCTGAAAGTTGATGAGGTAAAGTGAAATTGCACTACTTTTGAATGACCTGAGAACCCAAAACATATATACTTGAGACTGGTCACATACTGTCTTTTAAAGAGATTTCTACTCGGAATTATTGTGCTGCGTCCGAACTAAGGAAACTCGTACGTCTAGCACCGAAAAACTGCGCGTAGAGAAGAGTGTACTGTTTTAGGGTTATCCATTTCTTACTCCTGCTTCCGGTATGGGGAAGTAATATCAGCATTAAGTGCTGGTCATTCACTCCATCCAGCTACATATACCAATTCATCCTTGAACCATGGCGGGAGTTATGTGGACTATGATGGTTTTTCTAACAGACCTTTCTGGTATTCTGGAACCCCAAAAAGCAATCGTTTCAACCAGCTTTTCTCATTAAGTCGTTGCGATATGCAAGCCCGGCCACCACATCAAGGGTTTGGCTATCGGTCGAGCACATTCCTTGCTTGGTTCATCGTCAGTGACCATACTTCATGCATAAATAATCAGACGCTCTTCATCAAGGTTTCTAGAGATTAGTACCTTGCTGAAAAGTAGCAACAGGTTATTCAAAGTGTTCTTCAAAGGATTCTATACTTATCTCAAGCTTTCTTCTCCACTGATTAATCACTGACCCGTTGTTCTACTCTGCGTTCTGATTAACCGTAGGCTTTTTTCACCAAAGTCCTCTTGGTAAACATCAGCAACTATCTATAATTGTCTATCCTCACTTTAGTTTTTGTCACCCATCGTTGCTCATGGATCATTGTGTATACTTGTCAGTCTGCATTTAAGTAGTATTAGGTTGAAGGTCAAAGGGGGTCAAACCAAGGAGTTGTACCAGTCCGTGAAGTCTTCGATTGTTGGTCTGAGTTGGGTAGCGAGGTATGGGTTTTGATGCCATGCCTGTACTGAAAAAACTAGCTATTGACTCCGAATAAGCCAAGTGTGATTTGTAAAGGATTACTATGCATGTCTGACGAAAACAGCATACATTCGTTGACCGGGATCTCCCGTTTGACTTTTATAAAGACTGAACGCTCAAAGAGTTTAAAGTGTTAGCTTTTGGAGACAAAACATACTTTTTCCTATACCTAAGTCACTGGTGCGGGATGCAAACTGGGTTTTAGTTGACGATGGTGTAGAATTATTCGCACGAAGCCCTAAAGTTCGAAAGAAGGTTGGTGGTGGTTATCAGAAGGCAGTGTAATTCTGTCGCAACTGCGAAGACGGTTCACTGTTCTCAGCCACTCCCACTGGAAGGGTTACTTTTTGAGGTATACAGGGAAATGGGGTTGTTGTTGTTGTTGGTCTTATCTACATCACAATGTGACCACGGCATAAAAAATTTGTTTTAAGCCAGTTACAGTTAAGCAGCCTTTTTTTGAGGTTTTCAGTATCCGTTTTATTGTGTGAATTCGTGTTTTAAAAAACAGTCATTCCTGAAATTTCGTGGAGAAAATTTGTGTGTATTATTTTTATTGGCGATCTTCTCTAACTCCTCCCTCTGATAAACGCAAAGTATCATCGGTTTGGAATTGTGTCCACCTTCGGGAAACAGCTTACTGCTGTGAAAAACTTAGTACGACATCATGGTCAAGTCTGATATTATTCTGTAGCTTTTTATTGTTTATTTGTGGAATTAGCTGCTTTTGGACCTAACGTTCTCCAACCCACCTTCCTAAAGTGATATCCTTCAAGCAACAAGAGTTCAAGCCAGTATGGGTTGGTGATTGATTTTTACGGGCAGTATGAACGAAAATGCCTGTGTAGTAGTAGCTATATTCAAGGTGTTGAAAGCAAACCTTGACACTGGCAAGATTGAAATTAGAAATCTTCAAGCTAATAAGTAATATGCATCAATAGACAACCCCTAAGTCGGTCATAGAATACTAAATACAGTTAGATTACTTTCGATAGTCTATCATTTTTATTTTATCACTGTTAGTTTGCATGTTTCTGTTTCAATTTTCGTAATGGATATTTCTGAATATTTGAGCTCACTCAAAATATGTTACACCTTATGGGATATGATGGATTCAGTTACCATTCAAATAATCAATTCATTCCCCCTTATAAACTGTCAACGTGTACGTCATCTAAAGCCAGGGGTAACGATAAACACTTGTTTTGTCGTTCGGTTGATGTTACATTCCTCAACTGATCTAGAGAGTTGGTGGAGTTACAGTAAGCTGATACACTATCACTAAGTCTTGCTTGATAAGTGTAGCCACGTAGTTTATTACGTTAGGTTGCACATGGTTGTTGTTTTGGCATAATTCAGACGCTATTATTCTCCAAAAGTATTTTGGTACACTAAAAATAATAATTTTATTAAGATATGATCTTAGTTTTTCGGAGTCAATGAGTGTAGATAGTCTACTTTAATTAGTGCACCACAAATATTCAGTCATTCTGTAAGTTCTGTGAATCACTTATAAATATATGTTACACATTTTAAACTAGGACTTCTTTCGATTTTTCGGCATTATATTCAGCTGCTTAGTGTGAATTCAAAGAAGTAGACATTTTAAACATTTGTTGTCTGATTATGAAAATTATATGATTAGATCAAATTCAATCTCAGTTCGTTAATATTTTTGATATGGTTGACCGTGCTGTGTACTGTGAATATTTACCGTCGAAGGACAGTTTTCACCTCTAAATGCTATCTAATCTCTTGGATTTTATGTGCTACATTCTTCCTAGTTTAACCCTGGTCACTGGGTGTCCATTGAATAAGCGTCGAGAGAGCAACTGATTGAAAATCCATTTGGTACTATGCTATGTGTCTGAATGCTTATTTCTGTAATGATCGATATTTAAAAAGGTTTTCTAAAAAGAATAAAGATTCATATTTTCCACTTTACTTCATTGTGCAAGCATTAGGGGTTCTGAGTTCCTCCATCGTGTAGCAGAAGTACTTGAGTTAGGCGTATGTATCATCAACTTAAAATTGCGGGATTTTTTATTTTAGTCAAAAGCCAGCGCTTTTTTGAAATTTCAATTTGCCTAATTTAGCTACTTCTCTGCCATCACGATGTTGACAATGAGATCAGATCTACCCCTCAGAATAGTTTGTGGTCAGTTATTATGCTGCAATGTTTAATTTTCAAACACATAATTAGCATGAATATTCAATTTGATACTGTAATATAGTGGTACTTTTGACTGATTATTGCAAAGTACTCATATCCTTGCATAACGATACATTGTCTTCTGTTACCGGCAAAACATTTTGGTAAACTGTTTTCATATTGAAACAATCTTTTTAATACTAAATTTGATTTTCATTTCTGTTGTGTGTTATTTACAGGATAAAGCGTACTGATTTTACGTATGATGATAGGTGGGTAAATTGTCAAAGTTTCTCTCTTTCGTGCTTTAATTATCCGATCTAAAGTATAAACGAAAATAAATTCATTACAATATTCCTGAACGTATTTGATGCTAGTTTTGAGCACCGAGTACTAAGCTGTCAACGACTAACATTGGTTTTCATCTCTAATGTTAGTTGATTGCTCTAAGATGACATTGACATCTATGTTAGTTGAAAAGTTGTATGGTATAATCAGTTGATTCAGTTTGGAAGTAATGATTGGTGGTTTAAGGAACTGACGTACTCATCACGTAACTTTTAAGCTGCAAAGGCTGGTACCAATCATTGTATTGGCGTTCCTTAATGCCACGTTTTCGAGAATGATTTAGAATGGAGCCGTGATGGGAAATCTACGTCTTATTCTTTTCATCTATTCAGTTCACTAGTGACAGCATAGTTATCGAAGGTTATATATATATATATATATATATATATATATATATATATATATATATATATATATATATATATTAAAACAAATGTTATTGATGTTACCAGGTAAATATCCATCAAATTATTTAAATCTTGGGGAGCAGTCTGAGAGACTAGGTTATATGTCTAAATAAGTTGGCGACTTCTTTCAGAGTTGATCATAATCTAATGATTTAACCGTGTAATATAAGATCACTGCGTTGCAGAGCCTCATAACATTGTCAATAGACCCCTTGTTCAGTCGAGTTTAGTGCTGCATTTCTATCAAATAATCAGTATCATGTTTTTTGTTGAGGCCTTTTTCTGCATAGTTTTTACAATGGATGCAGTCTCAGGCCAGGATATTTGAGAGAGAAGTTCTAATTCCAATGCCAAAATACAGTGCACCATTAAGCCACATCAGTTGGCTTAGTTTTCATACTGCTGACTTGATCGATGGAGTTTGATTGGCATCGAGCAATGAAAGCTAGAATGCTCAATGGGTTTCCCGTCGGTTATCAATTTGTGTACACAGTCCAATCTCAGAATGGGTCAATCAGCCGAAGTGACGCAGCTTCGAATCATCGGGGCGACACTGGGTGAGGATCCACCTTCGTGATTGTCAACGCGCATAAAACCTAGGTAAAGGGCATCTGGTCGGCTGACCCCTAACACCTAACACCAGAATTCTACATTCATCTTCAACTTTTCTCATTTGGTGTTTCTCATATATGTGTGAAACGTTTTGAGACTAATGAGGCTCGATTATCCGCGGTCTACCCTCAACACCCACCATCCTTAGTTATGCTCATGTAAAAACGTTAGTTAGAGGAAATCACACTAGTGCATTCAAACCTCGCCTAGTTAAATAGTTCACTAGTTCCTAGCCGGTACTAAGCCCGGATAAAGCGGGAAGCCTCGGCATAGGGCTAGCAATCCTACCCCGTAAAACAAATCCAACCGCCAAAGAAACTTCAAAGCACAAACAAAACATAAAAAATAAAAACAAAATTATTCCTCGCTGGGATCGGAGAGACGAAATGATGCCGGTTGGTGAAAGCCTTCAGGAAGCCATTTGGCCTTTGTGTCTTCTCTCCCTCGATGAAAGCGAAAGTAAGGATGGGGACATGGAATGTCCGCACCATGTTTGAAGCTGACCGACAAGGCCACCCAGATTGCAAAAGAGATGAAAAGGTATGGCATTGAAGTGTTAGGAATCTGCGAAAGCAGATGAAATGGAAGTGGACTCTCCAAACTGTTAACTGGAGATTCAATAATCTACTCCAGTATTGTCACCCAGATGACAACCACGAGCACACTAAGGGAGTGGCTATCATGATGTCCCCAACAGTATCGAAGGCTCTCATGCAGTGGGAACCAATCTCCTCCAGCATCAGGATCATGACAGCAACATTCAAATCAAAAGGAAAGAAAGTTACAATCATACAATGCTACGCATCTACAAATAATGCAGATCAAGAGAAAAAGGAGGAGTTCTACAGACAACTGTAATCAGTAACAGACAAGACCCCACTCCAGATGGTGACATCAAAATTCTAATGGGTGACATGAACGCCAAACTGGGAACAGACAACACAGGAAGAGAGTCAATCATGGGTTGAGAGGCACTCGGCGAAATGAACGAGAATGAAGAATTGTTTGCGGACCTCTGCGTATTTAATGACTTGGTGATTGGAGGCAGTGTATACAAACACAAGGATATTCACAAAGCGACATGGAGTTGATGTCACCAGACACCAGGATACACTAAAAATCAGATCGACTTTATTTAAATCTCAAGAAAGTGGAGAGGCAGCCTACTGGACACAAGGTCAAGAAGAGGAGCAGATGAAGGCTCACATCACTCACTATCTAGTGCAAGGAACCTTCCAAATCAAGTTGAAAGCCTTCAAATTAGTTGTTGATAGACCACAGTTCAAGTTCAACACCCAGAACAGAAAGTGAAGGACAAAACTACAGAGGATATCTTCACGTCAACCATTAGGACAAAATGGGAGACATTAAGCAACATCCCTGAAGAAGGCTATGTGGAAGAACACTGGAACTGTTTGAAAGAGACGTGGGAGAAAACCTGTATAACCGTATTAGGAAGGAAGAAGAAAGAAGATAAGGAATGGATCTCGACGGACACATGGAAGCTGACAGAGGAGAAGAGGATGGTGAAGCAGCAGATGACCCAGTGGATTGTAGGGATGAACAACGAAAAGAGGAACTGAAAACAACGTATAAAACCCTGGACAAAGAAGTGAAGAAGAGTGCACGGAAAGACAAAAGGCACTTCTACGATACACTGGCAAGTGAACTAGAACAGGGTGCAAGTAGGAGAGACCTGACAACATTATATCAAATAACTTGGTTACCATCTACGAAGAGATCAACTCAGATGAAACGAATGAAGGATAGTGAAGGGAACCTAGTTGCCAAAGAGGAGAGACAAAGGAAACGATGGACTGACCACTTCAAAGAACTCTTGAATCGACCACCATCACCTGCTACTCGACCAGAAATACCACCAGCAGCCCAGTCACTCAACGATCAGTGAATACAAACCCTCCGACAGAAGTAGAAATTCTGAACGCCATGAAGTTACCGAAAGCTGTGAAAGCAGCAGGCCAAGATGGAATTCCCCCACAAGCACTGAAAACAGACACAGAGACATCAGCGGACATGTTCACACCACTACTGCAGAAGGTTTGGAAGGAAGGAAAGGTACCTGCCGGTTGATTGGAAGAAGGGCTACCTTGTCAAACTCCCAAAGAAGGGAGACTCAAGTCGTTACAAGGAATGGCGCGGAATCATGCTCCTGTCCACCCCAAAGAAAATAATAAGCTGTGTCATACTGGAGAGATTAAAAAATGTTCTGCATTCAAAATTACGATCCGAACAGGATGGCTGACTGGCTCCAGGAGCAACAAACCATGTGCGGATCAAAAATTGCAACGCAACGTCATTAGCAACGCACCATCATTGAACAAAGCGTAGAATGCAGTGAAGTCTCTACCTCAACTTCTTCAACTTTGAAAAGGCCTTTGACAGCGTCGACTGAGAAGTAATTTGGCAGTTGCTTCAACACTACGGAATACCACAAACCTTTATCAACCTCATTCAACAACTATATGAAGGCGCCACATGCCAAGTGATTCATTATAGGAAGCTCAGTGATCCCTTTGAAGTGAAGATGGAAGTAAGACAAGGCTTCCTAGTATCACCGCTCATCTTCCTGATTCCGGGTAGATAAACATACGCTGTTTGACCGATGAAAATACCCTAGAAGATTTGGATTTCGCCGATGATGATTTATGTCTAATATCGCACAAACTTGAAGATCTACAGGCAAAAGCCAACAAGCTGACAGACGAGTCGAGGCAGTGAAGACGGGACTTGAAGTGAATGTAGAGAGGACAGAGGTGATAAAGATACGCAAGCAACAACATCAGCAACAAGCACCAATCACCATGAAGGGGAGAAACCTAAAGGAAGTAGTCTCTCACCTACCTAGGCAGCACTGTTTCAACCACAGGTGGCACAGATGAGGACTTCAAAGCCAGGATAGGAAAACCTAGACGGGCCTTCATTAATCTGTAACCAGTATGGAGACCTACTGCACTACACTCAGCATAAAGAACAAGATCCGGATTTTCAACACTAATTCAGTCAAGTCAGTACTGCTATATGGCACAGAAACTTGGCGCGTCACGTAAAGCACTTTCAACAAACTACAGACATTCATCAACAGTTGCCTACGCTTGATAGTGAAGATCAGATGACCAGAAAGAATAAGCAACAAGGAACTCTGGCAACGAACCAACCAAGAAAGAGCGTGTCGTCCAACAAATATGCAGAAGGAAGTGAGATGGATTGGGTATACACTGAGAAGGCCGACTGGGGACATCACGCGACAGGCCCTCGAGTAGAATCCAAAGTGGAAACTACGAATTGGGCGTCCGAGGGTGACATGGAAATCATATGAGGAAGAAATGAAAGCTTCTGGGCAGCCGTAGAGCCAGGTTCAAAAGACTGCAGAGAACGGAGTGAAATGATGACGTGCTACTGAAACCCCATTTTCCACTAGGAACCTAAGGGACAAACAATGATAATACACTGGTGCACTTTACGGATGCTTAAGTAAGGGTTATGAAGTCAAACTTATGTTTGTGTCATTACAGCTGGGTGATTTTGGTGTTAAGTTACGGTGCAACTTTATTTTAGGCATTTAATCTTACTTCAGTCATGTTTACTTGCGTTTGTTGACAGCATATGTGTTGCCGTGCATGCTAGTTTTCACTGACATACCATTACTTCTCACTAGGGTAATCTATTACTCATTTGATCATCTCAAGAGAACGGGAATCATAACCGTTTCTATGACCCATACTCAGTTTTTAGAATCCTTAAACATGAAACAAGGGTGTGAAGTTGAGTACCTTAGCCAATAAGCTGGGTCTGTAATAAACGTCAAAAAGTACCTACTGAAGATCATTTTCTCATGGAACTCACAAAGGCGCTTCCTTTGTCCACTGTTACCTGTTTCTTGTATGTTGGAATAACCTGGTTCATCTTAAACCAGTTTTTCAAGATGACATTTTATAGACGAGTTTTCCTTTCATTAGTTAACGCTGACGGCTGCGTCCGTAGAAAAAATCTTGAAATTTTTGTATCAATAAATACTTGAAATGGAACAAGTGACTACATGGCTGTAGAGACCTATTTAAATTTCGCCAGACAGCGTTTTTGCTTCTGTGATATTGAGTGTTCCAGTTACTGTAAAAGAGGAGTCCAATGGATTAGCATGAGTTGGAGGTAAGAAAATTACAGGGATTGATTTTAATGATAAATTCTGCAGCATCGGAAATTTTTTTCTTTCTGACGTCCCAGTGTGTAGTGTTCTATCCATTCTATATTCCTACTTGATATTGTCTTTTTCCCTCCAGAGTCTTTACCAGCGGATAGTTATCACTTTTATCTTTTCAGGTGCTTTCCTACACTACTATTATAAATAATTATAAGTAGAATTCACGGCGATTGCATGTTTTAATGATATGGATACGATGATTCAACGTGAACACCTTCATGAAAACGCAATTCACATCTTATATCTTCGTTATTTTTTTGAATTTTAATGTGATCTTTACTCAATATCATCATTACTAAATTCCGCCTGAATGAATGGGGAAGATAGTAGTCGTAGTGACATAAGGATGAGCGCGCTCTTTTAAGCCTAATTAAATAAATGATCACTGAAAATTACCTGTGGAATCCATTTTGTTTGACCTATTTTGCATGGAATAGGTAGTTAGGTATCATTTTTTCAAAATCATATGGGGATTGTTGTGTCTTCGCATGGTAGCAATTTTTCCAGTTCCCCCCTAGCACTGAACGTATAGGGATTTGTCTCATACTCCTACCACGTCTCAATGTACAATTCACCCAAATAATGAGTCGCATACTCGCCATTCCCAACCTCGTATATTACAACACAAGCTGTTGTTTACCGTCCTTTAAGTCTGTATTAACTTAGTCATCTATTCAACCCAATCATTTGTCCACGACACACTGTAATCCACAAAGATGGTGTGACTAAAGGCCACCCTAGTAATTGCTGAAATCACCAATCAGGTTTTTAATTTCAGCTATAACGGTAGTCTTTTCATAAAATAAAGAAACCTATTCGGTCATCTCGGTAGTCAATAGGGTAGCCTTTGAAGTCACTCTAAGAATGAAACAACCGACTCATGCATAGAAAATGATAATGTATAATTATAAATTCCACTTAACGCACGACTTTTTCAGGACGATAAATCGTACAGAAATGAAAAGTTGTTTAATTGAAGTATATCATAATGCTATACAATAAGTCTTCAGTAGGATATTTTTCATCATAATGCAACCGATAATACTTATTATTATTATTAGTCCCTTGGGTTCCTAGTGGAACATAGGGCTTCAGTAGCACGCCTCCAGTGACCTCTGTTCTCTGAGATCTTTTGAACCTGGTCCCACGACAGCCCAGAAGCTCTCATTTCCTGCTTGCACGATCTCCTCCATGTCACCCTCGGACGTCCAACTCGTCGCTTCCCATGGGGATTCCACTCGAGGGCCTGACGCGTGATGTCCTCCGTCGGCCTTCTCAGTGCATGCCCAATCCATCTCCACTTCTTCCTGCATATTTGTTGCGTGATAGGTTCTTGGTTGGTTCGTTCCCAGAGTTCCTTGTTGCTTATTTTTTCTGGCCATCTGATCTTCAGCAGCGAGCGTAAGCAGTTGTTGATGAATGTCTGTAGTTTATTGAAAATCGCTTTCGTGACGCGCCAAGTCTCTGAGCCATACAAGAGCACTGACTTGACGTTGGTGTTGAAAATCCGTATCTTGTTCCGCATGCTGAGTGCAGAAGATCTCCACACTGGTTTCAGGCTAATGAACGCCTGTCTTGCTTTTCCGATTCTGACTTTGACGTCCTCGTCCGTCCCGCCTGTAGTTGAAACAGTGCTTCCTAGATAAGTGAAGGAGGTTACTTCCTTTAAGTTTCTCCCGTTGACGGTGATTGGAGTTTGTTGTTGTTGTTGATGGTGGTGGTGCGGTATCTTCATCACTTCTGTCTTCTCTATATTCACCTGAAGTCCCGTCTTAGCTGCCTCTTCTATCAACTTGTTAGTTTTTGCCTGCAGATCTTCAAGTTTATGTGACATTAGGCATAAGTCATCGGCGAAATCCAAGTCTTCTAGGTTCTTTTCCGTCGTCCAGTGTATCCCCCTCTTCTCGCTGCCTACTGTTTGCTGCATGATCCAGTCCACCACAATAAGGAATATCATGGGGGATAGTAGGCAACCTTGTTTCACTCCTGTCTTCACTTCAAAGGCATCACTGAGCTTCCCATTGTGGATTACTTGGCATGTGGCATCTTCATATAGTTGTTGAATGAGGCGGATAAAGGTTTGCGGTACTCCGTAGTATTGAAGCAGTTTCCAAATTACTTCTCGGTCGACGCTGTCAAAGGCCTTCTCAAAGTCGATGAAGTTGAGGTAGAGAGCTGATTGCCATTCTATGCTCTGTTCTATGATGATACGAAGCGTTGCAATTTGGTCTGCACATGATTTGTACTTCCTGAAGCCTGCCTGTTCCGGTCGTAGTTTTGAATCCAGTGCATCCCTTAGCCTCTCCAGGATGATGCGGCTTAATATTTTACTTGGGGTGGACAGGAGAGTGATTCCGCGCCAGTTCTTGCAAGCACTGAGGTCTCCTTTCTTCGGCAGTTTGACAAGGTAACCCTTCCAATCGTCAGGTACCTTCTCTTCCTTCCACACCTTCTGCAATAGTGGTGTGAGCATGTCCGCTGTTGTCTCTGCATCTGTTCTCAGTGCTTCTGGCGGTATTCCATCTGGTCCTGCTGCTTTCCCGCATTTCAGTAGCTTTATGGCGTTCAGGACTTCCATTTTCGTTGGGGGATTTATGTTCACTTGTAATTCAGCGGCTGCAGGTGGTATTTCTGGACGAAGTGCAGGTGGTGGTCGATTCAAGAGCTTCTTGAAGTGGTCGGCCCATCGTTTCCTCTGTTTCTCTTCTTTTGTAATTAAATTTCCTTCTTCATCTTTTATTGGTTTCATCTGTGTTGGTCTCTTCCCTGATAGCAACCTGGTTATTTGATACAATGTCGTCAGGTCTCTCTTACCTGCAGCCTGTTCTGCTTCACTTGCCAGTGTTTCGTAGAAGTGTCTTTTGTCTTTGCGTGCACTCTTCTTCACTTCTTTGTCCAGTGTTTTATACATTGTGCTCAGTTCCTCTTGTCGTTGAGCATCCTTGCACTGGTTTATCTTCTGCTTCACCATCCTCCTCTCTATCAGCTTCCAGGTATCCGTCGAGATCCATTCCTTGTCTTCTTTCTTCTTCCTTCCTAATACTGTTGTGCAGGTTTCTTTCCACATAGCTTTCAAAGACTTCCAGTGTTCTTCCACACAGGTTTCTTCAGGGATGTTGCTCGATGTCTCCCATTTTGTCTTGATGGCTGCCTTGAAGATCTCCTTTGTAGTTTCATCCTTCAGTTTCCGAGTGTTGTACTTGAATTGAGGTCTATCACCAGCTTCCTTGAAGGCTTTTAACTTGATTTGGAAGGTTCCTTGCACTAGATAGTGAGTGATGTGAACCTACATCTGCTCCTCTTCTTGACCTTGTGTTAAGTAGACTGCGTCTCCATTTTCTTGAGATTGAGATAAAGTCGATTTGATTTTTAGTGTGTCCATCTGGTGAAATCCATGTCGCTTTTTGGATATCCTTGTGCCTGAACACACTGCCTCCAATCACCAAATCGTTGAATGCACAGAATTCTGCAAACAATTCTCCATTCTCATTCATCACTCACCTAGCGCCTCTCGACCCATGGTTAGTTCTCTTCCCGTGTTGTCCCCTCCCAGTTTGGCATTCATGTCGCCCATCAGAATTTTGATATCGCCAACTGACGTCTTGTCCAGTGTTGATTGAAGTTGTCTGTAGAAATCCTCCTTTTTCTCTTGCTCTGCATTATTTGTAGGTGCATAACATTGTATGATTGTGACTTTCCTTCCTTTTGAGTTGAATCTTGCTGTCATGATCCTGATCTGGAGGAGATTGGTTCCCACTGCATGAGAGCCTTCGATGCTCTTGAGGACATCATGATAGCCACTCCCTCAGTGTGCTCGTGGTTGGCGTCTGGGTGACCGGAGTAGATTATTGATTCTCCAGTTGACAGTTTGGAGAGTCCACTCCCATTCCATCTGCTTTCGCAAATCCCAAGCACTTCGATGTTATACCTTCTCATCTCCCTTGCAATCTGGGCTGCCTTACTGGGTTCAAACATCGTGCGGACATTCCATGTCCCCACGTTTACTTTCGCTTTCATCGAGAGAAGACACATCGGCCAATTGGCTTCCCGAAGGCTTTCACCAACTGGCGTCATTTCGCCTCTCCGATTCCAGCGGGGAATAAGTTTGTTTTCATTTTTTATATTTTGTTTGTGCTTTGAAGTTTCTTTAGCGGTTAGATTTGTTTTACGAGGTAGGGTTGCTAGCCCTATGCCCAACCTTCCCTCTTTACCCGGGCTTAGGACCGGCTAGTAACTAGTAAACTAGTTAACCAGGCGAGGTTAACCGATAATACTTACCTGATATTTATGTTTTCCACTCTTAAGCCGGTATAATAGGCGTATCGAAACTTATTTTTAAGTAAAAGCTGAAACAACTAGTGTAGTAGCCACTAGTTTTCAGTGGTTCCTTACTCAGTTTGCTCTCCACTTATCACTTATAGTTGTCAAGACGACTAAAAGAAACCTCTTATATACTACGAAACCTGTATTTTCTCAATTTTATCCGCTAATGACTGACAATAGGTACGAATGGCAAGTCTAAATGAGACAGAAATGATATTTCAAAACTTTCCGTAGTTTTAAAAGGATATGAAGTCATAACTGAAAGTATGTGTAAATGTATTTCTACAATCAATCTCTTTGTTACCCTCCTACTTTTATTTGTTGGCTTCCGTATATGCTTTTATTAAAGCTGTGGATGTTCCTACTTTGACATTTATCTTGACAGTGATTTGATTGCGCTTATGTATTTAATAGCAGACACAATAGACTATGATGTACTATTTTGCTAATCATCCTATATTTTTTTTTCGATTAAATTTTATCAGTACTGATGGATAAAATCATTACATTAGTTATCAAGTAAATATTAAGTTAGTCTGTCCAGATATTGCTAACAAACGTCCTGGTCAAAGTTACCATACAGTTGGTTGGTTTTTCGAAGTAGAAGTTAACCACAGAGAAACAGCAAAACAAAATTACTGATACCGGCTATTATAAGATCCCATCAAATGGTGAGCGAAGACAATAAAAGGAACAAGGATACATGCTACTGTGATACCCAAAATGTGGATGCCTTTGGGCTGCTGCTATTGATTTCGCATCCTTTCGCCTGACTTTCTAACAATCAAGCAGTTCATCTGTTGCCTATTCTAATGTTTAGTTCACTTCATGCGCGTAGCATACATTTTTACACTAATATGTGTCATAGTCTTACTAGACAAGTGTTGTGATCATAATGCTTATTCACCATCCTAATTCTAATTGAGTAATCTGTGTGTGTATGTGATTTGAGACAGTTTAATTTCAGCTTGTCTTATTTGCGCAATGCATTTATTTCATTCTCAGCTCTTGAGTCATGTTTTCATACTTTTTCTGTGTATTACCTCCAGGCTACATACATAGTTGAGGTGTACTTCGTAATCTGCGAATTGGCAAATCTATACGTGTACGGCGAAGTATAGGATTTCAAATAGTTCTTCATAAGTAACTCCATTTTAATTTACTGTGTAAACCAGCTTGATTTACCAGTATAAACTTTGTGAAACCCTTTTCCAAAATATATTCTGTAATTGTTTTGAATGTATTCATTTCTTTCATGTGTATACGTGTTATAGTGCCAGAGAGTATGAGTGTTTGAATACAATTCTTGCCGCATCCTATTTTGTACACAAACCTAACTACGAACATGTCGCTTTCTACCCTTTTAGGCTTGATATCTTGCACTGTAACCATGCCCTTGATTTAAGAAGTAGGTGGAAAGTAGTGAGGTTTCAACTGAGAACGACGAATCTACCAATGTTTCCTATTATTCCATTAAAACTGTGGTCCCCAACCTCCAAATATCACTTTATAAAGATCTGGAATAGTCACAGAAACTACTTTCCAGCAAGGTCTTTGGCGTCCTAAACTTTGTTTCTAAGCGTTCGTATCAACATCTGACTCAACGGACTTACAATAAATTATGGACTGCATATATAAAATCTCAGCATGTCTTAATTTCATGCAAATTTCCATTGCATTACGTCAATTTACATATGCAGATTATTATTACTATTTCTCCCTCAGGTTCCTAGTGGAACATGGGGTTTCAGTAGCACGTCATCATTTCACTCCGTTCTCTGCAGTCTTTTGAACCTGGCTCTACGGCTGCCCAGAAGCTTTCATTTCTTCCTCATATGATTTCCATGTCACCCTCGGACGCCCAATTCGTAGTTTCCACTTTGGATTCTACTCGAGGGCCTGTCGCGTGATGTCCCCAGTCGGCCTTCTCAGTGTATACCCAATCCATCTCACTTCCTTCTGCATATTTGTTGGACGACACGCTCTTTCTTGGTTGGTTCGTTGCCAGAGTTCCTTGTTGCTTATTCTTTCTGGTCATCTGATCTTCACTATCAAGCGTAGGCAACTGTTGATGAATGTCTGTAGTTTGTTGAAAGTGCTTTACGTGACGCGCCAAGTTTCTGTGCCATATAGCAGTACTGACTTGACTGAATTAGTGTTGAAAATCCGGATCTTGTTCTTTATGCTGAGTGTAGTGCAGTAGGTCTCCATACTGGTTACAGATTAATGAAGGCCCGTCTAGGTTTTCCTATCCTGGCTTTGAAGTCCTCATCTGTGCCACCTGTGGTTGAAACAGTGCTGCCTAGGTAGGTGAGAGACTACTTCCTTTAGGTTTCTCCCCTTCATGGTGATTGGTGCTTGTTGCTGATGTTGTTGCTTGCGTATCTTTATCACCTCTGTCCTCTCTACATTCACTTCAAGTCCCGTCTTCACTGCCTCGACTCGTCTGTCAGCTTGTTGGCTTTTGCCTGTAGATCTTCAAGTTTGTGCGATATTAGACATAAATCATCATCGGCGAAATCCAAATCTTCTAGGGTATTTTCATCGGTCAAACAGCGTATGTTTATCTACCCGGAATCAGGAAGATGAGCGGTGATACTAGGAAGCCTTGTCTTACTTCCATCTTCACTTCAAAGGGATCACTGAGCTTCCTATAATGAATCACTTGGCATGTGGCGCCTTCATATAGTTGTTGAATGAGGTTGATAAAGGTTTGTGGTATTCCGTAGTGTTGAAGCAACTGCCAAATTACTTCTCAGTCGACGCTGTCAAAGGCCTTTTCAAAGTTGAAGAAGTTGAGGTAGAGACTTCACTGCATTCTACGCTTTGTTCAATGATGGTGCGTTGCTAATGACGTTGCGTTGCAATTTTTGATCCGCACATGGTTTGTTGCTCCTGGAGCCAGTCAGCCATCCTGTTCGGATCGTAATTTTGAATGCAGAACATTTTTTAATCTCTCCAGTATGACACAGCTTATTATTTTCTTTGGGGTGGACAGGAGCATGATTCCGCGCCATTCCTTGTAACGACTTGAGTCTCCCTTCTTTGGGAGTTTGACAAGGTAGCCCTTCTTCCAATCAACCGGCAGGTACCTTTCCTTCCTTCCAAACCTTCTGCAGTAGTGGTGTGAACATGTCCGCTGATGTCTCTGTGTCTGTTTTCAGTGCTTGTGGGGGAATTCCATCTTGGCCTGCTGCTTTCACAGCTTTCGGTAACTTCATGGCGTTCAGAATTTCTACTTCTGTCGGAGGGTTTGTATTCACTGATCGTTGAGTGACTGGGCTGCTGGTGGTATTTCTGGTCGAGTAGCAGGTGATGGTGGTCGATTCAAGAGTTCTTTGAAGTGGTCAGTCCATCGTTTCCTTTGTCTCTCCTCTTTGGCAACTAGGTTCCCTTCACTATCCTTCATTCGTTTCATCTGAGTTGATCTCTTCGTAGATGGTAACCAAGTTATTTGATATAATGTTGTCAGGTCTCTCCTACTTGCACCCTGTTCTAGTTCACTTGCCAGTGTATCGTAGAAGTGCCTTTTGTCTTTCCGTGCACTCTTCTTCACTTCTTTGTCCAGGGTTTTATACGTTGTTTTCAGTTCCTCTTTTCGTTGTTCATCCCTACAATCCACTGGGTCATCTGCTGCTTCACCATCCTCTTCTCCTCTGTCAGCTTCCATGTGTCCGTCGAGATCCATTCCTTATCTTCTTTCTTCTTCCTTCCTAATACGGTTATACAGGTTTTCTCCCACGTCTCTTTCAAACAGTTCCAGTGTTCTTCCACATAGCCTTCTTCAGGGATGTTGCTTAATGTCTCCCATTTTGTCCTAATGGTTGACGTGAAGATATCCTCTGTAGTTTTGTCCTTCACTTTCTGTTCTGGGTGTTGAACTTGAACTGTGGTCTATCAACAACTAATTTGAAGGCTTTCAACTTGATTTGGAAGGTTCCTTGCACTAGATAGTGAGTGATGTGAGCCTTCATCTGCTCCTCTTCTTGACCTTGTGTCCAGTAGGCTGCCTCTCCACTTTCTTGAGATTTAAATAAAGTCGATCTGATTTTTAGTGTATCCTGGTGTCTGGTGACATCAACTCCATGTCGCTTTGTGAATATCCTTGTGTTTGTATACACTGCCTCCAATCACCAAGTCATTAAATACGCAGAGGTCCGCAAACAATTCTTCATTCTCGTTCATTTCGCCGAGTGCCTCTCAACCCATGATTGACTCTCTTCCTGTGTTGTCTGTTCCCAGTTTGGCGTTCATGTCACCCATTAGAATTTTGATGTCACCATCTGGAGTGGGGTCTTGTCTGTTACTGATTACAGTTGTCTGTAGAACTCCTCCTTTTTCTCTTGATCTGCATTATTTGTAGATGCGTAGCATTGTATGATTGTAACTTTCTTTCCTTTTGATTTGAATGTTGCTGTCATGATCCTGATGCTGGAGGAGATTGGTTCCCACTGCATGAGAGCCTTCGATACTGTTGGGGACATCATGATAGCCACTCCCTTAGTGTGCTCGTGGTTGTCATCTGGGTGACAATACTGGAGTAGATTATTGAATCTCCAGTTGACAGTTTGGAGAGTCCACTTCCATTTCATCTGCTTTCGCAGATTCCTAACACTTCAATGCCATACCTTTTCATCTCTTTTGCAATCTGGGTGGCCTTGTCGGTCAGCTTCAAACATGGTGCGGACATTCCATGTCCCCATCCTTACTTTCGCTTTCATCGAGGGAGAGAAGACACATAGGCCAAATGGCTTCCTGAAGGCTTTCACCAACCGGCATCATTTCGTCTCTCCGATCCCAGCGAGGAATAATTTTGTTTTTATTTTTTATATTTTGTTTGTGCTTTGAAGTTTCTTTGGCGGTTGGATTTGTTTTACGGGGTAGGATTGCTAGCCCTATGCCCAACCTTTCCTCTTTACCCGGTCTGAGGCCCGGTTAGTATGCGGTGGATTATTGATGGAGTCAAGGTTATTGGAGTAGTATTAGTGGTTGTTGTAGTTGGGTTGTTTAGTAATTGACAGGCCACTGATTCGCACTGTGCTACAATGCGAATTTTGCTCTTCACGTTCAGTCACCGCGCAATAGCAAGGTAATTTTCCATGTTATCTGCCGGCCATCCATTTTTAATGCAAGTGTTCGGTTTTCCATGCAGATAGTAGTGAAATGTTTTACCGCTGCAAAGACTGCAAATTAGAGATCATATATATATTCTTTGTTTGTGCTTTTTCTGGGTTTTGTGTTCGTTGCGAAAAACATTACCTAATAACTTTTGAAAATATACTGTATCATTCCGTAATTGAATTCAGTGGTTGTTGAGTTTCCTCATCCCAACCATAAAGTTTTGGTGTATGCTTCAAATGTTCACTGGAGGTTTGTGTTTATGATTTCACTTTGCTATGGTGTATGTATTTTATGCCAATAAAAATGTGTTGTGTAGCTGTCATATGCATTATACTCTTTGACTCTAAAAATTTAAAAGTTTACCATGTGTCCACATCTTCCAAATTCCTTTACTGTTCGAAATTTTTTTGAATTAGTCCTAAGTGAAAGGAATTTCGTAACATTACTTGGCCAGAACTCAACAACTAGATTGTACTATGAAAATGGGTATTTACTACCAAAATTGTGGTCTAGCTGTGTGGCCTGTAGAGAAACTCTACTTCTAAGCACATAGTTAAGCGATCACTTTACCCTTGGTTTTCAAACAGGACACTGGTGAAATGCATTGAATTATTCCTGATCCTTGTCGATTGTGATCAGAAATTTGTCAATTTCTGTGATAGTACTGCTAGTTGTTTCTTAGATATCCTTTCGTACCCATATTTTTTATTTCTTTCTGAATGTGGGTTTACCCTGGATGTGTTTAAAAATGAATTTTGTTAGACCGTAGTTATTTGTCAGCAACTAATCACTAATTACTATTACAGTCTTCAATCAGTCATCCCTACAATCATGAGCCCTTGTCATGTTTCCCAACGTCTTATACTCTAAAATAAAACCGTTTCTCCACTGTATAACGTTCACAAATCATCTGGTCAGTAGAATCATTCGAAGAAAAAAATGTCTTTGAACATCAATTCAAGTGTTTAGTGACCGATTATTATCAGTGCGTAGCGGTGTATCTTGTCTTTTCTAATGATATTCTGCTTCCTTTCAGTGTACTATGTTTTATCTGTATGATCGATCACTTCTGTTTTATGTTTTTTTATTATTTTCTTTTCACATTTAGTGGAAGCTATCGGAGTGATCGATTGCGTGACACTTGGATCTCACCAAATATGTCTCGTTTACATTTAGACTTAACAAGTTAGTTAATTCAATTTCTTTCACCAACATTTTTGTGTATTATGATAACTGTTTTTAACTGTACAGTGTGCGACTTTGAAAATTGAGTCAGTTATCGGGTTTGTGAGTTGGTGAGCTGAATTATCATGAATATACAAAAGATTATTTCGCTTACATTCAGGATATCCAATAGAGGTATTCGTTTTAATGCATCCATTTTGATAGATGTTACTTGGTTGAAGACAATCGTCGGGAAGCTCTGAACCAAACCAAATGATTGTTGGGAGATTAAAAGTAGTGGACAAGCCTTTGACCTCTGTTTTATACTGATCAACGACACTGCTCCTAACCTCATTAGTTTTGTTTTGTTGTAATTCGTTTTGCGTCCGTTGAGTTGAGCAACTTGGAATTCGTTGAGTTATCAGAATCACCTTGGTAATTCTAATTTTCTAAATTTGTAAATGCAAAGTTTCATGACTTCATAACCCATTGTTTTTGAATCTATTTCGAAACCTACTTTCACTTTCTAAATTGTATTCATCTTATTACTCAATATAATTAAAACCTGTTGGCATATTATTTCTCTTACTCAACTATCATTTCACTTTTAGCAATTCTATAATTACATTGTGCACACCCCACCCCTGAAATATATATATATATATATATATATATATATATATATATATATATATATATATATGACGTGTTCTTCTCACATTCAGTCAACCAGTTGGTCAGCTGACTTTCATAAATTGTAGTTAAAATTGATCATCATTAGTTTATCGACTGGCATTTGTAACAAAACAGACGTTCCTTGTTACTCCATATATCATTTTTAATTTCTTGTGTTAAAATGATTTAGTGGATCTTCGTACTACCATCACACCACTATACACTGTTTCCTACAGAATTTAATTCCTTTTTAGGATCATCAAGTCGTGCAGAAGCATCAACAAGTTACAATATGCGTTCATTGTCAAATCACCAAATATCATCCAAACCGGTCAGTTTGGCAGCGTCGATAATAAGCAGTTCAGAAAATTTTGAGGGGGATATTGACAGCAGGTAACTGTAAAAAGTTTTTTTCCTGGTAAATACTTTATTTGTTCGCTCCTTTTCATTTGAGTTGAACATTATCGCCATATTTTGTAACTGAAGAAATAACCGCTTAGTAAGTCTCTACACCGACTATTCATCACAAATTTCTACAAACCTACCAAATAGTCAATAATGTTTTGTAGATAAATCCACCTTGATTGACACAGTTAAAGAGATGGAATACGCGATTCTTTCTACTCACAAAACATTATTTCTTATACATTTCGTGTATAGCCATGTATTGGAACAATATGACCGACACTACCTGTTTCAGTACTAAACGGAACAAAACATTAATTGATCACTGGAGAGCAACCAACTTCATGTTGTTGAGTCCTAAGTGCTGACCGAATCGTGTCGACCATTTCACGGTGTGGTCACCAAACTAGGAGATTCACTATGGCAGTGCACTTTGATTGATGTTAGTGGGTTAGAGGCAGTCTGAAAGGAAGCCCTGAATCTGCAGTCAAAAACCATTGAGCTTTTCGGGCCGTGAGCAACCTCCTGTGGGACTGCATTAGAGTCTTCTAACAAGGTGACCGCATTGCGAAACTGTCAATAAAGTCCAGTCAGCACTTAGCAGCATAAAATGTGGAATTATGAGGTCTACCTACATCACTGGTTGAAACAGGTTCTAATCTGGGATAGAGCATCAGTTCCTTTGAGGTCTCATCTACACATTCGTCACAAGTGCCGATAAGAACGAAACCTAGGTCCAGGGCTCTCTGTCGATTGCCCGGAACCAATTTCCAATTTATTGCCTGTAATCATATCAACGTGATGTGATTATGAGTTGTTGTGAGCTATCTTTTCTGTTCTTTTGATAAGATGTATCGATAAATGGATCGTCTGTTCATATGGTGATATCAGCTATTTATGACAGTAGTTTTGAATCGTCCAAGATCTTTGTTAGAATTCGGTATCAAAAGTCATCGACTAGTATTTGTGTTTGCACTGGGTTTGGTTGACTTCACAGGTCATGGCTTCTTATTGGAGTTTAGGGAAATTCGGTCTCAACTAATGAACACTTGAAGTAATTCATTTGATTGTCGAAATTGATTGGTATAGTAGAGAATATTTGTAGCTCAGATGGTTGGTCTAGATTGGTTTCAAGGTAGTTTTCATCACAAACTGATAACACTTGGAGATTCACTTGAAACCTCGGAGCACTAGGTAGATTTTTCGTTTAAATACTATCACCCCGTGAGGAAAACGAATTTTATAGTAATCAGTCTCTACAGACCATTTAATAGATTGTTTTTAGAGGGACGAGTTAGCTTCATTTTGCGCATGACTAGCAAATCTAGTAAGAATTTCTGACTATTTAAATCAAGAGCTTCGAAGGCTGTTTTAATGTTATTCCTGTAGTTCAAATCAAATGTATTTTTTTTGGAGGACAAAGATAGTAGTTTGCTTCCTACATTTATCACTCGGGATCTATGTACTTCTGTGGCCATTTAGACAAATAACCTACCACACTTGAGCGCACCTATTAATTTATCTTCCCTTTATATGTGTCCACACGCATGTAAACTGGCCAACTTAGTGGGATATGCAATCTTTTTCGTGGTGATGTTAGGTTTATGCCATAGTATGTTTTGGTTTCTCAGCTTAACATAATCGTGTATAACACCATTTTTAGATACCAAAGTTTTTTTCGGAATAGAGTCCATGTAACAATGTGCATTAAGTGCAGGAATAACCCAGTTATTTTCTCATCTCTTATCTTTTAAGTTGATGCCCTAACATTGTGTTGCGTGTTAAAATATTACAATATCGAAATTTTGTCCAACTGATTCGTCCAAGTGCTCAGTAGACGAGAACTAGGAACAGTCTATTCAACTAGTATGAAAAGTGTGTTATTTCTGGAAAATCAAGAATGAGAGAAATCATTCATATGCATGCAAAAACTCTCGGATAGCCTCACAGAACACTCGTTGCCATCTGATGTTGGCTTTGGTGATTTGATTGCAGTCAGTAGATTTTCAAACAACAAGTGAGGAAAATTTCTTACTGAGTGACTTTTGTTGCAGCTACCACTTCTTTCCTCATGTAAACCCTCCTAACCTGGGGTAAATCGAAGCTGAAAACTGTCCTACTCTCTAATGAGCTCTAATAAGTTCGTTGGGTTGAAAGTAAGATGACATTGAATGCAGGATGATGAGACTGAGACTTGATGTAAGTTTTTGGAATCACTCATTTAGTTTGCGCTATCCTGGAGACGACGTGGGAGTAATCTAGCAGAAATCAGTGGTTGAAATGTTCTGTCACTTTACTCAAAATTTTGCACAGCGGAGGCACTTTCAATTGGACAGTGACCCAAATGTATTCACTTTTAATTTCTTTTCTAGAAATCAGATTTCTTATTTTTCCCCCTTTTCGTCTTGATAGTTTGTTCCCCCTACTGATAAATAGATAGATAAGCGAAATCAACGTAGCATGCAAAGAACAAGAGAGTTAAACAAGTAGACAAACGTGAGTGCGAGAAGAGAGAATTTGAAAAAATGACGGGTAATGATAATGTTTAAGCTTCAGAAGATGTCAAAGAGTTAATGCATATGCAACAATGTGACTGATTTTCAGCTATGTTACCAAAGTTCTCCAACCATTGATTCCGATCGTGTCATGGACCTTAACTAGGCGGTTGCTCCTACTGTTCTGTTAAGATCTGTCATATCAGGTTGTGTTGTTTTTGTGGACAAGTTATTCGGACATTGGTATTCAAATTCATATAAATACTTCAAGAAGATAGTAACGAACATATTCATATTAATTAATAGATCCCTAATTTGGCACAATTCCTTCTGTTCACAATCACTTAAACTTGGGATGCTGTCAGAATCGATGGTTAAACGAATGGAAATAAATGTCACAACTTAGTAAAAGTTGTTTAAATCATCGCAAAAAAGACAGTTGAGTACTCTAGGATTATCCCTCAATAAAAAATAAAGAGCAAGTGGATGAAGATTTCGCCCTTTGTTTGCCTAAGGTTTGCTAAATAAATTAATATCACGTTGTAATAATGGAGTAAATGTTAAAAATTGGATGGTTACTTGTTGTCCTTCAAATGGGTGGTCTTTGAAATGGTGACGCAGAAATAAATCATTTTAGTTTCAAAGTTAACCAATAAGAGATTGGGCAACAACCTCAACTATGATTCTCCTCCTCTCAACCCATGATTGACTCTCTTCCTGTGTTGTCTGTTCCCAGTTTGGCGTTCATGTCACCCATTAGAATTTTGATGTCACCATCTGGAGTGGGGTCTTGTCTGTTACTGATTACAGTTGTCTGTAGAACTCCTCCTTTTTCTCTTGATCTGCATTATTTGTAGATGCGTAGCATTGTATGATTGTAACTTTCTTTCCTTTTGATTTGAATGTTGCTGTCATGATCCTGATGCTGGAGGAGATTGGTTCCCACTGCATGAGAGCCTTCGATACTGTTGGGGACATCATGATAGCCACTCCCTTAGTGTGCTCGTGGTTGTCATCTGGGTGACAATACTGGAGTAGATTATTGAATCTCCAGTTGACAGTTTGGAGAGTCCACTTCCATTTCATCTGCTTTCGCAGATTCCTAACACTTCAATGCCATACCTTTTCATCTCTTTTGCAATCTGGGTGGCCTTGTCGGTCAGCTTCAAACATGGTGCGGACATTCCATGTCCCCATCCTTACTTTCGCTTTCATCGAGGGAGAGAAGACACATAGGCCAAATGGCTTCCTGAAGGCTTTCACCAACCGGCATCATTTCGTCTCTCCGATCCCAGCGAGGAATAATTTTGTTTTTATTTTTTATATTTTGTTTGTGCTTTGAAGTTTCTTTGGCGGTTGGATTTGTTTTACGGGGTAGGATTGCTAGCCCTATGCCCAACCTTTCCTCTTTACCCGGTCTGAGGCCCGGTTAGTATGCGGTGGATTATTGATGGAGTCAAGGTTATTGGAGTAGTATTAGTGGTTGTTGTAGTTGGGTTGTTTAGTAATTGACAGGCCACTGATTCGCACTGTGCTACAATGCGAATTTTGCTCTTCACGTTCAGTCACCGCGCAATAGCAAGGTAATTTTCCATGTTATCTGCCGGCCATCCATTTTTAATGCAAGTGTTCGGTTTTCCATGCAGATAGTAGTGAAATGTTTTACCGCTGCAAAGACTGCAAATTAGAGATCATATATATATTCTTTGTTTGTGCTTTTTCTGGGTTTTGTGTTCGTTGCGAAAAACATTACCTAATAACTTTTGAAAATATACTGTATCATTCCGTAATTGAATTCAGTGGTTGTTGAGTTTCCTCATCCCAACCATAAAGTTTTGGTGTATGCTTCAAATGTTCACTGGAGGTTGTGTTTATGATTTCACTTTGCTATGGTGTATGTATTTTATGCCAATAAAAATGTGTTGTGTAGCTGTCATATGCATTATACTCTTTGACTCTAAAAATTTAAAAGTTTACCATGTGTCCACATCTTCCAAATTCCTTTACTGTTCGAAATTTTTTGAATTAGTCCTAAGTGAAAGGAATTTCGTAACATTACTTGGCCAGAACTCAACAACTAGATTGTACTATGAAAATGGGTATTTACTACCAAAATTGTGGTCTAGCTGTGTGGCCTGTAGAGAAACTCTACTTCTAAGCACATAGTTAAGCGATCACTTTACCCTTGGTTTTCAAACAGGACACTGGTGAAATGCATTGAATTATTCCTGATCCTTGTCGATTGTGATCAGAAATTTGTCAATTTCTGTGATAGTACTGCTAGTTGTTTCTTAGATATCCTTTCGTACCCATATTTTTTATTTCTTTCTGAATGTGGGTTTACCCTGGATGTGTTTAAAAATGAATTTTGTTAGACCGTAGTTATTTGTCAGCAACTAATCACTAATTACTATTACAGTCTTCAATCAGTCATCCCTACAATCATGAGCCCTTGTCATGTTTCCCAACGTCTTATACTCTAAAATAAAACCGTTTCTCCACTGTATAACGTTCACAAATCATCTGGTCAGTAGAATCATTCGAAGAAAAAAATGTCTTTGAACATCAATTCAAGTGTTTAGTGACCGATTATTATCAGTGCGTAGCGGTGTATCTTGTCTTTTTCTAATGATATTCTGCTTCCTTTCAGTGTACTATGTTTTATCTGTATGATCGATCACTTCTGTTTTATGTTTTTTTATTATTTTCTTTTCACATTTAGTGGAAGCTATCGGAGTGATCGATTGCGTGACACTTGGATCTCACCAAATATGTCTCGTTTACATTTAGACTTAACAAGTTAGTTAATTCAATTTCTTTCACCAACATTTTTGTGTATTATGATAACTGTTTTTAACTGTACAGTGTGCGACTTTGAAAATTGAGTCAGTTATCGGGTTTGTGAGTTGGTGAGCTGAATTATCATGAATATACAAAAGATTATTTCGCTTACATTCAGGATATCCAATAGAGGTATTCGTTTAATGCATCCATTTTGATAGATGTTACTTGGTTGAAGACAATCGTCGGGAAGCTCTGAACCAAACCAAATGATTGTTGGGAGATTAAAAGTAGTGGACAAGCCTTTGACCTCTGTTTTATACTGATCAACGACACTGCTCCTAACCTCATTAGTTTTGTTTTGTTGTAATTCGTTTTGCGTCCGTTGAGTTGAGCAACTTGGAATTCGTTGAGTTATCAGAATCACCTTGGTAATTCTAATTTTCTAAATTTGTAAATGCAAAGTTTCATGACTTCATAACCCATTGTTTTTGAATCTATTTCGAAACCTACTTTCACTTTCTAAATTGTATTCATCTTATTACTCAATATAATTAAAACCTGTTGGCATATTATTTCTCTTACTCAACTATCATTTCACTTTTAGCAATTCTATAATTACATTGTGCACACCCCACCCCTGAAATATATATATATATATATATATATATATATATATATATATATATATATATATGACGTGTTCTTCTCACATTCAGTCAACCAGTTGGTCAGCTGACTTTCATAAATTGTAGTTAAAATTGATCATCATTAGTTTATCGACTGGCATTTGTAACAAAACAGACGTTCCTTGTTACTCCATATATCATTTTTAATTTCTTGTGTTAAAATGATTTAGTGGATCTTCGTACTACCATCACACCACTATACACTGTTTCCTACAGAATTTAATTCCTTTTTAGGATCATCAAGTCGTGCAGAAGCATCAACAAGTTACAATATGCGTTCATTGTCAAATCACCAAATATCATCCAAA
Source organism: Heterobilharzia americana (assembly GCA_944470555.2). NCBI lineage: Eukaryota > Metazoa > Platyhelminthes > Trematoda > Strigeidida > Schistosomatidae > Heterobilharzia > Heterobilharzia americana. The sequence goes on from OX104134.1 coordinate 46,597,976, forward strand.
CCGGTCAGTTTGGCAGCGTCGATAATAAGCAGTTCAGAAAATTTTGAGGGGGATATTGACAGCAGGTAACTGTAAAAAGTTTTTTTCCTGGTAAATACTTTATTTGTTCGCTCCTTTTCATTTGAGTTGAACATTATCGCCATATTTTGTAACTGAAGAAATAACCGCTTAGTAAGTCTCTACACCGACTATTCATCACAAATTTCTACAAACCTACCAAATAGTCAATAATGTTTTGTAGATAAATCCACCTTGATTGACACAGTTAAAGAGATGGAATACGCGATTCTTTCTACTCACAAAACATTATTTCTTATACATTTCGTGTATAGCCATGTATTGGAACAATATGACCGACACTACCTGTTTCAGTACTAAACGGAACAAAACATTAATTGATCACTGGAGAGCAACCAACTTCATGTTGTTGAGTCCTAAGTGCTGACCGAATCGTGTCGACCATTTCACGGTGTGGTCACCAAACTAGGAGATTCACTATGGCAGTGCACTTTGATTGATGTTAGTGGGTTAGAGGCAGTCTGAAAGGAAGCCCTGAATCTGCAGTCAAAAACCATTGAGCTTTTCGGGCCGTGAGCAACCTCCTGTGGGACTGCATTAGAGTCTTCTAACAAGGTGACCGCATTGCGAAACTGTCAATAAAGTCCAGTCAGCACTTAGCAGCATAAAATGTGGAATTATGAGGTCTACCTACATCACTGGTTGAAACAGGTTCTAATCTGGGATAGAGCATCAGTTCCTTTGAGGTCTCATCTACACATTCGTCACAAGTGCCGATAAGAACGAAACCTAGGTCCAGGGCTCTCTGTCGATTGCCCGGAACCAATTTCCAATTTATTGCCTGTAATCATATCAACGTGATGTGATTATGAGTTGTTGTGAGCTATCTTTTCTGTTCTTTTGATAAGATGTATCGATAAATGGATCGTCTGTTCATATGGTGATATCAGCTATTTATGACAGTAGTTTTGAATCGTCCAAGATCTTTGTTAGAATTCGGTATCAAAAGTCATCGACTAGTATTTGTGTTTGCACTGGGTTTGGTTGACTTCACAGGTCATGGCTTCTTATTGGAGTTTAGGGAAATTCGGTCTCAACTAATGAACACTTGAAGTAATTCATTTGATTGTCGAAATTGATTGGTATAGTAGAGAATATTTGTAGCTCAGATGGTTGGTCTAGATTGGTTTCAAGGTAGTTTTCATCACAAACTGATAACACTTGGAGATTCACTTGAAACCTCGGAGCACTAGGTAGATTTTTCGTTTAAATACTATCACCCCGTGAGGAAAACGAATTTTATAGTAATCAGTCTCTACAGACCATTTAATAGATTGTTTTTAGAGGGACGAGTTAGCTTCATTTTGCGCATGACTAGCAAATCTAGTAAGAATTTCTGACTATTTAAATCAAGAGCTTCGAAGGCTGTTTTAATGTTATTCCTGTAGTTCAAATCAAATGTATTTTTTTTGGAGGACAAAGATAGTAGTTTGCTTCCTACATTTATCACTCGGGATCTATGTACTTCTGTGGCCATTTAGACAAATAACCTACCACACTTGAGCGCACCTATTAATTTATCTTCCCTTTATATGTGTCCACACGCATGTAAACTGGCCAACTTAGTGGGATATGCAATCTTTTTCGTGGTGATGTTAGGTTTATGCCATAGTATGTTTTGGTTTCTCAGCTTAACATAATCGTGTATAACACCATTTTTAGATACCAAAGTTTTTTTCGGAATAGAGTCCATGTAACAATGTGCATTAAGTGCAGGAATAACCCAGTTATTTTCTCATCTCTTATCTTTTAAGTTGATGCCCTAACATTGTGTTGCGTGTTAAAATATTACAATATCGAAATTTTGTCCAACTGATTCGTCCAAGTGCTCAGTAGACGAGAACTAGGAACAGTCTATTCAACTAGTATGAAAAGTGTGTTATTTCTGGAAAATCAAGAATGAGAGAAATCATTCATATGCATGCAAAAACTCTCGGATAGCCTCACAGAACACTCGTTGCCATCTGATGTTGGCTTTGGTGATTTGATTGCAGTCAGTAGATTTTCAAACAACAAGTGAGGAAAATTTCTTACTGAGTGACTTTTGTTGCAGCTACCACTTCTTTCCTCATGTAAACCCTCCTAACCTGGGGTAAATCGAAGCTGAAAACTGTCCTACTCTCTAATGAGCTCTAATAAGTTCGTTGGGTTGAAAGTAAGATGACATTGAATGCAGGATGATGAGACTGAGACTTGATGTAAGTTTTTGGAATCACTCATTTAGTTTGCGCTATCCTGGAGACGACGTGGGAGTAATCTAGCAGAAATCAGTGGTTGAAATGTTCTGTCACTTTACTCAAAATTTTGCACAGCGGAGGCACTTTCAATTGGACAGTGACCCAAATGTATTCACTTTTAATTTCTTTTCTAGAAATCAGATTTCTTATTTTTCCCCCTTTTCGTCTTGATAGTTTGTTCCCCCTACTGATAAATAGATAGATAAGCGAAATCAACGTAGCATGCAAAGAACAAGAGAGTTAAACAAGTAGACAAACGTGAGTGCGAGAAGAGAGAATTTGAAAAAATGACGGGTAATGATAATGTTTAAGCTTCAGAAGATGTCAAAGAGTTAATGCATATGCAACAATGTGACTGATTTTCAGCTATGTTACCAAAGTTCTCCAACCATTGATTCCGATCGTGTCATGGACCTTAACTAGGCGGTTGCTCCTACTGTTCTGTTAAGATCTGTCATATCAGGTTGTGTTGTTTTTGTGGACAAGTTATTCGGACATTGGTATTCAAATTCATATAAATACTTCAAGAAGATAGTAACGAACATATTCATATTAATTAATAGATCCCTAATTTGGCACAATTCCTTCTGTTCACAATCACTTAAACTTGGGATGCTGTCAGAATCGATGGTTAAACGAATGGAAATAAATGTCACAACTTAGTAAAAGTTGTTTAAATCATCGCAAAAAAGACAGTTGAGTACTCTAGGATTATCCCTCAATAAAAAATAAAGAGCAAGTGGATGAAGATTTCGCCCTTTGTTTGCCTAAGGTTTGCTAAATAAATTAATATCACGTTGTAATAATGGAGTAAATGTTAAAAATTGGATGGTTACTTGTTGTCCTTCAAATGGGTGGTCTTTGAAATGGTGACGCAGAAATAAATCATTTTAGTTTCAAAGTTAACCAATAAGAGATTGGGCAACAACCTCAACTATGATTCTCCAAACTTGGAAGTTATATAACTATGTTATTCAGTTTTAAAGATAGACTGCCGCTATCAGTCATAAAAAGCTAAATTTTCAGTTGATTCGGGAATATGTTGTTCATTATAAATGGTTATCTTCAAAATTGTACCATGTACGTAAGCTACAGTGCACTAGTCATATATAAACAAGTGAACAACTTAGCTCTTAAAATGATCAATTTGTTTCGACCTTGGGATATTTTCTCACGGTATGTTTTTAAATTTTAGAAAGTTACTTGTTAGTGGACAACTTTCCACCTTAATAGCTTTTTTCTGCAACGTTCATCAGAAAGTTTCTGTATGTTATTCCTCTACCGTATCTCATATCTCTTAAATTTTTCATTCTAATCCGATTTACTCTTATTTTTCACCCGTTTATTCCTCATCATCTACAATCGTATGCATTTGGTTTGAATGACTTTATACTGATTTTACAAGCGACAAAGTCTGAGGAGATATTTACTGTGTTTGTTACCTTAGAAATTTTTCTCCAACTGCCAGACACTAGGAAACTTGTGAACGAAAAATAACTTTTTCTTTTGTTTTATGCAGATATTCTGATGTCTCTTCAGCTAATTCAAATGCTTCCGAATCTCGCCTACTCAGATCCTCGGCGAGAAAATTGAGAAATGAATCAAACGGCCATCAAAAACAAATACTTGCACGGGAACATCAAGTGAGTCTTTAACCCAAACTCTACCTTAGTAACACATCATATATGTTGACTTCTAGCGAACGCAGCCGTTAAATTATTTTACGTAACTACTGTGTGGCAAACATTTCATCATGTTAGACTAAGTATGTCTTAAAAAAATTAATTTACACTTAGATTTCAGTAGCTGAGTTTATTTTTGAATTATTTGTTAGATAAATCGACTACAGACTTATACCATACATAGTCCATCACTCAGACACCCAATGGACTCCTAGTGTTTAAACTAGGTCTCACTCAGTTCAAAGCTCTTCTGGAGCACTGCAGGTCAATCAAATGCATTCTGAATAATAGAGCAAGTAGGAAGTCACATCCATCCAAATATTCTATTAGTGACATCTACGTACGTCTACATGTATGTACATCAGCCAGTCATAAATCCCCTAGTTGTATCCTCAAACGCCTTCACAAATTACAACTCAATCATATAATAGTGGCGAATGAGTCAGAACCAACAAAAATCACTGAAGTCTTTCTTTTTTATAACCTAATGGGCATGTACAGCAAAAATTAAACACGAATTACAACAATGAACGTTTCTGACATACCGCTCTCAGGTCAAGAAGTGTAAAACGTCTGAAGTTCTGATAAGTACGCTTGTTACAGAAATCTATCGAAAGGTGAAAGTTGGACCAGCGTAACCTAGTGGATACTTGAAATCAACATGGTTTCCTTAAGTATCTGTTTTCCACCCCAAAGGCGATGAATGCTTGAGGATTATAGAACCTGAGAAAGTATATTATTCAAGGTTAGCACCTTAATACTATACTTCGCTAGTTTTATCATCGGCTGTGTTATTTTCCTGTTTGTGGTTACTGTGATAGCACCTACTAGAGCTGTATTGTTTTATTTACAGCTACAACATATAGACTAGTTTTGTCGCCTTTATTTTATCCTCTTTTGGAAATCAGCATACTACTAGTTTCTGATTCATTACTTCCAAATCTTTAACTTGTTACGATTAATTACAATCATATTATTCTGCGGGTTTCGTGTATGGTTGGAGCAGTTAAGCATAATTTGAGATAAAATACTCCACTGCTTTTTCTTTAACCGTTTTCAGAGATGAAGTTATGTACTACTTTTATGTCAATTGTGTAGTCTACCATCTTGGAAGTAAGGGCAAGGTTGTATTGAAAAGTAATATTTCGTTTGATTCTAAATCATCAAAAATACTTTATATTCTCGTACAATAAACTGCTTCACTTAACATGTAACTCCAGGTCTTGAATGGGATTATTCAGGATTTATTTTCAAAGTATTATTTTGCCGGTAGACTATCGTATTATGCTCTATGACCAGCTAGATCCAAAAACTACCAAAATTATGAGTTTCCCATCTGCATTTTGCATATTTGATTCATGAGTTTTCCTTGCGATAATGGAACTAATGTAAAGATATGCCTATGAAGCTACTTTTTGACAATTTTCTCAAAGTAGTTGGTTATATTTGTTTATCTAACTTCGTTCGTTCTGCTAACAATGCGGAATCACTTGCTTTTTATTTACCTGTTTACAATTTTAGACGTTTAACGAGTTACAGCCAAACACTAATAATCTAACTGGTTTTAGTAGTCTCTTGACCAGAGATGAACAAAAACAATCAGTGACTCCAATCGGACGATCAAGGCGACCTTATAAAAGTCAAATGAAATCCGGGCATCAGTCACCAACCAAAGTTCTTGAAAATGTTAATCTCAGTCACTCAAATGCTCCAAATGTTTTATCAGCGACATCTACGTATGTTTACACATATGTACCTCAAGCAGTCATGGATCCTATGGTTGTGTCCTCAAACACTTCACACGTTTCAACCCAATCATATAATAGTGGAGATGGTCATGGAACAACAGATAATAGTTCCTGGAGCAGGCGAATTTCATCCTTATGGAAAAATCCTTGAAAAACTTATCTCAAATAAATACGACTGCCACTAATCTTAGGTTAGACATAACCCTATTTATCTTAGAATACCTGTTCATGGTTTCGCAGCATTTAGGAGAAATACTTTGACCTGTTCATTGTTCACCATCATTACTGTATTGATTGCATCAGTTGTTCAACGATCGTTCTATGCTATTTCAATGTTTAAAAAGTATCCTTCAAATTTCATTTTATTTCACATATATTATTTCATAGGTAGCACGAATCCTCTGTTTTGTGATTAAACAATGTTGTGTTCAGAAACATCGGATTGAGACTACTAAATTGTGATGTCACTGATGTTATGATACAGCCCTTTATCGATCCGCGAACTAGAACTTATCTGATAATGATTTCAAATTAGTAACACCAATGAAAGTGGATCAGAATTTCGTTCTCTAATGCAACACCCCAAGTAACTGGGTCATAACCGTTCTCTTTGAAGTCCTCGTGATCATCGCAATGCATGGTTGCAGATCTTTAGTTACATGATTGGAAATCGATAACAAAAACACAGATGTATCCATTCCTTGACACCTTCTGAAACTTGCACATTTCCGCAAACCATCATGTTCAGACTCCTTCTTCTCTCGTGATATGAAATGTAATAACTTGCTTTTGTCAGTCAGTCAGTCAGTCCTAACCTGAACTGACACATTTCCTTGCGACGTTGCACGTACCTTTTGTCTCTCTCTATCTTCTTAAAATAGGCATATAGCATTGGTCGAAACCTGTTATGTATGAGATTTTTTACAATCATTCTTTATACTGGGTGATGATTGAAGGTGAAATAAGAAACCTGGACTGCAACCGGAATCCCGCCAGTGACCACTGGGTTGAAATCCGGACGCGGTCCAGATTTTAATCTCACCTTCAATCATTATCAAGCATAAATACTAGTCTACCAAACTACGGCTATCTCACGTAGTCAAATGATAAACAATCATTCTTGTAAGTAGCTTTTTTCCTGCATCGTTAGTTTCGGTGCGTCTATTGCATTGGCATGTTATGGTGCCAAATATCTTTTCTGATAATTATATTGTATTCTTTATTCTTCAAAAATGTAGAAAAAGCCTTTCTGAACATCCTCCAATTCTGCTACAGTTAAAGTTGTAAACTAGTATTCTCACTTGCAAATATCCACTAGAATTTGTGCAGCATGCAATGTGAATGTACTCAAGAATTCAACATAATTATTTATAGCGAACTCACTATTAGTCTCCTTATTACATGAAAAGTATACAGATAGAATTTCAGTGGTTCACATGAATTTCAGACATTGGTTCCATGAATTAGTAACAACTGATAAGTTTGAGATGCAATTAGAAAAGTGTAATACGTAATGTTTAGAGCATTGCGACGGTGCATACACAATGCAATTCTTAATCAAAGTACAGCCATTTATTTGACATATGGTATATGGGAAATCGAAGAATATTTATGCCCAATAAATAAAAGGCTACGTCTTGTATTAACACTGACGTCCAACTACTCTCCACAAAGTTGTCAACCAAACGTTGGATTTGGAACCATGTACTGCAATGCATCACTTCGACGCACTACATTCGTCTACTTCAACTAAAGCTGTGCTTCTAGGTAGGTGGTGGCTCAGCATACGAAACACATATCTAAGCCACCACCTTCACATCTATATCAACTGGTTTACGTTCCTTTTCTAGCACTCTATGTCTAACCGTCACATTCTTCAAATGGTGGTTGTACGATACCATCAATGTTGCGAAGGAATTCATGATCAAAAACGTCAGCCTTTTCGTATCAACTCTCCATGACAGTATCTCACAGTTGTACAATAAAACAAAGCTGATTGTTACGCATCTTTTCATAGGTAGTTGGATGTTTCACCGTAGGTTGGCGAATGCCAAACGAACCTTTTATATTTGAGCTGATATTTAGCCGCCGAAAAAGCCATTGGTGTTGACGTACCATCTCAAGTACGGGAAGTGGTCAGAGTATTTCACCACTTCACTTCGTACCCTTAAACCAGGAAACAGAATAGACCAGTCTTAAAGCGTCACTTTATATTTTGCAGGTGCGAAACGCATGCCAAATACGCCTATCCTTTTACCTGAGGTGTTTAGAATACCCTGTATTTTGTCAGCATCTTCGCCTAGTGGAACGATGCTGTCTGTGTACTGTAAATCAACCAAATGCCTTGCATGAAGAAAGTCTATCCGTCGGGATTCAAAGGTTCTCAGGTTAGTAACCTTGAGTGCCTTTTTTTCAGAGTTAAACAGAAGTGGCGACAGTAGTCATCCTTGTTAAGCACCTGGTTATCCGTCAGTTTTTACTGACGATCTTTAATCATTGACTCCTAACGTTTTTAGTACGTCAGCCAAACGAAAATTGTCTTGAAAATTGATTTCTTCAAGGGCTGAAGAATTCACGTGACAGAGTAGAATAAATCGTGGTGTTGGGGTTATATTTATACCTGATCTGCATTTGACTCGCGAAAATCTTATGGTCATTCTTTTTTCCCTTCATCTCTTCTATTTGTTTAACATCTTTCTATGACTACTGATATTGTTTTTCATTTTTTTAAAACTCTCTTCTTGTTTACTTCCTCTATTGGTGTGCTGATGTGACAACTTGCACCAATGTGTATATAACGGGGCTATGCAAGTGTATTGGTTGTTCACATTATTATAGCTGAATAAAAAAAACCGAGCTATATTCATTTCTGAAGTGAATTTAAAGTAGTCTTACAGTAGTGTTGCTTGCATCCATTCAGTAGGTGAATAAACACAAGTGTTGGAACTAAGTTCACGATTTACGTCAAAGTATTTTTTTTTCAGAAAATGTTATGAGCATTTGTTAACTCTGTGATATGTTAGCTAATATTATAATAACAGTATTATATGAAAACTGAAAATACCGGCAATATTGGGGCATCCTCACAGGAACCCAAGTGAAAATGGTGGTCGTCAATCCGGTCGAATCAGCGACGGGGAATTAAAAGCTTTAATATCAAAAATATACTATACCCATTACACAAGGAGTGGATATCCCGACTCACTGAGGTGGTCGATAACGCTCTGGCATTTGAAGTAACTAGTTCTGGGTTCGAGTCCCAGAAGGAACAAAATTACTCACAGGGAAGTAGGTACATCTAACTGACGGGTCCCAAATAGGACGAAACGCACGTCTTGGATTCCACTGCTAGCCACTATCCATCAATAATATCAATACAATCTTTGTCCAAAACCGAGTTAGTGTCAGTCACTGCATGAAAGGGCAACAATTTTGATGCCCGTCGAGATCAAATGACAGTAGAGGCAATAATCCGAAAGGCGAGAACCATTGATGATCATCTGGGTTGGAATTTAGGATGTACCACAACTCACTTTTCTGCTTGACTTAGTCTCACAATCTCCACACTCACGTTGATCACTAATCCTTTAGCGTACGATTTGTCGACTACTTTATATAAGCTGAAAGCAGCTGTTGCGTAAGTGGAGACCACAAGCAAACACTGATGTATTATAACCCCTTAGAAATCTACTTAACCATAAGAAATGAAGCAGTGTCAACTATGATCCGATCCAGAAATCCGTTAGCGGATATTGGTTACTAAATATTCAGACATCATGTTTCCAGAAATTACGATGATATTTTTCAAAAGCCTAACACACAATCATAATTACAAATACCGCTAGGTAAAACCTGTTGAAGGATTCAATTAATACAGGGGATTGACGTGCGCGAGGACATGGATACTCTTCGAAAGCTTATACCGATCTCATGGCCTAAAGCAGTAGGAAATATCAAACATAATACATATGCATACAATGGTTATTACGAATTTTTTGAAAGAATTACAGCGTCTAGTCTGATTTAATCATAAAGACGAAATTGTTTTTCTTAATATTATTTTTAAACTCGATTGTGCAATCTCAAGCATAAAGGGAATGGGCTGGTAGCAAACACCTTAGCCTGAATAAGCATTCAAGCTGATATAAGTCAGTCGTACCAGACAGACCACCAAAATCAACTTAAAACCTTGCACACAATTGTATCGGTCCAATTTGTCACGCTCCACAGTTTTACACAAAGAACAGATGGATAGAAAAAGAGTAATATCAATAACATAAAGTGTTGTGAGAGAATAAGCAATCTGAAGATAAAGGTTTGTGAGAACACTCAATGTTTAGGAGACGTCAAGGAGCGGTTGCTGGTTCGAGTCGGGCTGCGGTCCAGATTTTCGTTTCACCTACAATAAACACTCAGTACAAATAAGAATTGTTTTTCTGTCAATGGTACTGGAATATTTTTTACTACGCTATCATGTCATTCATTTTCTCGTGCTGTTTAGTCGTGTGACTATTCTAATTGCCACGTTTTTATGTGTTTATGCTTTTATTAAACCAAATTATTTGTCAGTAAAATTAAGTGTCAACCGTCTAGTCTACCAAAGTAGTCAGAACGCTTGGCGGAAAGTCAAACTCTGATGAAATTTGTTTTCTTTAGATTATGGTCTTGTTACAGGTGTATTTGTGTTGGCAGAAAGACGATTCACAATGTATTCTCTTTGCACACTGAATAACAACAGCTGTTTTCTGATGTGTTAGCTCAATGTATATCATCTGTAATAACGGTTATTGAATATAGGTTTTTGTTCTAATTTTATTTAGTCTACCATTCATTTTTTCGGAATTCTGTGAATTCAAAAACCGAAATCTATTCAGAAACCTTGTGCACACTCGTGCAGTAGGCAGTGAGTCACACCTATTGTGCGAGGGACAACGATAATACCTAAATCCGATAGGTTTGACGGTGTTTGAGCCCAGGGGACACTGTTTGAAACCACATCTAGTTGTTCTCTGTTTTATAGTGATACAGCTGGTCATATCGGTGCAAGTTCAAATTGACTCACCATTTCTCTGAATTCCTTTAAATTTGTGAGACACTATGCTTCTAATGCGTCAGTTTTCTATCTTAATTATTCAGACTTCCTTCTTTTCCTGAAAAGCATTCTTAATCGTACAGTTTTCAACTATTCTCACTTTCAGTTTTGATGAAAAGCAATCTAACTTTCGACAAAAGCACTCTAGAGGATGGCTGGCACTTAATATGTTTGGTAAGTTCTACTTCTTGTTGTAGTGATTGACTTCAGAGATTTTAATAATATGAAAAATCCCTGTTTAAATATTAATGAAGTTCTTTTTAATCGTTCTCCCCTTTTATTGTACAATTGGGTTGCATAACAGATGTGTTCAACAAGTTTAGTCCTTTTCATTAGAGTACCGGATACAAGTTTACACCAAGTTTGACTTATGAATCTATCTACATCGGAGTGAAAATAACGTTAAGTTAGACGAAAGTGTGACTATATGTGAAATCTTTTAGGATATGCATCCACTGTATCCCAGCGATATCCGATCCGCTGTCGTGATATACAAACTCATTAGTCTGGTTGGCTTGACTCCCAACCAACAGATACTACATTTACGTGGTGGACGGGCTTGCATCACCACAATGACCCAACAAACTCTGTTGGTGGAGCGCTTGTCCCCTCAAAGTCACACCATGCCAGAAATGTCATTTGGCTAGAGTTTAGGCAAAAAGCAGTTGCTGACATAGTGAAGGGGTTTAGGTCATCCTGCTGCTAGCTGGACGGAGTGTGACAACAGTAAGGTGTTTTCTTGGGATGAACAGCAGTGCCACGCTGATGCTGCCTTTCCCAACGGGAAAGGGGTCTTAGGAAAGACCGACCCTAAAAATAACACTACATCACGGCCTTCCGGTACCGGCGGTATGGGATCTCTATATCTGGCGCTTGAACAATGTAACCTCAATACAACAACCCACAAAAAGCTGTATGCGACAGGCCTCAAGCTGTTGTTCCATGGGCTGTGCAGTCACACACTATCCTTTCTTTTTCAGGCACCTTGAGAAGAAATAGCCTTCCACAGTATGGACAGTCGGGAAAGGTCAACCGCCTACACGCTTCCAGTATCACACAAGATCAAATCAAACATAATCCATCCTCCTCAACTCTGTCTACTCCTTTGCCTACACCTCCTCATACTAATATTAGGCCTCTTACACCTTCTGCAACCTCTCACTCTATGACCATTGCCAACAATCAAAGCTATCGAAACTTCACTCTTAGTCTCCTTAGACCCCACCATCGATTTCATGTAGGAACTTTTAACGTGCGAACTCTATGCCAAATCAGACAGCAAGCATTGCTCGCCAAAACTCTGGATCTCTAGCCATGGATGTATATTGTGTCTCTGGGACATGTATGCAGAACTCAAGTGTAGTTTATAACTTGGTCCTACCTGGCCATAGTAGTGAATCTTCGAAATTCACTCTATGGGTGTCCGGAGACCCAGTGACAAGCTCTCGTGGACTCGCCCGTGTAGACAGAGCACTGAGTTGTAGAGCAGAAAGTGCGCTCCTCGCATAGTTTCCAGTAAACAGCCATCCATGTGCAGTTTAACTGAATGGATCTGTAAGAACTAGGAAGGATCGTGAAACTAGCGATGCCTACACCTACGCACCCACCGACTGTAGCCCGGATGATGCAGAGGATGGATTCTATGAGCTGTCAACTTTGCTACAGAAAGCGAAACGTCCAGATGCAGGCAAAATGACAGGTGATTTTAACGCTTAAGTAGGGAAGTTGAGCCAATCGAAAGGCATCTAGCAGGTATTTACGGAATTCCGTGCCAACGAAGCAACAACGGTGATCGTCTGTTGCAGTTTTGTTCTCACAATCAATTGTTTCTGGCCAGTACTAAATTTAGGCGTAGGGAGAGAAAACGTCTCACATGGTGTCCACCGTCAGCAAACCAACGATGAACACGGATCACATTGTGATATTCAAACGTTAGAGAGAGCTGGTGGGAGACTGGTCTTTCTGGAGTACCAGTATGAATTCCAATCATGTACTAACTAGTTTGGGCTTGTGTGTGTCTGCGCCTCACTGACCGCGGTAGGCAGTGAGGTCCAACTGTGCTCGATTTGCAGATGAGGATGCCAAGTATGTACTCAGAGAAGAGTCAGTTAAGCATTTGTCCGAAATAGACAGCAATGCTCATCCAGAGGAAACTTGGCGTGCTATTAGGTAATTCTGTTTTACAAACACCAGTTGAGACAGTCGGTAACCTAAACCCGAAGGTTAACAAATGTCATTACATTTCTGTAACGTCATCCAAACTGATTGATGCGGAAATCTGATTTCAGCTGGCTCTGACCACGATGAAGAGCGAAAGCAACCTAAATGTAGGTTGACCAAGAGTCAACACGTTGGTCGCAAGCAAATGTGAGTAGCGAAAGCGAGAGAGATAGAGAAGACAGCAGCGTTGGGCAACACTCCTAAACTATTCAGTTTATTTAAGACACCGGCAAGAAGACGATGATGAGTGATAACACCACCCAAAAGGATAAGACGCTGATAACCTCACAGGACAGGCGCCTAGGACGCTACCTTGACATGGTGATCGGGCTTGCATATCACGTTGACTGAACGAGCTATGCTGGCAGAACACTTGTTTCCTTCGACGTTTTACCATGCCGTAAAGGTGAGTTGGATAATGATAAGACGAATAGCGGTTACCGTCAGGGTGTATATTGTGACGCTATGATAGCGGCCCGAGAGCAAAGTCTTACTGGTGTTGGCTGGAAAAGGTTTGTGACAGCAGTAAGTTGTTTCCCACTGATAATATTTCCAGGCTGATGCAGCTGTGTAAGGGGCGCTAAAAGCAGGCCACTCCTCTTTATCCCACGGTAGAGTTGTTTCGGTGATATGGGTTCGTATTCGAGTTTGCCAGAAAGAAAGTAAACTACCAAACTTCTAGTTATGCCTTGTGTAATCAAAGTCACGGAGTTGTCTCTTTAACTATGTGGTCACAACCTACCTCTTTATTTTCAGTTACGTCACAGAAAACCACCCTTCCACGTTGTGGACAGTCAAGAAGTGTCTCCTCGTCGCACATCCCCATCCTTCGGTCCTTCTTCACGTCTCTTGGTCGACCTTCCTACATCGTCTATAATTTGTTGAAGCTGTAAAGTTCTTCATAGCGATCCGAATTCACTGGACTGCAACCTCTTTCTACTGAAATCGCTCTCGAAATTACACACTTAAGTTTCGATATCTGCCCCGTCCATTAAATCAGCCAATAAGCTCCGCTAGCCAACCTGTGGCCTCTTCAGCTGTAGACATGTGCTTTGTTTGTGCGATACTCACATAGGACCTAAGTGTAGTTTTTCACTAACCTTCACCGTTCGAGTTTCTGGAGATTCGATGGCTAGTTGTCGTAGTTTTCAAGGTGTAGATATAGTAGTGAGTGCGTAGATAAAAATTAAACTCCCAGCTGCAATTCACCAATTCCATTTTCATCTGAACAGCACCGTAAAGTCACGCTAAGGTATATCCTTATTTCTTTAATACAAGAAAATCGAAAGCTACCAGCACATTCCCTTTATGCTTGAGATTGCACAATCGAGTTTAAAAATAATATTAAGAAAAACAATTTCGTCTTTATGATTAAATCAGACTAGACGCTGTAATTCTTTCAAAAAATTCGTAATAACCATTGTATGCATATGTATTATGTTTGATATTTCCTACTGCTTTAGGCCATGAGATCGGTATAAGCTTTCGAAGAGTATCCATGTCCTCGCGCACGTCAATCCCCTGTATTAATTGAATCCTTCAACAGGTTTTACCTAGCGGTATTTGTAATTATGATTGTGTGTTAGGCTTTTGAAAAATATCATCGTAATTTCTGGAAACATGATGTCTGAATATTTAGTAACCAATATCCGCTAACGGATTTCTGGATCGGATCATAGTTGACACTGCTTCATTTCTTATGGTTAAGTAGATTTCTAAGGGGTTATAATACATCAGTGTTTGCTTGTGGTCTCCACTTACGCAACAGCTGCTTTCAGCTTATATAAAGTAGTCGACAAATCGTACGCTAAAGGATTAGTGATCAACGTGAGTGTGGAGATTGTGAGACTAAGTCAAGCAGAAAAGTGAGTTGTGGTACATCCTAAATTCCAACCCAGATGATCATCAATGGTTCTCGCCTTTCGGATTATTGCCTCTACTGTCATTTGATCTCGACGGGCATCAAAATTGTTGCCCTTTCATGCAGTGACTGACACTAACTCGGTTTTGGACAAAGATTGTATTGATATTATTGATGGATAGTGGCTAGCAGTGGAATCCAAGACGTGCGTTTCGTCCTATTTGGGACCCGTCAGTTAGATGTACCTACTTCCCTGTGAGTAATTTTGTTCCTTCTGGGACTCGAACCCAGAACTAGTTACTTCAAATGCCAGAGCGTTATCGACCACCTCAGTGAGTCGGGATATCCACTCCTTGTGTAATGGGTATAGTATATTTTTGATATTAAAGCTTTTAATTCCCCGTCGCTGATTCGACCGGATTGACGACCACCATTTTCACTTGGGTTCCTGTGAGGATGCCCCAATATTGCCGGTATTTTCAGTTTTCATATAATACTGTTATTATAATATTAGCTAACATATCACAGAGTTAACAAATGCTCATAACATTTTCTGAAAAAAAAATACTTTGACGTAAATCGTGAACTTAGTTCCAACACTTGTGTTTATTCACCTACTGAATGGATGCAAGCAACACTACTGTAAGACTACTTTAAATTCACTTCAGAAATGAATATAGCTCGGTTTTTTTTATTCAGCTATAATAATGTGAACAACCAATACACTTGCATAGCCCCGTTATATACACATTGGTGCAAGTTGTCACATCAGCACACCAATAGAGGAAGTAAACAAGAAGAGAGTTTTAAAAAAATGAAAAACAATATCAGTAGTCATAGAAAGATGTTAAACAAATAGAAGAGATGAAGGGAAAAAAGAATGACCATAAGATTTTCGCGAGTCAAATGCAGATCAGGTATAAATATAACCCCAACACCACGATTTATTCTACTCTGTCACGTGAATTCTTCAGCCCTTGAAGAAATCAATTTTCAAGACAATTTTCGTTTGGCTGACGTACTAAAAACGTTAGGAGTCAATGATTAAAGATCGTCAGTAAAAACTGACGGATAACCAGGTGCTTAACAAGGATGACTACTGTCGCCACTTCTGTTTAACTCTGAAAAAAAGGCACTCAAGGTTACTAACCTGAGAACCTTTGAATCCCGACGGATAGACTTTCTTCATGCAAGGCATTTGGTTGATTTACAGTACACAGACAGCATCGTTCCACTAGGCGAAGATGCTGACAAAATACAGGGTATTCTAAACACCTCAGGTAAAAGGATAGGCGTATTTGGCATGCGTTTCGCACCTGCAAAATATAAAGTGACGCTTTAAGACTGGTCTATTCTGTTTCCTGGTTTAAGGGTACGAAGTGAAGTGGTGAAATACTCTGACCACTTCCCGTACTTGAGATGGTACGTCAACACCAATGGCTTTTTCGGCGGCTAAATATCAGCTCAAATATAAAAGGTTCGTTTGGCATTCGCCAACCTACGGTGAAACATCCAACTACCTATGAAAAGATGCGTAACAATCAGCTTTGTTTTATTGTACAACTGTGAGATACTGTCATGGAGAGTTGATACGAAAAGGCTGACGTTTTTGATCATGAATTCCTTCGCAACATTGATGGTATCGTACAACCACCATTTGAAGAATGTGACGGTTAGACATAGAGTGCTAGAAAAGGAACGTAAACCAGTTGATATAGATGTGAAGGTGGTGGCTTAGATATGTGTTTCGTATGCTGAGCCACCACCTACCTAGAAGCACAGCTTTAGTTGAAGTAGACGAATGTAGTGCGTCGAAGTGATGCATTGCAGTACATGGTTCCAAATCCAACGTTTGGTTGACAACTTTGTGGAGAGTAGTTGGACGTCAGTGTTAATACAAGACGTAGCCTTTTATTTATTGGGCATAAATATTCTTCGATTTCCCATATACCATATGTCAAATAAATGGCTGTACTTTGATTAAGAATTGCATTGTGTATGCACCGTCGCAATGCTCTAAACATTACGTATTACACTTTTCTAATTGCATCTCAAACTTATCAGTTGTTACTAATTCATGGAACCAATGTCTGAAATTCATGTGAACCACTGAAATTCTATCTGTATACTTTTCATGTAATAAGGAGACTAATAGTGAGTTCGCTATAAATAATTATGTTGAATTCTTGAGTACATTCACATTGCATGCTGCACAAATTCTAGTGGATATTTGCAAGTGAGAATACTAGTTTACAACTTTAACTGTAGCAGAATTGGAGGATGTTCAGAAAGGCTTTTTCTACATTTTTGAAGAATAAAGAATACAATATAATTATCAGAAAAGATATTTGGCACCATAACATGCCAATGCAATAGACGCACCGAAACTAACGATGCAGGAAAAAAGCTACTTACAAGAATGATTGTTTATCATTTGACTACGTGAGATAGCCGTAGTTTGGTAGACTAGTATTTATGCTTGATAATGATTGAAGGTGAGATTAAAATCTGGACCGCGTCCGGATTTCAACCCAGTGGTCACTGGCGGGATTCCGGTTGCAGTCCAGGTTTCTTATTTCACCTTCAATCATCACCCAGTATAAAGAATGATTGTAAAAAATCTCATACATAACAGGTTTCGACCAATGCTATATGCCTATTTTAAGAAGATAGAGAGAGACAAAAGGTACGTGCAACGTCGCAAGGAAATGTGTCAGTTCAGGTTAGGACTGACTGACTGACTGACAAAAGCAAGTTATTACATTTCATATCACGAGAGAAGAAGGAATCTTACTATCTAGGTGTTGGTTGATGCCGAATGTATCTTTATGTGCATATGGTAAGATACTCTGAAGTACACAAATTTAAAGTTTTATATTATTGGAAGGTGTTTATGACATAAATTGCATTGCAGTTCGTAATACTTCCTGTGCTGCATTGTGAAGCTGCCTTCTAGAGATTGTCACACTATTTTGAAATAAAATTAGATAATTTTCGCAGTAATAGTTAACACAAACTTGAAAGTTTTATAAATGGGAAATGATCCCCGATTACCAAACCTATGGGTGCTTTACTGTTTGTGTTGGCGTAGAGTAACGTATACACACTAGACGATAAACTTACTTAGAGCAACTGGTCTTTATTTACTTTTCTTATTCTTCTGGTATAATTAGCGTAATCCAACTCCAATGGTTATTAACTTTATAAATACTGGACAAGTAAATTTTTGGAAGTATGACACTCAGAATTTCATACTGTATTGAAAATTATTTTCTGGAATTAGCTGATTATTATTTCATAATATTCAACTGATCGGTGACTACTTCAATGTTCCTGGTTCTTCATCTGTTGCATAAGATTTTGTTGAATCACTGTAAATTTTTAAATTGCTTTGATTTCTGAACGTATAACTGCTTATTCTGCCGTCGTCACTTTCATTGTCAGATAACTAGAGGGCTTACGTATCGTGAATCACCTCTCTTTCATCTCATTTCTTACAAAAACATGAATGATCTCTCGTTACTTATTTTACCAACAGTTTTTTTCCTTTATTAGGTTTGGAAACAGATACTGAAAGACGTGATTTTAAATCAAAGATTTTAGACCATCAGTTTTTGTCCAGTGATGCAGAGGATGACAATAATATGCATCATGCAACTAAACATGTGACCAGTCGAAGCAAGACACATGTCTATTGCGATTATTCGCCTCAGTCAATGACCGGTTATTCAGGTGCAGCTGTCCGACAATCAATCTTACGTATTTACACTCAATATGCACTTAGTAGTCTGAGAGATCTTTTCATTCAGATTTTAGCCGTTTTAATGACTTTTTTTTATGCTATTGGAAATATTTTTGTGTATATTCTGAGTTGTCTGCCACTACTTTGTGATTGGTTGTTTTTGAAATCAGTTGGTGAAGGCAATATTATTAATTCTGCACCACGATCCCCTTATGTTTTGCATCCTCGTCTGTTGAAGTTTCAAGGTCATGTAGTTACACCAAGGTAAGGTTCTTCAGTCTTTAATTTTATTTGTATGCATTTTTATTCATCTTTTTATTTCTGTTAACTTCAATGCACATGTGTGAAATGTGTTCATTGGCTCAAAATGCGTCAACTACTCTGTCGTTAGGTAGTATAGTATGAGATCATCAATGATAGATTTTCTTAAGTATTGAAAAACATTACCGTTTACTTGAGTTCTAGTCAAGATGAATAAAATATCTGCTACAACCGTGTAAACGTTTGCGTTTTCGTAGAAATACTAAGTTTGTTTTTGATAGTGATCTGCTGTATGACATCACTTCTAAATTTTAAGAATATCGCATTCCATTTCGTTTTATTTAAAGTTTTTACTTTGCTGCTGTACTTCCGAAGGATATTCAGGGTATTAGTATATTTATGAATATAATTACTGTTTGACGCAGATGAATATAACTTGGATTACACTTCTTGATCATATTGTGAGTGATCTATGAAAACCTGTATACAGAATATAAGAACACAGAAGCTGTCACATCTAAACATATGCAGTATGTAGTTAAGTGATTTCGGAACGTTTTCTGTTGTATACTGGAAAGAAGCTAGAGTATGGTTATCGAGTTAGTTGATATCTTGTTAATACTGATTGCATCCACCATTTGAAGGAACAGACTTTGAGATTAGTAAACCTATCGTACTCACAATTGGGACTATGTCGTGCTTTCAGGAATGAGCTGTATATATGTTTATTTCTTCAACTCAGACAAAGTATTAGGAAGCAAAAGTATACATTCACTGTGAATATAATCAACATTTCGTTTGAAAGAAATCAGTCTTGATATTTTCTAAAAATAATTACGACGTAGAAAAATGATGAAAGCAACGGAATTGAATTAACAGAAAGTTCTGTCTGCGTAAAGTTCGTTTTAAATGACGCTTTTTAGTTCTAGTTCTCTGGGGACAGTTTAGTTTATTTTCAAGACTAATTTGCATGTTATTTGTTTTTGAAGCCACCTAAGGCGGTAATCTATGCGCATACTTCCTTTATAACATTCACATGTCGAACGGATAACTGAAATGTTTTTTCTGTTTCTTGATAATTACGGATAAGAAAACTGGTATTTCAACGAAGAGGCGGTTTCTGGCACTAATTATTTAGTTGGTGCCTTGTATACAAGTGTATCGATTAACTTTGCCCCAATACCACTTTAGTTTACAGATGAAACACCAACCAAGATAGAAACAGTTAAAATCAATGTAGAACCTCGCACATAAGTGAGTGGGTTGAAGTTGCCACACTTCAGAGTACCATGAAAAGAATAAGAGGATCGAAAAAGATTGATATCAAAGTAGATAAAGGTGTATGGACGGAAAAGAAATTTGAAAATGAAGGTTAGTGAAAACATTCAAGCCTTGGAACACGTTAGAGTTAATACATCTGCACCAATTTTGCGAATTTTCAGCCATTTCACCAAATGTCTTCAACCACTGCTTCCTATCATTTCGGAGACTAAGGGGATTCGTATACTTTGGATGACTGGACTGGTCGGATTCCCAAAATTAAATAGCTTACAGTTGATGATTAAGTAAACTTGTCGTTATTTGCGACCACCAAAGCAATTAGGTGTAGTATGTGATGAGTGGTGTTCATGAGTATTGTTTTCCTGGAAAAAAAAAGTTATAGCGAGTATAAGAAAACCTTGGCAAATATAATTAAAATCTGTGCAGCGTTCCCTCACATATAAAGTCACACAAGTGGTTTTGTGAAACACGTGCAGTTTGACTAGTGCTCAATACTTAGAATTTGATAGTATCATTTCTTACTATAGATTGGTCGATTCCTGTGCAGTTGGCTGTCACATTTCAGATGCTGCCCACAATCAGTTATATGGAACACAGCCTCTCAAACTATGTTTTGACAAGAAAATTGTTACCATCCTCTTAAATATTTTCTGTTAAATGTCTAAGAATTCTGTGAATGAACTTCGTTTTGTGCGCTCTTTTGTAAAGCATTTGCATATAATGCATTTCTGCAAATAATAGTGGGTTTGTGGATACGTTGCTCTTGCCATGCTGCTATACATCCTAGTTACCGGAATCACCTTTTTTTGAAGGCTCCTTGCAGCATTTTAAATGATCATCATTTGGAAAACCCTTCTCAATCGTAGACACACGACAAAATGAGCACTTCACATTTCATTCAATAAATTGTCACATAAAGGTAAAATTCTCAAATGCAGTCATACTAGCAGATAACACCGATGAATGAGCAGGCTAAATCGATCAGAAAGGCATCTTGGAGGTGTGAACTATATCCCAGGCGTACGAACTGATGAGAGTGATCGTCTATCACAACTTTGTACTAACAGTCACTTGTTCCTGGTCAATATTAACTTCAAACTTACCGAGCGAAAGTCTCACGTGGCATCCTCTCACATCGGACCAACAGTAGGCATGGATCGTATTTTTATGACCCAGCGTTGGAGAGGACTGATGGAGAATTGCTGCACTCCCCGTTGTGTTTGCATGATTCTGATTACGTGTTAGTAAGAGTATGTGCATATTTCGGGGTTAACGTTCACAGGAAACAGACAGCAGTGAAGGCTTTTCCGAGGTTACCTGGGAAATGTGAACATCAACTGTGTATTTGGGAAGAAGATGACTAAGCATTTGTCTGAATATGGCATAATTCTCTTCCTCGTTTATTATTATCATTACTTGTCTATTGGGTTCCTAATGGAACATAGGGCTTTAGTAGCACGTCTCCAATGGGCTCTGTTCTCTGAAATCTTTTGAACCTGGCTCCATGAGTGCCCAGAAGCTCTCATTTCCTTCTCGCACGATCTCCTCCATGTCACCCTCGGACGCCCAACTCGTCACTTCCCATCGGGGCTCCACTCGAGGGCCTGGCACGTGACATCCCTAGTCAGCCTTCTCAGTGTATGCCCAATCCATCTCCACTTCCTTCTGCATATTTGTTGAGCGATAAGTTCTTGGTTGGTTCGTTGCCCGGCGAGAGTTCCTTGTTGCTTATTCTTTCTGGCCATCTGATCTTCAGTATCAAGTGAGTGTAGGCAGTTGTTGGTGAACGTTTTCAGTTTGTTGGAAATGCTTTTCGTAACGCGCCAAGTTTCTGAACCATACAAGAGCACTGACTTCACGTTGGTGTTGAAAATCCGAATCTTGTTCCACATGCTGAGTGCAGAAGATCTGCACACTGGTTTCAGGTTAATGAACGCCTGTCTTGCTTTGACGTCCTCGTCTGTGCCGCCACCGCCTGTAGTTGAAACAATGCTGCCTAGGTAGGTGAAAGAGGCTACTTCCTTTAAGTTTCTCCCGTTGATGGTGATTGGAGCTTGTTGGTGGTGGTGGTGGTTGAGTATCTTCATCACCTCTGTCTTCTCTACGTTCACTTGAAGTCCCATCTTCGCTGCCCTGCCTCTACTATCAACTTGTTAGTTTTCGCCCGTAGATCTTTAGTTTGTGCGACATCAGACAAGCCATCGGTGAAATCCAAATCTTCTAGGTTCTTTTCGCAGTCCAGCCAGCGTATCCCCCTCTTCTCGCTCCCCACTGTTTGTTGCATGATCCAGTCCACTACAATCAAAAATATCATGGGTGGTAGTAGACAGCCTTGTTTCACTCCTGTCTTCACTAAAAAAGCATCACTGAGCTTCCCATTGTGAATTACTTGGCATGTGGCGTCTTCGTATAGTTGTTGAATGAGATTGATAAAGGTTTGTGGTATTCCGTAGTGTTGAAGCAACTGCCTGTCAAATTACTTGTCGGTCGACGCTGTCAAGGGCCTTTTCAAAGTCGATGAAGTTGAGGTAGAGGGTTGACTGCCATTCTATACAGTGTTCTATGATGATGTGTAGCATGGTGTTGCAATTTGGTCCGCACATGATTTGTACTTCCTGAAGCCAGCCAGCCTGTTCGGGTCGTAGTTTTGAATCCAGTGCATCCATTAGTCACTCCAGGATGATGCGACTTTATATTTTGCTTGGTTTGAGTGGACAGGAGCGTGATTTCGCTCCAGTTCTTGCAGAGTTTTAGGTCTCCCTTCTTCGGCAGTTTGACAAGATGGCCCTTTTTCCAATCAACCGGCAGGTACCTTCCCTTCCTTCCAGACCTTCTGCAGTAGTGATGTGAAGATATCCGCTGTTGTCTCTGCGTCTGTTTTCAGTGCTCCTACCGGATTCCATCTGGTCCTGCTGCTTTCCGCTTTTCAGTAGCTTTATGGAGCTCAGGACTTCCACTTTCATCAGAGGGCTTGTGTTCACTTGTAGCTCTGTGGCTGGGCTGCAGGTGGTATTTCTGGACGAAGTGCAGGTGGTGGTCTATTCAAGAGCTTCTTGAAGTGGCCAGCCCATTGTTTCCTTTGTTTCTTCTCTTTAATAATTAGATTTCCGTCATCATCTTTTATTGGTTTCATCTGAGTTGGTCTCTTCTCAGATAGTAACCTGCTTATTTTTTATAGTGTTGTCAGATGGTCTCTCTTACCTGTTGGCTGTTCTGGTTCACTTGCCAGTGTATCGTAGAAGTGCCTTTTGTCTTTCCGTGCACTCTTCTTCACTTCTTTGTCCAGGGTTTTATACGTTGTTTTCAGTTCCTCTTTTCGTTGTTCATCCCTACAATCCACTGGGTCATCTGCTGCTTCACCATCCTCTTCTCCTCTGTCAGCTTCCATGTGTCCGTCGAGATCCATTCCTTATCTTCTTTCTTCTTCCTTCCTAATACGGTTATACAGGTTTTCTCCCACGTCTCTTTCAAACAGTTCCAGTGTTCTTCCACATAGCCTTCTTCAGGGATGTTGCTTAATGTCTCCCATTTTGTCCTAATGGTTGACGTGAAGATATCCTCTGTAGTTTTGTCCTTCACTTTCTGTTCTGGGTGTTGAACTTGAACTGTGGTCTATCAACAACTAATTTGAAGGCTTTCAACTTGATTTGGAAGGTTCCTTGCACTAGATAGTGAGTGATGTGAGCCTTCATCTGCTCCTCTTCTTGACCTTGTGTCCAGTAGGCTGCCTCTCCACTTTCTTGAGATTTAAATAAAGTCGATCTGATTTTTAGTGTATCCTGGTGTCTGGTGACATCAACTCCATGTCGCTTTGTGAATATCCTTGTGTTTGTATACACTGCCTCCAATCACCAAGTCATTAAATACGCAGAGGTCCGCAAACAATTCTTCATTCTCGTTCATTTCGCCGAGTGCCTCTCAACCCATGATTGACTCTCTTCCTGTGTTGTCTGTTCCCAGTTTGGCGTTCATGTCACCCATTAGAATTCTGATGTCGCCATCTGGAGTGGGGTCTTGTCTGTTACTGATTACAGTTGTCTGTAGAACTCCTCCGTTTTCTCTTGATCTGCATTATTTGTAGATGCGTAGCATTGTATGATTGTAACTTTCTTTCCTTTTGATTTGAATGTTGCTGTCATGATCCTGATGCTGGAGGAGATTGGTTCCCACTGCATGAGAGCCTTCGATACTGTTGGGGACATCATGATAGCCACTCCCTTAGTGTGCTCGTGGTTGTCGTCTGGGTGACAATACTGGAGTAGATTATTGAATCTCCAGTTGACAGTTTGGAGAGTCCACTTCCATTTCATCTGCTTTCGCAGATTCCTAACACTTCAATGCCATACCTTTTCATCTCTTTTGCAATCTGGGTGGCCTTGTCGGTCAGCTTCAAACATGGTGCAGACATTCCATGTCCCCATCCTTACTTTCGCTTTCATCGAGGGAGAGAAGACACAAAGGCCAAATGGCTTCCTGAAGGCTTTCACCAACCGGCGTCATTTCGTCTCTCCGATCCCAGCGAGGAATAATTTTGTTTTTATTTTTTATGTTTTGTTTGTGCTTTGAAGTTTCTTTGGCGGTTGGATTTGTTTTACGGGGTAGGATTGCTAGCCCTATGCCGAGCCTTCCCTCTTTATCCGGGCTTATTACCGGCTAGTAGCTAGTGTAGTAGTTAATCTGACTAGGTTTCTCTTCCAGTTGGGATGTTACAAATAATGGTGACACTGTTTATTTAGTTATCTGTATTTTACCTGGTAGATGAATATCCCAAAGCTCTTAGAAAACTGTACAAACCAACCTATGAAAACGATACCTGATTAATTGAGATAATGACAGTGATGGGTGTTCACAAAATCACAATTCTTACGATTACTCTCGAAATTAGATGAAGGTCGGGAAGACTGACAAGCTGCTCGTTCACTTGTTATTGTGAATGTGATAAAATAAAACTATTAACTCTCTGCACAAGACGATACTTAACGTTATATAACTAGATATTGCGTATCCTTATTATCAATAATATATAGAAATAGTAGAATGACTAGACAACTATTTTTATTTCTGAGTGTAAGATGGCGTTTCTCTCCGATGTGACATAAATTTATCCTTTTATTAATATCCCCCTCTTTCGTCTTCTCGTTTACAGTTCTCAAGTACGAGATTCTCTGTTGACCATGAAATCCAATCGGTATTCTGGCAGACATCAGGATAATTGCTGGAAAATCTCTCTACGTTTTTTGTTGCCAGCACTTATTCTGTTTCCGTTATTGTTATTTCTAAGTTTACTGCTGTCTCCAGCCGGTAAGTATTTTGTGTATGTGCCTGTGTGTGAACTAAAGCGTGAAGGAGGATTGTGCATATGTAGATATCTGTTGAGTTGCACGTGTGAAAACGAAGTTTTTCGTTCCTTCACTCATATCTATGTATATTTTCTGTGACATTTGTTCGAACGCTTTCATGATTACTTTAAAAGACCGGATGTTGGATTTGTTTATTCGATATGTATAAAATACACAATATCCGGGGAGTTATCGTTTCATGAATTTCGAAATCGTTTTTTCGTAACTCGTGAAGAAGATTCAGTACAAACTTAGGGTATTGGGTTCGAGCCTCAGTGGGGACAACATCACTCACTGGGATGCAGGTGCACCCAGCTGACGAGTCCTAAATAGGAAGAAACACGGTTCCTGGATTCTTCCACTAGTCACCAAGATCAATATTAGGGTAGTTTGTTTTCTCCGTAAGATCTTGCATTCTCAACGACTACTGTTACTGCGATATTCTTTAGTTAGTCTAAATGCTAATTATTTCGCTTGAACACCATTAGTTAATCGGCTTTTGAATTTAACATGATTGTTAATTCAGTCGGTTGAAAGCTGTTTTTTTTCACAAATTATTTCTATTGAAATAAATGTTAAGTAGCAGGGAAAGCCTATCCTAACTTTGGGTTGAACTGGAATAACTCTAAATACTGAAGTCTGTACTGCTAGATCAACACTGTGTTGTAAACGAAATTTATTTGTGAAATTCCAGTAAGATTCTACAAAGGTATCTCATTTGTTGTAATCCATTTTTCTAATGCTCAACCTATTCAACTCTATCGGGTCAAATTTTAGTCCTGAAGTTTATAAAACGCTGTGTTAGCTTTAAAATTAAAAGGTACTTATGGTTTCAGATTAAAAATCCGACGGTTTTTACGGCTTGGGGTTTTAAAGGTGGAGGGAAGGGAAAGTGTATAACCCCACATTATATTACATCATTTTAGGCCACCACAATTTCAAGCAACATAGAAAAATGAGTCAACAAAAGGAGAACGACGTTAAATTGAGCTTCAAAGATGAAGTGTGTCAACGAAAAACAAAATATGGCTGATTAGAACTGAAACGAAAGCGAAGTGTAAATATGCTTTGATGGTTTTCACTAACTTCAATTGACATGATTTAGAGCCTTTAGCTACTGATTTCTGATATCTTGAGCATTCTAACTGCTAATTGCTTTCTTCTTATGGAGGTTAATCCGAAACTAAGTAATTTCATGAAGCGATGGCTCATTTTTCCCCACTACTCTCGGATTTCCCCGAAATCGGAAAGGGCACCAAACATAACTGTATCAGAATAAGTACTAGCTTAGTGTTACACATGTCTCAGTCAAGTAAGATTGTCTCTAGAATTCTATGCACAACTCCAAAACAGTCGAATGTATAATTGTTTCATTTATGAACACCTCATTGAAGATAATTATAACCTTCTGATCTGGTCTACACTGTTAGGGAAAGATGTCTTAACGTAGATTTGAACAAAGTAAAATACCGCTCACTATACTCGTCTTTTAATGGGTAATTATATATCTCACCATTGTCATAACAGTATAAGATAGAAATATAGTTCTGTAATTATTTTCACACCATTTATATTTCAATGTTCTTTACAGACAAAGTATCAGATAAGTTACTGTTCAGATTGATTCCAATTTTGTCGGATGTGAACTGTGCCTCTGAACTTTCTGAACCTAGACCAGATATCACTCATCTTTGGAGCTTGTTTGCCTGGAGAGCACGTTGCTTTTATGTTCGTTATTTCATTTCGTCTGTTGAGGATGCTTCTAACAAAGAGCAAGCTGGGTTCAATGGATTCCCTTCTTTCTCCGAAGTACGTCTAATGATCAACCATCAGTTTATACAGGTAAATTCATCCTAGCTATTTCATTGCTTTTTATACCACTTTCAAGCTAGAAAAAGTTTTATCCTCATCAAAATCCAGAGTATTTTCAGAAACAGTAGAATGAATTCTGTGCTGCTGTCGTGAAATGTAGAGTGGGAAGATCATTTCAAAAGCCATCATCTGTCAGTTATCTACAGACTGTAGTACCCTTGGTCGGTAGTTTATTGTTTGAAGGTCAAATCACAACCATTTTACTTCATTAATATTGTGGTGCCTTGTTTTTTGAATGCATTCATGCACTAAGTTGACGAGCATATCAGCATTTCGATATTCAGTCATCTTGTCCAAATAGTTACCAGTTGATCATAGTTAATCAACCATACCAAGTTGTGAAGTTAGCTATCCAATTTGATTTTCCAGTCTAGCATTCGGTTGGGTAGACATCAGTGGTTAGTATTACCCCGACATACTAAATTTACGGTTGTAGCTGAACTGCAAATGTAGAATGTGCTGAGCACCAATGTTATGTCGCGTTATACAATCGTCTTGAGTTGGAAATCAAGGGATTACTCGACATTAGTAACTTTTAACAAATGAAATGAAATTGTCACGGTCATAGTCTGAGGTAATTATAATGACACGAAACAGCACAAACGTTTGTCGGCTTATGTTGCTAGCAACAGAAAGTGAAAACCTGTAGAGGTCCGAAGTTATTGAAATGAATAAGATGAACGTAAGAAGAGAGATTACGTAAGTTAAGCATTAATGTTGAAGAAATGAGTGCATCTTCCACATTTTGGTCGATTTTTAGGTGTCACACTGGGAATCTCCAACCACTTATTCCTAACATCAGATGGATCGACCGTGAATGAAAAACTTTATCCAAAATGTTGTCCCACAAATAATACACCTGATAAACAAAGCGAAATAAACTCTTGAGAACTACAGCTAGAAATAACCTGCACAATTTGAAACACTAGTCAAGTACTTCATCGATTGGTTTTAAGTTTCGATCTAAAAATTCTTCGTGTTTTTAATGTAGTTCTACACCCTATACGTTGTTTATGAAAGACGTTTTAATCACTGTTTTGCTGGAATGAGATATTGGAATGTAAAATGGTTCAGTGCGTACATAGTAGCGATAATCAGTGACCGCCGTGCATTTTCCGTAACTTATTCTGGTTATCGTTTATTGCGTCACAGTCTGAGTTCCCAGTTGTTTCCTAGAGAGTACATTTCTTTTCAGTGATACTGATGAAGTTGCGTCACCAATGTTGACTATTATTCTCTCAAGTATCAAGCTGTTAGTGGTAATAATAACTAATATTTCTCAGTGATAGGATACAGAATCATCCATTTATGAATGAGACTTGTATGCACACAGGTCAGATGAATATTTTTGACTGAGTTCCTCTCGTTAGCCACCATTTCTTGTTTTCTATTGTATCTTTATGAACACACTCCCTACATACTGATTCCACGTATTTCACTTTCTACGCGTTAAGACCTTGAATGTGACGTAAAGTTTGCATTTCACACATGAATACATTTCATCCAAGCGGAATCAGTAACGCATATGTGACGGCTCAAGCTTATTTATAACTTTGTTTGCAATCTCATTGTTCATTGTGCTTATTGCTAAAAAGAGTTAATATTCAAATAATCATTATGACTTGAAATGATTACCAGTTTGTAAGGTTTTACGTTACACTAACATGCGTCAACACTTGTATTACACTCTATCAGATTACTTCCTGATATAAAAGTGAAGGCAAGGTCACTACCAATGTATTTCACTCCATTGACTAGTCCTATCCAAAGTGACAGACGAACGGACGTGCAACCTTACACAGTAGTGAATCAGTTCAAGTTGCCACACTGAACAAAATAATACAGGGAAGTGGTTCGATCCACTTAAGGTAGAGTACATTTTTCATTTGTTCACAGTACATGAAATGTGGTTTAGGGAGGTGACTATCATCCACCTAATGAGGTTTGCGTAGCCAAGTAGTATCACAAGCCCTCACACGATAGATCTGGCTCATTGCTTACTCCACGGATGTGCACAAGGTAGCTGAGTGCGTTCCGTTCCTTGTTCTTTATTTAATCACCCTCTTAAATAAATAAACACTTTGGAGTTCGTAATCACTGTTTCAATTTATCACCATGGATGAAAGCGATATTTTCGAAAGCAGGTTAACCCGAAACCTACTTTGACAATCTAAGGTATCATCAAAAGTTCCTGATTGTACGATTGACGTAATGTTTTGGATCATATTCGTTGAAGATTTTTTTCCCACTGCTGCACCCTTAATTCAGCAGTGCCACTAATTAAAACATCAGTTTAGGATATTCACTTCCCGCAATCATGTTTTACAGGTCTATGGAAAGAAAGTGTTCAATGTTGTTCATTAAACAGCCTATGTAAATAAGTCGTTATCGTGACAAATAAAGCGGTGTAGTCATTGCAGGGTTAATAGGAACTTGTGAAATCATTGATGATATTTGATTATTTTTCGCTTCCTTAAGAATAGTCTGTACATGGATCAATAATCCTACCACTACATTACATTATATCGTTCTTAAGTCAATGTTGGGAGGTGTGTTGACGACTAAGAAACTTTGAAACTGAGTTCGTTTGGTCTATATTGTTTGCTTTATCATAAGATATTGTGTATGTTGTGCGCTGTAAATCTGATTTGCGTTTTGAATATTTTATATATATATATATATATATATATATATACCTTTTATTTGTTCTGTATCCGCAATTTCAGATTTTAGCAGCGGAAGTTCCGGTGAAGTAGCAGCGACCAAACTTATCGAACAGTTAACTTCATTCTCTCAATCTGTTAACAAGCGCTTGGATTTACTTTCACAGTAATTCATGTTACATCTTTTGATTATTATCCTGTTGGTTTAGCCCTTTTTTCTGTATAATGTTAATCAGTTATTGAGTCCATTTTGTTATTTCTTAGTTTGGTTCTGCGAGTTCACTCAAGATACACATCCACAACAGTCCTTACTTTTTATGCATGTTCAAGTGTATAATCTCATAATTAAACCATATAAAAATTGGAAATGCGAACTCGCGTGTTTTAATGCATTAACTGCCTACGAATGCATTTACTGAGCTTTAGGTCACACGTATTTCGTGAGGCTTAATCATTCAACCATTCAATCATTCAAGCCTTATTCTTACACAATATAGGTTAACAGAGCAGTCTTGGAGCTGAGAAAGAAAAATTTGGTATTATTATGAATTTCTGATTCGTATACAATGAGAAGTACGTAATTTTAAAAGCACTACTGGATTATTACTGACTTGAATTGCCAATAATTTCGAAACACTTTAGTGATCATCCTAACAACTACCGCAATAACCAGTGTATCCTTTTATTTTATGGGGGAAAAAACCTTTCCAACTGAGATTAAGAAACCATTAGTTTTCTTCAGCGGTTTCTAGGATGATCCTTAGAACCAGTTATCTTTACCATCTATAAACGTACTTGATTCTTGTTATCAGTTAAATCTAGTGGTGTTTGTTTGATTGGATGATTATCTGAAAGCAGTTTACACAATTCTTCCAATCGAATCAGTATCCCGAATCTACTTCCTCCTAAGTAGCAGCATTTTCGAAACATACAACTTTAATGCTTCTCCACAACTAAGTTGGTGAATATCAACTATTTCATTCCTGTTATGTTACTGAAACGTCAACGTCCCAGTTGCTACCTTAAGTCTAAATTTGACACATGTTACATTTATTCTTGTGACTCTGTAACGTGTTGATTTGTGAAGGCCACTTGCGAGTGAATCAAGTCTTTCATGTCTACAGTCATATATAGTTTGTTTGCTGATTTGCTTTATTTTCGTGTATAGGATGTTCGACATTTCATTGTTAACTTCACTGTGTTTCTTTCTTCCTGAGTAGAACAATAAAAGCTACTGATGATCGCTTGATCGATTTCAAACAAGATTCACTCAAGGAATCAGATGTACTTAACTCACAACTTAATGAAATGAGGAATGTATTCAGTCATCATTTGAATGAATGGCGTCAATTTTATATGAAATATAACCAGGTAAACGGTAATAATGTGGATAAACTCTCATCAGACAATACAAAGGTTCTTGATAATCAGGAAATATTACATCTGGAAAGTGAACTTTTATTAAAAACTGCCCTTGAAGCAGCTAATGGTTCTATCGCAATGCAATTGAACTCTCTACGAAATGAAATTCTGCGAGAACATTTGAAGTCTGAAAAAAAACGAAATCTTAGCCTTATTCATGTATCAGTACTAATGAATGGTTTACGTGAACAGTTGAATTTTCGTAGCAAACAATCACAGCATGAGGTTAGTCGTTTTGTTCACTAATACTTTGTCAACTGATGCAATGAACCGTCTCTTAGACATGAATTAAGATAATCACACTAAGTTCATTTTGAACAGTTCAGAAGTTCTGTTTTAATCACGTAGGTTTGTAGTTCTAAGTACCTCCCGATGAGTTGCTAGAATCGACCTATGACTGGTCAGTAATCCTACAGACATAAGCGGCATAGGCGAAGCTAGATGTCATTCACCTGCATCCATCCCTGGAGAATGTTCAGATATGCATCATTATAATGCACTAAAATAAATTCGAATTATTTGACTGGTTTTAGGAGCCAACATATTCTTTTCATTGACAAGTGTGATCACTAAACCACATCGCTTCATTATAACACAGTATACATCTCGTCGACAGTTCATGCATGTTGCATATCCTCTTAATCTTCCTTTTCATGACTTTTACCAGTTCTGAGTAGTTTGTGAACACACATCTGGATGTTATAACTAGTTCATCTTACCATTCAGCATTTCCAATTTTCGATTCACTTTTCAAAAGAAGAGTAGATTCTCGTCGTTTACGATATTGTAAGACCAAATTATATTAGTGATCATTATTTGAAAATTGAACAAATGAGACGAATGGTAGTTGTATATTATAATTTATGTATGTTTGTTCCCATTTAACGTTGTTAAGCTGAAAGTGACCCATTGGAAGTAAATATATTGACTTTAATGATCTTTCTCATTTAGACTAAAATCTGTGCTATAGTAACAACAGTAGCACCTTTCGGTTTTTCAAAGAATCTGAAATTGTTATCTTTTTTCTAAACGCAACATAACTTGCGTCATTATGCGACTTTGTTTCTCAATAACATAAAAACAGCAGTGCGACGCATTCTAATAAGTGGACCAATCAAGATTTATTTTGTACTAGTCATTACTATAACTAAGGGTGCGCTGGTTTCGAAACTACGACCCGAACAGGCTGGCTGGCTTCAGGAAGTACAAATCATGTGCGGACCAAATTGCAACACCATGCTACACATCATCATAGAACACTGTATAGAATGGCAGTCAACCCTCTACCTCAACTTCATCGACTTTGAAAAGGCCCTTGACAGCGTCGACCGACAAGTAATTTGACAGGCAGTTGCTTCAACACTACGGAATACCACAAACCTTTATCAATCTCATTCAACAACTATACGAAGACGCCACATGCCAAGTAATTCACAATGGGAAGCTCAGTGATGCTTTTTTAGTGAAGACAGGAGTGAAACAAGGCTGTCTACTACCACCCATGATATTTTTGATTGTAGTGGACTGGATCATGCAACAAACAGTGGGGAGCGAGAAGAGGGGGATACGCTGGCTGGACTGCGAAAAGAACCTAGAAGATTTGGATTTCACCGATGGCTTGTCTGATGTCGCACAAACTAAAGATCTACGGGCGAAAACTAACAAGTTGATAGTAGAGGCAGGGCAGCGAAGATGGGACTTCAAGTGAACGTAGAGAAGACAGAGGTGATGAAGATACTCAACCACCACCACCACCAACAAGCTCCAATCACCATCAACGGGAGAAACTTAAAGGAAGTAGCCTCTTTCACCTACCTAGGCAGCATTGTTTCAACTACAGGCGGTGGCGGCACAGACGAGGACGTCAAAGCAAGACAGGCGTTCATTAACCTGAAACCAGTGTGCAGATCTTCTGCACTCAGCATGTGGAACAAGATTCGGATTTTCAACACCAACGTGAAGTCAGTGCTCTTGTATGGTTCAGAAACTTGGCGCGTTACGAAAAGCATTTCCAACAAACTGAAAACGTTCACCAACAACTGCCTACACTCACTTGATACTGAAGATCAGATGGCCAGAAAGAATAAGCAACAAGGAACTCTCGCCGGGCAACGAACCAACCAAGAACTTATCGCTCAACAAATATGCAGAAGGAAGTGGAGATGGATTGGGCATACACTGAGAAGGCTGACTAGGGATGTCACGTGCCAGGCCCTCGAGTGGAGCCCCGATGGGAAGTGACGAGTTGGGCGTCCGAGGGTGACATGGAGGAGATCGTGCGAGAAGGAAATGAGAGCTTCTGGGCACTCATGGAGCCAGGTTCAAAAGATTTCAGAGAACAGAGCCCATTGGAGACGTGCTACTAAAGCCCTATGTTCCATTAGGAACCCAAGGGACAAATAATAATAATATAATTACTTTAACTAAACTGACAGACAACCCATAAATTATGAATGTCGTTTATGCGCCTATTTTGTTCTCATTCATTGAAATTGTGATTCAGCCGCGTACACTTTTTAGGCCTTTTACATATCTATGTCCTGCTGCATAGTTAAGGATCCTCTGTCCGAATACGTGTTCTATTCTTCTCAGTGTTACTTCTTTAATTAACCAGGTCGGGAAATCAATTAAGAAGTTGTAGAATGTTGGTGGCTGGCATTCGGTATCCAGTGCGTTGTAGGACAATAAGTTAGGAACTATAATGCATTACTGTACTAGGTAGACCATGAGTCACATCAATTCTGGTAGTGCGTGGTCATTACTACCCAGCTAATTTAACCATGGTGGTTGAAGCGGGCTGTAATCCATTGCTCAGTAATTATAAGTGAAGTGTTTTCACAGGTGACCCATACCTTATTAGCACTAATATAGCAACCATAGTGTAAATTCCTAACTCAACCGAAACTGTTCTTTTTTCCTGATCCAGTATATTCGCTCAATGAAGGTGCTTAAGTTTCAACCCTCTTCCTGTGTGAATTCGTATACCGAAACCAAATTAAGACTAACTTCACTTATATCTAAGTAGTTACAAGCACTCTGACTGCAGAAACTGTTTGTGTATAACATTTTGTTTACTGGTTTATGACATTTATGCGTAATTACCCTGTGAATAATCATTTGGCCAAAGGGTTTTCCCCCTTTCTTTTCTTAATTTGTTTTATTATAAACACCAGTTTCTTTTTGTGTTCGCTCATATTCTTTAGCTGCAGAAATTACGCTTACAGCTGATGAGTGTGAATAATG
Organism: Heterobilharzia americana; assembly: GCA_944470555.2. Lineage (NCBI taxonomy): Eukaryota > Metazoa > Platyhelminthes > Trematoda > Strigeidida > Schistosomatidae > Heterobilharzia > Heterobilharzia americana. Next base: position 46,632,717 of record OX104134.1, read on the forward strand.
ATCGATCAAAGAAGTTTACAGATTTTGATCGCAATCTACTTCAGTTACAAAATACTGTTAGTGTATTAACTCTTCGTTTATCTCATCTTGAAAAGTTGAACCGCGAATCAGAATCAACTTTTACTTTCATTAAAGATGGTATGTTTAATTTTTTCTTTTTTTTCAAACGATGTCAATTTATTTCCTATGTAATGTTATTTCAGGAGGTCCCGCAAAGATAAAATGTAGACGTAGTATGAACTGTAGATTTCCGTCTAAGAAATTGGTGGGATCATCTATTGCACTAAGTTATGTGCGCACTTGCAGATGTCATTGATTTGAATATGGAGTCCGTGAAATTCAAATGATGTATAATGATTCGTTTTCGACAAACTTTAATAGTATTGATCTTTGTGAGGATCATAGTAACAAAGAAAGTTGTTCATGTTTCACTTTTTTTAATGTTCAGAAAGCAGGATGGAGTGAATATTTTGTACTGCTTTTTGTATCTTCCTATGTAAAAGTTACTTTAATAGACTTAAAGTAGGGTGCACCATGATGCTAAAATCGTGGGTGTGCCTGCTGCTACTTCATGCACCATACATATGTTCTTAAAAGTAGCCATAATGAGTTTTGAGAATAATAAGCTGTGACATATTGGGCTATGGTGCTCTTCCTCTTTGTAACTATACTTTGTGCCTTGACTTTTGTTTTACGGATAGTGTTAATAATTTATTGGAAATCAGAATTTAAATTATAAATTGAAATCATTTGAATAAACACCGTAACGCAAAGATAGCTTTTAAGAATTACCAAGCTGAACCACAAAGCATCATTAATACGCAACTTGGAAAGTTTCCAAAATAGCAATGAAAATTTCTTTATGGAACAAACCAATTTGAAAGCAACGACAAATATATGCCAGTGACACTGTTGGGCGAAAGTGCCATTTTAAATGAGAAATACCAATTCTTTTTTGTTCACGAGATATTCTCTTGAGCACGATTCGGTTATATATCGGGGATAAGAATATCAGAGGCGTTATAATCCAAATAAAAGTGGGTTTGTAGGGTTCCCTTGTTTTTTTTTTCAACTGATATGAGTTCTTCGTAAATGGTTTTCTTGGGAAAATATACTTTTACAACTATTTGGGTAAAAAACAGTTTGTTTTTTTAATCAATTTTGGTTAGTAAAGTGAAGAGTTGCCTCCGCATGGTCAACATTTTTAGTTAGATCAATAGTACTCTTCCTCTAACTTCCTGTTGTGGTTAACATATATCCTGTCCTTGTAAAAGTAGGTGTAAGAAGAAGGTACACTACCGGTTTTTTGAATATCCAAGACGTCACGTTGATATCTAGTCCGAATTTATCCCTTGCACGATGGAAATCATTTTTTTTAGTGAATGAGATGTCTTCCATTATCTACAGTCCTGTGCATAAATACAGTTAGAAGCGATATATAAAGCCTTTCATGAACATCATTTGTCTTCTACATGTTGTTTTTCAACAATCAGTAAACAGACTTCGGAAATAACAGTAATTTTTGTATGATAGCAGATGGGATCAGTGACTGTTTTTATGTTACGCAAAAGTCATTATTGCCCATGTAGAATCTTTAGAGTAACGCGATTTGTTAGCTATAGACACTCATTGTCATGACTCGAAGACGTTAGCAGTGGTTTAATTGTATATTTATGTAATTTGTTGAGGTAAATATTTCACGATAATACTTTCGCACCTCCCCTGCTTCAAATATTTACTTCTGTGAAGTTTTTAGGGGTAAAAACTACTAATTTTCAAGTGTGAACCATAGTTTTGTAAAAGTCAGTAGCACTATTCAGACTGTGTTCAGTAAAGTAGGTCGAGTTACATCGAAACCAGAAACTCATTAGGTGAACACCGAATGGCTGAATTAGCTAGAAACCGCCAACACTTTGTTTTAGTACTTGAGTGTTTATTTTGCTTGGATTACTAACACTACATTTTCGGAACGTTACCATAAAAATGCACTAATCGAACGCGCTTTTAGATTGCTTCAATTTTCTGACTATCATGGCTAGTCATCAACGATACGTATTGATTCTTATTATTTCACACACTAAAGTCAAAATCCCATCGTTATTAAATTAATATACCTTTGTTTGGTGAATTCTCTTTTACGTCTTATTGTTTTATCGAAGTTTTTAAAGGGAACTAATTGTTTCAAATTCTCTTTTATAGAACTGAGGAAATGCACTGAGAACGAAGTACTTGTCAAACATTGCCATGAATCTGTCATTGAGCATGTGAATACCTCTTTCATTAATCTATCTCGAATACTTTCAACTCAAATTAAAGAAATTGTCCAGGAGGTGAAATTACTTTCTTCGTTTTCTATTATATCGGTGTTTTTTGTAAGACCACTGCTGAATTCATCAGGATCAGTAATGGGTCTTAGAGATTATTTTGTGATTACGATATAGGAGCTTACAAATTAGTTCGTGAGCTATTAAAAGCCTAGGCTTCATGACCTCTCCAATTAGGCAGATTGTTCAGTATGAAAACTGTGACTGAAAAGGCATATAGGTGTCCCATTAAGTCCAATAATTACATAAAGTTAATTGTTTATAACGGTGGCACTTTTGCAAAATAACACTGGTGTACGTATGGTCATTAGTAAATGAAGGAATGTTATCAGACTTCTGGAGATGAAGACCGATGTGAGTAGAATAAAATTTACTTATGCAGGACTACTTTTAGGTTCAATAGTAATAATTACCACCTCGAAGAAGTTGCTGTAATTTACCATCTTAAGCGGTTAGTTTCATTGGTCATCACTGTCTACATACGGAATTATGACTAGTTGCTGAAAGATACACAACTGATAACTAATTCACACAAAAAGATATCAAATACTTTTGTGCGTTTTCGATTTACAAGTACCAAAGAAATCTGCTACGGTTGTGCTTCACAAATTTATGTGTCGGAATGATAAATTACGGAAAATTGAATTAGAATAACAGGCGTTACTAGGAAGGAAGTATAAACTCATGATCGATTTCGGTCTCCGTTCTGTGAGAAAATATCTTAGGATTGTCCAAATATAAACATGTCTATATGTAATGTAAGTCAGTCGTACTTTTGTTGAATATTCGTGTGTGCATTCTTGAACAACTTTTTGTGAACCATGAATGTGAATGACTGCATGGACCTCAGCAGCACAGTTTAGGTTTTTTCATGCGTTCAAGTTGTCGATGCGGTAATGCATAATCGTCGGCAAACACAAAGCCTAATGGCAGGATTTGCTTCTCGTGACTTTCAAGCGCTTAACACCAATAATACCATGTCAGATCAATCAACCTAATAGTCATTTTTCAAGTGTTATGGATTGTGATTAATTTGAACTCATGCTTGTTATACGTTAACTTTTCTTTATATTGCTAACTTATTTTTATCTCTCTGCATTTCAATATTCCTCAAGTATTTCATACTCAAAGAACTGAATAACAGTAATAATATGGATTCTCTCCAACAAACGCTATCTAAATTGATAAGAGAATCATTTGATAACTTAATTCGTGGTAAGTTTTCCTGTCGTCACTTTCATACTTTTCTTCTGGGTTCATTTTATCTCGTGAAAACCAAGGAGTTCACTAAAATCCCTTTTGCTACTTACTATCAATACGCTTTCTCTTTAATATGATAAAAAGGTATTCACATGTAACAAATGGAGTTCCCTTTTGGTTACTGACTACCAGTCCTTACCCTGATTCTTATGGTTTGGCTTGTACATAGCAGCCACTCAGCCCGCTACAATCGCTGTAACGATTGTTTCTAAAGATCTTACTGTTCTTAATAAGTCTTCACGATACTGGGAGTTGTCGTCATAGTGTAAATGCAATCGTACTACTAGGTGGGATCTGATAGCACTAGTGTTTTTTTCTGCGAATGACCCACCCTCCATCCTAATACTACTTTTCCTTATCCGAAGAAAGGATTAGAAAAAGCTGAACGTATAAACAGTACACTTTTCTGTTCATTTAAGCTTTCTGGTTATCACTTTTTAACTTTTCGTTTACACAATACTAGTACATTTTCTGTTTCACTTATCTTGTGAAACCACCAGCTTCTAGATTGTGGGCGACATGCACGCTTTCAGCAGTATACCAAGTTCATCTAACCTAACTTTCTTACCTTCATCTCTCCTTTAACCTTCACTACTTGTTTCTGTCACCAACATCAGGGGAGAGCGAGAGAGATGGAGAAGGCACCAGTGCTAGGTAACACTCGCCAACTATTTAGGCTTTCTAAAGATACCGGCAAGAAGAAGACGATGGTGAGTGGAAACATCACCAAAAATGATAGGACGCTGATAACCTCACGGGACAGCCGCCTAGGACGTTGTGCAGAACACTTCGAAGCACACACAGTCCAACTGGCCCTCAACAACGCTTCAGTTGCCCAACATCCAATCTGGACCTGTATAGGACGTTGATGTCGGTCCTCCAACTCTCCTTGAAGTTGAGAAAGCTATATCGAACCTGAAACGATGCAAAGCAGTGGGACCTGATAGTTTGCCACCTGAAGTTTTCTAGGATGAAGGTAGGGAATTGCTAATTAAAGTGGCGGAGGTAATTGATAGTGTATGGGAATCAGAGGTAGTGCCGTCAGACTGGAGTACTTCACTGATCATCCCGGTCTATGAGAAGGGAGAGAAGTCTTCTTGTGACAACCGTAGGGGAATTAGTTTGACTAATGCTGTTTCCAAGATTCTCGGCTATATAGTTATCCGACGCCTAACTTGAGGCTGAGAAAAGGAAACTTGAGAAACCAGGCAGGTTTCAGACCATCTAGACGAGAGCGCATCGATCATATTTTTACCCTCCGACAAGTTTTGGAACACAGGCATACCTACCGGCGATCGACACTTACCATATTTCCTGACCTGAATGCGGCATTCGACTCAGTCGATCGTGAGGTGTTGTAGCAGTGTCTGATCATGAAGGGAGTACAGAGCAAGTATATAATGCTAATCAAAGCTCTCTACTCGAACTCATGCAGTCGTATACGGGCTTATGTCAACAACTAGTGGTGTCCGCCAGGGATGTCCACTGTCACCGTCCCCATTTAACTTCGCCATAGACGTCCTAATGGACATAACGTAGAGTATATCTGACTTGACAGGGATTGACCTACTCTCTGGAGGTCATCTGGTTGACTTGGAGCATGCAGACGGTACTGCCGTGCTAGATGAAGACGCTGACGAAACGCAGGGTCTTCTGGACGCGTTGAACAGGAATCTGCAGATGCTGGGCATGGGTTTCGCGCCTGTCAAATGTGAGATAATGCTCCAGAACTGGTCTGCAACCACTCCCAGTCTAATGATAAGGAGTGAAGTGGAGGGATGTGTCAACCACTTCACTTACCTGGAGAGTTGCACCAACCCGAATAAGGTGGTTGCTGACGAAATCTCAGCTCGGAAACAGAAATCCCGTTTGGTATTTACCAATTTGTGTCATATCTGGCACCATCAGATGGTCCGTGAAGTATCTGGCTGTTGGTCTGAGCCATGTAGAGAGGTGTAGACTGTCTGGCTAGGGTCATCGAAGCAATATGAATCGACAGTTAAAAACCCTTGGTAACTTGGCTGTAAATCGGTCATAATAGCGATGTATACGCTCTTTGTAATCTTCGAAACACAGTGACACCATACTGTTGCGAAAGATCATTTAATTTCATCAAAACCTCGACACTTAAATATCAAAAGATTGGAGACAGCGAGGTGGGAATTCGATAAGCTTCTGAAGTTGGGAGTGATACACACTTCTAAGAGCTCGTGGTCATCATCCCTGCACATGGTGCCCAGAAAGGCGTGAGGTGAATTATGACCTCGTGGTGATTATAGGAGCGTTGAATAAGCGCACGGTCCCTGATACATATCCTATCCATGACGAAAGTAGATATTTTCTCCAAAATTGATCTCGTGAGAACTAATGGCCACATTCACATTCCTGGGGAATCCAATGACCTTCCCGAAACTCCAGTCGCTATTCTCTTCGGATCATTTGAATTCAATCGCATGCCTTTTGGTTTGACAAATGCTGTTCAAACATTCCAAAGATTAACAAATCAGGTACTTCATGGTTTGCCTTTCGTCAGTGCCTATATAGACGAGTCAGTAATAGGCAGCACATCTGACACACAACACCTGCAGCACCAGAGAACGCTTTTTGAGCAATTGTGTGAGTATGGAATAACAACCAACCCGCATAAATGTGAACTCAGATAAGAATCACTACAGCTTCTGAGACAGTGAATACCAACGGTGTTAAACCGGCTCCACAACAATATCCTGTTCCACGTTCGTTTCGAAAAATACGCAGATTCCTTGGGTTGATAGACTTTCACCGGCGTATTATGCCTTAACTGTGCTAAATTATCTCAACCACTAACGTATTTGTTGCAAGGACGAGCTATAGTATTTCACATGACCAAAGCGACCCTTGATGCATTTGACAAACTAAAGCTCTCCTCTATCGTCGTGACCCAGGAGCACCATTAAGCAATCATGATGCATGCTTCAAATGTTGCTATAGGCGCACTATTACGACAGTGTGTCCATGGTCGACGGGAAGCGTTATCTTTCAATTCGAAACGACGTAATGCTTTAAAGTCGCGATGCAGTGCATTTAGCAGAGAGTTATTGGCTATTTACTTAGTTACCAAGCATTTCAGACATATGCTCAAAAGTTACGTTTTCACAGTATTCTTACAAAAGTGATTGATGCAAAGCACGACAACTATTCGCTACGAGAAATACAACATTTGGAATTAATTTCACAATTCACTTCCGACATAAGATATGTTAAAGGCAGCAGATGAGGTATCTGATACTTTATCTTGTATTTACGTAAACGCCTTCGAAATTGTCCATATCCACTTTTAGTGGAAATGACAAAGTTGCAAGAGATGGGTGACGATCTAAAGCAATTAAAAAGTAGTCTGAATACTTCAAGAAGTGATACTTATTGACTTGCTATCTAAACTACACACCCCTTTGAGCTCCTATCAATGAGATGCATGGCATTTCTCACCCTGGTATTCGATCTACGGTAAAGTTAGTTACTGACCGATAATACCTGGGCAACTACGAATCGAGATCTTAGACAATGATCCAGAGCTTGTTTAGTGTGCCAGCGACCAAAAGTATAGAGGCATATTCTTTCACCTACCAGCAGATCTCCAACACTAGACAGTAGATTCGATCATACAGATGTCGACGTCATTGGGCCACTATCTCCAGCAAACAACTTCATCTATATTTTAACATGTATAGACAGATTTACGAGGTGGTCAGTAACAATACCTTTGCATCTGTCGAAACAGTGGCGAAAAGTACATTCCAACCTCAGAACACTGTCCACCTTTCACATTCTTACCTTATAATCTTCTCGTTTCAGTATGATCATTCCTATTTCATCTTAATTTTTAACCAGCTCTTGACAACTGTATGCGTTCACAGGACGGCATTCCTGGTCTCCTTAAACTGCACTCAAAACTACACATTTCAGGAATAGCGAAACTGGCCGATGTCTCTTTGTTATCTCTGTTTGTGCACCCACTAACTGCAGTTCCTATGAGACGGAGGATGAGTTTTGCCGAAAACTGTCTAGCCACTGTCTAGAAGCCAAGCGCTTAGAAGTGGTAGTTTTTACAGGCGATTTCTATGCGCTAGTAGATAGACAAAGTCAGGTAGAAAGGTACTTAGGTGGGATTTTCGGAATCCCTGTCGAACGAGTCGATAACGGCAATTGCTTGCAGAAACTATGTTCAGACAACTCTCTACTTTTGATCAACACGAACTTCAGACATAAGCTCATCGAAGGATTAAGCTAGAAGTTATCCCCAGGTGTTATTGTGCTTATTATGGGATGTAGCGTTCTGTGCGCGAATTCACGCATTTTGTTTATGCTGTATGCATATTTTACCAATTTTTATGGTTTCTAAAACGCCGTTTGTCACTGAATCATGTTTCATGCCGTTTATTCAAGTAAGTCAACTGAGCCTTCAAATTACAGCAAAAAGGATTTACGATTGCAGTTTTCACTTCAAAATGTATGCCCAAAAAACACAGAAAATACATATTTTCACACAGAACACTACAACACCTGAGGATAACTTTTAGCCCCACCTGACATCGAAAGGAGGGAAGTAAATATTCGACTACCGTTTTTTTCTTTAAGAATTGTAAGCAGTCGCACTTTATTTCATATGCTCTTGTTGTCAAACAAGACAAGTGGTAGTAAATTTTCTTGATAAACTAGTTTATCAACATTCGCGTTTGAACCTTCTGATTATTTCTAAGATCACAGAACAAAACTGGCACCAGTTTCACTTGGAAAGGAAGTAAACTGGGAACATATGATTGATAAAGCACTTCATCGATTTGCTGCTGATAGAACTGGTCTTGTTGACTACGCATTAGAGTCCGCTGGAGGTTCCATTGTGGGCACACGTTGCACTAAGACCTACACTGAAGGTGCCTCGTTATTTAGCATTTTTGGCGTACCTTTGGCCCGTCTTAGCAATTCTCCCAGGTGAGTTAATTATTGTGATCTTTAAATCAATTAGTTTTCCCATCTTCTAACTTCAAAACTGTGGGAATGAGTTAGTGTTGCATATTAGTGTTTTATATATAAAAGCATGTCTGAGACGTTATCAAATTTTTATCTCCGTGCGCAAAAAATGTGGTTGAGTGACGGTATGTCACAACTTCTCTCTCTTCATTCAAATCAGAAGTGGAATTAAGAAACATTGACCGGTTATGGCTGACGGAAGTGTGTTCTTACATGTATTGATGATAGATTATTGGCTGCTTATTGACCCCTTTAGCTAGATGTTTTCGCTTGAAAGCCAGACTGTGTATATATCACTTTCTTGTATACAGATGACTTTTATATCATAAGTGATTCCTTCAAATAATGGGTTAGTATCTGCTTGTGTATCACTAGATGTAAGCGATGTTCAAGGAAACACACAATCCGGGCTTTAAGACATAGTCTGACCTCCCTTAAAGTGGAAACTAGTTTCGACCTTGTGATAGTTTCCAACTTACCTAATGTATGAGATACGAAACAAATAGACATTAATCATAAGTGGTTGTGTTCTTGTTTGAACCTATTTTCTTACTGTCTTTATTATCAATACTCTTAGCCTCATTTAACTTTGTGTGGTCCGTTTCTTATTAACTAATTGGACCAAGCCTTTTGGAGGGAATGTATGATTATATAACTAAATTATTATTATTTTCGCCAACAGAACAATCCTGCAACCCGGTAATAATCCTGGTGATTGTTGGCCATTTCACGGGAGTAAGGGTCAAGCAATAATTCGTCTCTCGTCTCCAATCAATATTACTTCAGTAACTTTAGAACACCTACCAAAAGAACTAGCCCCAAATGGAAGATTGGACTCAGCTCCAAGAGATTTTACCATAAAGGCTAGTGTTTTTGAATGATTTACTTTTGTGTTCATTTGCGTTTTGAATGATATGTTACTAGCTTATTTCCATGACAAATTCAATTTCCTATTTTTGTATTATGAAATGAAAACCATGTGGCTCAGCAACGATATGCACTAGGTAGTAAGCTACACCTCTTTTTGAAGACTCGTGATAGTGTGACCCTCGGTAGGTGGTGCCGGGTTCGAACTTGTGACCCTCTGTTTAAAAGTCGAATATCTAGACCAGGGAAAAATTGCTCCATTATTGCGAAAGACAATTTATATGTCTTGATTGTATTGTGTTCTCTGAGCTGAATTGTTTACTCGTCTTTCTAGACGACATTTTCAGCACTAACTTCACAACTTATATGTTTATTGTTTTTTGAAAGAAAAGGATGGTTGACTAGCTTTTTCAGGTTTCGCACGTAATTAGCGATAGTCAGGATTGTATATCCTACGTGAAGTTTACCTGCCCGCTACTTTTCCCCGCACTTAGTTAACCCAGGTGTATCCCCTCAAGTTCAGCGAAGCAGCACTGTTTTATGTTCACCAGTTAATTAATACTTTGCATTTCCACTTAGCTGCTTATTGTGACTAAACATCGTTGGATGAAAAAACAGTTTTATAATTTAAATACTTGCGATTCGAAGCTAAATATAAGCTCTTGTTATTTGTATTTTCCATCTTGGAAACTGTACAGGTCTATGTTTAAGGCTGTGAACTGCAGTTATTATGCTTGCATCGGTAACAGGTATTTTGTAGCTTCCTAACTCTTATTAATCTCCTTTAGTACCAATAAAGATACACCTTACCGGAGCATATTGGTCTGGATAGAAAGCTTTTTACCAGGAATGATAGTTGCTATTCTGGCAGTTTCCAGCTAATCTATTGCCGTCTAAACTACATATCGTGCACCTTTACCTTTTGCTGGTAGTAACATCTAGGTACAATCTGTTTTCGTTTGACTGAATCAGTTCTTTATGTATGTCGATCGCTAGATGACCGTGATGGCTATGTTGGATAATATATATGGAGCTATGCCACAATAATTATCATTTTAAAAGAATATTTTCCCCAACATTTGAACCGTAAAATTGTTGGCCAAGATCACTGTTCACAATTTAATTGATTACTTTACGGTGTATTTATAGGCTTTACAATCTGAATATGATGAAGATGGAGTTACTTTAGGCTCATTTACTTATGACGTGAGTGACAAGCCTGTTCAAACTTTTCACACTAAAGTAAGTCCTATTGCTTAAAAGGAAAAATGCCTCATGATTTTAAAAAAAATAAATCCACCACTGTCAAAGCAAATTCCATGATCAGAACTGATAGAAATAGGCTATTTCAATGAATTGAAAACCAGATTCCAGCGAAAAGTGTATTCTGGATTGCTTCACGATCGATTCGCAAAAACGTGATTAGAGTGGACTTCATTTAATCCAAGTCACCTAGCCACTAATGGGAAATTATACACTGAATGTGACTTGCATTCATAGACAGTCTTAACATGGTCTGCGGTTTGTCTTACTTGTAATTCACTATTTATCACAATAGGCTGAACCATGTTTAGCATCTTTTCTTCTTACGGTTGTTGGCAGCGACAGACACTATCGGTGTTTGTGTGTTTCCCAGATTATTAATAATTCTCGCCCTTGAGTATCCAAATTTGCAGCCATGTCGCCAGGGGTCACCAACTACCGATTCATATTGCCTCAATGACCCTAGCCAGGCAGTCTACACATCTCTACATGCCTCAGACCAACAGTCAGATATTCCATGGACTGACTGGCCACTGTGAACCTTCTAGACCAATCCTAGTTCCGCTGATATTGCATGTCGAGGTAGGCGATGGCTCAGCATGTGCAGCACATGCCCAATAGGCATCTCACTCCGTGAAGTTTTATAATTTTCATCAACTGACTTTCCTGTTCTACCCAAAACTCTACACCTCACTTCTGTGTCACTCACGCGTTCCACTAACAGAGTTGGTTGGGTCATTGTGGTACGCACAACCCTGATCACCACGTCAACTTAGCGGCTATCAACCAGGGTATATATATATATATATATATATATATATATATATATATATATATATATATATATATATATATATAAAATAACTTTTTACCATACTGACAGCATACCGTGGGCTAATAAAGAAATCACAATCGTAATACTCAAAATGCCATTGTGAACCAACAAGTTAGGAAGAAGAGAAAAGTCCATGGGATCATATGAAAATGTTTTGTAAAAGTTTGACAAAACCATAGAAGGATAACTAGGTTTATAATCAGCAGTGTAATGAACACAACAATAATGTCACTGCCAGTGAGCATGATTTTATTGAAATTAAATCGTTTGCTGCCAACCGACACCTCTCCCAGAACTTGTGCTTGTTTACCACTACTAGTTTGCGGGTGATTCAGATGTCGTTGTTTCATTGCTAACGACGGTCTGAGATGTTTCCGGCTGAGGTATTGATAACTGGACCACCAAAGTTAGGAATTCAGTGTTGGATGGTATTTTTCGCCACTGTTTCGACAGATGCAAAGGTATTGTTACTGACCACCTCGTAAATCTGTCTATACATGTTAAAATATAGATGAAGTTGTTTGCTGGAGATAGTGGCCCAATGACGTCGACATCTGTATGATCGAATCTACTGTCTAGTGTTGGAGATCTGCTGGTAGGTGAAAGAATATGCCTCTATACTTTTGGTCGCTGGCACACTAAACAAGCTCTGGATCATTGTCTAAGATCTCGATTCGTAGTTGCCCAGGTATTATCGGTCAGTAACTAACTTTACCGTAGATCGAATACCAGGGTGAGAAATGCCATGCATCTCATTGATAGGAGCTCAAAGGGGTGTGTAGTTTAGATAGCAAGTCAATAAGTATCACTTCTTGAAGTATTCAGACTACTTTTTAATTGCTTTAGATCGTCACCCATCTCTTGCAACTTTGTCATTTCCACTAAAAGTGGATATGGACAATTTCGAAGGCGTTTACGTAAATACAAGATAAAGTATCAGATACCTCATCTGCTGCCTTTAACATATCTTATGTCGGAAGTGAATTGTGAAATTAATTCCAAATGTTGTATTTCTCGTAGCGAATAGTTGTCGTGCTTTGCATCAATCACTTTTGTAAGAATACTGTGAAAACGTAACTTTTGAGCATATGTCTGAAATGCTTGGTAACTAAGTAAATAGCCAATAACTCTCTGCTAAATGCACTGCATCGCGACTTTAAAGCATTACGTCGTTTCGAATTGAAAGATAACGCTTCCCGTCGACCATGGACACACTGTCGTAATAGTGCGCCTATAGCAACATTTGAAGCATGCATCATGATTGCTTAATGGTGCTCCTGGGTCACGACGATAGAGGAGAGCTTTAGTTTGTCAAATGCATCAAGGGTCGCTTTGGTCATGTGAAATACTATAGCTCGTCCTTGCAACAAATACGTTAGTGGTTGAGATAATTTAGCACAGTTAAGGCATAATACGCCGGTGAAAGTCTATCAACCCAAGGAATCTGCGTATTTTTCGAAACGAACGTGGAACAGGATATTGTTGTGGAGCCGGTTTAACACCGTTGGTATTCACTGTCTCAGAAGCTGTAGTGATTCTTATCTGAGTTCACATTTATGCGGGTTGGTTGTTATTCCATACTCACACAATTGCTCAAAAAGCGTTCTCTGGTGCTGCAGGTGTTGTGTGTCAGATGTGCTGCCTATTACTGACTCGTCTATATAGGCACTGACGAAAGGCAAACCATGAAGTACCTGATATGTTAATCTTTGGAATGTTTGAACAGCATTTGTCAAACCAAAAGGCATGCGATTGAATTCAAATGATCCGAAGAGAATAGCGACTGGAGTTTCGGGAAGGTCATTGGATTCCCCAGGAATGTGAATGTGGCCATTAGTTCTCACGAGATCAATTTTGGAGAAAATATCTACTTTCGTCATGGATAGGATATGTATCAGGGACCGTGCGCTTATTCAACGCTCCTATAATCACCACGAGGTCATAATTCACCTCACGCCTTTCTGGGCACCATGTGCAGGGATGATGACCACGAGCTCTTAGAAGTGTGTATCACTCCCAACTTCAGAAGCTTATCGAATTCCCACCTCGCTGTCTCCAATCTTTTGATATTTAAGTGTCGAGGTTTTGATGAAATTAAATGATCTTTCGCAACAGTATGGTGTCACTGTGTTTCGAAGATTACAAAGAGCGTATACATCGCTATTATGACCGATTTACAGCCAAGTTACCAAGGGTTTTTAACTGTCGATTCATATTGCTTCGATGACCCTAGCCAGACAGTCTACACCTCTCTACATGGCTCAGACCAACAGCCAGATACTTCACGGACCATCTGATGGTGCCAGATATGACACAAATTGGTAAATACCAAACGGGATTTCTGTTTCCGAGCTGAGATTTCGTCAGCAACCACCTTATTCGGGTTGGTGCAACTCTCCAGGTAAGTGAAGTGGTTGACACATCCCTCCACTTCACTCCTTATCATTAGACTGGGAGTGGTTGCAGACCAGTTCTGGAGCATTATCTCACATTTGACAGGCGCGAAACCCATGCCCAGCATCTGCAGATTCCTGTTCAACGCGTCCAGAAGACCCTGCGTTTCGTCAGCGTCTTCATCTAGCACGGCAGTACCGTCTGCATGCTCCAAGTCAACCAGATGACCTCCAGAGAGTAGGTCAATCCCTGTCAAGTCAGATATACTCTACGTTATGTCCATTAGGACGTCTATGGCGAAGTTAAATGGGGACGGTGACAGTGGACATCCCTGGCGGACACCACTAGTTGTTGACATAAGCCCGTATACGACTGCATGAGTTCGAGTAGAGAGCTTTGATTAGCATTATATACTTGCTCTGTACTCCCTTCATGATCAGACACTGCTACAACACCTCACGATCGACTGAGTCGAATGCCGCATTCAGGTCAGGAAATATGGTAAGTGTCGATCGCCGGTAGGTATGCCTGTGTTCCAAAACTTGTCGGAGGGTAAAAATATGATCGATGCGCTCTCGTCTAGATGGTCTGAAACCTGCCTGGTTTCTCAAGTTTCCTTTTCTCAGCCTCAAGTTAGGCGTCGGATAACTATATAGCCGAGAATCTTGGAAACAGCATTAGTCAAACTAATTCCCCTACGGTTGTCACAAGAAGACTTCTCTCCCTTCTCATAGACCGGGATGATCAGTGAAGTACTCCAGTCTGACGGCACTACCTCTGATTCCCATACACTATCAATTACCTCCGCCACTTTAATTAGCAATTCCCTACCTTCATCCTAGAAAACTTCAGGTGGCAAACTATCAGGTCCCACTGCTTTGCATCGTTTCAGGTTCGATATAGCTTTCTCAACTTCAAGGAGAGTTGGAGGACCGACATCAACGTCCTATACAGGTCCAGATTGGATGTTGGGCAACTGAAGCGTTGTTGAGGGCCAGTTGGACTGTGTGTGCTTCGAAGTGTTCTGCACAACGTCCTAGGCGGCTGTCCCGTGAGGTTATCAGCGTCCTATCATTTTTGGTGATGTTTCCACTCACCATCGTCTTCTTCTTGCCGGTATCTTTAGAAAGCCTAAATAGTTGGCGAGTGTTACCTAGCACTGGTGCCTTCTCCATCTCTCTCGCTCTCCCCTGATGTTGGTGACAGAAACAAGTAGTGAAGGTTAAAGGAGAGATGAAGGTAAGAAAGTTAGGTTAGATGAACTTGGTATACTGCTGAAAGCGTGCATGTCGCCCACAATCTAGAAGCTGGTGGTTTCACAAGATAAGTGAAACAGAAAATGTACTAGTATTGTGTAAACGAAAAGCTAAAAAGTGATAACCAGAAAGCTTAAATGAACAGAAAAGTGTACTGTTTATACGTTCAGCTTTTTCTAATCCTTTCTTCGGATAAGGAAAAGTAGTATTAGGATGGAGGGTGGGTTATCCGCAGGAGAAAATACCTGTAGTCCCACGACACGTTTTCTAGCCGTGGTTACGTATTGACACTTCGACCTTCTTGATTGTGAACGCCATTTGACAGTTAGTACATTTCGGGGAATTTTTATGTATTTTCTCTCGCAGCATCTGGGTGTTGAACGAGTTTCGCACCCTGCCAACTTATGTTGTAACTGCTTTGACACTTTTTAGCGAAGTACGGCAGTTCGAGCACCTACTATCTCATTGTTGAAAATAGTGCATTTCTAAGTTGCTACGCTTCTAATTGTTAACGTATTAACGCATTACATTACGGTATCTGTAATAGTGTGTGAAATGTGATGTAGCTGATGATTTTTCCTTGGTTCATGAAATACTTTTTTTAAATGCAGCTGCTTGTTTTGGTTCGATTAATTGTGTTTTTTTAACAGGAATATCCTAAGGCAGTCCAGTTTATCGAGCTGGTCATACTCAGCAACCACGGGCACCCCAAATACACTTGTATTTATCGATTTCGCGTTCATGGCAACATGACTGATTGATCTTATCATGGAGACGTCGTATGGATCAGCCATTCTTTGTAAAGACAACTCTTCAAGTAAAGCTACTACTAATAACATGATGCACAGTACGTCGTCACTTTTTGTTATCCATACCTAATTTGCAATTATCTCAAGTCCTGACGACAAGAAGCGTTCAATCAACTGGTTCTATACCTTTTTGTTATATATATAATCCCTTCTATCAACGGTTGTATGCTTTGTATTTGACCCATATATAAATTGTGTTATGCTTGATACTTTTCTGCAGACTTGTTTTAAGATACTACTGCGAATTTAAGCTGTACTGTTATATGTCTCTCGTGATTAATTAGTATTTTATTCGTGTATAAGGAAATCTGGTAATACAGTTGAGGTGAAATCTCGTTTCGTGAGTTAAATGCTAATAGGCACAAACATCCACCTAGATAACATGAACCAAAAAAGGTGGCTAGTCTTCAGTTGATAAAATCATTTTTATGACCAGATTTAGCAAGTGAAATAAAAAGCAGACAAATCAGTATAAAACCTGGCACAGAAATGCATTAGGTCAAAGTAAATTGAAGATTATATTTCTGTATGAAGTTTCCTTTGAGAAAAGCAGTAGTAGTGGTTCCGTATGTAAATCTAGTGTCACAAGAAAACACTATTGTAAAGAACGGCATTGGTTTCATGAGCAGGAAACCGTATTTTGTAATAGCTATCAAGCCCATATAAACTAGAAGTATTCGACAGATGAATCTACGTCCATTGAGATTCTTAATTTGCATTTTCTCCAGATCTCATCACTAGGTGCAAGCGTTAGTGTCCACTCAGCTGACTATACAGCAGTAGAACTATTGATATCACGTAAACAACTTTATTTACGGATGTCTTTAAAAATTGCAAGGAGTTCGCATTGTTATCCAATGGTCTATATATATATTTCATTGTAGTAGATTTCCGGATAAAGGAGGGTCAAGCAGTTGCCTGGATACAAAATAAGTGACTTTTGAAGGAGACTCATAAAATACCAGAATTAAAAAAATACATATTGTATTCATGAACACTGGCCTTGCACGTGTCGTTTCCGTCTGCAGTTGTAGCATATTTGTTGAATATAAGCTTGATCTCCAGTGGGACATTGCGTTGTTTAGAGGGTGGACCTTCAACTGTGCAACAGCGTTCTAGAATTGCACCAATCGAATCGTACTTCCAGACTCTCATGCTTTTGGGTACTTTTGGAGGAACCGTCGAACTAAGGAGGATTTAGTTTTCCGATCTTGGTTTGGCCCTGGAGGTAAACTGTGTTGAACTACTATACAAATTCTCATATGCCACTTATTTAGCGTTTCTCTCTGTTGTTGATAGGTACTTAATCATGCTTAAATCATCCAGTATCTTTCCCTATTCAACAGTGACGATATTTAAGACCAGTCCTTGCGCAACAAATAGGAATTGTCTAGTATACGTTGCAAAGACGAATCACATAAAATACGTAGACGTGGGATCTTTTCTTCACTTCATCCGAAGCCGTCTTCCAAAATCTAGGAAACATCTGGCAAACATCCGAAGTAATTAGCACAACTGGTACGCTTTTATTTTCATCATTAACAGTTTAAACAGTTAAGATGGATTTGATAAAGCTAATCTTTCACAATCCACTTGATTATGTTTCCCAGATGCGCCAGTAGTAAGATTAGAAGACTTAGTTCGATACTTGTGGCCTGTTTAAAAAATCCCATATTTCTGGTTATTTCTACAAATTTCTTGAGCTAACGGACATATGTTTACTATGTCTTGAATTGCCAAGTGTTCGAATAAACGACCGACGATTAAAGTTAAGAAATCAACTCTTGAATTCAGTATTTCCATTTCATTGTCTTCACAAGAACTCGACAATGAATGTAACAAAAGAACGATACAATTATATGGAAGGCAAGGAATAATATGGCTATTTATTGTCACTCTATATCCTGCATAAACTTCATGATGTAAATTTCACATCAAAAACATCCTGTATTGTGCAAAACAGTTGAAAGTGAAAATAACGTTCGATGTGGTTGTTGAGCATCCAAATGATCTTACAGATTGTCAATAGGAGATAAATATAAGTAGGAAGGTGAGACAGGCTTATCACAAGGACTTAATAACACGAAGTAACAATCGTTGGTAATTCAAATAATGACCAACAACTGTTTTTTTATGTAACGGTTACGATTGTGGACGGCAACGATCTAGATAAAATGTCAATACAGAGCATGCTGTGGTTATGCGGTTATGAAACATAGTCATTTGAAATGGAGGGCCCAGGTAGTTTCTAGAAATTTTACTCGATCGATAGTTTGAACGCCAAGCAGCATATGGAATTACTGTGTAACAGTCTCAGTTGCCACACCTCATATCAGCACACTACATGAAGATGCCCCAAGATAAAAGACCGAGAAATAGGTAATAAGGCAGTCAAAAGTGGTAATGTCATCCGAAGTGAACGTGAAGGGAAAGAAGAATGCTGAAATTCTGCATGATGATTAAGATGTAGGTAATGTGTGGAAGCATCTGCCCCACGGACTTCGATTCTCAGCCTAGGGTTTCCAACCACTGGTTTCTCTTGTCATGTGGATGCCAACTGGGAAGTCTACATTTCCCTACACGGTTCAAATGAACATTCAGGCTTCATTGACTGATGCCATGTTTTAGTCCGGTCGCCTCTAACTTTTCTCAACCTAAACCTACTTCAGCCAACATTGTTCTATGAGGTAGATGGTAACTAGGTATGCAACTCATGTCACCCATTAGAGTCAGTGGTCCATTGACACACCTCTTTCACCTAGAACTACGTTTGAATCATGCATTGTTGGCGTGGTAGTCTGACCACAAGGCGCGCTACTAAGGTGACTGTCGAATACCTGAAACCCCATATCCTCTACCTAAGAAAGACCCCGTTTCATGTTGACTGCAGTGTAGTACAGTCAACCCTAAGCGGGTAATCGGATATCACCCCGGCTCTATAGACGGTGTAGGTTAGCTCAATTCGAATAGGCCCTTTGTATCTTTGCTGAGATCTCGTCGGTCGCTGACCCACAAGGGCTGATCTGACTTCCGGACTAGATGAGGTAACCGCGGTCAAACACTTCAATCCCTAATGTTAGGCAAAGCACAGACCACTCTCGAACTCATGCACTTTTGTGTCAGGTTCTCCCCGTCCCTCTAATAATGAGTATCGATTAGAAATCGGATTTTTGAAAAAGCCTTCAACAGATTCTCATCGTATTATCAATTATCTTTTATTTCACTTCCAGTCACAAGTTAATTTGCTTTTGTCATAAAATGGATCATGGCGGAAAGTAATGCTAATAATGTAGTATGAAACCTCACCTGATTAACTAGTTCACTAGCTACTAGCGGTAATAAGCCCGGATAAAGAGGGAAGGCTTGGCATAGGGCTAGCAATCCTACCCCGTAAAACAAATCCAACCGCCAAAGAAACTTCAAAGCACAAACAAAATATAAAAAATAAAAACAAAATTATTCCTCGCTGGGATCGGAGAGACGAAATGACGCCGGTTGGTGAAAGCCTTCAGGAAGCCATTTGGCCTATGTGTCTTCTCTCCCTCGATGAAAGCGAAAGTAAGGATGGGGACATGGAATGTCTGCACCATGTTTGAAGCTGACCGACAAGGCCACCCAGATTGCAAAAGAGATGAAAAGGTATGGCATTGAAGTGTTAGGAATCTGCGAAAGCAGATGAAATGGAAGTGGACTCTCCAAACTGTCAACTGGAGATTCAATAATCTACTCCAGTATTGTCACCCAGACGACAACCACGAGCACACTAAGGGAGTGGCTATCATGATGTCCCCAACAGTATCGAAGGCTCTCATGCAGTGGGAACCAATCTCCTCCAGCATCAGGATCATGACAGCAACATTCAAATCAAAAGGAAAGAAAGTTACAATCATACAATGCTACGCATCTACAAATAATGCAGATCAAGAGAAAAAGGAGGAGTTCTACAGACAACTGTAATCAGTAACAGACAAGACCCCACTCCAGATGGCGACATCAGAATTCTAATGGGTGACATGAACGCCAAACTGGGAACAGACAACACAGGAAGAGAGTCAATCATGGGTTGAGAGGCACTCGGCGAAATGAACGAGAATGAAGAATTGTTTGCGGACCTCTGCGTATTTAATGACTTGGTGATTGGAGGCAGTGTATACAAACACAAGGATATTCACAAAGCGACATGGAGTTGATGTCACCAGACACCAGGATACACTAAAAATCAGATCGACTTTATTTAAATCTCAAGAAAGTGGAGAGGCAGCCTACTGGACACAAGGTCAAGAAGAGGAGCAGATGAAGGCTCACATCACTCACTATCTAGTGCAAGGAACCTTCCAAATCAAGTTGAAAGCCTTCAAATTAGTTGTTGATAGACCACAGTTCAAGTTCAACACCCAGAACAGAAAGTGAAGGACAAAACTACAGAGGATATCTTCACGTCAACCATTAGGACAAAATGGGAGACATTAAGCAACATCCCTGAAGAAGGCTATGTGGAAGAACACTGGAACTGTTTGAAAGAGACGTGGGAGAAAACCTGTATAACCGTATTAGGAAGGAAGAAGAAAGAAGATAAGGAATGGATCTCGACGGACACATGGAAGCTGACAGAGGAGAAGAGGATGGTGAAGCAGCAGATGACCCAGTGGATTGTAGGGATGAACAACGAAAAGAGGAACTGAAAACAACGTATAAAACCCTGGACAAAGAAGTGAAGAAGAGTGCACGGAAAGACAAAAGGCACTTCTACGATACACTGGCAAGTGAACTAGAACAGGGTGCAAGTAGGAGAGACCTGACAACATTATATCAAATAACTTGGTTACCATCTACGAAGAGATCAACTCAGATGAAACGAATGAAGGATAGTGAAGGGAACCTAGTTGCCAAAGAGGAGAGACAAAGGAAACGATGGACTGACCACTTCAAAGAACTCTTGAATCGACCACCATCACCTGCTACTCTACGAAAAATACCAGTGAATACAGGCCCTCCGAGAAAAGCCGAAGTCCTGAATGCTATAACACTGCTGAAATTCGAGTAAGCAGCAGGACCAGATGGCATTCATTCTTTATACTGGGTGATGATTGAAGGTGAAATAAGAAACCTGGACTGCAACCGGAATCCTGCCAGTGACCACTGGGTTGAAATCCGGACGCGGTCCAGATTTTAATCTCACCTTCAATCATTATCAAGCATAAATACTAGTCTACCAAACTACGGCTATCTCACGTAGTCAAATGATAAACAATCATTCCTGTAAGTAGCTTTTTTCCTGCATCGTTAGTTTCGGTGCGTCTATTGCATTGGCATGTTATGGTGCCAAATATCTTTTCTGATAATTATATTGTATTCTTTATTCTTCAAAAATGTAGAAAAAGCCTTTCTGAACATCCTCCAATTCTGCTACAGTTAAAGTTGTAAACTAGTATTCTCACTTGCAAATATCCACTAGAATTTGTGCAGCATGCAATGTGAATGTACTCAAGAATTCAACATAATTATTTATAGCGAACTCACTATTAGTCTCCTTATTACATGAAAAGTATACAGATAGAATTTCAGTGGTTCACATGAATTTCAGACATTGGTTCCATGAATTAGTAACAACTGATAAGTTTGAGATGCAATTAGAAAAGTGTAATACGTAATGTTTAGAGCATTGCGACGGTGCATACACAATGCAATTCTTAATCAAAGTACAGCCATTTATTTGACATATGGTATATGGGAAATCGAAGAATATTTATGCCCAATAAATAAAAGGCTACGTCTTGTATTAACACTGACGTCCAACTACTCTCCACAAAGTTGTCAACCAAACGTTGGATTTGGAACCATGTACTGCAATGCATCACTTCGACGCACTACATTCGTCTACTTCAACTAAAGCTGTGCTTCTAGGTAGGTGGTGGCTCAGCATACGAAACACATATCTAAGCCACCACCTTCACATCTATATCAACTGGTTTACGTTCCTTTTCTAGCACTCTATGTCTAACCGTCACATTCTTCAAATGGTGGTTGTACGATACCATCAATGTTGCGAAGGAATTCATGATCAAAAACGTCAGCCTTTTCGTATCAACTCTCCATGACAGTATCTCACAGTTGTACAATAAAACAAAGCTGATTGTTACGCATCTTTTCATAGGTAGTTGGATGTTTCACCGTAGGTTGGCGAATGCCAAACGAACCTTTTATATTTGAGCTGATATTTAGCCGCCGAAAAAGCCATTGGTGTTGACGTACCATCTCAAGTACGGGAAGTGGTCAGAGTATTTCACCACTTCACTTCGTACCCTTAAACCAGGAAACAGAATAGACCAGTCTTAAAGCGTCACTTTATATTTTGCAGGTGCGAAACGCATGCCAAATACGCCTATCCTTTTACCTGAGGTGTTTAGAATACCCTGTATTTTGTCAGCATCTTCGCCTAGTGGAACGATGCTGTCTGTGTACTGTAAATCAACCAAATGCCTTGCATGAAGAAAGTCTATCCGTCGGGATTCAAAGGTTCTCAGGTTAGTAACCTTGAGTGCCTTTTTTTCAGAGTTAAACAGAAGTGGCGACAGTAGTCATCCTTGTTAAGCACCTGGTTATCCGTCAGTTTTTACTGACGATCTTTAATCATTGACTCCTAACGTTTTTAGTACGTCAGCCAAACGAAAATTGTCTTGAAAATTGATTTCTTCAAGGGCTGAAGAATTCACGTGACAGAGTAGAATAAATCGTGGTGTTGGGGTTATATTTATACCTGATCTGCATTTGACTCGCGAAAATCTTATGGTCATTCTTTTTTCCCTTCATCTCTTCTATTTGTTTAACATCTTTCTATGACTACTGATATTGTTTTTCATTTTTTTAAAACTCTCTTCTTGTTTACTTCCTCTATTGGTGTGCTGATGTGACAACTTGCACCAATGTGTATATAACGGGGCTATGCAAGTGTATTGGTTGTTCACATTATTATAGCTGAATAAAAAAAACCGAGCTATATTCATTTCTGAAGTGAATTTAAAGTAGTCTTACAGTAGTGTTGCTTGCATCCATTCAGTAGGTGAATAAACACAAGTGTTGGAACTAAGTTCACGATTTACGTCAAAGTATTTTTTTTTCAGAAAATGTTATGAGCATTTGTTAACTCTGTGATATGTTAGCTAATATTATAATAACAGTATTATATGAAAACTGAAAATACCGGCAATATTGGGGCATCCTCACAGGAACCCAAGTGAAAATGGTGGTCGTCAATCCGGTCGAATCAGCGACGGGGAATTAAAAGCTTTAATATCAAAAATATACTATACCCATTACACAAGGAGTGGATATCCCGACTCACTGAGGTGGTCGATAACGCTCTGGCATTTGAAGTAACTAGTTCTGGGTTCGAGTCCCAGAAGGAACAAAATTACTCACAGGGAAGTAGGTACATCTAACTGACGGGTCCCAAATAGGACGAAACGCACGTCTTGGATTCCACTGCTAGCCACTATCCATCAATAATATCAATACAATCTTTGTCCAAAACCGAGTTAGTGTCAGTCACTGCATGAAAGGGCAACAATTTTGATGCCCGTCGAGATCAAATGACAGTAGAGGCAATAATCCGAAAGGCGAGAACCATTGATGATCATCTGGGTTGGAATTTAGGATGTACCACAACTCACTTTTCTGCTTGACTTAGTCTCACAATCTCCACACTCACGTTGATCACTAATCCTTTAGCGTACGATTTGTCGACTACTTTATATAAGCTGAAAGCAGCTGTTGCGTAAGTGGAGACCACAAGCAAACACTGATGTATTATAACCCCTTAGAAATCTACTTAACCATAAGAAATGAAGCAGTGTCAACTATGATCCGATCCAGAAATCCGTTAGCGGATATTGGTTACTAAATATTCAGACATCATGTTTCCAGAAATTACGATGATATTTTTCAAAAGCCTAACACACAATCATAATTACAAATACCGCTAGGTAAAACCTGTTGAAGGATTCAATTAATACAGGGGATTGACGTGCGCGAGGACATGGATACTCTTCGAAAGCTTATACCGATCTCATGGCCTAAAGCAGTAGGAAATATCAAACATAATACATATGCATACAATGGTTATTACGAATTTTTTGAAAGAATTACAGCGTCTAGTCTGATTTAATCATAAAGACGAAATTGTTTTTCTCAATATTATTTTTAAACTCGATTGTGCAATCTCAAGCATAAAGGGAATGGGCTGTAGATCAGAAAGTGCGCTCCTCGCATAGTTTCCGGTAAACAGCCATCCATGTGCAGTTTAACTGAATGGATCTGTAAGAACTAGTTAGGATCGTGAAACTAGGCGATGCCTACACCTACGCACCCACCGACTGTAGCTCGGATGATGCAGAGGATGGATTCTATGAGCTGTCAACTTTGCTACAGAAAGCGAAACGTCCAGATGCAGGCAAAATGACAGGTGATTTTAACGCTTAAGTAGGGAAGTTGAGCCAATCGAAAGGCATCTAGCAGGTATTTACGGAATTCCGTGCCAACGAAGCAACAACGGTGATCGTCTGTTGCAGTTTTGTTCTCACAATCAATTGTTTCTGGCCAGTACTAAATTTAGGCGTAGGGAGAGAAAACGTCTCACATGGTGTCCACCGTCAGCAAACCAACGATGAACACGGATCACATTGTGATATTCAAACGTTAGAGAGAGCTGGTGGGAGACTGGTCTTTCTGGAGTACCAGTATGAATTCCAATCATGTACTAACTAGTTTGGGCTTGTGTGTGTCTGCGCCTCACTGACCGCGGTAGGCAGTGAGGTCCAACTGTGCTCGATTTGCAGATGAGGATGCCAAGTATGTACTCAGAGAAGAGTCAGTTAAGCATTTGTCCGAAATAGACAGCAATGCTCATCCAGAGGAAACTTGGCGTGCTATTAGGTAATTCTGTTTTACAAACACCAGTTGAGACAGTCGGTAACCTAAACCCGAAGGTTAACAAATGTCATTACATTTCTGTAACGTCATCCAAACTGATTGATGCGGAAATCTGATTTCAGCTGGCTCTGACCACGATGAAGAGCGAAAGCAACCTAAATGTAGGTTGACCAAGAGTCAACACGTTGGTCGCAAGCAAATGTGAGTAGCGAAAGCGAGAGAGATAGAGAAGACAGCAGCAAAGGTAAAAGATGAGCCTAGGTCTTCTTTGAAGGTAATGATGAACACTGTATGGCAACCATATCTTGGCATGCAGTTTACCATTCTGGGGATTTCATTAAAGGGTTAGTGAACTACCATTTCTACAAAGTAATGATATGTAAGATTCACGTTTATCACTATGCTACTATGCTATACTACAGGTATTATAACTTCCAAATTCTCCGGACCATTAATTTCTCAACGTAAATTGAAGGTTTCATGGATGCTACTACAAAGTCCTACTTCCAGGACATCCGCGGTAAGGTAGTTAGGCGTTTGAAGCCAAAAGCCTTCATAAATTCTATGGTAGATGTTATACACATTTATTTAGGTCACCGCTAAAAACGTTTTCTGAATTATTTCATCTTTTATTTACAGAGGTCTACTTTGAGCAATACGTATGACCAACCCGAATCGATACGCTGACTTCTAAAATTTCAATTTCATTTGATGACTAAATCATTGTTGGCATCCACACCATAAACCTTTTTTTCCGCAATGTCCGCGATACTGGAGATGAAAACGAATGATAACCTACAATTGTAAAACAATTTTTCATAAATATTCTCAACAAATATGTATACCCTCTCACAACGGGTAGTTTTTCCATTTTCAATAAATCACTAAAGTGTAAGTAGATAAGGCAACTAGTGCGTTAATAATACGGAAATAATCTGTAAATTGTGCTGATACAACGCGATTACTAGTTACTGTGGTTGAGGTATGCAACTGAAAGAAATAGTGGTATCCACCAGTCAAATTTGCGCAGGTTGATCACATCGGGCTCACCAGCTGGACTAAACTAGTTTAGTCCGTTAGCACAACTATCGGTTCTAATGGATACGCGATGGAGATAATAGGTTCAATTCGTGTATACAATAGGCCCAGTTCCCGTTGTTAGTAATTCGATGAACAACGACGCGTATTGAAAAGACCAAAATAAGAATAATGGGAACGATGTTTTTTAAGCACACCTTGATCAGCAAATCTAAAACCTAAAGAAGCGCGAATTGTAAAAGGGTTGAAGAAAGTGAGTGTAAAGTTCTCAAACATTCTTGACCCAGACAAGCATCTCAAAAATGTACAGTCCAAAAATTAGATGATATGTTCAAGGGAACAAATTGAGGTTACGACATGAGCCTCCGCCTAGAACATGGGTATTATTGGTAGTGTCTATGTTCGATAATTAACGTAACAATCATAATACAGAAATAAGATTTGGAGTATTATCAATAGGGATATTGCAAGTTGATGTGTATACACAAAAACTACATGGCAAAGTGAATGGGAATTATGGAAGATAAAATAATATGTAGTTAATCCCAACAAAATGTATATGGTTACAAATAATAAATGAAATAACATAATATTCATGGTACAAATATATGTGTAGATAAAAAAAAATGGTTTAATAGTATAAATCGTAAAATGTTTACTAAATTGAAATGAATATTAAGAATTTATAGCAAGTACATGTATATATGATTTTCCTTTCAAAAAACGACATGCAACTGTTTGTGAAGACGTTTAACGTACAACTTGAGACTAATTATTGTACGGATAAAAGAAACAAGTTCAAAGGTTTAAAAAATGTGCTGTAATTGGAATCCGTGGGGCTTTGTTAATATAAAAAATGTTCACTGTATTTAAAAAAAATTTAATGTATATCAACAATAAATGAATGAAGGACGGAGAGTGAAGGGATTGGAAGTGAATTGTTTCTAAAAATCGTTTAGGCCAATGAACTCTCCTTCCTGATTTCGTGCGGTTTTCTGTGTTAGAGGACCGCAGCTTTCCACTTTTTTCATTTGTAGGCGTTTTTATTTCTGACTGTTTGTTTTCGTGATCGACAGGTTCCATGAATTCCGAAACAGATTCTAAAAAAGCTGTTTGAGTCTGTCGACGCTAACCATTTCATGTCTACCGGAGAGGTCTATGATAAATACGTTGTCTGTACTCCTGATAACACGGTAAGGTGCGTCGTAAGGAGGTTGTAACGGTTTGCGAACCCCATCTTGCCTGACAAATACGTGAGTACAGTCTTGAATTGTCATGTTTAGCTGATAAGGCCCTAGTCAACGCCTTGTGGTCTGTGAAAACTGTAAAAGTAATACCCTCTAACATATGCTTTAGGTGTTTAATAGCTAGATATACAGCTAGCAACTCTACCAAATCTGCTGTAACGACACTGAGTTGGGTTCAAACGTTTTGAAAAGAATGCTAGCGGTTGCCACTCTCCATTTAACTTCTGTTGTAATACTTCTCCAACAGCAGTATTGGAGGCGTCTTTCATGAGTGATAATGGAGTGTGCACGTCTCTCCTGAAGAGAATGTTCGTTTCGTTAAGGAGTTGCTCTGCTTTTTCAAATGACTGAATTGATTCCGCTGACATGTAGAGAGAGTGGGAACGTCCACGTAGACAATCGGTTAATGGTTGTAAAACAGAGGCACAGTTAGAAATGAAACGACGGTAGAAGTTCACTAGCCCTAGGAAACGGCGTAGTTTCTTAAATGAGCGGGTAATCTTTTACAACTTTCACTGCATCTGGAACTGGTTTTATACCTTGTTTACCGGTTAAATGTCCCAGGAATTTCAATGAGCTTTTACGAAATTCGCATGAATCAAGATTTATGTTAAAGCCATGCTCACTTAACCGTTCATATAACGTCTCCAGGTGTGACAAGTGTTCCTGCTCGTCTTTGCTGGCCACTAGCAGATCATCTACATAAGCATATACAAAGGAGAAACCATGCATGCATGACCTGATCAATAAAACTTTGAAACGTCTGAGAAGCATCCACCAAGCCGAATGGCATGCGCACGAACTCGTACAATCCAAAGGGTGGGGTGATTGCTGTTTTCGGGATATCCTCAGGATTTATCGGTATTTGATAGTACGCTCCGATAAGATCTATCTTAGAGAAAATATTTGCATTAGACAAGTTACTGACGAAATCACGAAGGTGTTGGAGCGGATATCCGTTTGGTATGGTTTGGCTGCTAAGAGCCCTGTAATCGCAACAGGGATGGACATCTGAATTCTTTTTTTGGCACCACATATAAGGGTGATGCCCAAGAGATACTGGAAGGGCGTAGCCAGCGGTTTGAGCTTTCGCCTGGAGAAATGCAAGGTGATGTATCTTTGCGCACCAGAAGCGATGAAAACCAGTTACACCATTAATGAGCGCGCAATCACCAGGGTATCCGCAGAGAAGGACCCTAGATTAAACTTCTCTGACGCAGTGGATGCTAGTGTCAACTATAAGGGAGTGGCAGCAAAGGTAAACTCCATTACGTACTTTCTAAAAAGGCGTCTTAGAGTGCTAACCGTAGGACGATTCCTTATAGTATTTAAAACCTGTGCTAGACCACATCCGGGGGTGTCCAACACGATAGCCTCCACTCTACCAAAGAGATACGTGAGTAACCTCTGGACAACTCGAAGAGCGATAAGGTCGGTTGTAGGAGTAACAGGCAAAACATATGTGCTACACCTTAGACAAGTCAACCTATTCACATTAATCTGTCCAAGAAAAAGTGGCGACCGAGTACATTCAATCACTCACCGAATGGACCACCCCAACAGGTTAACATTATTAATTCAAAGCCGACAGTCTCGTGGGCAAGTCACACGCATACCCTACCAAAGGTCAAAAACGGAATTGGGATCTTACTTCGCACACGGTGTGTGCTTTATGGAACGCTCTGCCAAAGGAAGTTATCACAGCTACATCAGTTGACTCCTTCAAATGACTTCTGGATAAGTACGTGAGCACAAATGACTAATCACGAACACTCAACGTTGCAACTGCAGGTACGTGCATCCACCCATGTTTCCCAACCCTAGTATCGGCAATAAGATACATCTCTCCTCCATATTAGTACCAGCTGTTACTAGTTATTGCTAGCACTCGCTTTCTAAGCAATGCTTAATACTTACTTACGAGTGCTTACAAAAACAGGGGTTGCGAAAGGTTGGTCGGTCTTATCAGCAGCACGGCTGTGGTGTATCAGTGCTCCACCAGACAAGCAAACCTACAGTTTGCGAAAGGAGACTTTCATACAGACAATCATTATTGTAGCGTCCAAAAACAAAAACCTAACAGCGTGGAAAACCTTACGTGGTGCTGGTTTCACAATACCTACGGGGACGAAGCCAGAAAACACTGGAAGCCATGCAGTTTCAACATGGACACAAACTTGGGGAACTGTCATGCCAGCACGCATTCACGGAAACTGTAGCCGGTGGAAAAAGCCGTTTGCTTTACATCACCGATGTAAATACGAAAGTTTGCTACCTCGTCGACACTGGTGCAGAAGCTGGCCTTTCTCCCTCACCGACGAAAGCACGTTATCATGACCCACCTTCTAATCTTCAAGCAGCTAACCTCAAGGTGATCGCAAATTTGGGAGACGGTATACCTACCTCAACTCAGGTTTACATAAACCTATTCCCTGGATTTTCCTCCTGGCTGATGATTCCATGCCCATCATTGGCACAGATTTGTTGAACCACTACGATCTACTTGTAGATGCTTGTCGTCGATGACTGATAGATAACAACATAAGGCTATTTATTGGCGGCACCACCCACGTAGGTTTAGCCATCGTTAGAACTAAATAGTCAGGCGATGTGTCCTATCAGGCAGTGTTAGAGAAATATCCAGAGTTACAACAACCGACGCATACTCTTCCGTGCAATGTTATGCATCACATCACAACAACAGGTCCACCTGTGGCATCCAAAGCATGCCGTCTTGCCTCTGATAAGCTCAAAACAGCGAAGAGTGGATCGGACCACGTGCTCGAACTGGACCATTAAACCCTTGGGCATCACCATTGGATATGATTTACAACGAAGATAGCCCAATTGTCGAGATTCTTGGCATGTTTGGTAATACACACACAACAAGGAACACGATCAGTCGCAGTACATTCGTAACTTACGTTACATTTTTGCAGCTATTCTCAGTTTATCGTTACGTTGTTTTTCGCAGTTGTTTTACACTCTTGTTCACCAATAGCGTTCACATAGCACAGGATTTCACACCCTTTTGCTTTTGAATCGTCCTGTAGCATTTTATTTCACAGTATTATATTGAGATATGTAACAACTCACTAGACATTTTTTGTTTAGTTGTATTGATAAAAAGGTTTTGCTCGCTCGTTGATCAACACAACGTCCTGATGTATACTTCGCGTTAACTCCTGATATTTACACTGTCTCACGCAGGTGGATCAGCAGTTCGGGAATTATAAATAGACGCTAGTGTATCTGGACAAGTATATAAATTTGGAGTCATATTTCAGAGCTCGATAGTCCTTGTGGCCTAAGCAAGCTGTTGTTCATGTATTCATAACTGGTCACTGGCACGAACCTTCTCCGTGCTACTTACCATATCCAAGTGATAACAGTTCTCTGACCTCACCCTAACGGAAAGAAGTAACGTTAAACTATGGGTCAAAACTCAAATAAACGCTCCTTTAAAAGCCCCAGCGAAATCCATAGTAGTGAAAAGCCTACTCTTAATCTGCTTTCGTTATCGAATGAAACTAATGTGAGTCCTAACAAGGTTTACATCGATACGAAATTAGGCACAACACTGATGCTAAAACTGACAAATGTTTTAACGAGAAGCTCGATAATTGGCCCAACAACTGAGGACTATCTATGTTTTAAAACAACCGTAGATAGCATTAGTGCACAGATGAAAGCTGTAATCGATCTTTCAGGTGTTGTACGGACGGTTGGATCTGAATTGGTAATTCTCAGTAAGGAACTCTCAACTGTTTCCGGGCTTAAAGAAACAACCCAAGGCCTACAACTGCAAGTGAACGAACTCCGCTCTAAGATCCTCCAAATTGATTCCATTCCAGTCAACATAGCGGATATAGTACGAGATATGCAGGACGTTGCACCTTTTAAGCTGCTGACCACCAAATTTAACACGATCCTCGCAGACACTGGAAGCAAAGTCCAGACTGAACCTGATGCCGTGCTAAAGGTAGAGAATGTAATGAATTACATCTCTTTCGAAGTCATAAAGCGCATAGCAACTGGCCAGGGAGCAATTGTATACAATGTCTCAGATAAAATGACTAAAAATACCGTAAAGGAAGTACTTCTTAACGCTGCTAACATGTTAGATGTTCCATGCAGTTGCTTTAGGCTCTCCAAGAAACGCCAGAAATGCTGCTGCTCAGTTCTATTTCGTTCTGACAGTCAACAAAGGGGTACACGATTTACCAGTTCTTGTGACACTATCATTCTCACAACTAAACTCAGGAACATTAAGATAGTATCAGAAAAGACTGTTAACCAACGGCGAACCTACATAAGTAATATAAGTTCACAACCTACACTACCCAAAAGCAGATGTTCTCCAGCTACCGATTGCCAAAATGCCTTGAATACCCAAAAACCGCATCCCAAATCATTCTGCTGACACCTACTAGTTCCAGTGCTGACTCTGTATGCAGTGGTGATAAAACTGCTGACCTTGACAAATCTAGCTCTCAACCTGATATGCAAGGGCAGTCATTGTCAAAACTGAAAACCAAATATCGCAAACAACCTACCCTGCACAAGCAGAACAATAGGGTTCAAGGTTATGCTGAAGCTAAGATGCCGAATACCCCAAAGACAAACTGCGAGGAATCCCGCTCACATGATCGCTTTAAACGGGCTCATAACCCAGGCACGCAGAAAACAAACAAAATAGTATGAGGCCATATCAGCATATGAATAGCAGGCAAACTCGAGCGAACCTCTTACGCAGAAAATGTACATTCCAAGCCTATGTTTGAAAATACAAATTGCGCAGTAGGTAGTTTTCCATACGCACATCCAGGACCGTACATAAATGAACACATGGTCTACTACCCACCAAATCACCCTTCTCAAGTATGCTATTCCCCATACACACTGAACACCAACGTCTATGATTGGGATACTACTTATGACCAACCATACTTGTCTAACCTGTATGATCATAACTTTTTGGGAAACAGGCAATACGATGGGCTAGCTAGGCTAAGCTCAACTCGCCAACGTATAAAAAAGGCTCCACTCGTCTGGCGTGCCTGTCCTCAGACACAAGTGTGGCCCGAAAACAACTCTCTACCCCACATTCTTACCAAGACCTAGGTGAACTAAGTAACTTACGTGACCCCACCTGTTCATTACTAAAATCGTCTCCCTCCCTAACCATAGAAATTGTAAGTAGTGGTAAGTCGCATGGTATAGTGTCAGACAATACTCAAACATGGGCGCCCGACATACCTCTGACTCTCTTCACCGATCTTGGAGCGTTCCCTCATCCCTACTATTCATACCTTTCTATTATCCTTATTAATGCCCGGTCTGTTATAGGCAAACTGCCAATACTTAGAACAATATCGCCCCTGTTCAAACCGCCCGTTATAATAATCACGGAATCATAATATCACAGTAGCATACCAGATGACGAAGTTAGTATCGACATTTCAGATATGACCAGAGCGATAAGAAAGGAGGTGGGTGTTTAAAGTACTTTCCAAACACCCTAAATGTATTCAGGCCGGAAAATGTGTTGCTAAGTAAAATTAAAGACTTCTCACTGGTCACAGTGCACTGCAAAGATGTAGCGGTACCACTTGGTTGCATATACAGAGCACCTAAGATGTTCTCTGAAGATGAGTCCCTACTCAACAGTGCTCTTGAACACGCGTCCTCCCTTCAATATGATCACAAGATTGTATGTGGAAACTTTAATCTACCGGAAATTAAATGGGACATGTAAACCTGCCCCGCTAGATATGATACTTTCCTTAGTACGTTGGATATACTCGGATGGAAACAATTTGTCACTAATCCGACAAGGGGTGAGAACGTGCTTGACCTAGTTACATGTCAAGATATTCGTCCTTTTTCAACATGCGTCAGCCCACAGTTCCCAGGAAGCGACCACAAAGTGGTACTGTGTGCAATATCACTCACTTCTGCAGCCGGTACTACACATATTGCCTCACCCTCTCACAATCCAAGTACAGAAATTATAATAAGACAGACTGGGATCTAGCTTGTTCTTTGATTGCAAGTAGTGAATGGGGAACATACTTCAACACGGTTGACCTAGAACTGGCATTAGGTATACTATATTCTAATTTCTACGCCTGCATTGATATTATAGCCCCTCTGAAAAATCAAAAAATTCAGCGTCAGAAAAGCCTTTTGTATCCCAGAATGCTCGTCGAAAACTGCACAAACATCCAACAAATTACTTCAAGTACCATGACTTTGAAGCGCTTAGATCTCTTCTTAATGTCCTTAGTTTCATTCGTAATTATCAGGAGCCGATAGCAAAAAGTGATGAAACCACTGCACTAGCTAGCTCCTTCAAAATATATGCCCCCGTCGGACTTCTTAAGAAGCGAACCAACCTGTCGGAGCATAATATTCCTTTCCCCACTCACGATGGTAAGGTTTATAACAGGCCAGAAGAAATAAGTGAATTATTCAATAACGTGTTCACTGCCGGCTACTGACCGTCAGGAATCTCCACTAATAATGTGGACTTAGTCAAAATTAGCCGCCAGTTCTCGCCTACTACACTGGAACCTACTGAGTTCAAATGTGCTAACCCTAACAGAGCCATTAAAACACTTAAGTTCTCTAGAAGCACAGGTATTGAACCAATAGCCGCATACTTCCTTAAAAATGCGGGTCCTGACATCTCGTTGTTACTACTTTGACTGTACTCCATACCACAGAGACTTCTACATACCCCGATATATGGAGGATGCCTTCATAATACCCAGACAAAAGTCCGGTCCAAAAGCTGAAGATGATAACTGCAGATCTATGAATATCAGGCCAGTTGTGTCTAGAAATATGGAGAAAGTAGTCAAAGATATTCTCCAACACATGCTCAACGATAGTGTTGTCACATCTAGTCAGCATGGATTCTTGAAGTCACAATCGCGTATGACCTGTCGTCTCGATTTCTCCAACTTCTTAACCGCTAGCCGTGATCGACGTAAGCTAGTCCCTGTCCTTTATTTTGATATCTTCAAGGAATTTGCCGCACGAACCATCCAATACTTATCCAGCTACAAGCCCTTAGACTTGTTAACCCCTTACTAGCCTGGATTAAACCTTTCCTTTGTAATCGTACACAAACTATTGCTATACACAACTCTCGTCCAACCCCGGTTAAGATACTAGTCTACTTCAGTGAGCGTCCGTATAGACGACAAACTTAAGATTGAGAGTGTGCCAAGGTGCTTTACATACGGACTACTTGGTTCCGAATGTGGTCAGGATTATGCATCTCGGTGTACGTCGCTTAATCTGCAACCACTTTGAATGAGACGTCTTAAGACTAACCTTATATTTTTCTTCAAGATTTTACAAAAACTAACTAGTGAGGAAGTCCATCTCACATCTGAAGGTTGCTAGCCTTCGCAATCAAGCCTACAGTGTTGAAATGAAATCTTTTGGAACATCCCTCCGAGCTAACTTCTTCCCAATTAAATACTCGAAAATATAGAACCATCCTCCTGTTGACATCAGAGCTTCCAGCTCAACTATCGAGTTTAGTCGTATGTTAGAAAGATCCCTATCCTCCGGCAAACTCCCCAACATACAGAGCGAATCACAACTATGTCTCACAAGGCTCAGTATAACAGGCTCCTTAAATGTATGAGGTGACATACCCTGATCGGTAAATCCACACTCTTCCCTATTACATCCCAGGGACAATTAGGACTACTTCATTAGTTAATTTGTTCATCTATACCTTCCACTTGTTAGCATCACCAATGGAGACATCCGCAGATGTAGCCCCTCGAAAATGGCACTTCTAAAACACGATGAACAGCATATTTTTAATAGGAATATAAACATGGACCCTAGGACTACACATTTAATAGTAGGCGTGACACCATGTACACAAGTTTAAATTTACATATAATTAACTTCCTTGTCCCTTGGTACCCTGCTCTCCGTTTTCTCTACTCTTATTATAAATAGAATCTTGGAGACCTGCAATTACATTGGAATTCCGATACTTTACCTGTACTACTCTTAAATATCACTGCATCTTTCTTCAATCAGCTCCTATGCAATCGTGCGATCTGTGATGGACATCTTTATGGCATCACACGAAGATACCTCCAAGAAGCTTTTTGACATTTTCATGTTTCATTGACTGGCGCCATTTCGTCCACTGGAGCTGTAAGCAGCACACAAAAATGCAGGAAAATACTTACAACTTCATCTACAGAAACGGATTCTTTCAATCGACCTCCAAACTCAAGGGAATGTCGCAAACGGTCACAGAACTGTTGAGCACAAGGTAGAGCAACATGGCGGCTACTGTGGACATGTGTCGAATTTAGCATGAACAGACAAACTTTTCTCTTTCCTTCAGACCGCGGATTTCCACTACCTGGAATGAAGAGATGATGAAGAATTTTTTGTAAAAGAAAATATTACCGGAGATTTTCCACCACTAACTGTTATAACCGTATCTGTAAAAATGATATGCACCTGTAAATTCTTGAATAAATTATTACTATAATGTTGATTGGTCCGTAATTGCCAACGCTCGTCTTGGTTCCTGACTTATGTTATGGTAGTTTATAGGCAGTTTTTCACTTGTCAGGATTTGTCCCAGAGTCTAATGAAAGGGTAAGCATTTTGAGTATAAAACTGCCATATCCATGCGAGCCTTTCAATAAGCTATTGACGATATCTTGTCTGTCCCGCAGCTTACATTTGTTTTTAGGGTTTCAATTGCATCGTTAATGTTACTCACGCTGAGTTCTATGCTACCCACCGTACTGCTACTTTTA
This sequence comes from Heterobilharzia americana, assembly GCA_944470555.2. Lineage (NCBI taxonomy): Eukaryota > Metazoa > Platyhelminthes > Trematoda > Strigeidida > Schistosomatidae > Heterobilharzia > Heterobilharzia americana. The sequence goes on from OX104134.1 coordinate 46,668,761, forward strand.
CTGGTTATCTCGATATCTGGAGCTAGGGGCATGTTAGCACTATTAAGAGACCACTAACTGAGAAGTTCACAAATCACCTGTGGATCATAGTAACCTATACCTTTATGCTCTAGATAGTTTATCAAAAAGTATTTTGCATTTTTTCGCTTCGGCAGGATGCTGCAAAGGTTTTGTGTTTTGGAGACTCTGTCAAGGGCCCTACGCTCTTCAGCCAGTGCTTTCTTTGAATGTCTTTCTTGAAGTGAACGGAATGTTGCATGTATCTGATTCAGTACATGGAATTCTTTCAAAAAGCACTTTTTCTTAGTCTTCTCGGTTTGTGTCGAGTTTTTTTATCCATACATAAAGTTGTTTCCAGGCCGAGCTTAGTGGGTGCAACTGTCTCCTGAGCGGAACTAATAATCTTGTAAAATTCTTCAAGGGTTTGAGACAGATTATCGCTAGCGAAAAAGTCTTCCTGATTCGAGCATCCTATAAGTGTCTGGAGGAGCTCCCAGTCAGCATTCTTGATGCCCTTGTATAGGTAGTATTTCGGTGTTATTTCATGTGCACCCTCGAGAGCTACTAGAAGTGGTAGAGTGGAAAGCAATATGCTATGATCGCCGTTTATAAATGTTTCTCCTACCTGTGCTGTCAGTGACGAAGTATCAGGTCAAGAGTGCAATTGTTTCGCGTGGGGGGTGCACTTGTTGCTGCCGATTGCTTGTGTCAATGGCTGCTAGGAGTTTGCTATAATATGTTATAATCCCTGGATCGCTGCCAGCGTGCTCGAATGTTTCGCAGATGATCTAATCAACTGCTGTGGAAGTGTTTGGTGCCCTATACAAACATCCGATGAGGAGATTGAGTTCACTGATAGTTGCGCTTATCCATGCGCATTCTGGAGTTTTATCTAGTTCAGGATTTGAATAGGTATCAGTAATAATAGCTCTTGACGCATAGATAAGACATCTACCTCCTTTTATATAGGCTCTGTCCTGTCTGTATACTCTGCATCCGTCGATTGTGTGCGTCTGGAGTTAGCCAGGACTCTGTAACCAGAACCAGTGTCGGTTTTTGAAGATTACTAGGGTTCGAAGGGCTGACATCTTACTTACTATGCATCTTGCGTTTATGACTAGCGCTGTTAGATGCAGGGGGTATTTGGAGGATAAAGGGAGAGAAGTGAGGTTATTGCTTAATAATGCTTCATCAGTGTGCTGATATATATCTCAGTTTTCCCCACTCCGTTTCGAGCTGTGCTGCGCATGACTGGAGGGTGTTCTGCTTGTTGCTGTCACTGGTAAATATGATAAGCGGAGGTGGCGCCGTTCGGCATATACCTTATTCTAGGCTTTGCTACCTGTTGTGCTGTCATCATGGATGCAGCGAATGAGTTTCGGCGGTAGGAGAGGCGGTCGTGGAAAAAAATAGGCTGTATATCTGTGCTGTCAGGGATGTAGTATTTTGAGACCAAGGATGGCTCATCTGTGGGTTGTGCACAGTGAAAAGTCCACTATTTGCATTCTCGTTAAATAAATATATAAATAAATTTTTATTCTCACATTAGTAATTAACATGAGAGAAGCCACCTTACAGGTATCATCACATTGATTTATGTCAAAAAATCTACAAGATTTTACTGGTCCTGAATAGTACAGAGGAGAGGTCGTTTAACTCCATCAAAAACATCAGATCGCGGCTACAGGACAAAGAAAATACCACTTTCAGCATATGCAGTGAAAGTGAAGATAGTAAAAATTCCTATTCCCATTCAATGGATTTAGCATGACAGATACCAGTTCACAAGCACCGTCAAAATGATGGTTTTGAAAGTTTACAGAATAATGCCGGGAATTATATAACTCACAAAGGAAAATATTGATGTGCATAAACTTATCAAAACTTGCTGCAGATCAAGAGACGGGTTTGGATTTCCAGCCGTCATTACACAGATAGGCTCCGCCATCAACCACAAAAGCGCACAATGCTCGAAGTTTGCGCTATAACCAGACGACGCTGTTAGTCCATTTGCATAGTTTCTTATTTAGTAATATAAACATCCACTCACTAGAAAGTTCTTCAGTCCTCAGCTCTGCTAACCACAAAGGGCCTATTTATACGATCTGGAATATCAGTAAGTATCCACAGTTATATAACCAAGGCGAGTGTCTAAATCCATGCATTTCCAGTTCACCATGTGGCTCAAAGGTAGTATACATCAATTCCATTGGGAGTACTTCTAGTAGTAGATGAAGGTAAACATTGGGACGGTTAATGGTCCAAACGGCAGCAATTACATATGGAGATCAGGCATCGTTCATATTAACGTAAGCGGCATCACTCGGGAGGTGCATTTGATACATGGTAACTTTTACTTAAAAGGATCGATTGATGCAGAGTACTATAGAACATGTAGTGTGGAATTTCTGCAGGTAAGTCATATTCCGAGCCAAAAGGTAGATTGGTCTCTCGTTTGATCATTTGTTCATAATATTTGTGCCACTATGGCTGTTGGGAAACTTTAGACGGTTCGTCGCATTACGAATCCTGACCAGCTGATGATTTGATCGTGAAGATGTTTCAGAAACCGCGAAAGATTGGGAGCAGTCCAATAATTCGTGGAGTTGAACAGTAGGTATTATTTCCACTTAGTAGGTGTGTCCAGATTGAAATTCAGCACTGAATGTCATCATCGAGCTGTTGCTGTAAAGTAAAAAACAAAGAAGAAGCACGAGCAGATGTGGGAAAGGGAGTTATCACTCAGACCAGCTTGCAAAAGAGAGAAGTTCCTATACTTTTAGACCTATCCGAACTTTATGTACATTTTCATGTATGCATGTGTGACTAACCACGTAGTTTTTCTATTATAAGATTCTCAACACTTTTCTGTCTGGGGTGTATTGCATCAGCTTTGAGGGTGAACCAGTGCACGTGAGTTCATTATGGTGAGGAGGGGAACCAGTGTTCACACCCTTATAAGCAATCGTCAACCCATAAGCGTAGGAGGAACACGAGGTCTGTAATAGCTCTGTTTCATACATTTAGAGGTCCAAGTATATCCTCATTAGCCCAGGATGCATAGATGGTGACTAATTGAGCGATAGACTTGTCGTTTATTAGTAGCCTATTAAGTGAATAACAGAAAATTGTTAACGAGCCTACTGTGTGGGTTTCTTCTGGAAGCCTGCTCCAAATGTGTGAGAATTTATTGAGGAAGAAATTATCTCGCAAGCTGGTCGTACAACGCTCGGTTTCAACCAATACTTTGTGGTTGCGCATGTTGTATGTAGACGTCACAATTAACTTAATTTGCGGGCCACGAGAGTGTAAGTGCTGGTGAAGTAACTTATAATGAAATATGAGGTTCAGTTTAAGTCTTCTCTTCCAGAGTGCTTCTAACCTAAGCATGTCATATCTGGATGCGTAGTCCAGATTAGAGTCAGCTCTTAATGTTCTGAAGGTGAAGTAACGCTGTACCCCTTCAACTTTCAGTTTATCATTTCTACGGAGGCCACTGAGAATAAACGGGCAATATTCTAAAAGTGGGTGAATGCACACTTTATAGAGTAGAACTTGTGATTCAGTGCCATGGAAGTTACGAATGATACATCACAAGAGTTTGCGTGGCATGGATCTGATATGTGCTGTTTGTTCCGAGAATGTCAAGTCTCTGGAATACCTGATGCCAAGATCTAGCACAGAAGCTAGTCTAGGTAGCTGTTTTGCGCATATCTCCAGGGTTAGATCATGGCTGTCGTTGCCGATAGTAAGCCAACCGCATTTGTCATTAATGAATTCAAGCTGCGACTCGGCACACCATGATGCAAGTTTACCTAGTTCCTGTCGGGCAGTATCCGGAGTATTACGTAGTTCATGAGAGCGACAAGTGTACACAACCTTCAAGTCATCGGCATATAAGAATGTTTGCCTTCACTGAAGCAGTTACACACTGTTGATATCAATTATGAACAATACAGGCCCAAGGACACCATCTTGTATAACTACGCTAGTTATATGTTTAGGTTCAGACTGCACGGAGTTACTTTCACGATTTGAGCACGATCACTAAGAAATGACTCTATCCAACTAAGTAGCGGGTAGCAAATACCAATTGATTGTAGCTTATCAAAGAGTACATTATGAGACACCTTATCAAATGCTTTTGATATGTCAAAGTATAGAACAATGACGACTTTACCCGCCTCACGGTTACTAGTGATGAAGTTGAAGAAATCAGTGGCAGGTAGCTCAGGACCTGTTCTTTATGAAACCGTGCTGAGACTTTTTGACTAGATTTTCTGTTATTAGGTTATCAGAGACGCTGCTTTTGATTGCTTTCTCCATAATTCTAGAGGGACTGGTGTTATGTTGATGGGTCTGTAATTATTGGTGTTCGATTTGTCTCCGGACTTATAGCGAGGCGTTATGTAGCTAGTTTTCCATTCAGTGGGGTATACGCCACTTCCCGTTGATGGGGTGAATATCTTAAGCAGAAACAGAGACATATCGTCACCACTGTTCCTGATAACAATTGAGTTTAGGTTGTCGATTTCCATACCTGTTGATAGTCGCAAGTTCATGATAGCCTCTGTGATATTATTGACAGTAAAATTCACATTGGCGCATGAACCTGTAGTGAGCAATGTGAAAGTGGTAGGGTTAAGCGTGCTAGGACTGAATTTTGTGAAGGATTCGCTAAATAGTTCACAAATTTCGAGGGGATCGTTACAGACCATTCCGTTGTGTAATGAACAAGCTATGTCTCTCGATGCTTGCAAACGTTTGTTCAAAAGGGAGGTCAAACTATGTATCCTAGACACACTTTTGAGGGCATTCAGCTCTCCACTTATTGAGTCTTGAGCACGCAAAGTCTTAATTGCTTGATAAGTATCGTAGATTGAGTGCAGCACCAGGAAGTCTTTAGAAGAATGATATAGCTTAGATAATTTTCGTAACTTGTTCCGAAATATTCGAGGGATGTATTGGTCCTCCAATATCCAATCCAATATTGATAGTGCGAGCGTAGAAAACTGGTAGTTTTTGATCTCTCGCGTCTAGTTCTTAGGGCTTGGTTCCAGTTGTTCGGTTTACTCCTGCAGTGGACGAGGAAATCCCCTCTGCTTTCTTGCTTTTAGCTTCGGTGAGGTGGATGTTTTGTGGGTTAGTAGGTTGTAATTTGTAGAGTGATTAGGGAGCTACGGGTTGCTGGGAAGTTTAGAGAACTGCCATGACTCCTGTCTGTGTAGGTACCTGAAAGAGAATAGTAAGGTAGTGGTAAAGGAATGAAGAGAGAATAAAGAAGAGAGTGAAGTAGCACCATAGAGACTCTGGGAGCTGGGTTAAGGCCGTATCGCTAACCATCCTTGCCTTTAAACAGGAGTTTGCGTAGATAGCCACTCCCCCTCCTGCTCTATGTTCCCTGTCCCTGCGGAAGAGTTCCATGCCAGCAACACGCATCTCTTCGTCGGAGATGTCCGGCGAGAGCCAGGATTCGGTGATGAATATGATGTCGTAGTGCTGATGTTCACGCAGCGTCCTCATTTTTGCTACCTTCCCTATTAGCCCCCTAACGTTGCTGTACATACATATTAGAGTGTACCTGATGAGAGGGGAGGTCTGGATGTGTATTTTCGAGGGATGAGCGCTTACGTGGTTGAATTTAGCCTCGCCAGTCCTCATAGGACTGGCATTGTTCCGTTTTTTGTGTTTTGTTCTTAACTTGGGTGGGGGCTGTAGCAGTGGTGGCTTCTTTACTTGATGTATCTAACTCACTGGTCAGCGCCTGTGTGACGACCACTGACTCCAGAGGTCTTGGTGGTTGCCGTCTCTCCTCTTGCCTTGTGGGTCTAGGCTTACTTTCACATATTGAGCCACCCATGCGATCTTTCGCATTATACCATGCGTGCAGAACGTCTGTGAGGGAGGCATATGAGTCGAACTGGACGGCAAGTAGTCTGGGATTGGGTATGGTCTTCAGGTGCGCTGGCCTTGGCAGTCTACTGACGCTGTTGGCCGGTATACTGTTGAGACCAACTTTGGTTGAGAGCCATTGCCATTGTTGGACGTCGTGAAAGTACCGATCTTTGACCGAGCTGTCACTTGGCAATTCTGGAATCCCATGTACAACTATAGTGTTGTTTCTGTTGGGATTTCCAACCGCTGACTTTCTCTCCTCCTCTCTTACTGACCATGGCTTGTCAGGCCTGGCCCGAATTTTACAGGCATTAACAACGTCCGGTTGTCGTGAGAGGAGGAGTGTGTCTTCAGCCTCTTTGGCGGTATTTAGGGACACACGTAAAGGGGGTGGCTTATCTCGGGGTGCATGGCTTCCTCGAGAAAGGCGACATAAAGTTGCAGGGAGGGGAGGGAGTCCCAGCATCTGACAGTAGTCGGTCCACATTCGGCTGTCAAATTGTTCCCTCATTGTGTCCTCATTCTTCTTCACCTTAGCCACTCTAATAGGAGCAACGTATCTAGACATGGCATTATATTTCTATAGAAAAACGAAAGTGACTCTGTTAATGAGGCTGTCATGAAGTACTCATCCCATGGGCTGCACCTGAGAAGCTTCATGAATACCTTCCAGTCTACACTTTTGTAGCTACGATGCAAGATATTTCTCATAGGTTCCCTGTTTTCCTCACGAAGAGGGGAGATTGGTAGGCAACAGAAAACCATTTTATGATCACTCAGCAAATTCACCACCAACGTACGTGGTGACTGGGACGATGTCACGGCTAAAGACTAGATCCAGCGTAGTGCTCCCACATGTGGGTGAGTGGACACATTGTTTCCATCCATGGAAATCTAAGACGGCAAGTATTTCATCACAGCGTTGGGGGCCACAACTGGTTTCCCAGTTAGCTTCAGGCTGGTTAAAGTCTCCTGCAATCAGTTTGAAGTCAGCACTGATGGATGCAGCATGGGAAAATGACTGAGCAATAAGCTCATCAGCTTCCCTTGATGGATTTTATAGTTAGCACCGTTTTCAATAACCCACATTGAGTCAGGCGGAGCATTCAATGTACAATCTTCAATCTTACTAGCTGTGACAAGGCTACATGTATAAATCAAACAACCTCCTCCACGCTTATGATCTCGGTTAGTGCGATAGAGGGCATAACCACCTATGCACAAGTCTGCATCAAGGACTGAGGTGGGGCATCATGATTCAGTGACTAATATCACTGTAGGCTTAGTTAGCAAGACTATCGTTCTCAAGTCAGAAATTTTCTTCGGCAGCGACCGTGCATTAATGAGCAGAAGTGTGAAAAGGTTATTATGACTTGTGAAGTGTTTTACAACATCGTGTACGTCTAGTTGGTTAGAGAAGTTTCCTATACATAATTCATTAGGCGATGTGCTACTTGAGCTACGGGCATGATGAGACTCAATGGTGGTGAGTGGCGATATGACCAGTGAAGTTTCATTGTGCAATGATTTACGATCACTTGCTCCTTGAGGGTGCATATACGTAGTCGATGCGCTGTTCATTCTTACTGGTGACGTACAGTGCAGTTCATGATCAGTGCAAGCCGAGGATGGTAGCTCCAGGATCGTGTTTCTGGGGGGGAAACGACCCTATGGGTGATGGGTCGTACATACTGTTCGGAGTCCCAAAAACATTTTGATGAAGCTCGAAAGTAGGGATGGTATTGGGGGAGTAATTATATACATTCCCAAAGTACTGGCGATGTAGGTTTGGGTAGGGTATATGTGACCTGTATGACATGAATGTATTTGGTATGCCACATGGCATCCTGTTTGAGCCCTGATGGCTGTGTAAACGTGATCTAGGGTACTGCCTGATGTCAGATCTCTTCAAGTTATTGTAGTGTCTCTTTCTAACAGTTGAGGTTAGGTGTGTAACATGACCTTTCGGTGGGTTTTCTTTTCGAGATGCCTTACCTCCCATACATACAATAGCGGTTTTGTCCACGATAACTATGTTAACTACGAAGTTTTCTTCGCCATCATTAGACGAAATGAGTTTTAAAATGGTCTTCTTCGGGAGCTTTGTAAGTCCAAAGTACATGTTTTTACCTGCAGATCTGTGTTTTGTGAAGTTACTATCAGCTAAAGGGTTTTTATCTATAGTTACCCTAGGGAGACTAGTGCTGATAGCTGGGGTTTCATGAGAAGTTAAACAATCCGGATTACTTAGGTCCAAGTCCACTTGGGATTGCTTTACCACCAGAGTGGTTGGCGCAATAGGATTACTGGTCATAACAGCATATTCGAATGTTTCTCATGGCATCCTTTACTTTCGTAGTTTGCATGCCTCGGAGTGGTAGGACCTTTTCTTCTTTGTTTTCTGCGCTGACAAGGAGTTTTGTCCTGTACAATTGCAACAGTTTTAAAATTACTGTTTAGTCTTATATGGTCCTGATAGTTAATGAACCTCTTAGCATCACATGAGGTGGTGATCTTGGAAAGAATGGGACAACTTATCTGTACTGCTTTCTTGCGGAAGCGTTTACGTTCACAGTGCATAGGCGTTATGCCACATGAGTTTAATAACCTTTTCTTGACGATATCTGAAACATTATATACTATTGGCTGTTGAGAAGATGCCAGCCTCTTCATTACTTCAGTTGCCAGGTAATCTATTAGCGTTTTAGCTTCTTCAATATGGTTTGGGACTAGGTTGTTGTGTTTTTCAAAAAGATATGCTAAGGGTTAGAAGTCCTTAACTACCCTCTTGATTCAATCTATCATGGACTTAATACTGTCAATTTCTCTATTTTCCTTGATGTTGTTATTCATGACCGACATAATGTATTCAGCCCTGACAAGAGGTGTCGGGCATGTAAGTTCTCCGGAATCTGGATCACATGACGTGATAGAGTTTCGGTCACAACCTGAAATATTAGTGGAGCCGACTCTCTCATTCTTATCGCTAGAGCTATCTATCTTTGAACGCTTTGCTTTCGACTGTCCCATTCTTATAATAGGTTTTAAGTGAGATGTGCAGTTGACGGTAATGCATGCAGTCTAAAGGGATGGGAATGCACTGTCTATATATAACAATGTAGCTTTAAATTGTCCAGATAGAATGTATCGTTATATCACTACATATATACAGTAATAATGGGCTAAGCACAACAAGAAATCGACAAAAGATATAACCAAGGATCACGTGTGAAAGTAGCGTATAGTTTCAACGTTACAGCGCCGAACTTACTTCTTGGGTCCTGTGTTACGGGCCAATATCGACGCTTTGCGTTATTATGCCCATTAACCCTAAATTTCGGGTCTCGGGTTGTGTTTGTGAAGGGGAATTTCTTCCGATCATTCCTTGGGTATTTGTTTCAGCCGTCCAGCCTGTATCGAATGTGGTCAGTGGAGGTCGCCCCTTCCGGCGTCGTACTGGTTTTATTCGCATTCCTATTTTCATTTAGGACAGCAGATGAGTTCATTCTGCTGGTTTTTGGCCTCTCAGAGCTATTTCCAAGGGAAGCAGTTTGTTTTGGTACAGGGGGTTTATCATTGTTTGTGTCCCTTTGTTGCTGCTGTCGGAGAGTTTTGAGACTGCGTTTCAGACGGATCTGTGGCGCGCTCATTTTTCTTGTCCAAGCTATCTGTTCGGGATTTTTTCGCCTCACTGCGTCCCATAATCATGTTAGTGTTTGGATTCTCTGGGGTGGGTATCTCACCAGGGAAGTGTGTCTTCAGTATAGTAACTGACAAGAGGTAGTCAAAGGAATACAGTCAACCAACTTACTGTGCAGACAAGTGGATACTGGGAACAGTGTCTAGCAACTGATCCCCAGGAGGCCGACGATTTGATAGCACGGAGGAAAAGTCTTTTATTGGACGCTCTTGATGTTTGAAAGTAAGCAAGCAAACGAATGGTAACGAACACATGCCGCTTCTACAGGCAGTATCTGAATATCATTGATGTTAGTGAGGCCGAGGAAATTCAAGAAGAATACATCGCTAGACCATACATGGTCTGCTAGGATGCAATCATTCAGCTGTTGCTGGCTAAAAATATTAGATACTAACTCTCGCTGCATAACAGCAGCGAGTAGTATCACAGGGACTATCACCCAGTATGAGCTTTAACCAGGCAACCGCGTTTAGGCCTCTATACTCCAATTAATGTGTCGCATGATCAGTAAACGTACATAGAATATCAAATGTCAAGCATAAGTAAGGCTGAAAAATGCGAATCATCAACAAGCTTTTGTTGTTCACAGAAAGCATTTAAAACTAGGTTTAAATCATGGCATGGACCGATGACCAAGCCTGGGATGAACGTAACACGGTATCATGCGGCATGTGGTGATTGCTTGGTTCTGCGTCATTGGAAACAAATTCACGGGAATAAATTAAGCTAAGGTTATAACTCAGCCCAGAAACTGTTCTCATTTTGCAGCCCACGAATCGTGAGGTCTCACCATTATGCTACTCAATGTGTCTTAAAGTTTGGCGCATCATATGAAGTCAGTTTCGGTTCTCTTCGCTATGAGGCGAGCGGGCGTTATTGGTCGGAGAACCTGCACGTTTGGATACCAACAGCATGTAGTGCCAACATTTCCAGGTATAAAGCCAACTGCAGCCATAAATTTGAGGTGAACTGTAGAACTAATCAGTGTGCAGTGGTTTGATTGTGAATCTGCCTGTGAGAAAGGAAAAGAAACACAGGTATGAACAATTTGTCGCATGCTGAAGTCAGTGGGCTACAAGATATGAGCAGAATAACTGAAGAAAGAGAAGTCAGATACAGATTTAAGGGTTGTTGCACAACAGCTATCTGTCTTTTCAGTGATAAACTATAGGGAGATAGTATCAGTGACTTTTGACGCGCGATAAACACGATATAAGGCATTGAAACTATTTGTCTGACTGGTGGGGCATATCAGTCGAGGCGTCCAATTGAGAATCTAAGAGACAAGGGACAGGTAGTCGTCATGCATACGGGCGCATGCACAGGTCTCTGAATACGAAATAAGTTTTGGCACAAAGAAGTAAATTAACGGCAGTCTTAGTGTGTGGGAAATAAGGCGATATGATGCATAGGCGTTTGCGAGAAATTCTGAGGACAGACTTTTCAGTAGTACAACTAGGTGAATTTGGACGCAGTTTTCAGTCAGGCGAGTATGCTATTTACCATATGGGCCACCCTAACACGATGATACCGGTTATACAACGGAAGGGAAACTGCCTGGTACACATAGTTCTCGCTGTCCCGAATTGAGAGCTACTTAATCCATTTCATAGAACATAGAGAGAGGTCCCACCTATATTTATTCTTAAATTATCATCAGTTTTACCACCCTGGAGACACTGGAGTCCTAAGGCGACATCTCTGAGTACCTCTGTTGAAAGGCATCTATCCACAAACAGACTGCAGATATCATCTGAACCCAAAAGCGAGTTGATAAGGTGCTCAAACTGCGACACAGAGGTGCTGTTGCGTACGGTTACGGGGAGCCCATTCCAGACCAAGCTGTAATATGTAGTAAAGAATTTACATCTGACCTGTTTATTGCATCTTTTTATTGCCAACGTCAGTGTATGATTTCTAAGGCCATATGGCGGCAAATGTCCCCAAGCCCGTGGGGCGGAACAGTATGACAGACCATGCAAAGTTTTGTACAGGAGAACTGGGTTGTTTCTCAGACTCCGTTTCCATGGCGGTTCAGTGGATAGTACAGCGCACCTATCTACGCGGTCCACATTGCCAGTAAAACTCAATAATCGTCTGATGAAACTCCTTCGGACAAATCAAGTTTTGTTCATGCTAGGGAAAAGAGTGTGTCATATTCCAATATCGGTCCAAAGCATAACTTGAAGATGGCAGGTTTGGCCTCTTTTGTGCAAAAGCTCTTCTAAAGGAAACCTGATAATCTTCTAACTTTAGAGATGATAGCTGTGACATGCTAATTGAAGTTAAAGTTACCGGAAAAGTGGTCGCCCAGGTGGCATACCTTACTAGGTATTCGAGTTTCATGATCCCCCAAGGATGGCGTGCTGCCAGGATAATACTTTTCGAGGTATAGGATTCCAGTCTTTTGTGGTTGAATCCAAGTTGCCACTTCTGACCCCACTCAAACAGATTATTTAAATCCGCCTGGGCTGCTGACAGACCCTCAGTAACTGCATCATACTAGAAGCTGTCAACAGCCTTGAGGTCGTCAGCACAAAGGCGCGGTTTTCCATGTCTGACACTTTACGTGTGTCATTTATATACACGAGAAAGGGAGGTGGACCAAGAACACCTCCTTACACCACACCACTTGTAACTGGTCGAGGGTGGGAAAGACAGTCATTAATTTAACTATCTGAGAGCGTTCATAAACAAATGTTTCAAACCAGTTATGCAGGGGGTTTTCCACTCTGGATGGCCTGAGCTTCATGAGGAGTCTCTGGTGGGGCACTTTATCAAATGCTCTCTTGAAGTCGAAAGACAGTACAGCAACAGAAATGCCTTGACCACACCTTTCTGTGATGTATAAAGATAATCTGGCATGCAGACGTCACAGGATCTGGTTTTTAGGAGCCCACGCTGTGAAGCTGATAATAAGTTCTTATCCAATAGGCAATCCACAACACAATTCCTTATAATTTTCTCCTTCACTCTGGAAACCACCAATGTGCGATTGACCAGACGGTAACTATCCGGATTTATGAGTGGGAATGACACAGGTAGTCTTTCAGATGGACGGATGGCATCGACTATTCAGTGACATGGGAAGTCACTTCAGAAGCAGCAGAAGTAGGCCTTCGCCTACTTCTTCTATGGCAACGGCATGTATCGCATCTGGACCATCAGTAAAACAAAGTTTTAGTGTTAATCGCCGCAGAAATACTTCCCACTGTAGACTCTACATTTTCGATCCTAGATGAAGGTGCTGTTAACCACTGCGGCCCAAATGCATTGCTCCTGCTTGTCACCGGGGCAGCAAAGTGGTTGCTGAAAGCCTCCACAATTTGCCTAGGGTCATCGTGCACCTGACCGCTACTAATAATACAGTTGATCGTTTTGGAGTTGGATGGACTTGAGAATCTTTGTTAGAGATTCTTTGTTGCCAGAAGATAGAGCTTGACGTTCCTGTCCGATGGCTATATGTAACGTAGAGCATCAGCTTAAGCACAAATGTTAGACACTGTGACTAGTGAAGAAAAGTTTTGTTGCCTATGAAAACGGGTAGCATGTTTCCGAAGTCGATTATGAAATGAAGTTGGAACAAACAGCGTTTTCGAAATCACAGGCTTAATGTTCTTCTCTGGTGCAAAATAATCACGATTATTGCGTAAATTGCGATTAAAAACAGTTGTCACTGCTTCCATCGACGTAATGGTAAAGTAATCTTTACTATCTAAACACCTTGGTGAAAGCTGAAAGTCCTTGCAGTAATGTCACAGTAGTTTCTATACTGCATTAGCCGTCCTTTAGGGTTAACAATAGACTCAAAATTTAGTCAAAAAGTACAATGTCATGGTCACTTCCTGGGAATTGGTGGCCCATATGCACGACAGAGGGAATGAGATTATTAGCGAAAACCAAGTATAAAACATAATGTAGTCTAGTGGACTTCGAACATATTGAAACCGCCCGTCAGACTCAAGACAGTGGACGAAAGATTCTTATTGTCCGGGAGCATTTGTGGGGTACCAAGAGGTTTCTGTCCCCGCATATAAACCTTCCTGAAAATGACAAAGAGGCAATAAACTTGAAGGCTTCTGACAACAGGTTGTCAAACTCAGAATTGGAATTGGGAGGAAGATACACGCATTTGAAGAGGAAGGATGGGCAGCTAGCGGGCTTCAAAATAACCCGGACAGAATCTTATACAACTCCCAGCTCTGGATGCGGCACTGTACTAGATGTGTGAGAGGGCGCACCTGACATTGTGGTGGGATCATGTTCAGTTGTGGAAGGTGAGGTAGCCTAATTTGAAGCTACTAAGGACAGCAGAAAAGTACAAAACGCATAACAGAGCTTCTCGGTCAAGCTGGCACGGAGACTGCTCAACATTCATATGAGTGATGATGCTGCATACAGAATAATGCTATATCTGAATTAGATTAGTATTCACGTCCCAACTAGAGAGGATTCTGATGATTATAGACGATAGGCAGGCAGCTCAGTTACCTAAATTCTTGACGACGTACCCGGTGATACAAAGATACAGCGACCGCCGGCATAACAAAGTACACGATCGGGTCTAACCGTCTGCTTCCCGGCTTATCTAAAGCTATTCCCAACCCAGTAGTTTAGTTTAAAATGTGGCAATTTCTTTTCGAGGCACCGTTTTTACTTGGAATGTGGAAGCTTTCCTCCATTTTGTTTTTTCCTCATCAGGCTTCACGACCACAAAGTCATAGTATTTCAAGAGAAAAGAACAAAATTCAGCATAAAATCCGCACCCGATGTTGTTGTTACTAAACGTTTCTCATTCTCGCGAAACTTGTTCGTGGTGCCAAAGACTTGGGTTCTACCCTAGGTGCAACTGGCACTGAACGGAACGTCGAAGGATACGAGATCGTGATCGTCGCACAGTTCGAATTGTTACATTTCCTTCCTTGGCAACGACACTCTAGAATAAGTTCAGACAACCAGGGTTTCGTCTCACAGTGGGCTCATAGAAAGCGGTGAAACTTCGGTGCTTTTGCTTCTGGCTGGTATCGTCGTAAAGTCCTCATGAACCCACTATGGAGGGAGTGATCTGTATTGGTACACAACTTCAAAGAATTAATAGCCAGAATTTGGTGAGATTCAAACATTGATGCTGACCTCCGTAGTTGTCGGACTTGCCAAACTGAAGGGACACGGTCAAGCATCCAGGCCACCGTGTGGGCTGTCGTGTTACCTTGCACTGCTCGTAGGGAACCCTGTATCCGGCTAGTGGGAAAACATCGGTATTTGGCATGACCTTCGAGTATACCTTCTCATCTGACTACGCTACTGCGTTGTTCTTCGGTCTCATAAGCACCAAAATTAGCGATCGGCTAGCTGTCCTCCAGGATGGCACAAGGATAATCCGTAAAAGCACACAGCTTCTCCACCAATAGCCTACCAGACGAGTGACTTAATAATAATAATAACTACAGTTTATTACAGAATTTACAGGCGCATATCATTTTTACAGATACGGTTATAACAGTTAGTGGTGGAAAATCTCCGGTAATATTTTCTTTTACAAAAAATTCTTCATCATCTCTTCATTCCAGGTAGTGGAAATCCGCGGTCTGAAGGAAAGAGAAAAGTTTGTCTGTTCATGCTAAATTCGACACATGTCCACAGTAGCCGCCATGTTGCTCTACCTTGTGCTCAACAGTTCTGTGACCGTTTGCGACATTCCCTTGAGTTTGGAGGTCGATTGAAAGAATCCGTTTCTGTAGATGAAGTTGTAAGTATTTTCCTGCATTTTTGTGTGCTGCTTACAGCTCCAGTGGACGAAATGGCGCCAGTCAATGAAACATGAAAATGTCAAAAAGCTTCTTGGAGGTATCTTCGTGTGATGCCATAAAGATGTCCATCACAGATCGCACGATTGCATAGGAGCTGATTGAAGAAAGATGCAGTGATATTTAAGAGTAGTACAGGTAAAGTATCGGAATTCCAATGTAATTGCAGGTCTCCAAGATTCTATTTATAATAAGAGTAGAGAAAACGGAGAGCGGGTACCAAGGGACAAGGAAGTTAATTATATGTAAATTTAAACTTGTGTACATGGTGTCACGCCTACTATTAAATGTGTAGTCCTAGGGTCCATGTTTATATTCCTATTAAAAATATGCTGTTCATCGTGTTTTAGAAGTGCCATTTTCGAGGGGCTACATCTGCGGATGTCTCCATTGGTGATGCTAACAAGTGGAAGGTATAGATGAACAAATTAACTAATGAAGTAGTCCTAATTGTCCCTGGGATGTAATAGGGAAGAGTGTGGATTTACCGATCAGGGTATGTCACCTCATACATTTAAGGAGCCTGTTATACTGAGCCTTGTGAGACATAGTTGTGATTCGCTCTGTATGTTGGGGAGTTTGCCGGAGGATAGGGATCTTTCTAACATACGACTAAACTCGATAGTTGAGCTGGAAGCTCTGATGTCAACAGGAGGATGGTTCTATATTTTCGAGTATTTAATTGGGAAGAAGTTAGCTCGGAGGGATGTTCCAAAAGATTTCATTTCAACACTGTAGGCTTGATTGCGAAGGCTAGCAACCTTCAGATGTGAGATGGACTTCCTCACTAGTTAGTTTTTGTAAAATCTTGAAGAAAAATATAAGGTTAGTCTTAAGACGTCTCATTCAAAGTGGTTGCAGATTAAGCGACGTACACCGAGATGCATAATCCTGACCACATTCGGAACCAAGTAGTCCGTATGTAAAGCACCTTGGCACACTCTCAATCTTAAGTTTGTCGTCTATACGGACGCTCACTGAAGTAGACTAGTATCTTAACCGGGGTTGGACGAGAGTTGTGTATAGCAATAGTTTGTGTACGATTACAAAGGAAAGGTTTAATCCAGGCTAGTAAGGGGTTAACAAGTCTAAGGGCTTGTAGCTGGATAAGTATTGGATGGTTCGTGCGGCAAATTCCTTGAAGATATCAAAATAAAGGACAGGGACTAGCTTACGTCGATCACGGCTAGCGGTTAAGAAGTTGGAGAAATCGAGACGACAGGTCATACGCGATTGTGACTTCAAGAATCCATGCTGACTAGATGTGAGAACACTATCGTTGAGCATGTGTTGGAGAGTATCTTCATTGACTACACCGAGATGCATGCAGGCTAATCAGATGCAAACCTTCTGCGTCTGTCCTTTGTCGGTTATTGCAGGTGGTTATTTTGTGTTCTACTCGAATTAATCAATTTGCTCGGCCTAGGAATGTCGCGAAAAGTCGAAGTGTGTTCTAACCGCCCACCCGGATGGGCTTTCACCGAGTATGTTGGCGGTCGCCATTTCTAGGTGCTTCATCGTTGTAGGGTGAACATTTGCGTCTTGAGCTGGAAAACATACGCATATATTCATCAATAAACGGCTCAATGAAACAGTAGCACCTTACCTGTTCCTTTGTGGGCCAGATAAAATACCTCATTCTTAGACAACATCGGCCACAACCTTTGGTGGGCATTTGTGTCTGGTGTCCTGACCTCGAGATTACGATGGTTCGGTTCGGAGTTGGAAGTACTTCCATCGGAACCAGGCGCCGAAGGAGAATCTAGTGTGCGTGAAAATGTTAACCCAACAGCAGTTCGTTCGTACTAGAGTCAGTCACATAGCTTCATTGGTACAAATGAAGTCTTACTCATAGTTCTGGCTGTTGACTGGGAAATGAATAAAACTCACAGCGTATCAAAAATATCTGAGAGCGATTCCGTTGCTGATTGTGCGTGTGATACCTCGGTGGTGAAATTATTCGTAATGTGATTTGGCGTACTTTTCACATAAGTGCTGGTATTTGTTTATCTATTCAAACCGTCAGATACATTGTCGGCTTCAGGTTTTCGTTAGCTGGCATGGTTATATAAACATAAGAAGTGTCGTAAGTGTTGTGTAGCATACAGGCACTTCAGATTCACTGAAAAACTCATCTGCGCTTCTCACGCCTGAAAGGGATAGTGTTCAAGTTGAGCGATCGCAGATCTTTGGCTATTCGCTTCTTCCATATAAACCGTTCCACGCGTTGTAATCCAATGGTTAAAAATAATTTTTTCAGTGCAAACACAGTTTTGCCTTCAGTTTCCCATGTAGTTCTCACTCCAACGCTGTTGGCACTCAAATTTCCTCACGTCGCCGTCCACTTTCCACACCCTTCCCCCCTAGTCCTCCTTCCCGTCTCTCCATCGACATTCCTACTTCATCCTTGGTTCCTCCCAGCTCCATGGCCCCCGATAGCCATCTGCGTGCGCAGGCCAGCACTCCTGGTCTCGTGAAACCGTACTCAAAGTGACAAATTTGAGCTGTCAATGTCTGTATCCTCCGTCAAGCCGGCCAGCATGCTTCGCTGCCCAAAACTATCAGCTGGGGTCATGTACGTGATCTGTTTGTGAGACACACACATACAGGACCCAGGCGCAGTTATTCACTTAGCTTCACCCTGTCAAAGCAGTGAATCTACAGAATATACCCTTTGAGTTTCTGTAGATCGGATGGTTGGTTCTCTGGGTCTTTAAGGCGTATGTATCCTTTTGAGTACGAAGTCAAAGTGCACTGCTCGACTGGATCCTAGTCGAAAGTCACCTGTGTGCCGCTCGATCAAGCGGTACAGCGAGGACTGAGCAGAATGATGAAACTCATCGTTACTTCCTTGCAATTGCCGCATGTGCGCCAGCCAAATTCGGTTCGTATGAGATCTAATGGAAACTGTCTAGTATCCCACTGAAAGCCAAGCGTTTAAACATGGTAGCCATTCCAGGTGATTTCAAAGCCCCAGTGGATAGGCGAAGTCAGGTAGAAAGGCGTTTGGGCGGCGCTTTCGGAATCCCAGCCAAAAGTCACCTACTACAACTTTGGTAGGGTAATACTTTATTTGTGGCCAGAATGAACTTCAGGCACTTAGAGAGCCACTGTTAGAAGTGGTGTACGCCGACCACAACTCAGAGGTCGATGGAGATAGGCCACATCGCTATCAGTCACTCTTGGAGATGGTTTTCACTCTGTGGACAAGTGGAACTGCAGGCGTCACTCGCCAGAACTCGAGAATCTGGATGGATGCATGTTGTGCCACAGACACTGAATACAAGATCGCAGTGTAATCATTCACTTGACTCACCGGGCTACCGTAGCGAATCTTCGAATTTCACCATACGAGAATGCGGCTCAGTAGTTAGTTGTGGTGGACTAACTGGTGTGGGCACACCACTGAGTCGTAGAGCAGAAGGTTCATTGACTGGATGCCATCCAACAACCATCTGTGTGCTGTTCAGCTGAATGGACGTGTGGGAACTAGGGAGAATCACGAAACATCCTGATATTTATTCGAGGACTCCATCCACAAACTGAAGCCGCATGATGCAAATGATAAATTCTATCGAAAGCTATCAACTTGGTGAAACGTTAAGATGCAGTCCTAATTTGAGGCGACTTCGGCACTGAGCTAACCGAAAGGGTATCTGAGGGATGTCTACGGAATTCCATACAAACGAACTAGCAACGACGGTCGCCTGCTCCACCTTTCTTCTGACGACCACTAGTTTCTGGTCAGCACTAAATTTGAATACAAGCAGGACACTGTCTCACACTGCCCCCACAGACATCAAGCAACAGTGGACACCAGTAGGTCATTGACATAGGCCATCGTTGGAGAGGGTTGGTAAAGGATTATCACACTCTCATTGGATCAGCTACATATGCCTGCATATTATCGGTCACGGAGAAAAGATGACACTCAATCCTATATGTTCCCCCACCCTCAGGGAACCTGACATGGTATTAAGTACGCCGTAGGAGCGGCAGTAAAGGGGGCTGGTAACCTACCTCGAAATGCCAACGAACGTCGGGGGATTTTGAGAGCATCATCCGAACTGACTGATGTTAGACGACCCACCTGAGCTGACTGTGATCTCAGTGAAGAGTGAAAACAACTTAAACGTAAGTTGACCGAGTGCCCCCGCAATGATTGTAATCAGTGGTGGATGGCAAAAGAGAGTGAGATACTCGGGGCATCAGCGTTAGGTAATAAACGCCCTGAAGTTATTTAGGCCCAATAAGGATATTGGCAAGAAGAAAACAATGGTTGGTGAAGTCGTCACCGAAAAGTATGGGATGGTGATAACCCCTCGAGACAGAGAGCTAGAATGTTGAACGGAACACTCTGAAACAGTTCAAATGGCTTAGAACGACACTTCAGTTGCTCAGCGTTCAGCCTGAACCTGGATGGGACGTAGATTCTACCCCTCAAACTGTTCTCAAAGTTGCGAAGGCAGTTTCTGACTGTCATTGTCAACTTCCTCCTCCCCGTAACCACCTTTGTTTACTTTGATATCGATCTTTTTCTATCCACTCGTTATCTTCATGCTGCTCTTTGTGGCAACGTCAGCCAGGGCATTCGTGTCCCGAAGTTCTACGTTGATGTTGTCCGTCTATCTCATTGTAGAAAATTCAGTGGAGATCGCCATCCCAGTAGGCTCGGGTATCCAGAAGTTGGTTAACATAAATTTGGTAGATATTGTCGTTCAAGTTGTTGGCATTCTTATTTAGGTGGATGCTCAGAGTGGGCACTTTTACATCGGTGGCATTTGATGTTGCTTGGTTCTGTGGGCTGTATTCACTGTCATTGCTTTCGATTTTAGTCACAACTTACTATTGTAGCAACCAGCCTTGTAAAGAAATATATGAAATTTCCGTAATGCTTCATATTTGTTTTGTCCTCCACGCTGACCGTTTTACTTTATATGTGGTGAGTGAAGCTGAGCGCAGTAAGGCCAATTCAAGTACCAGCCACCTAGTCTTAGTCGTTTGTTATAAACTCATTACTCTGGATACAGGCCAAGTAAGTCTGCTGATAAGACATTCGTCGATATGAGCACAAACTTCTGTATTCATTTTATTTCTTCCAAATAGAAATGCATTTCATCAAAGAATAGTGGTTAGTCTTTGTTGATTCCTTTCCTTTACTTTCGCATTGACCCT
Source organism: Heterobilharzia americana (assembly GCA_944470555.2). Taxonomy (NCBI): domain Eukaryota; kingdom Metazoa; phylum Platyhelminthes; class Trematoda; order Strigeidida; family Schistosomatidae; genus Heterobilharzia; species Heterobilharzia americana. The sequence continues at coordinate 46,689,338 of OX104134.1, forward strand.
ATGAAATTTCGTCTTTGCATTCCCTCTTATACCCTCAGATTTATACTTCTGAGCACTATTGAGCAGCACAGTTCATCTTTCCTCGTAGTGTTGCTTCATCCACAGTCCTGACTGTTCATTCTGTGCAATCGCATCATGTTCACTATTTGACATTCCTAGATATTGTTATCTTTCATGATCCATGATGGTGAGATAGTTTTCCTTCGTCGTTTCCTGATGTTCTATTTTATCGTGAAGACTTGTTTTTCTTGGTGCTTTACCTCATCGCTCGCCCTTCGTGCCCCCTTCTGGTGGCTTGGACACGGCCTTTCTGTTTTTACCTCTGACGCAATCTCCTGAAAGTGCTTTGACAGAGATAAACCCACAGATACCCCACAATTCAAGGTTCGTACTTTGTTGGTCAATATTATCTGTCGATGTGGGACCGTTATTCAGTCAACCTGTGTTTTGGGTTCCGTGCGTGATCCGAGATTTCGGTTTGCTGTTGGAGAGTCACTTGTTCACTTTGGTTCTGATCTCTGTGAAAGAAATACGTAGCTTTACTCTGGAAGAAAATATGTACGACTGACAATGAACCAGGGTCAGAATACGGATATTTAGGTTTTCAGAACAGAGCTGCGTGCTTTGGTCCCTTTGATCAGACATCCCGCCTTTATTCACTCTCTTTTTCTGATTCGTTGTCTTACGTTTTATGGATGGGTATGAATATTAGTCGATGCAAACCTAATGTGGTCAATAAGGATGTGACCCACCTTTTTAAAAGCACTACAGTCGTAATGTAGGACGTGCAATCTAAAAAGTAGGGCACTTCTGCACTTTGACTAGTCTTTCGTGAAGAAGGCTGCAAATGTAAATTGCATGCTTAGGTAAGGATAGTTCGAAAGCTTTGCCAAATGTGAATTTTTGTTACGCACAGTTGCATCTTCACATAACCTTTCCTGGTTAGCGACTTTCTTTGCTTAAGACTATCCCGTGTGTTAGCAACATTTCAAAACGTTTGGAGACCACTAGTAGCATAGATGGCCGGAGTGAGTCAGTGTTTGGCGTTTCACGCAATCGGTGGAAGTGATTATGAAGTGCACTGTACGTACCACGTTACACCTCACCAGATACTTTCTCATTGGAGTTTGTTGAGAAGACGCAAGGTTTCGATTACGTTATAATGTGGTGCCCAGTGAACTTGGGTATGATTTTTGTCTGCTGTAAACTTTATATTCACTATTGACTGCAACTGAATGATGAATGACTTTCATTGTACTCGTCGAACCTTGCTCGCCGGACTTACCCATCAGAGTGCCTGGTATAAACAACGTAATTCTGCCACTGCCTTCTTATTTGCCACCTTGTGGTTGTCTAACGCAAGTTGTCCCAAGCGTCAGCCATAAGCCCCTGGATCCGGAAAATGCACCGCCACCTGCAGAACTAAGCTTTGCTAGCCTCACAAACTGCTGAATACGTGCTAACTGCTTACGTGCACATTGTTCCATCCCCCAAATTCATTTTCGATACATTTTGTCACGTATTATTTCTTAGTTATTCGTCGAAGGTGAGCGGGTGGTAGCAGCGGAAGTGGGATGATTTGTGTTGCTGTAATACGACCAACTGCCATAGGCATTTGAATAGCAACCAGCAGGTTATTCTTTCAAGGCAGTCTCCGTCAACCGAAGTCTGATCAGTCAAGTAGTAGCACCAGCCCTCGCACGGTGGATGTGCTTTCTAAACTATGTGACTCCAAAGCCACCCCTAAGGTTGATGGCATAAAGATCCACAAGCAAGGAGACCCCTGATATTTGCTTCCAATGTACAACGTCTGTCTTTTCAAGCAACAATATTTCCCCATAATTCTTCATAAATATTAGGTAGACGTTTGTCATACTTTCTCCGAACCTAACCCGACACAAAATGTTTCCCGATAGTAGGGGATCCATTACTCGCCACCTACTCTTGGCGTACTACACGTATACAGCCTTCTAACGTTTGAGGCACTGGCAAATCCGTTAGAAATTGATCTCCATAGAAGCAACATTCTTTACAAATACATGCAACAGTACAAATATCTGGTATTACGGTTGGCTCAAACGTCGTTTTCTCCGCAGCAGGATGATCATCTGCTTTCAGCTCACTAAAGACAGGCTGCATATCCTTGCATCGCATTATAACCTACGACTACCCGGTCATTTGTTCATAAAGCAGAGCTTGTAACAATAGTTATAATTTATTTCCAGTGATGAAATACCGAACAGGTCACGTTTTTACGGGTAAGATTTGAACGTTATTGTTCTCAAGCTGACCGGGAAAATTTAGGAGTAAATCGTCATACCATATGCAGTCTCCTAGAGTAGGAAATCTTCAAGATATAACCGGTCACATGCCATCCGCAGTCACCCTGTCAGCTTCCCAGAAGCGAATTCCTCATCGTTTCGACAATTTCACTTACCGTTGCGGTGTTAACGGGATGTTCCATCCACAAACAAATATGCAGCACATTTTGTGGTCATTTCGACACACAGCATAGAGTGTCATAACCAAGATTCCAACCAATAGTGGGACGAAAAACGCTTGGGGGTTGAGAAGGAAAGGCTTTCAAAGTAATAAGTGGATAGTGGCCAGCAACGGGATCCAGAGCATGCACTTCTTCGTATTTGGGACTCGTCAGTCGAATGTGCCTGGGTCCCAGCGAGTGATACCGTTCCCACTAAGGCTCGGACCCAAAGCCGATGGATTCAAACGTACGAGCGCTATCCGGTGGACCACCGAGTCACGACAGTCACTTCTTGTGCGGTGGATACAGTTGTAATTTTGTCGTGTGTACTACTTCGTCGTCCAGGAGACCGAAGTGATCGGTCTTCATCGGCATTTACACACCCAAGTGGACGCCTCGGCTAGCCCGTGTTTCGATCAAATATATTCGTGATGGATAGCAGCCAGCAGTGGAAAGCGGAATGCACGTCTCGTCACATTTGGAACTCGTCAACTCAACTTCGGGATAACGCAAGCATTAACATTAATTGCTTATTGACAACTAATTCTTGACCGAATATCGTTATGAAAAACAGGTTCAGCTAGCGCATGGAACATCCACCGCTTAAACAAATGACATTTAAACACGATGGAAAATTTACGCAGTTCATGCTCAAGTTACCAACAGTTTGTTTCTTTTTTAAACGCACAGAAGTGCGTCTATCAGCTTAAACAGCTTCTAAATACAAAAATTCGAAAGTACCCCATTTTACGATCTGCCGAACTACTTTACGTATATTACCGTAGGCTGATCGGAAAATCAGACGTAACCCACATCCGCCCAAACCCGGTGTCGCTGATGTTGGATCATTAACAAATCGTTGTCTGCCACCAGGCCCCTAGTGGAACGAAGGGCTGCAGTAGCACGTCTACATTTCGCTCTGTCCTCTGCAGTCTTTTGAACGTGGCTCCACGTCTGCCCACAAGCGTTCATTTCTCCCTCATACAATCTCTTCAGTGTCACCCTCGAACGCCCAACTAGTCGTTTCCCATGTGGGTTCCATTCGGGAGCTTGACGCGTGATGTTCTCGAATGGTCTTCCCAGTATATCCCCGATCGTTCGCCACTTTCTCCTGCATATTTGCTTGGCTGTAGGTTCTTAGTTGGTTCGTTGCCGGAATGCCTTCCTTGTTGCTTATTCTTTCTGGCCTAATCTCCAGTGTCTAGAGTAGGCAGCCGTTGATGTATGTCTGCAGTTTGTTGAAAATGCTCTTCGTAACGCGCCAAGTTTCTGAACCATATAGAAGCACTTACCTGACTAAATTAGTGTAGACAATCTGAATCTTGTTCTTTATGCTGGGTGTAGTGCAGTAGATCTCCACACTGATTCCAGGTTAATGAGAGCCTGTCTTACTGTCTTTCCGATCGTGGCCTTGATGCCCTCATCTGTGCTACCTGTAATTCAGACGATGCTGTCCAGGTAGATGAAAGAGACTACTTCCCCTAGATTTCTCTTGTTGACAGTGACCGATGCTTGTCGTTGATGCCGCTGTTGCTTGGGTATCTTCATCACCTCTGTCTCCTCCACGTTCACCTGAAGTCCCGTCTTCACTGTCTCGCCTCCTCTGTCAATTTCTTGGTTTTCGCCTGTAGATCTTCGAGTTTGTGAGGCAAGACATCAGACAGAAATCATCATTGGCGACGAAATCCAAATCTTCCCTTGGGGTCTTTTCATCGGTCCAGCCAGTGTATACCTACCTTCTCACTCCTCGCGGTTTGTTACATGATCCAGTCCAGTCCAATCGAGTCAACCACAATCAGGAAGATCATAGGTGATGGTAGGCGGCGGCCTTGTCTTACTCGTCTTCACCTTAAACGCATCACTGAGCCTTCGATTGTGAGTCACTCGGCATATAACATCATCTCACCATAAAGCTGTTGAATGAGGTTGATTTGTGGTACCCCGCAGTGTTGAAGCAGCTGCCAAATCGCTTCTTGGTCGACACTGTCGAAGGTCTTTTCAAAGTGGATGAAGTCGGGTAGAGAGTCGACTGCCACTCTATACAGTGCCCTGTGATGACGCGTAGCGTGTCTTTGCAATTTGATCCGCACATGATTCGCTTTTTCTGGAGCCAGCCAGCCAGAATGTTCCAGCAGTAATTTTGAATGGAGAGCATTAATCGATCTCCCCAGGATGATGCTTGATGTTGGGTGCTGGGGTCAAAATACGCGTGAGAGGCTAAACATAGTATCCATGCGCCGTGGTTTTACCATCAGTGGTGCAAGTACATGGCATTTTGCGCCAATACGAATTGGGCGTTACATTGCTACTACACATCGTTATATTTCACACCAATATTCTGTGCAGTTTGGGTGATATCCCGCATGTACAGAAGAAAACTTCAGAGTATAAATAAATAAATTTCTGAGAAACTCAACCTCCTGAAGATCACGCCCCTCTTGGAACACTACTGAATATAACCTCCAGGATGCACTCATTTGGATATACACAGTGGCACAAAGGGAACTGCTACTGAAAATAATAAAAAAACATGTCTCGCACGCCTTGAATACTGGAGCGTTTTGCCTTGCCTGCATTCCACTCGGAAATAACCATAAATAGGCCTCCCTAATCGGATACTTCCTCTGCGAAAGTTACAGTTTTACTGGGAAAACCTTTTGCTACAGAACGTACAGTCCTCAGTCTGTCAGTACCATCACTCTCTAAAAGGACGACAGCGCTATAGGTCTAACCGTCTCAATCAACTAATATATCCAAGTTACTGCAACTTCAGCGCTACTTATCTCATTCGATTGTACACTTTGGACTGGTGGGAAGCTTTGGGCATTCTTTTGTATCGTACAACTGGGCAATCCTATGTAAGGTTGACAACTTGCTTTATCTGTCACTACTTTTTTACGTTTCACTTGATACAATAGTCTGTGTTTAACTCACCTATATCTCCTCCTAATCATATGTTGAAAAGAGTAATAACTGAGTCCCAGCCAAATCTGGCATCAAAACATTTCAGGTAAGGCGGCTTAACATTTTGCTTGGGGTTGACAAGAGTATGGTTCCGCGCTAGTTGTTGCAAAGACTTAGGTCCCTTTTCTTAGAGAGTTTGACAAGTTAGCCCTCTTTCCAATCGTCTGGTACCCACCATACCTTCCAAACCTTTTGCAATAATATTGCGGGGGTATGTCCTCTATGCTTGTGGAGGAATTTCGTTTTGTCCTGCTACTTCCCGGCCCTCGGAAACTCTATGGCGTTCAGGACTTCGACTTCTGTCAGGGACCTTGTGTTCAATCACAGCTAAGTGGCAGCGCTGATGGTGGCATTTCTGGACGAGTTGCGGTTGGCGTTGTCCGACTCAAGAGTTCTTTGAAGTGATCGGCCGAATGTTTCCTTTGTTTCTCCTACTTGGTAACTAAATTTTCCTCACTATCTTTCATTGGTTTCATCTGCCTTGATCACTTCCCGGATAGTAACCTGGTTATTTGATATAATCTTGTCAGGTCTCTCCTACCTGCAGCCTGTTCTGCTTCACTTGCAAGTGTCTTTTGTCTTTCTGCGCACTGTTCTTCACTTCTTTGTCCAGTGTTTTGTAGGTTGTGTTGAGTTCCTCTTCTCGTTGTGCATCCCTGCACCGCACTGGTTTACCTTCTGTTTCACCATCCTCCTCTCCTCTATCAGCTTCCATGTGTCCGTCGAGATCCATTTCTTATCTTCTTTTTTCTTCCTTCCTAATACTGCTGTGCAGGTTTCTTTCCACATAGCTTTCAAAGAGTTCCAGTGTTCATCCACACAGGTTTCTTCAGGGATGCTGCTCGATATCTCCCATTTTGTCTTGATGGGTGCCGTGAAGATTTTCTTTGTAGATTTGTCCTTGAGTTTCTGTTTTGGGTGTTGAACTTGAACTGTGGTCTATCATCAACTTCTTTGAAGGCTTTCAGCCTGATTTTGAGGGTTGCTTGCACTAGATAGTGAGTGATGTGAACCTACATCTGCTCCCCTTCCTGATCTTGTGTCCAGTCGGCTGCGTCTCCACTTTCTTGAGATTGAGATGAATTCGATCTGATTTTTAGTGTGTCCTGGTGTCTGGTGAAATCCATGTCGCTTTGTGAATGTCATTGTGTTTGTACACACTGCCTTAAATCACCAAATCGTTGAATGCGCAGAAGTCTGCAAACAGTTCTCCATTCTCATTCTTCATTCCACCAAGTGCTTCTCGACTCATGACAAGTTCTCTTCCTGTGTTGTCTGTACGGAGTTTGGCATTCACGTCGCCCATTAGAATTTTGATGTCGTCATCTGGAGTGGGGTCTTGTCTGTTACTGATTGCAGTTGTCTATAGAATCCCTCCTTCTTCTCTTGATCTGCATCATTTGTAGGTGCGTAGCGTGGGATTGATTGTATGATTGTAACTTTCCTTCCTTTTGATTTGCTGTCATGATACAGCAGGAGGAGATTGGTTCCCACTGCATGAGAGCCTTCGATGCTCTTGGGGAAATCATGATTGCCACTCCAAAACTCAATGTGCTCGTGGTTGTCGTCTGGTTGGCAATACTGGAGTAGATTATTGACTCTCCAGTTAAGATTTTGGAGAGTCCTCTTCCATTCCATCTAGTTTCGCAGATTCCTGGGACTTCTATGCTATAGCTTCCCATCTCGTTTGCAATCTGAGCATCCTCGCTAGGTTCAAACATTCCACATCCGTATGCTTACTTTTGCTTTCGTCGAGCGAAGACACACCAGCCAATTAGCTTCCCAAAGTCTGTCACCGAAAGGCGTCATTTCGCCCCGTCGATTCCAGCGAAACTTAGGTTTATTTTTTAGATTTTGTTTGTGCTTTAAAGTTTCTTTAGTGGCTAGACTGGTCTTACGAGGCAGAGTTGTTAGCCTTATACCCAACCTTCCCTCTTTATCCGGGCTTTGCACCGGCCAGAAACTAGTTGAACTAGTAAACCAGGCGAGGTTGCTCAGTATAATAGGCCCCTTAAATGTATGAGGTGACATACCCTGATCGGTAAATCCACACTCTTCCCTATTACATCCCAGGGACAATTAGGACTACTTCATTAGTTAATTTGTTCATCTATACCTTCCACTTGTTAGCATCACCAATGGAGACATCCGCAGATGTAGCCCCTCGAAAATGGCACTTCTAAAACACGATGAACAGCATATTTTTAATAGGAATATAAACATGGACCCTAGGACTACACATTTAATAGTAGGCGTGACACCATGTACACAAGTTTAAATTTACATATAATTAACTTCCTTGTCCCTTGGTACCCTGCTCTCCGTTTTCTCTACTCTTATTATAAATAGAATCTTGGAGACCTGCAATTACATTGGAATTCCGATACTTTACCTGTACTACTCTTAAATATCACTGCATCTTTCTTCAATCAGCTCCTATGCAATCGTGCGATCTGTGATGGACATCTTTGTGGCATCACACGAAGATACCTCCAAGAAGCTTTTTGACATTTTCATGTTTCATTGACTGGCGCCATTTCGTCCCCTGCCGCTGTGAACATTAAACACACATATAAGTGTAAAACCTGGGCACTGTAATTCCATTTTAGTCTGTTTATTAGAAATATCACACAGTGAAACGGTAGCATTTACCGGATAACGTTTCGGACACATTTTATTGCACGCATTTATATGAGGTAACTCCACATCTTCTAGACGGTCTTTATATATTCCCAGTTTTCTCTCTCTCTGTGTGATGGTAAGGGTGGTAGAGCTTCCTATATGTCTGGGACAGGTGCGGCATCATTTCGATTGCATGTGTTTGGTGTTGATTCGATAAACAGCGATTCGGTTATCCATCTCTCCCTCCACCCAACTAAGTTAGTTTTCAACACTGTTGCCCTATACCAACCTACTGCGTGATTGTGTGTCATCTCATGCAGAGCTATAGCCGAGGTTTTCTCTAGATTTCTTATCTTATTAGGATCTACTGATCTTGATTTATCTGAATTTTTGTGCGTTTTTATTCTAATCGACCCTATTCGACTGCTTTGACCTATGTACTTGACCTCGCAATCATTGCAAGGAATCTGGTAAACCAGATTATTTTGCTTGATTGCATCGGCAGGATATTTTAACCTACAAAGCTTGTTTCTAGGTGAGTTTGTTGGTTTGAGTGCCACTTTAATCCCAGTCTTATTGAGAATTCTTCGGAGTGCTTCTGAGGTGCCTTTCTTCTATGGTAGCACGGCGGATGCTTTGAATTCTCTGCTAATCCTGTCGCTATTATTACCATTAGTAGTGGGATTATTGTTAACAACGCTGCTATTGCTACTAATTTTCTTTCGATTTCTTATGAACTTATCAATAAATTTTGGTGGGTAATTATTGAGACGTCGGGTATTCTTGATGCATCTAATTTTTTGTCGCAGATTCTCCGATGTACTAGTGAGCTTTTTTGCTCCATCACTCAAGTATTTAACTAGGCATACTTCAACCGAAATGGGGGGGATGATTCGCATGGGTAGGTTTCCTGTTGACACTAGTCTCTAGACTTCCTACTTGTGTTCGTTTAACCTTGCAATCCAACATTGCCAGCTCACCTTCTTCATTTTCTAGGTCACAGGTAAACTGGATTGCATTCATTACTGAATTTATATGTGCCAAGAACCCATTAATGTGTCCCAATTTCAGTACTGTAAACGTATCATCTACATATTTGAACCATATCTGAGGAGTAGGACTAAATCTTTGGAGGATTACCTGTTCCCAACTATCCATAAATATGTCTGTGACGAAAGGGGATATTGGTGATTCCATGACAACACCTTCAGTTTGTTTATATATTTAATTTTGAAACTTAAAAACGGTAGATGTTAGGCACAATCTTGCTCCCAGTAGGATTTCTTCTATCGGTACCTTAGTTTGAGGCGTAAGTTTTTTATCACCTTTAAGCCCATTTCTAACTGCCTCTAGAGCCACGTCAATCGGTATGTTTGTGTAAAAGCTAGCTATGTCAAAACCAACCATTTTCCACTGTCGTCTAACCTATGCTTTAAGTCACAAGAGTCGGTAAGTCGAGACTTCGAGTGATTTCTTATTAACCTAACGCCATTGCTAAATATTTAGACAACTCGTAAGTCTGAGTGTTTCTGAAATCTACTATAGGCCTGATGGGATAACCTGGCTTACGAATCTTAATGGTATCATACATTCTGCTGGGATTATTAGTTTTCGGCACTAAATCAAACCACTTTGACTCACTCAGAAGTGGCTTCATCCGGCGTATCAGATCCCCTGTCGATTTCTTGACCTTATTCATAATGATATTCGCTGACTTCTTAATTCCCCCATATATATATATATATATATATATACGTATATGTATACATATATATATATATATATACGTAATTTCCCCGTATACAAAAATGCAGAAAAATACCTATAGGCGCAGATTCTTTGACTCGAGCACGAAAGAATTTGACCAGTATTCACCTAGCTGTCAAGCGCTATCCAGAGCACCATGGCGGTTACTGTGGTCATGTGTCCAACCAAGCATCAACAAACAAAAATGGATCATTTCGTCAGGAAGGTGTTGCGTTGTTATCAGTATTATTTATTGTTGTCCATACAGTATATCTTGAAGTTTCAACGAACCTGAAGATATACGTCCTTTCAAAAATACATTGAATCTGTCATGGCCCTTCGCTCAATATATATAATCCTTCAGATCAAAGCACTTGAGTAATTTGGCCACCATTACTTTTTGAGAAGGAAATTGGTAAGTCACTGCCTTCCTTTTTTGAATGGGGCTTTTACATATTCGTTAGACAAGACTTTCATCTCTGCCAGGTAACCTAAAAGCATAGCAAAACTTCTAAACTTAGCTTAAAGTGCACCATTCGTATGTCGTGTAAAATTTTCTTCCTCACAAACTGGGGATTTCCGCCACCTCTGATGGAAAGAAGATGGCAAAAAATTCAATAAAGAATATTACAGGAGATTTTCCACCACCAATCGTTATAACGGTATCTTTATAAAAGATATACACCCTTAAATTCAGGGATAAATCACCATCATTATTACTATTATTATCATTCTGGGGCAAAACAGAAGTCACTCATACGTCATCGACTTCAACTCGCTCGACAAGAACTGTGATCGTCATTCAGCAAAACATTCCCCCTGCTACAGCATCTTTTCGAGCCTTATACAGCACTGCACTTGATGGAATTCCAGTCATCTTGCTAAAAATAAGCCGTTTCGCTTGGAGCTCTTTAATGTGTCCCTCTTCAGTGGCAGTTACCCTGAAAACTTGGAAACTGTCGTGCATATATCTCGGACATATAAATGGACCAACATCAAACATGGAGAACTGCTGACATATAAACATCGCTTCAGTAAAATCTAGGACTATTTGAAAGCTGATCATGAACAAAGTTGTCGACTAAATGGCAACAAGCCAATTACTCTCTCCAGCAAGACACGGACTTATTGGGAGGCTGGTCTTGCGCTAACCCACAAACTCCAAGTCACTAAGTTGAAATCATGTGATTTTCAAGACTCGTTACCCTCCTGGTTTAAAACATTCTTAGAAGGTCGCTTCCAAGTGGTAAAATCCAGTAACTGCTACTCCGTCGAATACCTACACGAAGTGCTAGAACCGTCACTTTTCCTAATCTATGTAAGCGATATCTGAAGTGCTATCGGAAACGACACATCTCACATCTGTAGCCTCACACACTTCTCCAGAATCAATAATCTAGGGTTCGGCGAGATCCAACATTGACGTCACCCAACTTATGCATTATAAGGATAAGTAATGACAGGTATACACACCAAAGCAGCCTGGCTAAACAGTTAAGTCACAATTCGGAGAGTTTGTATCGGTTCATGTCACAACGTAAACCAATGAATAAGCGTTTAAACCTGATCACAGGGCCAGCCGGACAACCTTTGAAAAAAGTGAGATAGCCGAACTATTGGGCAGCCAATTTGACGAGCGACTCAGGCCACTATCAACATCTAGTAATGTAACAAGGCCCCAGGACTGCGACGCAAAGCTGATGAACGTAAAGATTTCGTCAAACCAAAAGTTCGCGAAACTTTCAGCACCATGGGTGGGGAAATCACCGGGTTGTGACGGCACAAGACCAGTGGTCCTACGCAACTGTGCCGAAGTGCCAGGCATACTCATACGCAACCTGTTCACGCGCTTGTTGGATGTGAGTCAACTCCCTAGGCATTGGGAACTCTCTATCCTTTCACCAATCTTCAAGGGCGAAGACCGGAAGAATCTGTCCAACTAAAGGCCAACAGCATTACTCTCCATAGTTTTCAGGGCACAGGAAAGCCTGGTTACAGGTGATGTTTGGGGCTATCTAAACGGGAAAAACATCGTCCATCTCACCCACTGTGGCTCCAGAACAGGCTGACCGATCCCATCAGCAGCTATGTTGCCCCTTTTAAACAAACCAAGCTACGATTTGCAGATAAAGTACCTTAAAAAAGATAATCACAACCTGTAAAGCTGTAAACAGGAAGATGGGAAGACTTCTGCGACCAATGAAGGGGTGCGGCCGAACAAAAAGAACCGAACCTCAAGACCAAGAAGCAATGGCTCAAAAAATTCAGGTTTGCTCTACTCGTACCATCGTAGTTGGAAGTTGGATGCTGACCTGGATGTTTTTACCGGGCCAGTTAGGCTAAAAACACCCGGTCAACCATCCTCGCAATTTGACGCGCTGAAGCTGCACGCTTCACTGCTCGTAACCTGCCATCCAGCCAGTTACTTGAAATGCCTCGATATCTTGCTCTGACCTTGCAAATACACTATTCCATTCGACTACGCTGCTGTGGCATTTCTAGATCCCGTAGTTGTGGGTAAATAATAAATAGTAACTGGCCTCTGCGTCTGTTGGGTTGCACCAGAACAACTTCCAAATTGGCACTAAGACGTGGGTCCGAGTCTAGCCATCGTTAGAACTAAACACTCGGAGGACGTGTCCTTTCAGGCAGTTAGAGGAGTATCCCGAGTTACAACAACCGACGCCTGCTCTACCATGCATAACCAGCAATGTTATGCATCACATCACAACCACGGGTCCACCTTTGGCATCCAAAGGACTCTGTCTAGCCCCTGATAGGCTCAAAACGGCGAAGAGTGAATTCGACTACATGCTCAAACTGAACATTATCAAACCGTCACGTAGTTCATGGGCATCACTGCATATGGTTCCATAAAAGGATAGCAACAACTGGCGTCCAACCGGTGATTACCGAAGGCTTAACGCCAAAACAACTCCGGACTGCTACTCGATACCTCATGTTTACGACTTGACTGGGACGTTATGCGGAATGAATATATTCTGCAAAATCGATCTGGTCAAAGCGTATAATCAGATACCTATGGGAGCAGACGATATCGCGAAGGCAGCTATTATTACTCCTTCTGGCCTGTTTGAATTTCTGCGCATGCCATTTGGTCTTCAGAATGCAGCACAAACATTCCGACGCTTTGTGGATGATGTCTTCCATGGTTTAGATTTTGTCCACGTCTACGTCGATGACTATCTCATTGCGAGTCCAGATAAGGAGACTCACCTTAAACATTTGGACCTTGTATTCAGTAGACTGAAAAAAACATGGCATCACAGTCAACTTAGAGAAGTATGAAATAGGAGTTGAATCACTCAGCTTCCTTGGGCATACCATTGACAACAAAGGTATACGCCCATTGGGAGATAAAGTGGCGGCTATCACAGACTATCCGGAGCCGACCACTGTGAAACATCTCCGAACTTTTAATGACCTGGCAAGTTGTTACCGAAGGTTTATCCCCAACTATGCCCCTGTCACGAGACCACTTACAGATCAACTTCGAGGGACCACGAAGTACATGACTCTGGACAACGTGGTTAGACTTGCTTTCTCTAAGGTCAAGGAAGCCATTTCAAACGCAACCATGCTTATGTATCACGACCCCAATGCTCCTCTGAGTATTGGTGTTGATGCATCTGACTCAGGAATTGGAGGAGTTTTGCAACAGTTGACTGAAATTTAGTGGCAACCGTTAGCCTTTCTCTCGAGGCGGCTGCAAGAAACGGGAACGAGATACAGTATATTTGGTAGGTAACTCCGAGCTATGTACTGTTCTGCACGCCATTTTGGACATTCGGTGGGTGGTTGTGACTTCATTATTTTCACAGACCACAAACCGTTAACCTTCTCTCTTATCCCGGCATCTGACAAATACTCCCCTTGTGAGTCGCGACAACTGGATTACATTTTCCAGTTCACGTGAGACATCCGCCACATTTCTGGAGCAAATAACTCTGTAGCCGACGCACTATCTCGAATAGCTTGGATAAATCGTGTCGAAGGTGTTGAACTCGTTGAACTAGCTTGGTGTCAAGAAGAAGATCTTGAGCTGGACCATGAGTTGTCGTCCACAACTCCCAAGCTACAACTGTGTCCGGTGAGATCAGGCAAGGATACAATTTTATTCGATGTCTGTGCTAGTCAACCACACCCAATAGTTCCGAAGAGATGTCGACGCAACGTCTTCAATACGTTGCACAAACTGTCCCATCCAGGTGTACGAGCCACCATCAGGCTTATCGCACAACGTTTCTGCTGGCCGGGAATGAAGAGAGGCGTTAAGGAGTTGGCTCAGTTGTGCTTGGCTTATCAAAAGTGCAAAGTCACGCGACGCATGAAGAGTCCTTCGGGTTCTTTTCTAGCCCCAGACATGCGTTTCGGCCACGTCCACAAAGATGTTGAGGGACCTCTACCAGAATCTAATGGATGTGCTTACCTTTTCACCTGTGTGGATCGTTTTACTTGATGACCAGAAGAAGTACCTTTTGCTGGGTATTGCGATCGACCTACAATCCGATTTATTTCGTTTTATTCTTTCATACGCCGCGACACTTTAGAATAAATTCAGACGCTTGATATTGAAGATCAGGCGGCCAGAAATAATAAGCAACAAGGAACTCACTGTGGCAACGGACCAACAAACAACCAGTCGACCGACAAATATAAAGAAAAAAGTGGAGATGGATTGGGCATAAGCTGAGAGGACCGCTCGAGGACATCAAGCGCCAGGCCCCCTAAAGGGTAACGGTGATTTGGGCGTCCGAGGGCGAAGGGGATCATACCAGGAAGAAATTAAAGCTTCTGGTCAGTCGTGGGAGCCATGTTCAAAGCACTGCAGAGAACAGAATGAAATTCAGACGGACTACTGAAGCTCTATGCTCCACGAGAAACTCAGGGGACAAATGATAACGATAAACAGAAGTAACACTTCACTTGGGTGACATCGCACTGGAGGGGTTCACATGTGAAAGACCTCGTCATCACTTATCCCGGGAGTTTAACTTTTACAGAGTATGCACGTTCACTATTTTCCAAAGGCAGAAGATGCATAGGTTTCTACATACAAACAAACTCACACCAGGAGCAAAACTTACGCTGTTAAGAGTTATGGTCCGTCCAATATTAAAGTGTTGTGCAGCTGTCTATGGCAATATGTAAGGCCCCCGATAGGGTTCGAGTCAGGAATATCCGGCGAAACTTTACCCGGTGCCTACTTATACATAACGATGGACTTCCTTATGAAGCAAGGTGCGAAAATCTATAAATGCAATCACTGGCTGAGACATCTGAAGTTCAACTTAACCTTTCTTATTCGCCTTTTATTTGGAAAATCTAAAAAGAATTGTGCTATCACTCCCAAATCAACACCGGCATAAAGTCTCCGTTAAAGCGAAAACACCATCCCAATAAATAAGTATCGTTCAAGACTTCGGTGTGGGTTTTTTCGTAAGGCAGTGTTGTACGTTGTGGAACAAACTCCCTTCTTCTATGCAAGCATGTTGATCTCTCGGCCAGTTTCAACGATCACTTGGTGAATTCCTCCTATCTAACGGTTCTCACTAATTCATTGGCAGCCGGCTCATAAATGGTGATACCGTGCACGATAGTGCTACTGGTAAATAGGCCCAAGTGTGATAAACATAGCCTCAAACGAAGTTAACCTAGAATCTAATAAGAAAACTGACCTAGTGTAGACTTGAAGCGGAGTGTGAAAAGGTTGGCAACACTGAACTGTGTAGCTGCTCTGGAGTAACCTCAGTTTCTTCATGATCCAACCGGTCCCCCGGTTTAACACCTCTCCCATTCTGAACCGTTAAAAATAAATCTTTTGCTCCTCACTCCATGTAAACATATTTGGCCCACCACAACTAGCGATCATATTTCTCTGACTGTGATCCAACTCTAGGCAGGGCCTGTTGAAAAAGTACCCACATACCTCCACTGTGTAACACTAAAGTGAATATGCATTGATCTTGGGGCTTTCCGCTGGTCACGTTACGACTAGCAGAAGGAAACATGTCTCTCAAAAAGAGGAAATTTTACGATGATGCATGGTACAAGAGTATTGTTGAAAGGCCGTAGGACAATCCAAAATATAAAAGCAGCTTCACAAAGTGAGATGGCAGATATGATGAAGGGGACTTACGGAACCGCACTTAGCTGAGGTCAGTGGACCCAATATACGCCTTACACCCTTCCCTCCATTGAGATCATACCATCTTCCCTCCAACCAGGTCTGTGTGCACCCAAGCTTATATTTTATGTTTTGTTCCTTGCGTTCCTAGTGGAACATAGGGCTTTGGTAGGACGTTGCCGCTTCACTCTGTCCCCCGCAGTCTTTCAAACCTAGTTCTACGACTGCGCAGAAACCTTCGTTTCCTCCTCACACTACCTCAACCGTGTCACCTCAGGTGCCCAACTTGTCGTTTCAGCTTTGAGTGTCTGGCCTGAAGCCTGATGTCCCCGAACAGTCCCCCCGGTGTATGTCCAATTCAACCTATCTACACTTTCATCTGCATATTTTTTGGGCACTAAGCTCTTGGTTGCTACTGACTTGACACTGAAGTAGAAAGTCCAGATCTTGTTCTTTATGCTGAGTGTAGTGCAGTAGATCTCCACACTGATTCCAGGTTAATGAGAGCCTGTCTTACTGTCTTTCCGATCGTGGCCTTGATGCCCTCATCTGTGCTACCTGTAATTCAGACGATGCTGTCCAGGTAGATGAAAGAGACTACTTCCCCTAGATTTCTCTTGTTGACAGTGACTGATGCTTGTCGTTGATGCCGCTGTTGCTTGGGTATCTTCATCACCTCTGTCTCCTCCACGTTCACCTGAAGTCCCGTCTCCACTGTCTTCTGTCAACGTTTTTGGTTTCCTGAAGGCTTTCGCCAACTGGTATCATTTCGTCTCCCCGATTACAGAGAAGAACAAGTTTGTTGTTTGTATTTCTCCTGTGCTTCGAAGTTGCTTTAGCAATGGGACTGATTTTTCTATTCAGGGTTCCTAGCCATATGTCCAAAGCTCCCTCTTTTTCAGCGCTTAGGACAGGTCAGTAACTAGCGAACTGGCAAGCTGGGTAAGGTCACCAAAGCTCCCACTGGTTCTCAAATGATAACACATACACACCAATTTTCACCTGTGCGATTAAATTTCCATGTAAATTACATATATCTTGTGGCATGTTATCTCGATAATCACGCATTTTGTCAGTAGAAGGCATCGTCGCAGCATGCTTATAAAATGTAACATACCAGCAGAATAACTATGCTAAAACTGGCGAACTCTCCGTATCGTACGACTGCAAAATGGTCAGTACGACTCCTGAAGCCTCTCCACAAAGCACTTGTAGCGTACAGTCACAAAGACATATTTGAATTTGGTGGAAAGACTGAGGGTCTGAAAGTACTTAATAAGTTAATGATATCATGTGATGTTTCATCGCTTTTTACTAGCGTTCCTTTAATGGAGACAGTAGACTTTATTCGCAACAAGCATACGAAGCACGGCATGGAAATAGGTATTCCAGTCTCTACATTGAAAGAACTACTTCTGAGGTGCACAACGAGCGCAAAATTCCTTTTCAACGATGAACTCTACAGGCAACCTGGTGGTGCGGCTATGAGGTCATCCCTTGGTCCGCTCTTGGCGGATTTCGTCTCGTAAAACCGGAGAATGATCCGCTAAACGAAACTGTTTGCCGTTTAAAGTTATATTATCGTTACATGGATGATACCTTTATGGAACTCAGAAGTGAGATCGGTAAGAATGCTGTTCTGAATGAGTTCAGTGGTGTCTACCCGGCAAATGGAAGAATAGAGAAATGACAGTATCCCGTTTCTTGATAATCTGTTGGTAAGAACGGTAGATGCAAACCCCAAAACGAAGCTCACATAGAAAACCGACATCAGCAGGTCGATAGACGCATTTCTTTGGTGCCGTACCCGTCCAGTACAAAAGGAATCTGCTAAAATGCCCAGTATACCCTGCCGCAGCTATTTGCTCAGATGATGCTGTAAAGGAAGAGTGCGTCACCATCCATGATCTGCCTAGTAGGAATGGCTGCCCAGACAAGTTCGTAAGTAAGCGTATGAGTATTACGAGGGTTCAGACAACAACGTCAACAGTTCTTAAGAAGCGAATCTTCCTGAGGCTGAAAGTTGAGGGTGACATTGCCAGTGAGGTCCTCATACAACGCGGAGAAAGTCTTGCATAGACCCTTTCCAGGCTCCAACTTATGTACCATCTTCTACAACCAAGCGATTCCAGCTGCAAGAAATAAGGACAAGCCGCCCGATCCTGCCACTTCCATGTGCATTTACCAATACAGCTGCTCCTGTGGGGCCGGTTACGTTTGGCGTGCAGTGAGGCAGTTCCGTCGTCGAATTTCTGAGCACCACCCATAGTGGTTGGAAAAGGGACAGATTGGAGCAAAGAAGAGCTTCATACCTGCATACCCAGTTGACAAGAGACATAAAGCGGGCACTAGAAAAGCTTTCACGATCACTCATTAGACTCCGATTATTTTACCACACGGATAACGCATTCGCTTACTTCACATAGCAGAGGCGATCGCAATCTACCTCTACAAGCCTGGCCTTTGTATTCAGAAGTTTGTCCGGTCACTTTCATTACCATGACCGTCAACATGATGTAACGTCTAGGATTGCTTTGTACACTTCTTCTCCCTCTCGTTTCCATCAACATTCGTTTGTTTCCTTACTGTCACACAATCGCTTATTGTAGATGACTGAACAGCCATCAAAATCACCCCATTTGCCTAGGAATAGCTTGCTTCATATTTCTAATTTTAGTAACTCTCATGACCATTCACATCAAGATTTCTAAAACATCACCACGTGATTGGTAATTAGAATAAATCTTAAAACCGTATATTAGTCTAGGGCCCGAGATGGAGACCTAACTGAAAAGAAGTATATTTCTCCGCTCAATCAGTCATTTTTGCGGATGTTCGATATTGATAAGATGGACAAGTGGAGTTATTGTCGTCGCATCAATAAGGCGGACCAGCAGTATTATTTGGGCATTACATGTATTGCCTGTAAAAAATGAAGCATGAACCTAATACTTCCGTCTTCGTCCAATGTGCGATGCTTTACGCAGTCCGCTATCTAACCTGTTTCACGGTTCACTGGACAAACACATGCTTCCACGATAGCGAAAGCGTGTTGTTCTCCCTTGCGTCTTCAAAGAAGCAGACAGGCTAAACGTTAAATGCTATCGGCGTATATCACTCCTACCAGTACCATCGAAAGTTATGGAGAGCCTTGTGGATGACGATGTCAGAGAGTACTTGAAAGAACTGAGGGCACCTGGTGATGCTCAGCGAGGCCTCCAAAAGCATAGATCTTGCACCTCAGACCTCCTAGCAGCCGGTGACAGTTGGATGGCATGCTAGAACCTCCTTTCATATGCGATTTTTCTGTCCGCCAGCACAGCTACACACACCATTCTCACCTCCCAAATATCAAGGCAACCTAATAAAGGCTTACAAAATGCCAGGTAGTCCATGCCACCCAGACAGCGGAATCTCACCGAGTGGTCATTGTGACGATCCTCATGGTAACCCAAGAAGAATCACCCATCAAAAAGCAAAAACCCGCGCGTGTTCACACTTCTTCTGCTTACTAGTTTTCAGCCACCAGAACTCACTACCCGCTTATCCACTTGCGATACGAACTAGGTAAATAAAACCAAACAGTTCCATCACAGCCAACCACACACGGAGTTCCTTGTCTCCCCACTGCGTCAAGAACTTGACTCGACCCTATACTTTCCTGCTAGGCGTCTCGCTTTCAGTTACCATATCTTACCAGTCACGTTACTATTTGTATTCCCATGCTCCGTCCTTCAATTTAACTGGCTACTTCTTCTCCCTCTGAATTTATGATTTCACATTATTTCATCAGATTCTACCTATCACACTTCCGCATCCTGTCTTCTATGAATCTACAGAGTCTTCCGCTTTCATTCTCTCTGCTGCCTTCCGACTTGCTTCTTCTCACTTCCTTTCTCTAACTTCCGCTGGACATCTTTCCAGCACTTCTATCTTCCTTTCGCGGCGAATCTAAACAACCGCCTGGCAACACGGCATCTGAGGAACTTATTTGTGTCACAGTCTTTGGACAAATCATACAGCCCCCACAAGTTTAGTTCACACCCAACCGACAGTTGAGTATATCACAGCTGCAGCAGGCGAGTGCAAGGATCAACTATATGAGAATCCATCAAATACCTGCAACTGTTTTGTAAGATCTTGAACCTAGAGTGAAGAAATCAGTTGGTTTGCACAAGCTGAATTATCCTTTCTCGTAGAAAGGTGTTGGATATTGGGAGTTGCTTCTGAATAACGTTGTGCTTTGTTCATCTCCAATCTAGAGGCAGTACTACGGTGCTTATTACCAAAAAACAGCCGTAAACCATATCGTAACAGTGAATGCAATTCATTTTATCAAGTGGAAGCGAGAATTCTTACTAACAACGGCGCAACCATTTTCTCAAACTCGGAAGTACTTCCTGCTGGTGATTCCTAATCGTCTGGACCGTTCAGCTGCTATAACTCTTGGCTGTCTTCGGGAACCATTTACGAAGAGGCATCTTTCATGGTCTATGCACGCGCACTTTGAGTGTTTGGTCAAAGTTGATGATGAAGTGAGAGAAACAGAATATCAAGTTCTTATCGGTGAGCTGTTTACTTTACGCTTTATTCTCCTCTTCAGTAACATTACTTTCATATTAAGCCATTCAACTATGATGACACAAAATACCAGATCGCAAGCCCTAAATCTGTGATGCTTCCAGGTGAACAGAATCTAGCCTCTTCAGAAAAGATAGGCGCTGCAATACCCCCACCGCCTAAGATCGCTAAAGAGCCACCACACCAGACACACCATTCATCAAAACTGATAAGCCCATGAAGTCTGGGTGACAGTAACGCGACCTTGAACATATCGTTGGTAAAAAATAAAGCACGAGGGGGACGCTCATGTCGATTAATGAATACACCACTGCACGCTTCGCTTCACCTGACTTTATAGGAGACAAGCCATCCAGTTGCCAACAAAGAGCAAACCCCTGACGACTGGTGTTTGCAAAGGATTGGTGTTACAGGCTCAATAAAATCTGTCTAAAATGGGTGCACTGCAGCTGCGATAATGGTATACCAGGTCAGTACCACAGCTTTATGAGAAAGCACCCATGTAGGTGGATGTGGCGTGTATGTCCTGAGTGACAGAAATCAACTGCTATCATCACCTGCAACCTGAAAAACCTGGTAGAGCTAAATATGTTACAAAAAACGAGCCCCCTTGTTCTGCCCTCAGAAGGTGGTCAAGCTCCACAAGTGTGCAAAAGTGTCCCCCCTTGAGACAAGAAGAAACTGGCTGCGACTCCAAATGAGGCATCAACAAAGTCCTCACCCGTATCGCTCCGACCCAGAATGTCCAATGAAACTGGAGAACCTGAGGAAATAGGTTGCGCTGAGAACGAATGGACGGAATTGAATAGGGTAAGGGGTAGACCGAAAGCACCAGATACCAATCCCGATATCTCACGCTCAGAGAACAAGGGAACAAATTCCATTATTCTGTTCAACCCCTCTACACCAACAGACTCGCTCTTAGAAAAAGGAGAACAGTTTGACAAGGAGAAGTGGGATGACTACTGAAGAAATTCGAGAACATAAACCATAGCAGCTAACTTATGCCGGCTCTCCCGGAGAAGTAAAGCACTTCGTGACAAGCCGCCACCTCTCAAAATATCAGCAATGACAGCGAAACAGTCGGAGAACATACTGCTACTGTCTCGTCAACCGGAAATTGCAGGACGAAATTTGACAAACCTCGGGTCACCGGGAGGCGGGAAAGTTTTAACTTAGTTATTTGCGCAAATCAGCAAGCATTGTGGTGCTTCCAAGTAGAAAACTCAGTAATTGCCACTCCTCCCCTAGACATATACAAAGTGGTGCCGTCGAGTGTAGTGTGCTAGGACCTCCACTTTTTCTAATCTATGCAAACGATATCTGCAGCGCTATCCCAAATGGCATACCTCACCTTTTCGCAGGCGACTTGAAGACAGTTTACAGCTCTTCTCTCGTAGCACCAACACAACAGAATATTCACATGGAGCGTGACCTGGCAGCTGCCTCTAAAACCAGACAAAAGTGGCGTCCTCCATTTCAATGAATCCCACCCAGATGTAACACTACACTTGGGTGGCACTACGCTATAGATATACAACACGGTGAAGGACCTCGAATTCACTTACCTCGGGAGTTTAGCCTTAACGAAGCATGCAGATTCAAGCTTCTGAAGGCAGAAGATGCGTAGGTCTTCCACACAGAAACATACGCACACCTGAGGCATAAATTATATTACACAAAGTTATGCTTCGCCCAATACTAGAGTATTGCGTGGTTATCTATTGTAACATAAAAGTATTTGACAGAGTTCCAGTGGAGAGCATTCCACGAAATTTCACACACACAACGAAGGACTTCCTTATGAAGCAAGGTGCGAAAATCTATAAATGCAATCACTGGCTGAGACATCTGAAGTTCAACTTAACCTTTCTTATTCGCCTTTTATTGGAAAATCTAAAAAGAATTGTGCTACCACTCCCAAATCAACACCGGCATAAAGTCTCCGTTAAAGCGAAAACACCATCCCAATAAATAAGTATCGTTCAAGACTTCGGTGTGGGTTTTTCGTAAGGCAGTGTTGTACGTTGTGGAACAAACTCCCTTCTTCTATGCAAGCATGTTGATCTCTCGGCCAGTTTCAACGATCACTTGGTGAATTCCTCCTATCTAACGGTTCTCACTAATTCGTTGACAGTCAACTCACAAACAGTGATAACACGTAGGATGGTCTACTGGTACCTAGACTCAAGGGAGACTAACAAAAATGACATGAGTATATGGTGCCAAAAACTAAACGCATAAGATAAAATTTAGTAAGAAAACTGGCCTAGAGTAGATAGGAAGCGGTGTGATACGATTTGCAACATTGAACTCTGTAGCCACTCTGATGTAACCTCCATTTCTTGGTAACCAAACGGATCTCTCAACTTCACACCTATTCATTCTGAACCAAGTAAATTAATTTAGCCCATCACCACTAGGACCCATATTTCTGACTTTGATCTCATCCTGATTATGTCCTGCGGGCCAACCTCCCACGTACCTACACTCTGCTCTACTAAAGCGAACGTGAAGTGGTAATAGGCTTCAGCAAGAAACATAACGATTGGCAACAAGAGAAGTTTCTTTAAAATAATTTTTAGGACAATACGTGTTACAAGAGCATCGGCCACAGGTCGTTAGATAATTCGTAATAGAACAACAGCCTGACAACACGAAATGGCGGGTCTGATGGTTGGGACTTATGAAAACCAACCTTATCTGTGAGAAGCCACAGGATGATTGGGGTCTTTGGATGTAAGAAGACGCAGCACAAGACTATGAATAACACCGAGTGTCTGATGACCAGTGCAACAACCTGTAACCCCCTCCATGCCTCCCGTACCACTATGATCAGCACAGATTGGAAGCTAGGGGGGGAAACGCAATGACTGCACATGGCACAGGCAAAGTAGTTATGGGGAAATGCTTAAAGCGAGGTGGCAGATCTGATGGTAGAGACTTATAGAAACCACCTTTATCTGAGGCCATTAGACCCAGTATACGCCCTTCACCTTCCCTCCCCTCAATATTATAGTAACTATCTTCCCCTAACCCTGTATGTGAATCTTAGCTCCCACTGGTACACAAATGCAAAACAGTCACCATCTTTAAGCATCTGTAACACAGACTAAATTAGGACGTGAAAAATATACTACCTAAAACTTCAAAGGTATTCCACAAGTAGAATGTATATATAGATATATGTATATGTGTATATGTATACACACATATACATATATATATATATAGCTCCTTGATCCTCGTGTCCCCTTTAGATACTCTAGTTGACAATATTGCTTCATCAAACTTTGAGACAGCTAACTTTGCTTCTCATGCCTCTATGTTTCTCTTTTCCACGCCATATGCAGATTATCATGGGGGGTCGTACACCTCGAACTCCCATTCAATATCTGAGAACTATCTTCCTTCACCACCTAATATCCAGTGTCTTTTAACGAGCTAGTGTAAACCAATTAATTTCTTCGCGCTCGCTTCTAGGTCTTGAGGAACAGTTCCAGGTCTTTGGTGGATTCCGATGCAGTAGGTCCACCCACACGACTACTGTAGCTCTGGTTAGCCCGACGGGTGGTTGGGTGTTGGTTAAATTTGTGGTAGAGAGAGCTTTCGTCAAAGTTTGAGAACGTAAGGCCAGAAGGAAGAAGAATAAATAACACGATAGGACGAGCGGGAACATAGTAATTCTTTTAGTGAGATACGGTAACTGGAGAAGACTTCTATAGGGAGGTATAGGTTTGAGCCAAGTTTCCAGTGGTAGTGGTTTTAAAAAGTATTCAGTAACGGTTGACCGTACAGAGTTGGTAGGCCGTGTCAGCCTAATCCACATCCAAGTTGGATGAGCGCAAACCGTGCGTTGCTGCGTAAATGCAAGTCCATTAATGTCCACCCACTCTGCAAGTAATCTGAGATCACTTTGTAGTGTACGTGATTCTGTTTCTGACGTCACAGTTCTCCATATCTTAACATCATCAGCGCAAAGTAGTATTAGGGAGCTGAGATTCAATGGGAGGTCATTCGCAAAAGGAAGGAATAGCAACGGACCCAGAATCGCCCTCTGTGATACACCAGATGCTGATGTCCTCCAAGTCGAGCAAACTCTGTTGGCTTTCGTGCAAAATTGTCTACCGTCTAGATAGTCCTGCAACCATGAAAGCGCCTGTCCCTCGACGCCCAACCTTGCTATTCTGTGAATAAGAACGGTGTGTGGAAGTGTGTCGAAGGCCTCAGTAAAATCCAGGAAGATAACATGGACAGGAATTAGGAGGTCCCGGCATGCTATCCACTCATCGCCTGCCGCCAGAATGTTTGAGGCATGGGACCTACCCTTTCTGAAACCGTGTTGAGCATCACTAAGTGCTCCCCTCCTTTCTAAGTACTATCTGACATGGTCGTCTACCAGGCTCTCCATTACTTCCGACACCACTGGTAGAAGGGCTACGGGTCGGTGGCGTTTTGGGTTCTACCGGTCTCCTCCTTTGGAGATGGGGGACAGAATAGCACTAAGCAATGTTGAAACAGACCATACAGGGTACCGCACAGGGCACTCGATCATTGTTTCAACACAACCAGTCGGATGTCATCACACCCTGGTGATTTCCCTGCACAGGGCTTTGATAGTCTCTCGAGGACCATAGCGGGAGTTACCTTTATTCCAGGTGGCTATACGGCATTTGGTGGTGCTGGCGGTGAATGTTGGTTGGACAGTTGGCAATTTTGGTTCGATAGAGACGTGTTCAGTTACGTATCGAAGTTGGTGCTGAAGGCCTCGGCAATGTGTGGTTCGGAGAGCTTCTTCCGGTCTAGGCCCAAAGATGGAATTCCATCTTGGAAGCGCCATAGGCCAGACCATTCATCCTTGACCACAACCCCTCCTAAATCCATGGCTCCAATTGGGAGGGCAACTAGATATGATGCTTTGAAATGCGATTTGCATCCAGACATGCAATTTCTTCAAGTCCTTACAACCATTCACCTGGAAACGAGGCTAACCAAAAGTGACCTCGAATGACGCACCGATCTCGAAGTCTTAATAAATGGTTTGCTAGTGCAACCCCTTACATTCTCCACCATAATATGATACAGGCAGCCGGACAGAATTGCATCCCTGGGTTTGCTTATCCAAATGACTCTGGTTACCATATTATAGACCTAATTAATTGCTACGCTCTGCATAAGACCATACAATATCAGACCCAAAGTTGTGCCTGCCAACCAACCCACTTTCGTTTGCCATCCGAAGGTAGTGCAAACTTATTGAATACAGGCTTTTCTCCGAATTCAACATTCGATATGGAGTACACCGTTATAGATTTCATGACTCACTTGTTAATTTTCACCACTGTTGTTTAACGATATCGCTCCTATCCAATATTTGTGACCAGCAATATCTAAACTGTCGCTTACTCTAGAAAACTTTGTATGACGCGATGATTTGTTTCTTTCTATGCGCTTGCAGTCTCAATAAGGAAACAATATTCAGACACTGCCTGTAGAAATGATGTGTTCGTGTAATTCATTATTTGAAATATAATATTATTATTATGCCCGAACTGGCAAGTGAATACACAAAGTGTGATAATTACCTCCATGACACTGAACAGTGGAGGTGGCTAGCGGCAAAAAGATGACTTGAAAATTAGCCTGTCAGCAGCGTGGGTAGGATACTAAGACCTACGCACTTGCAGAGCATCTCTTGACCAAGGTTGCTAGCTGTACGCTTTGACTGCAAAGCATCACTAAGCATGATACTATGTGAAAGACTATACAGGAGGTGCCATGCGATGCTGTGAGAGTAAACTACGAGCTGCCAGACTAGAAGGCAGGAGGCAGCCTCCGAGAATGCTACAGACAGTACTAGTCAGAAAGGAACTAGCTAGTGAACTACATGTGGACATGATAAACAGCGCCGCCATGCCAACAACAGGATGCCACGGAAGACCAATCCAGTACGGACCGACAGTCAGAATCCTATGCAACAGAACATCAACCTCGTAACAGGTCCCCATATCGCACCAAGCCCAGAACGTGGGTCTTTGACATGCTTCTACAGCAATGTAAGAGGTCTTGGGAGTGAAATGATGGAGCCAAAAACAACATGCCGTAATCTGCAAGCAGATATTACTCTCATCTTGGGGACATGGCCGTCATCAGACTGTGCCGATGAGGAAACATCTTTGCCTAACATGACCCCGTTTCGAAAGGACAGGGAGTCCAAAGAAGGCGGAGGAGTTGCCATGTATATCAGCACCCATCCAAAAAAGTCAAGGAAGCGACTGATTGTGTGTTCAGCTTACTACCAGACTGTTTATGTTATTATTTCACTATAAACCAAGCTAAGTGCCTATAAGGAGTGGTGTATAGGCCTTCCCATTGCACAACAGAGTATAAGGCACAGTTGCTCAGAGCTATTTCAACGACCACCCCGACAGTCGAACACTTTATGCGCATTAAAGATTTTATCTGGAGCGCCATCGATAAGAGTGTTCCGAAATTAACCAGATGGCCACCCCTCAAACGGTCTTTGGTAACTCGCGTACACCAGAAGCAAATGCAGAGGAAAAGGAGGCGTGGCATCGGTGGCGTGCATCACACAAAGAATCAGACTTTCGTAGCTACAAGACGTTATGCAACCTGCGTAATATAAGAGTTCGTAATGACAGGTATACACACCAAAGCAGCCTGGCTAAACAGTTAAGTCACAATTCGGAGAGTTTGTATCGGTTCATGTCACAACGTAAACCAATGAATAAGCGTTTAAACCTGATCACAGGGCCAGCCGGACAACCTTTGAAAAAAGTGAGATAGCCGAACTATTGGGCAGCCAATTTGACGAGCGACTCAGGCCACTATCAACATCTAGTAATGTAACAAGGCCCCAGGACTGCGACGCAAAGCTGATGAACGTAAAGATTTCGTCAAACCAAAAGTTCGCGAAACTTTCAGCACCATGGGTGGGGAAATCACCGGGTTGTGACGCACAAGACCAGTGGTCCTACGCAACTGTGCCGAAGTGCCAGGCATACTCATACGCAACCTGTTCACGCGCTTGTTGGATGTGAGTCAACTCCCTAGGCATTGGAACTCTCTATCCTTTCACCAATCTTCAAGGGCGAAGACCGGAAGAATCTGTCCAACTAAAGGCCAACAGCATTACTCTCCATAGTTTTCAGGGCACAGGAAAGCCTGGTTACAGGTGATGTTTGGGGCTATCTAAACGGGAAAAACATCGTCCATCTCACCCACTGTGGCTTCAGAACCGGGCGGTCGTATGTCATGAACTCGACGACCTCTTGGAATGACTAGATGGGACAACAAACAACCAGCCCATGTTATCTTCTGGGACTCGGTCAAAGCGTTCGATAGGGTCCAGCACCGCATTAAGCCCGCGAAACCGGCAAAATGGGGCATCAGTGAATCACTCTTAGCATGGTTTACAGCATACTTAGAGGACAGGGAATTCCGCACTTTCCAGGAATATCTCATCTATCCTCCCATTCGCAGATGACATTGAAACATCGAGGACGATAGGTGCATGAAAAGAGACAGTTACACCCAAAACATCACTTTAGTTTGTACCCACAGACAAACAGATGTAGGGCTGAACACCGAACTTCCAAAGGAGCGGCCAACTTATATTTCTGGAATTTTAGTCGCCATCAAATGGTGACGCAGAGTAGCACTAGTTCTACCTCAGGCGAAGATCAGACCAGGCCTGAAAAGAGGAAACAAAGCATAAGGCTTAGAAATAGGGCAGCCGCAGGCAGTTTGCCACAACCCGCAGCACTTTCTTCAAGAAGAGCAGGCTGTACCACGACACCTGATGGCTACAGTGTTTGCATCAGAGTTGTTTTCTGTAATCGATGAGGCGTTTGCATGCAACCTATGTCACCGATGGACACATTGCCACTGCGACACAAACGTCCCCCGACAATACTACGAGCAGATGAAGGAACAACCGCCGATATAGTTTTGGTACCTCCGTCTAGAGTGCAGGAAGCTGCCCGCACTCCACATGGAACACCTGAAAGAGGTGCTCTTCGCCATGCAAAAGCTACCAACATTTTCAAATAAAGCGAGTTTAACATTAAAGGATAACACAGAGAAATCTGGAAACAAAGCCAGATCTCCAGCTGTGCACATGCCACTACAGGCGGGGACCACACTAGCTCGAGTCTCCGCACCTCCTGCCAAGCGTAAGAAACAACAAGCCCATGGTCAGAGACACTCTCTACGAAAGCCATCCCAGTCACTGTAACTGGGAAACAACCAGTAGAAACAAACAACAGACTCATTGGTAAGTCGAGCTTGTCACCCACACTGAAAGCAAGCCACGGGAGGGCTAACTTGACCATCTCGTTCAACGTCGATGTGTCGACAGACTCATTATTGACCGAGAGGGAACGTTTTGGCGGCCGAATGTTGACCGACTACTTTCAGATGCTGGGGCTCCCTCTTCTCCCTGAGACTCTCTGTAACCTCTCTAGCGGAAGCCGGGCACCCCGAGAGGAGCCACCCCCACTCACATACCTCCTCCACAGACGTTCTGCACGCACGGTATAATGCGGAAGACCGCATCGGTGGCTCAGTATGCATGTGTGAGACTAACCCCAGACTCACGAGGAAAGAGGAGAGACGGCAACCGTAAAGACCTCTGGAGAGAGTGGCTGTCACGCAGCCACTGACCAGTGAGTCAGATACATTGATTAAAGAAGCTCCCACTGCCACAGCCCCCAACCAAGTTGAAAGTAAAAAGCATAAAAACGGAACGATGCCAGTCCGGTGACGCTAGACCCAACCACGTAAGCGCTCCTGTCGCAAAAATACACAACCAGCCCTTTCCTCTCACCAGACACACTCTAACATGTATGTACAGCAACGTTACGGTCTAAGAGGGCAAGTGGAAGAGATGAGGACGCTGTGTGGGCGTCAGAACTCCAACATCATATTTATCGCCGAATCCTATCTCTCGCCGGTCATTTCCGACGAAAAGATGCATGTTACTGGCACAGAAATAGTCCGCAGGGACAGAGAGCTTGGAGCAGGAGGGGGAGTGGGTGTTTACTTAAGCTCTAGTTGAAAGGAGAGTGTGGTTAGCGAAACCACCTTGATCCAGCCCCCAGAATCTCTGTACTGCTACTTCATTCTCCACTGTGCCAAATATCTGCTCGGAGTCAAATATCGGTCCCCCACCAGCCCCTCTACACACAAGAGAATGGTCATCAAGGCAGTCTTGACGACTCACTCCTCGGATTACCATTCCATGATCATTGCCAGAGACTTCAACACCCCGTCCATCCTCCTCGAGACAGAGGGTAGGTGCCTCAAATCCCTCAGTTAGAAGCTGAAGAATGCGACAAAGACTGCTGGTCTCTCAGAGAAAGCGGTGGTAACATATACTGGGGAGCCAACGGAAACGGTTCGCGCCTTGACTACGTTCTGGGGAAAGATGAACTTCTCATTGAGGACGTTTGCATCCGACCTCCCCTTGGCCTCAGTGACCACGCTGTAACCACCTTCTCCATGATTACTAGGGAGGCCCTGCAACTGGAGAAACCCAACACCTTCTCTTGCTACAGCAAGGCCAACTATGAGCTCGTGAGAGACTATCTCATGAATGCATCATGGCCGGCAGACTGGAATCATCTCACAATAGATGAACATTGGTTGCAGGTGAAAATAATCTCTGGGGCCATCAGTCACAGTGTACCAGAGGTAACACGTAGACAGTCAGTGAGAACTTCATGGCTGGAGAGTGGGACAGAGAGGCTTATGCAGAGCATGGAGCATGCTTGGTTCAAGTGGCCTTCATCACGCAGGGAGTCTGACTTTTTGAAATACAAAAGGATTCGCAACCGCCGTAGCATTAGAGTGTGCAGCGACGGACTCGCCTGTCAAACCTGGCGGGGAGTTTACAAAGCAACCCCACAAACCTGTACCGCTTCATGTCGAGAAGGAAGTCGACCAGTAAGGGAGTGAATCTTGCCACAGGCCATGATGGGAGTATGCTAGGCAGTCTAGAGATTGCCGAGCTTTGGAGCTCACACTTCCAAGCCCAACTTAGCACTGACACAAGATCCACACCGACTCGCTACGAAACCGACCAGTCGTAAATAACGAATGCCTCTGTCACGTCTCTATTACAGAGAAAAAAGTGTTCGAGAAACTATCTAGGCTTCGTCCGGGCAAGTCCCGTGGCTGCGATAACCCAAAACCAGTGGTTCTGAAAAACTGCGCCGAGGTGCTTACTAAACCACTTCGCAGCCTTTATGAGCACTCAGTAGACTCATGCAAACTCCCTAAAGAATGGAAGAGCGCCATCTTGTTGCCCATCTTCAGGGGAGGAGACAGAAAAAGCCCTGGCAGCCACTAACCAATTCCTCTACCCCACATGCCGTCGAAAGTGTCGGGAAGCTTGGTATCTGACGCTATCTGGGAATCCCTCAATAGGGAAAACACAGTGTGTATTGCTCGGCACGGATTAAGGAGTAGTCGCTCATGAGCCATCAACTTACTAACCGCCTGGGACGACTGGACACAAAGCTGGGATAACAGAAAACCGGTACATGTTGTATTTCTGAACCTAGCCAAAGCATTTGACAGTGTCCTACTCACAGTCATGCTTCACAGGATCATATCAGCTGGTATAAGCGAGCCCCTACTCTCTTGGTTCAAGGGGTGCCCAAAAGGGAGACAGTTCTGCACCAAGGTGAGCAGAATAAAGTCAGAGTGGAGAACATAGACGTCAGGGGTATCCCAAGGGGCAACCCTGGAACCAATCCTGTCCCTCCTGTTTGTTAAAGATCTGCCAGACAAAATATCCTCACTCGTCCTCTCCTTCCCTGGTGACACTTAAATTTGGAGGGTGGTGAACGAAGAAGCTGATTGTACAGCACTACAAAAGGACTTGCAGCAACTCGAGCTCTGGTCGTCGGAAAATGGCCTGAGCTTCAACCTAGAAGAGTGCAAAGTAAAGCACATCGGTAAAAATGAAGCAAGTACGACCGACTTCCAGCACATGTTGAGCAACCATGCTATCACCAGTGTCCATGGAGAAAGATTTGGGGCTCAACCTCTCCGACACCTTGGACACTAGCTCCAACTACAAAGGTATGACAACCAGAGCGAATGCCATTCAACACTTTTTGCGTAGACAGTTTGGCGCCCTCACTCCCCCACTCTTCCTCACCATTTTCAAATCCTACGTGCGGTCGCACCTAGAGGTCTTCAATACGCTGGTCCCCCCAACCGTCAAGAGACACTCTAGTGTCTTCGAAAAATACAAAGAACTGCAACAAAATCAGTGGTGGGGCTAAGGAGAAAGACGTATCCTGAAAGACTTAAACATCTCAACCTATTTACCTTAGGTTATCGCAGGGAAAGGGGTGACCTCATTATGGCATACAAGATCGCCCATCAGACAGACCATGCAAACAAATCAATTTTGCCTACAACTCAACGATCTTCACGACGAAACCCTATTAGGATAGCACACCAGAGAGCCAACACCATACTCAGGTCCAAATTTTTCTCCCTAAGAGTATGTGCTTTATGGAATGCCTTACAGCGACACATCGTTATAGCTCCTTCAGTCGACTCTTTCAAGAGGCGATTAGACAGTTATGTCACCTGGCATGGACTACCACGCACGTACTCAGGTAGTCACCAACCTCAGTACCCCCCAACTCCTAACTACCACTCACTATCTCTCTCCTTAATACACCCACATTACCTACTAATCCTTCTGTAGGAATCAAACCCACGCGACCATTCGCGCAATTCACAAATACTTTTCTTTCGTTCTCTTTTCACCCCTCCTTTTCTTCTCCTTCCCTTCTCTCTTCCCTATATATTATTATTTTTTCCTCCCTCTTTTTTCTTTCATTTTTTTAAAAGATTTTTTCTTTATTCTCTCTTCATTCCTTTACCAATACCGTAATATTCTCTTTCAGGTGCCTACACAGACAGAAGTCACAGCAGTCCCCTAAACTTCCCAGCAACCCGTAGCTCTCCAATCACTCTTCAAATTACAACCTACTAACCCACAAAACACCCACCTCACCGAAGCTAAAAGCAAGAAAGCAGAGGGTATTTCCCCGTCCACTGCAGGAGTGAACCGAACAACTCGAACCAAGCCCTAAGAACTAGACGCGAGAGATCAAAAACTACCAGTTTTCAACGCTCGCACTATCAATATTGGATGTTGGATATTGCCCCTAAAGCTGTGAGCAGGAAAATGCAAAGACTTCTGCTACTATCGCAGGAGTACAACCAAACAAAACGAACGGAGCCTCAGACCTAGAAGCGAGAGCTCAAAAACTACAAGTTCCTTCTACTCGCACTATCGACGTTGGATGTTGATAGCGCGTTCTTTGCTTAAAAAGCTACAGGGTCTGTCGAACAGGCAAGTAACAGGTGCACATATTATCACAACTGATGTAATCTGTATTTTAAATTGACATAGGTGTTGGCGGCAGTTTGCTTATCGTTTTGAATTCCCTCAGTAATAAATGAATATATTTTGATGTATGTTGCGTAAATTAGTTACTAGTTGTGTTCATCAATGTTTCCGGTTTCTTAAAGGATTTACAATATTATCCAATGAGTTTCATTCTTTAAAGAATATTTGAGCATGTAAGCTTTTTGTATTCTACCTGGGCATTGGCTATTAAGTGAAATCAGCAGACCCGATGCGTTATAACTCATCGGGTATGCTGTAAAACATGAACCCAATCAACGTTTCCGCCGGACAAAACAAGGAGGCATGTTCCAAATTTCAATAAAAACTTGGCAAAGCGCAGAACGCTAACCCTACTTTCTTCGCCTATGCTTCCTGCCCCCTGATTCCCCGAGGAGGATTGCCCGGCGGTTTGCCCTATGGTTCCTCCCCAACTGGCCAGGGGTTCTTCGAGTAAATTTTGACTGGGAAATATTCTGCTTGGACGACTAAAACCCATAACAATCGTCGATATCTATTCGTAGTCTCTGCGTGCCATTGATTGCAGTTTGGAGAACACGATGTATGTGTGCTGCCAGAAGGCTGTCAATTTCGCCACAGAACAGAACGTTAAGTTGTAGTCATTGTAGCGAGAGACCTCAAAGCTCAAGTAGGTGGGAAGGCATTTTGGAGATATCTACACAACCTCATACCAACGAACCGATAATGGTGGTCGTCTGTTGCAATTTGGTTCTGACAACCATTTATTTCTGTCCAGCACTAAATTCAGGCACAAGAAGAATTACTGTCTCATTTGGTGTCCACCGATATCGAACTAACAATAGACAGAGACAGATCATATTGCTATGAGTCGTCGCTTAAACGAATTGATGAAGGATTGCCATTCTTTCTGGACTCCAATCATGTGCTGCAATATAACATACTGAGTTCTAAACTATCAAAAATATTTTGAGTAGTGATTATTATTATGGTTTTGGTCATCTGTAAGTTTGCGCCTTACTGGTCACGAAAAACAGTGACCAGGGAAACCACTGTTCCCGACTGGAAGATTGAAGTATCAAGAGGAAGCAGTGAATCATTTTTCTGCACACGATAGAGAGACAATGTAAAAATGGAACCAGGCACTACTGTGCAATAGCCCAAATTGCCACACTTTATATCAGCACAAACGGGAAAGTTCTGGGATTAAAGATAAGGAAATAAAGTGGCAAAAAGAAGTTGAAAGAGAAAGGAGAAATTAGAAAATACTGGATTCAATATGACGATTAAGCTAAAGATTATGTGTGTGCACATGTGCCACTGAAATCGATCCTGAGCTATGTCGCCTAGAGTCTACATCCACTGGTTTCTGTTGTCATGTGGGCGTCAACAGGTAGGTCTATATTTCCTTACACGGCTCAGATCGGTAATGAAGGAATTCATGTGCTGATGCAGTTTTGGTTTTCTTTTTCATGTACCTCAAGAAATGGCCTTCCACTGTGTGGTTAGCCGCCTGTACGCTTCCAGTAGTATCCAAGATCCAATCGAACGTTAACTACCCGCCTTACCTCTAAATGCTGCTTTGCCCTCACCTTCTGAACTATATTAATCCTCTTACAATTTCCTCAACCTTTGACTCTGCTATCATTGCCAACGATCGAGGCCATCGAAACATCATTCCTAGTCTCCTAAGACCCAGCTGCCGTTTCACGTCAGTGCTTTCAATTTCCATGCTGAATCGAACAACAGGTATTGCTCTACAGAACTCTAGGACCTCGAGCCATGGAAGTATGGTGTGTTTTTTGAGACACATATACGACATGCGAGTGTAATTATTCATTTGACCTCACCTCACCATTGCAGTGAATCTTCCAAATTCACCTTATGAGTGCCCGGAGACTCAATGGTTGGCTCTCGTTGGAGTAAGTGAAGCATTGAGTTATCGAACAGAAAGCGTGCACCTCGACTGGATACCAGTCAACAGCCATCTGTGCACTGTTCTGT
Source organism: Heterobilharzia americana (assembly GCA_944470555.2). Taxonomy (NCBI): domain Eukaryota; kingdom Metazoa; phylum Platyhelminthes; class Trematoda; order Strigeidida; family Schistosomatidae; genus Heterobilharzia; species Heterobilharzia americana. The sequence goes on from OX104134.1 coordinate 46,724,321, forward strand.
TGAGTGGGTCTGTAACAGCTATGAAGGATCGTGAAACTTGCCGAGGCCTATTTGTAATCTTCGCCTGCGAGCCCACGAGTTTCATTTTGGGTGATGCTAAGTATGAATTGTGCCAGAAGCTGTCAATTTCGCCACATAGAAAAAGGTTCAGATACAGCCATAGCAGCAGGCGACTTCAGCGGTCAGGTAGGGAAGCCGGACCAATCGAAAAGGCATCTTAGAGGTATTTACGGAATCTTGTGCCAACAAACTAACAGCGGTGATCGTGTCGCAATTTGTCCCCACGATCACTTGTTTCTGACTAGCACTAACTCTAGGCATAAGGAGAGACGCTGTCTCACATGGCGTCCACTGACTTGGAACCGACTACGGACACAACCAGATTACATTGTTATGAGCCATTTTTGGAGAGGATCAGTGAAGGGCTGCCGCTCCTTCTGGAGTACGTGTTTCGACTACAATCATGCGGCAGTACGGACTCGTGTATGTCTTCACCTTACTGGTCGCAAGAAACTGGGGGCAGTGAAGCCTCTCTGCTCGATTGGAAGGTGAAGTACATTATAAGGGAGGAGATAGCTAAGTATTTATCTGAACGTGACAATGCTGATCCTGAAGAAACTTGGTGTGATATTCAGTCTTTTGTAAAGAAAACGATGAAGATAATTGATAACCCAAAAGCCAGCGAATTTCCACAAGCATATCCAGACTGATTGGTACAAAAAAACCAATCCCAGCTGACCAAAACGAAGAGCAAAAGCAGCTAAAATATGGATTGACTATGTCTTCCCAATGATCGCGAGCGTGTGTGGGGCATAAGGTAGATGTAGAAGGTCTCAGCATTAAGTAACACTTCAGTTATTTAGGCTAATTAAAGAAATTAGTAAGATGACGTTGGTAAGTGAAACCATCCCTAAAAAGGATGGGACCCTGATGCTCTCCAGATGACCGAAACGTTCAGTGGTGTCCAACAAGAGTGCCCGCTGCTACCGTTAATGTCTAACTTGCTTTTAGATGTACTAATGGATTCACGGGAATCGATTGACCTGCTCTCTGGAGGGCACCTGGTTGGTGTGGTTGGATGCTTTATCAATGGTTGTTTCGTAACCTTCCTTGCTGCCTGTTAACTAGTTGTTTCACAACCACCCACTTTTATGTTATTCTATGGTAATGATTTGCTCTTACTTGTTCAGTAAAAGATAAACTGAGTGGATTTGGCATGCTTAAAGCAGGGTTTGGAAATTATGAGAACTATTCTTATCTTTCGGTATTGTGGTATACTTCGCATAGTGAATATCTGTAAACAGTTCCTTTTGTAATTTGTTTGAATTTATCAGGGAGAGTTGATTTTAGTTACTGGTGCAGTTCCATGGTATTCGCTAATGGATGCAGGTTTCACTGATCTTAAAGACTGAATCAGGATTTTTTTCAGGTCCTCCTTATTCGGTGGGATTGTCTAGCTTGTAAAACTTGGTATCATCTTCATCAAAGTATTCAGACTCATCTTACCGCGAATTTATTCTAGTTTGTGAAGACGCCAGTCGGCTGATTTACTACACAAGCTCGAGTAACTTAAACAAACAAAGAAAGGAACCATTATTTTGTCTATCTCGTAACCAATATCTCATGGCGTATTTTTAGCACCGAGAAGTAAAGTTCATTTTGTAATCTGTCATAGAGTTTTCGTTTGAGAAAGAAAAAGAACGATATGATATGCTGTATTTTTTGAAATAAAAGCTTAGCGACGTTTTAATAGCTGTAATATGAATCTGATTAGTGAAATACACCTTTATTGTAGCCTTGAAAAATGAACCAAAGTCTTATAAAGGAGAGGGAGGCGTTTCTGAAGAGGGCTATGGCGATCTCCGTTGTTGAGAAACCGAAAGCTAATTCTTGTGCCCTTCCAGAGGGGAATTGTACCCCTAGTTCAGTGCCTCGTCGAGCGCCTAACTCAGTTTCCTCTGTTTCCGAATCACGGTCTCTTGAAATGAGACCTCAGTTGCAGGGGAAGTTTGCAGTATTATCAAGGTCGTGAAATATATGAAGGTTTGTCGCTCGTTACCTAGTATAACAACTTATAGCAACGCCATTTGGAAGGTGATACTCATCCTTTATCTGTGGAAGAAATCTTAGAGGAAGCCGTACTGCATGACACACCACCAGCAACCATAAAGTGGCTGGAGGAAGAAGTAATTTCACTTAATTGAAATTATGTTAATTTTAGGCTCTCCCGAATAATCCCAAGATCCGCGTTACTGAGGATTCGAAATTTGTATTCAGGCCGAGATATAATATTCGTACTCGCAAGGACCTCTATCAACTTTTTCGTCGTCAGGAACTTAAAGGACTAGGAGGAATCTACCTAGACGATCTAACTGAATCCATCCCTGATGTCGAGAAAATTCTCAGTGTAGGTAAATCAGTTCGAATTCAATTTTTTCCAATTTGCACACCTCCTTATGAGATTATCTTCTCTATAAGATATGAGTCATTCAAAAGACTGTTAGAAAAATATTTATTTTTCTGGTTGTTTTTATTCAAATGAAGAGTTTATCTGTGTTTACTATGTAACCTGTGGTTATTTCAAGTTTACTAGTCTGTATGTAAATGTGATGCAGTTTGAGTTTATCAATTGTATAAACTTACTTAGTTTCAAAACTATCATAGTATCGTTCCGCCTACTCAAGCGATTTACCTACTTTGTGAACTTCAGCAATAAAATCACACTGTTGGAAAGGCAAATAATGCCAACAAGAAGAATCATTCATTCAATTGAGAGAGAAAATCAAAGTCAAACACTGTAAAGTCGGAGACATCTTAGGTAATATCAATCAGTACTACTATAACAAAATTAAACGGCGACTGTAGATATCCTTGGTGGATACCACTGGGTGTCGTCACCCCACACGACAACTCAAAACGTGACTGTGAGTTTGAATATAAAGAGCTTTGATTAGCATCAAATAACCGCTCGGTACTACTATCGCATACAGGGACTGGCACAGCGTCTCTCGGTCGATGGAGTTCGACGTCATCTTCAGGTCAGGCAATTTGGCTAGTATCGGGCTCCAGTAAGCATCCCTGTGTTCTGAAACCTATTGAAGGGTGAATATTTGATTGATAAACCCCGTCCAGTTTGCTGGTGTCGAGTTCATGTTAAGCGTCGGATGACTGGAATGGAAGGATTGACCTTGTTGAGACTGATCACAAGCACCTACATCACTACGACTTCAAACGGAAAGGCTTTCTCACATCCAGTGGGAACACAATGTCAGCAATACCCGTTTTCGTGCTCAATCGAGAAATAACCATTCATTGAATGATGCTATTTTGAATCATTGGCTTTGGTATCTTTGAAATGTGTTACGAGTATCTTCCTACCAGCTTCCACACCATTCAATCTTCACCTTCCCTGGGACTAGTTGGAAAAAGCAGTGTTAGTCTGTCTTTGATGTAGTGCGATGGGATGAATGATAGCTGCGTTGGTTTAACAACTCTGGATGCTTCACCGTTTCGTGGATAGTGTGCAAAAGATCATGCAACTCAGTGGCTTGAGACAATGGCAGACATGGTTGTGAACCGAAGTCAGTGGCAATCATGCTGGAGTTTTTCTGTTTATTCTATTGCTGAAAAGTTGAACGAGAGTAGTGAGTGCTGCTTCTTTAGGTATCCCTTTGGGATTGCCTTTTTTCTTGACCCACTTCTGTTCTTGTCCCCACTCCAAAGTGTTGCTTTATTTTTTATACCATTGTACCAATTTTCTGTTCTAATAATAATAAATAGTTTGCTTCAACTCCAACCATATTTAGCGTTCTTATTTTTATATCTTGATTTCAGTTTGCTACATACCAATGTTTGAAATTTCGACCTGGCTATACTTTGTTGATTTCTCCTAACCAACCACGTTCATGAAAAAATGAGGGCAGCTGAGAAACTAAACACAAATTCATGATGCACTGAAAATGAGAGAAACATGAGGATGAATTTAATGTGATCGTTTTGACAACAGACCTGAGGTACATATGTTCCAAACGCGTTTTATTTCCATTGAGTGGGATCGGCTGGCGTAAATGCCAAAGCTTCAGAAAACAAGCAATATACCTTTGAGCCTAGTAATAATAATAAGTTTGTGCATAGTTCAAACTTACACAATTTAGATAAAATGCAAACTCAATAATAGCTGTGTGTCACCTTGAAACTTTAATATAAATCTGGAAAAAACACCTGCTTCGTAACTTGAAGTTTCATAGGACTGAGGTTTTGGAAGTATTCATACATTGCACGTATCACAATATTCTGGGATTTTAATTAAGTTTTATCTAACTTCAGTGATTAGTTGCTTATTTAATAATATTGCGCCCCTGAATAATAACACTGGACTTCTTTCAGCTCCGTATATCAGTAGTCCAGGTGTCTCTATTAGTTTTAGCGACCATCGGAATAGATTTTCTGCAGTAACATGAGTTGTTGGTAAATTCTGGTAGTCACAGTTCTTCGGATTTTTGATTTTTATTCATTCGTGTTCCTATTGACAACGTAACCATCAACTTAATTGTATTCACTACAGCCAGCATATGAACTAATGAAAACATCATCATCATTATCAACGTAGGACCAGGCATTACTGCGTAACGGTCCGAGTTGCCACAGCTCATTTCAGTACATCAAGGAAAAAGGCAGTGAAGTGGGAGATGAAGAGAAGAGAATTCGGTCAAAATACGTATGAAGTACGAAAAGAGAGAAAGGAAAAATGAGAAAATAGTGAGATTCGGTATAACGTTGTTAAGATGAGGATGAAATGTGTATACGTCTGCGCCACTGACATCGGTTCTGAACCATACCACTTAAAGTCTCCAACCACTGGTTCCTCTTGTCCCGCGGACCCCAACTGGCTAGTCTGCATCGCCCCACATGGCTCAAACCAACAGTCAGAAATTTCATATATTGGTGCCATATTTTAGTCTGGTCACGGGCCTTTTCCCGGCCTGAACCTACTTTGGCCAACATTGTGTGACGAGTCAATCGGCGACTAGGCATGCGTAATACGTGTCCCAACCATCTCAATCGATGAAGGTTCATAACCTCGTCAACTGATTTACCTCTACTCCCTAAAAATCTACGCCTGACGTCCGCGTTACCCATCTGGTGACACCACGGAATACGGCCTATACTACGAAGGCAACGGTAGTCAAACATTTGAAGCCTTCTCATGTCTTGCACCTTCAGTGGTCATGTTTCACAGCCATACAGTAGAACAGAGCAGACTGCTGTGCAGTACACGCGACCCTTACTAGACAATCGGGTATCACTGCGGTGTCATAGATGGCGTAAGTTGACAAAAGCCAGCCGAGCCTTTTGTATTCGTGCAAAAATTTCTTTAGCATTCTAACTAATTTACACATCACATTTTGTGTGCAGGCTTCTGACGTTTATTTTCTGCGGCAAGTGAAGTTCACTAAGTATCACACTGGTGATTTCCCCATAACAGTAATTCGAATGTTTTCGAAACATCAGCTGAATAACAACTCAGGGAAAAACGTAATCCCTGTTAGACTGCTGGTTGATTTAAAATGTAAAAACAACACAGTAAATTATTCAGTTACATCACCATGCACTGAAATCTCTGGTTAGCCTAATGGTAAGTCCCCTAGTTCATAAATCTATACTAGATTACTGAGTTACACAGTACATGGAAATAAGTACAAGGAAATGTGACTTCATAGACTGAGCACATAATTTCCCCAAGGACTTAGTCTTTTTATTATTAATAATATGATCAAAGTGTAGAATATCTGATTCTCATAGATGTAATGCATAATACTGTGTGGTATGTCACATAATATGGAGCTATGACCTGTTTGTTTGGATCTCTCACCCAGCTTACATGTCATAGAGTTTAGTTCTAATTTCTTCTGTTTCTATCTAGACTTCAGTTACCATGGTTATCTGTGACGAATTTCAACTCAATTTAAGATCTGAACATGTAATTGGTGATGCAGCTGTATTTTCAACTTGTGAAAGAGTCCATTGTTAATTTGTGCAATTTTTTAAAGGTTCATTTTACTGTTTCCCTAGTAACACCTGTTATAATATTGCACTTGACTTCACTTTTGATATTTTTTTTATTCGCTCTATCAGAGTTTTGGTGATCATGTTATTCGCATTATAACACCGCACGACAAGAAAACCATTTTATTTTACAATGATAAGTCGTTTGATTTAAATGTAGATGAAGGTAAGTATGAATGCACAAACTGTTTTGTTAGTGTGATCTGCCTTTTCTTCTCTTGATATGTGGATTTTATAAATTGATGCATTTTCCCATACTTATTAGCTCATAATATGTATTTGAAGAAAAGCTTGTTGATTTTCTCAAGCTCCTCATCGTAAACAGCAGTTGTTCTTTTTTAACTTTGATGTTAACTGGGTCTTATCATACACCGCACAATAAATACCTATTGAGAGTGTTGCTTTAGTGAAACATGGGACATGCTGGTCATTAAAAGTGGAAATGAAGAATCTACCATTGTTTGATCAACTGTGTCCTCAAAGTATCACTTGCATAATTTAAAGCCATAGGTTGAGCTATGTTTAATTAATTGTGTGCCCAATTTATGTCACCTGAAACTGAATGAAATAGGTTTAGCCACCGTTATACATTCCCAGTAACTGCATATCTAGGCAAGCTATGTAGAATTGAGAAGTTAGATAGAGGAGTATTGGATTTGTCAGAGTAAGATACGGTATTATCGTATAACATGTATTTTTTACTTGTGTAATACCGGCGTAGTGTATTAAAACAAATAACAAAGTAAACATATATTTTGTATTATTCCTCAACGTTTCGATCTTGCTAGGAAGATCGTTTTCAAGTGTATGAGTCTGAGTTTTCAGGTTAGTATTCAATAATGTATCACCTTATAGGTTCAGTAATCGTTAAGAGAGTAATTTAAGGGAATGACGGTATGGTATTTACATTCTGATAGATGTCAGGAGTCGATGATTAAATGAACCAATGCAAGGTATATCTTCGTGGTGTAGATACATTCGCTTTTCATCAAAAAATTCAACAACTGCTCACTATTTATTTACCACTTATTGTCCGCATTGTTATCCCTTTTGTTGGTTCTCATACTTTGTTTTAAGTATCGTTATCTTGAATGAATGCACTTTTTTCAATGTTTGTATAGGTCTATTCGTATTTGTGTTTTGTTTTGAATTATTGCATTAAACTAACATGAACCCATCCATATGTTAGTCGGCTTTTGTTTGGTATCGGTAGTTCCTTTTCGGTGAAGTGTAGATATGTTATAAAAGCGATGAAAACAGTGTGCTGTACTATTAAACTTGACAAAAGGATTTGTCTAAGTCAATAATCTAACTTTTCATTCACATGTACAGTTTGCAAAACAAAATACATCTTTCCGTTGTGGAGAAATCGTTGATTTTCCCCCTCTATGAGATGGCAGTCCTTTTCTATCATTTTTTTCGCTGTTTGTTGCGTTGAATTGTAGTAACTTAAATTGATGGATGCAAGTGCTAGGTTTTGCGTTAATTTGTTGCTTCGCCTCTGCCACTTGACTATCAAACATTCTGTATGATCAACTATGTAACAACTCTTCCTTTTTAGCTATTTTATTACGTTTCATTTATTTCGGTTTGCTTCTGTGGTGATTTATCTCTGTGCTTTCAAAGTTTTTATTTGACCTTTGTGGCTAATTACACTTTTTTGATGTTGTCCACCGACTGCGAACTGACTTCAGTACTGAAGCTCTTCAGGTTTCCCAACATTTCTTGGTTTTTTTTCTAGGAAACATTTCAACATTGTTTTGGTTGGATTCATGATCCTCAGTTTTGATAAAAGGAATACCTAACTTGTAATCAATGCTTTTAAAGATAAACTGTATGATATGCACTTGTATTTAATGTGTGTTTAGTACACTACCAATAAGCAGTTGAAATGTTTTGTCAGATTTTCACAAATTATCTTGCAGGCAACCTACCGTTGTTGTTATCAATGGAAAAGTCTCATAGAACAAAACTTTTCTTGATTCTTATCCACTTTTCCTTGCCTATCAATGTTAAGGCATCTGAAATTTGAGTTTGAAGTCTGCATTTACTGCCACAAATTATGAAACCAATGGATGCCTCGCAGCGAAAATAGATTTCTGAATGATTGACGTGAAGCGAAATGCAGTCCATAATGTATACGAAATTAAAATCGTATTATTCCACTTCTACACTTTAATACTTCAAAATGGTAGAGTTGTGATTTTTTCAGAAATCCCTATCTTTTGAGTTCAAATATTTGGCCGATATCTGCTACCTTGACGTGGTGGTCGGGCTTGCATACCACAATGACCCGACGAATTATGCTGGTGGAACACTTGTTCCCTCGAGGTCCTACCATACCAGAAAGGTCTGTTGGATAGTGGTACGACGAAAAGCAGTTACCGTTGTAGTATAAATTACTGCACTATGATGGGGGTCATGCTGATGCTGCCTTCTCAGTGGAAATGGGGGGAGCGGGGTAGAAAAGGTCGGTCCCCAAACTAGCACTCCACCTTGCACCACGATCTTTCGGTGGCGGCGGTATGGCTTCTCTATATCTGGCGTTAGAACAATATAACCTCAAAACAACAACCGGCAAATGGCCGTCTGTGGCAGACTTTAAGCAGATGTCTCATGGGCTCCGTGGTCACTGAAATCTTCAAAATTCACCCTACGGGTATCCTGAGGCCCAGTGAATCGCTCCAGTGGACTCGCTGGTATAGGCATAACATTGAGTTGTAGAGCAGAAAGTATGCTTTTCAACTAGATACCAGTCAACAGCCGTCTATGTGCTGTTCGACTGAATGAATCTGTAAGAACTACGAAGGATCGTGAGACTAGGCGATACCTATTCGTAATCTCCACCTATGCACCCACTGAGTGTAGTTCGGACGATACAAAGGATGAATTCTATGAGCTGTCAACTTTGATACAGAGAGCGAAACGTTCGGATATAGTCATAATGACAGGTGACTTTAACACTCAAGTGGGAAAGTTGAGCTGAGCCAATCGGAAAGGCATCTTGGAGGTTTCTACGGAATCCCATGCCAGCCAACCGATAACGGTGATCGTGTTGCAATTTTGTCCCCACAATCACTTGTTTCTGGCCAGCACTGACTTGAGGCGTCCGCCGACTTCAAAATGATGGACACAGATAGATCATACTTCTATAAGCCATCGTTGGAGAGGATCGGTGGAGGGCTGCCTCTCTCTTAAGTACGAGTTTTGACTTCGATCGCGCACTAGTAGGGGCTCGTATATGTCCACGCAGGAATTAGATGATAGTAAGGCCTGTCTATGGTCGATTGGAAGATGAGGGCGTCTAGACCAAATTTAGGGAAGAGATAGCTAACCACTTATCTAAACATGACAGCAATGCTCGTCCTGAGGAAACCTAGCATGATATTAAGTCTGCTGTAGAAACAGCGGTAAACAAAATTGGTAACCTACACCCGAAGGTTTCCAAACGTCAATGGATTCCAACGACGTTATCCGAACTGACTGATGTGAGAAGACTGATCTCAGCTGGCCCTGCCCGTGATGAAGAGCGGAAGTAACTTAAACGTAAGCTGACCAAGAGTCCGTTGCGATCGCGGGCAGTGGTGGGTGACACTCGGTGACTATTTAAGCTTATTAAGGATACAGGCAAGAAGAAGACGGTGGTCAGTGAAACCGTCATCGAAAAGAATGGAGCGTTGATAACCTCCCAGGACAGACGGCTAGAACGTCGGGCAGAACGCTTTAATTTAAAGTACAGTTCAACTGGTCCTCAGTAATGCATCAGTTGTCCAACATCCAGCCTGAACCTTAACGGGAAGTGGATGTTGGTCCTCCAACTCTCCTTGAAGTTGAGAATGCCGTATCGAACCTGAAGCGATGCAAAGCAGCAGGACCCGAGAGTTTTCCACCTAAAGTTTCCAAGGGTGGAGGTAGGAAATTGTTGCTTAAAGTGACGGGGTTATTAGGTAGTGTGTGGGAATCACAGGTAGTCCTGTCGGACTGGTCTACTTCTCTGACCATCGCAGTCTATAATAAGGTAGAGGAATCTCCTTGCGACAAGCATAGAGGAATTAGTTTGACTAATATTGCGTCCAAGATCCTAAGGTCCATAGTTATCGGATGCCTAACTGAGGGTCGAGGAAACCGGTGATGTTTCAGAGCACCTGGATGAGGGTGCATCGACCATATGTTTATCCTTCGATAGGTTCTGGAGCACAGACATACTTACCAGCCAGTAGCTGACACTTGCCATATTTCTCGACCTCCAGGCGGAGTTTGACTCAGTCGACAATGAGGTGTTGTGGCAGTGTCTGACTTTGAATGGATTACCGACCAAGTATAAAATGCATATCAAAGCTTTCTACTCGAGGTCACACAGCCGCATAAGGGCTTATGGAGGGTTGTTACGTGAATTGGCGACAACTAGTGGTGTCAGTCACGGGTGCCCACTGTCACCATTCCTATTTAACTTAATCATAGGCATACTAATAGACATAACGTTAGGTACGTCTGACTTCACAGGGATTGACCTACTCCCTGAAGGTCATTTGGTTGATTTGGAGTATCCAGACGATATTGTCGTGCTAAGTGAAGACGCTGATAAAATGCAGGGTATTCTGGACGCGTTCAACAGAAATATGTATATGTTTGGCATGTATTTCACACCTGTGAAGTGTAAGATGATGCTCCAGGGCTGGTCTGCTACAACCACTCCGAGTTTAGTGATAGGGAGTGAAGTGGTGGAATGTGTCTACTACTTCATTTACACTTGGTGAATTGCATCAGCCCGAGCAGGCTGGTTACCGACGAAATCTCGGCTAAGTTACAGAAGGTGATTCTAGCGCTTGTCAACTTGAGTCATCCGTGACGCCAACTGGTGAGATATCCGACTGCTTATTACAGGATGAGTATAATGCGCTTCAGTCCATTCTGTCCTGTTATAGGGCTGTGAAACACGGCCACCAAAAGTAGATGTGAAACGATTACAGGGTTTTGATCGTAGATGACTTTGTAGCATCGCTTGCGTTTGGTGAAATCACTGTATGAGCAATGTAGAGGTCAGGTGAAGGGTACTAGGTGAGACAGGCAATTCGATTGATGAGATTGTGAACCTTAGTCAACCGACATGGCTTGCACATGTACTGTGCATGCCGAGTCACCACCTACCTCGACGTGCCATAGCTGGCGGAAGTTGGATTAGGTTGGAAGAGGGTTCAGGATGACCAGACCAAGACGTGGCACCAGTCAATGAAGTCCCTTACTGCTAGTCTGAGTCATGTGGGGAGATGTAGACTGCCTGGTTGGGGTCCTCGAGATGAAAGGAATTAGTGGTTGACGAATCTTGGTTACATGGCCACAATGGCGCAGACGTATTCACTCCCTGACATCTTCTAAGGCTTGGTTATTCGCTCTAGCCTTCAGATTGTTTATTCTGTCATGCAGTTTTGTCAACGTTGATGTTATTCTTTTTTTACCCACCTGTTCTTTGTGTACTACTGTGAAGTGTGGTAACTTGAGCTGGTGCACTTGTGTGCGAGATTCTACGTTAATTTTGTCGGATACGTTTCAAATGATCTACAGATACCCCAGCAATATTTCTTTGCTAATTCCCGTAACTGACTATTGTGTCAGAGTGAGCTATACAATATCACTGGAAGCTCACAACCTCTTCAGCTGTTTTTCTAAATGTCGGTCGTAACTAATTCTCCGATTTGTCGTAAAAGAATGTGTCGCATTGTGATTTTTGGCGTTGCGGTTACCGGTGTCGTCCGTACGCCAATGATGCCTGGCCACAAGGATATGAAACTTGAATGACGCTGCGTCCGAAACACTTGGCTAAACTCTGATTGTTTTTGTTTGCTGAGTTCACCTAGCATTTTAGTAGTCACCATTATTGTCATCTTAAACAGGTTGACGTTGGCAAACTACACCGAGCGTTGCAACTAAATACCAGGACGAACTAGATTCAAGACTAGCACTAAGAACGGAACTCCAGAATGTATAGGTGAGGACTGGCTGCACTTACAAGATGCCATGAAAACGGTGAGTAATACTGCTTGTGTCTTTGAAGAACACCTAACTAACAAACACTGGGTTTTTTGCGACCTCTTGACACACTCGTGAGTGTATTCCAGCAGGCAGCGAGTACATTGGTGTGCATAAGCCTCCTGAGCAACATATTATTTTTTTCCCCTTGGGTTCCTAGGCTAACATAGGGCTTCAGTAGCACGTCTACATTTTACTCTGTTCTCTGCAGTCTTTTCAACCTGGCACCACGACTGCCCACAAGCTTTCATTTCTTCCTCACATGATCTCCATGTCGCTCTCGGATGCCCAACTCGTCGTTTCCTCTTTGTATTCCACTCCAGGGCCTGGCGCGTGATGTCCCCAGTCAGTCTCCTCAGTGAGTGTCCAATCCATTTCCCCTTTGTTTTGCATATTTGTTGAGTGATAGGTTCTTGGTTGGTTCGTTGCCAGCCACCCAGAGTTCCTTGTTACTTATTCTTTCTGGCCATCCATCCGATCTTCAGTATCGAGCGTAGGCAGTCTGTAGTTTGTTGGAAGTGCTTTTCGTGATGCGCTAAGTTTCTGAACCAAATAGCAGCACTGAGTAGAAGTCGGTGTTTCAAATCCGGATCTTGTTCTTTGTGCTGAGTGCAGTAGATCTCCACGCTGATTTCAGGTTTATGAAAGCCTGTCTCGCTTTTCCTATCCTGGCCTTGACGTTCTTATCTGTGCAGCCGTCTGTAGTTGGAACGATGCTGCCTAGGTAGGTTAAAGAGACTACTTACTTTAGATTTCTCCCGTTAGTAGTGATTGGTGCTTATTGTTCAATACTATTGTTGTTTGAGTATCTTCATAACATCCGTCTTCTTTACGTTCACTTGAAGTCCCGTCTTCGTTGCCCTGACTCTCCTGTCAACTTGTTATTTTTCGCCTGTAGATCTTCCAGTTTGTGTGACATTATACATAAGTCATCGGTGAAATCCAGATCTTCCAGGATCTTTCCCCAGTCCAGCGTATCCCCCTCTTCTCGCTCCCCACTGTTTGTTGCATGATCCAGTCCACTACAATCACAAATATCATGGGTAGTAGTAGACAGCCTTGTTTCACTCCTGTCTTCACTACAAAAGCATCACTGAGCTTCCCATTGTGAATTACTTGGTGTGTGCCATCTTCATATAGTTGTTGAATAAGATTGATAAAGGTTTGTGGTATTCCGTAGTGTTGAAGCAGTTGCTAAATTACTTGTCGGTCGACGCTGTCAAAGGCCTTTTCAAAGTCGATGAAGTTGAGGTAGAGGGTTGACTGCCATTCTATACAGTGTTCTATGATGATGTGTAGCATGGTGTTGCAATTTGGTCCGCACATGATTTGTTTATCCTGAAGCCAGCCAGCCTGTTCGGGTCGTAGTTTTGAATCCAGCGCATCCTTTAGTCTCTCCAGTATGATGCGGCATAATATTTTGCTCGGGATGGACAGAGGCATGGTTCCACACCAGTTCTTGCTAAGACTTATGTCTCCCTCCTTCCAATCGAAGGTACCTTTCACTCCTTCCAAATCCTCTGCAACAGTGATGTGAGCGTGTCCGCTGTTTCCTCTGTGTCTGTTTTCAGTGCTTGTTGAGGAATTCCTTCTGGTCCCACTGCTTTCCCTGCTTTCAGAAACTTTATGGCGTTCAGGACTTCGACTTTTGTTGGAGGATTTGTGTTCACTGATAGTTCTGTGACAGGGCTGCTGGTGGTATTTCTGAACGAGTTGCAGGTGGTGATGGTGGTCGATTCAAGCGTTTTTTGAGGTGGTCAGCCCATTGTTTCCTTTGTTTCTCCTCTTTGGTAATTATATTTCCTTCACTATCTTGCATTGGTTTCGTCTGCGTTGATCACTTCCCGGATAGTAACCTGGTAATTTGATATAATCTTGTCAGGTCTCTCCTACCTGCAGCCTGTTCTGCTTCACTTGCAAGTGTCTTTTGTCTTTCTGCGCACTGTTCTTCACTTCTTTGTCCAGTGTTTTGTAGGTTGTGTTGAGTTCCTCTTCTCGTTGTGCATCCCTGCACCGCACTAGTTTACCTTCTGTTTCACCATCCTCCTCTCCTCTATCAGCTTCCATGTGTCCGTCGAGATCCATTTCTTATCTTCTTTTTTCTTCCTTCCTAATATGTTGTGCAGGTTTCTTTCCACATAGCTTTCAAAGAGTTCCAGTGTTCATCCACACAGGTTTCTTCAGGGATGCTGCTCGATATCTCCCATTTTGTCTTGATGGGTGCCGTGAAGATTTTCTTTGTAGATTTGTCCTTGAGTTTCTGTTTTGGGTGTTGAACTTGAACTGTGGTCTATCATCAACTTCTTTGAAGGCTTTCAGCCTGATTTTGAGGGTTGCTTGCACTAGGTAGTGAGTGATGTGAACCTACATCTGCTCCCCTTCCTGATCTTGTGTCCAGTCGGCTGCGTCTCCACTTTCTTGAGATTGAGATGAATTCGATCTGATTTTTAGTGTGTCCTGGTGTCTGGTGAAATCCATGTCGCTTTGTGAATGTCATTGTGTTTGTACACACTGCCTTAAATCACCAAATCGTTGAATGCGCAGAAGTCTGCAAACAGTTCTCCATTCTCATTCTTCATTCCACCAAGTGCTTCTCGACTCATGACAAGTTCTCTTCCTGTGTTGTCTGTACGGAGTTTGGCATTCACGTCGCCCATTAGAATTTTGATGTCGTCATCTGGAGTGGGGTCTTGTCTGTTACTGATTGCCGTTGTCTATAGAATCCCTCCTTCTTCTCTTGATCTGCATCATTTGTAGGTGCGTAGCGTGGGATTGATTGTATGATTGTAACTTTCCTTCCTTTTGATTTGCTGTCATGATACAGCAGGAGGAGATTGGTTCCCACTGCATGAGAGCCTTCGATGCTCTTGGGGAAATCATGATTGCCACTCCAAAACTCAATGTGCTCGTGGTTGTCGTCTGGTTGGCAATACTGGAGTAGATTATTGACTCTCCAGTTAAGAGTTTGGAGAGTCCACTTCCATTCCATCTGTTTTTTTTATAGATTCCTAGCACTTCTATGCTATACCTTCTCATCTCCTTTGCAATCTAGATGGCCTTGCTAGGTTCAAACATGATGCGGATATTGCATGTCCCTGCGTTTATTTTCGCTTTGATCGAGAGAAGAAATATCGATCAGTTGGCTTCCTGAAAGCTTTCACCGATCGGCTTCCTTTCGCCACTCCGATTCCAGCGAGGAATAATTTTGTCTTTATTTTTAAAAATATTTTGCTTGTGCTTTGCAGTTTCTTTAGCGGTTGGATTGGTTCTATGGGGTAGGGTTGCTAGCCCTATGCCCAACCTTTCCTCTTTATTTGGGTTTAGGACCGGTTAGTAACTGGTGAAGTAGTCTAGCAGGTGAGGTTAGTTTGTGCGATATTGGCAAGCATTTTGTCCTTCTGGCAAATGCACTCGTTTTGAACTCAGAAAAGTTAGCTGATTGTGGAATACATCAGACTTTTGAGGATGCGGAGATTTATGGCTGCGAGGTAAATTGTGGAAGGTTTCAACCAACAACGGATGTGGGATATTCAGCCTTGTTATCATCATCACTATTATTATTGTTCTTATTGCTGTTACGATTACCATTATCGTTTTCATTACTGCGATTATTATTATTGTTACTCGTATTATCATTATTATTGATGTTATTATCATTGTTGTTGTTACTGTTACTATTATTACCTCTATTATTATTACTATTATTGTCATCATTGTTATTGTTATTATCGTTATTATTATTACCGCCATTATCATTATTATTATTGTTGTTACCACTACCGTCGTTATTACTACTGTTACTATTACTACTACTATTATCGTTATTATTATCATTGGTGACTACACTAGTTCTCTAATTAGAGTAGAAGTTTCAGAAGACCAGTGCTTACATCCAATCATAAAGTCTTTCAAAAAAGTTCCGTAGGCTTTGTTATTTTTTATTTCTACTTCACTAGAAGTTCTGACTAATCATCTGAAAATAAAGCTCACTGTTGCGAAATTAAGATTATTGCATTATATTTCAAGTTGTTATTCATCGTAGACTGACATCAGTTGGAGGAACAAAGGAAACCTGAGAGCACTGGACTGCTGTTTCGTCCTAGTATGGGACTCCTCAGCAGTGCGCACCCACGACCCCACCAGCAGGGTCAACTTATGTCAGTGTACGATAAGTAACAACTTGAAATAATTCCAAATCTCCACAACTCCCTCAAAATTTATTGCATTATATGTAAAATGGAGAGTCCTAAGTATTTTAGCATAAGGCGGTCCAACCAGAATGACAGTAATGTTAGTTAGGGGGAAATGGTTCTCCAGTTTTACCATATGTGTGATGAAATAACTTGCAATTGAGGAAATAACTTTGAGTTGTATGAACTGAAGTGAGTCTTGAGTTTTATCTCCAATATTACTGCATGAAAGAAGTTCAGCCGTTCAAAAGTTATGAGGAAGAGTGATTTTGAGAAGTCGCGCTTTGCCAATTTCCTATGTAATTACATAGGCCTATGCTTTCTATAGTAAATTTTCGACCTATTTTCATTAATAACTTTTGAACGGATAGGTACTTTTCGAAACGGTTTGTTTTATATTTATACGCTCATTGTGATTTATTCAACGGCATATAGCATGTGCTCTGGTACTGGTACGAAAAATTCGCGCACTACGGCTCGTCTTACTCTCCATGTTGTATAGGGAGACTACCCCTAACTTCAGTAGTCTTCCCATTATGGTAGGCCATGGTCAATGATCTTGGCTTTTCAGGAGTGCCCTTGTTACACTACACTACAATTAACTTTCCCTCTGCTGCTAAAAAAAGTTTGATGCTAGGTGTCTGCTGAAATGTTTTCGTTCGTCTTCTATCTTCCTCTGGTATTGTTGTTATCACCAATAATATCTGGATTATAATATCCAGACTGACGTCTTAGACAAAGGATGTTATCAGGATCAATCATGAATAATGAAAAAAGGACTGTGACTGATTTTCCAAATGTTGTGTTAAAAGCAACAATGTTACAAGCTTTTTTCAATGCTACGGACTTTGTAAAATGAATAGTTGATTCGCTTACTGACTATTCCTTCAGTAGTGTTTGTCTTGGTGATTAATAGGGGTATTTCACACTGCGCACGTCGAGAACCGTATAGTTAGTACTTGTCTCTAAATGTGTAACATGGATGGAACATATTATTACCAAACCGTACCTGTCCAATAACTACCTAGTCTTGTAATTCGTCCCACTTACCGGCATATTCTAGTCATTATTAGTTTAAAACGCTAGAACCATAATCATTGAGACTACCTTTATGATAGTATATATATGGTTTGGGTAAAACTGGCAAAAGTGAACCATCACAACGCACAACTGAATGGCTTCAATGAAAATCACAGTCTCTCAGAAGCCACGTAATAAGCGGTTTGACGGGAGATTCAACGCTAAACACGAAAATGTTTAAATAATGCAATGGGAACACCATTTGCAGAATAAGGTGATGTTTTATTTTGAAGGATTTTCATCAGCTGTATCAATAATTGAAAAAGTAAAGATTCACTGTAGAAATTTCAACAAACCTCTCATATAAATCATCATCTGACTACTCCGTGAAATGGAAAACAAATGAACCAAGCGGAAAACGAATGGTGCAGTTAGTGATCACCGATACACATGACCGGAAACAGAAGTATCATTTTAAGACTTATAATCAAAAGCAAACTAGATGTACTTATGACATAACACTTGACAGCATTGGCAACAACAGTTTCAAAGTTGAGAACACCGAAAAAGAATGATCAAAATTTTGAAAGCACTACAACGGAGAAAAGTGATTGCGCGGCCAGTTGGTTGAGACAACCAACGACAAAGCAGAAAAACTTCGGAAAGAATTGGATTACAGTATCTCGAACCCCTTAAAACTGGAATCGCTCGCTGGATTTAAGTCGTCGCTCAAAACATCAAGGTTAAATCATGAAACTGAACAAGAAATGCAGCAAACAGTCGTGCCACTCATTAAGCAAGCAAACGATTGCACTCAACTGATCACTCAGGAACAGTAGGCATTAAAACACTGAAGAATTCAGAAAATATTGTTGTGCTCCTGGCAAACAAAGCGTGTAACACTGTAATCATTACTAACAAGGAACACTACATCAAGAAAACAGGATTTACTGAATGAGGATGTATTGTTATTATTATGGATAATATAGTAGGAATACAAGCATGGCACATCGCACCAAGAAATGTGTCATACAAAACAGCAAAGCGAATGTTTGAAGACGCTGGAAACCGAATAGAGAATGGTAACAAACATAGAAGATAGTTATTGCAAAAGCAGCCTCAAGAAAATGTCCAAAAAAGCATTCACTACTTTCGTTTAACTTATAATTGACAGAAAAAAAACAAGAAAACTTCAGCTTGTTAGAACATAAAGCTTTCAAGATGTCAACAAAGATCTGATGTATGGCTCTCTCCACCGAATTTCAACCTATAGCTGCTACCTGAACGTGGTGGTCAGACTTGTATATCACAATAAACATGCTGGTTTGAACGCTTGTTCTATCGACGTCCTACCATACCAGAAAGTTCAGTTGGGTCAGAGTATGACAAAAGGCAGTTACTAATGCAGTATAAATCACTACACTTTGAAAGGGATCAAAGAATGAAGTTGTAGTGCTGACTTGAGTGAGGGTGTGACAGTAGTAAGGTTTTTCCCGCAGATTGCCGGAACACGCTGCTGAAGGTCGGAGTGGCAAAGGTTGACCCCACAAATATCATAATTTTCCCTATCCTGCAGTCTCCCGGTGCTGATGGTATAGGTTTTACTGCTCGCGTTAGAGCAGCCGAATATCAAACCGATAATCCTCAAATGACTGTGTGACAGGCCTCAAGCCGGATATCTCATAAACTCTGGCTCGACCGATAGCTGCTACCTTGACGTGGTGGTCGGGCTTGCATACCACAATGACCCGACGAACTATACTGGTGTAACACTTGTTCCCTCGAGGTCCTACCATACCAGAAAGGTCTGTTGGATAGTGGTAGAAGGAAAAACAGTTACCGTTGTAGTATAAATTACTACACTATGATGGGGGTCTGAGGACGAAGTCGTACTACTGCTAGCTGAATTGGGTTGTAACAGAAGTAGTGTGATTTCCTTGGATGACCAGCAGTGCCATGCTGATGCTGCCTTCTCAGTGGAAGTGGGGGGGGCGGGGGTAGAAAAGGTCGGCAGCAAAAATAACACTCCAGCATACCCCATGGTCTGCCGGGCCGGCGGTGTTCGTTCATTTGTCGTTTCCTTTCCACCATCCGGCCCGAAAAGCACAAAAGTTCAAAATAATCATACACCATAGGCCACGTGTTACAAGCCTCAAGCAAATGTCCGATGGTCCCTGAGGTCACACAAATCTCTTCCAGGTACCTTAAGAAGAAATAGCCTTCCACGGTGTAGGCAGCCAAGAAGCGTCGACCGCCCTCACTATTTGACCACCATTTAAGTTTCTTCAGACTGCTATCCACCCCCTCCCTCCATCATTACCTTCTAATCTTCCTTCACCTCTCTCAATTAACGATACTACATCATCTTTAATTTCTTCTAGTCTCTGCAGCCTTCGACAACGATCTGAATCCACAGAACAGTATCCTTGGTTTTCCTGAACCACATTCCAAGTTACATATTGGAGCCTTCAATGTCCGCACCCTCCGTCAAATTGGTCAACAGGCTTCATTGGCAAAGATTCTAGCAACTCTGGTTGTGGAGGTATGCTGTGTTTGAGAGACTTGCATACAGGACCCAAGTGCGGTTATTCACCTGACCCCTTCCGACCAATATGGTGAATCCGCGAAACTCACCCTTCGAGTTTCTGGAGATTCGGTAGCTAGCTCTCGCGGTCTTGTAGGTGTAGGCATAGCACTGAGCACTAGGGCAGAAAACTCACTACTAGACTGGATCCCAGTTGATAGTCGTCTTTGCTCTATCCGACTGAACGGCACAGTGAGAACTAAAAGGATTAGTGAAACTTGCCGCTGTCTCTTTTTAATCTCTGCTTACGAAAACACTGACTGCAGTTCGGATGAAGTGAAGGAAGAGTTCTACCGTAAACTGTCTAACCTCCTCTCGAAAGCCAAACGTTCGGACGTGGTGGTTGTTGCAGGTGACTTCAATGAACAGGTGGATAGACTGAGTGAGGCAGAAAGGCACTTAGGTGGCACTTTCGGAATCCCAGCTGAAAGTACAGATAACAGTGATCGTCTACTACAACTATGCTCAGATAACCGCCTATTTTTGGCTAGCACAAATTTCAGACACAAAGAAAGACACTGTCTGATGTGGCGTCCACCTAGCTCAACTCAGCGATAGACACAGATAGACCACATTGCTATTAGTCATCGCTGGAGAGGATCGGTGGAAGACTACCGCTCCTTCTGGAGTACGTGTTTGGATAGCGATCATGCGTTGGTCCGAGCACGTATATGCCTGCGTCTCAATGGACGTAGAAAAAATTTGGCCACAAAACCACTACGAGTGCTGCTGGAAAACGGAAACACCAAAGCCGTGTTCAGTGAGAAGTTGGCTACGCAGTTATCGGGACAGAACACTATCACTAAAACAGGAGAAGGTTGGTGCCATCTCCAGTCTGCTGTAAAAGCAGCGCTGAAGACCGTAGCCGACTCCAAAATAGTGGCTAAAAAGAGTCAGTAGATATCAGCAGCTTCTTTCGAAATAATGGATGCACGTGAACGCATCCCTTCAGGCTCTGAGTACAATGAAGAGCGAGCACAACCTAAAAGTAGACTGACAAAAAGTCTACGCAACGACCGCGAACAGTGGTGGGCAGCGAAGGCTAAAGAGATGGAAAAGGCAGCGGTGATTGGTAACAATATACAGTTATTTAGACTTATTAAGGAAGCTGGGGGGGGGGAAGACAACAGCAGTTAGTGAGGCTATAGCGGAAAAGGATGGATCTGTGATTCACTCGCAGAAGAGACGACTGGATCGATGGACAGAACACTTCGAGGAACAGTTTAACTGGCGTCCTGCCACCATTGCGTTGCCTGCTATCAAGTCGAATCCTGAATGGAAAACTGAGTTAGGTCCCCCAACACTAAGAGAAGTTGAGAAAGCGGTAGGTAACCTGCGGGCGTGTTAGAGCCTATGGTGAGATGTCAGGTGAGCTGTACTCATCGAGTGGTGTCCGTCAAGACTGCCCACACTCTCCATTCTTATTTAATTTTATCGTGGGTATTCACATGGAGGTCTCCGTCTCGTCACCTGATAATAGAGACGTTCACCTAATCGCAGGAGAATTTTCGCTAGACCTAGAATATGCAGATAGCATAGTCCAGTTGGGTGAAGACGCTGACAAGGTGCAAAATCTTCTGAACACAGTGGGAATTTGAGAATTTTAGGATGCGTTTCCCATCACCCAATTCAAAATTTTCCTCCAGGAGTAGTCTTCAACGGCGCCACAGGTTATGATAGAGAGTGTAGTGTTGATCACTACACTTACCTGGGAAGTAGGATCAGCCCTAGTGGCTGGCTCAGTGGTCGGTAAAATCGTGCGAATATTCCTTCAAGTCGCCAACAGAATTCTTGGAAAGGTCTGAAGGCGTTCACATAGCACTGAATTAATGGTATCCTTTAGTGTCACATATGAATTAAACTTCGACTGGATAAGGACACCATATATCTCTCCTCACTGACGATACAAGGCTCTCGGAACGCCCAAATCTTCAGTGTTCAAGTCTGTTGGAACTCAATGATCTTTTTCTAACAGTAATGTCTAGCGAAGGTGCACACACTACGAGGCATCATTTTAACGGTCATGAAACCGAAAATTTGGATCCGCTACGTGGGCGATACATTTATTATCATTAAAAGGGGTGAATTAGAAAGCATTCATAACTTGATAAACAACGTTTTCAATGATGTCAAATTGAAAATGGGGGATGAATCGAACAACAACTAACTATGTTAATTTGATTAGTTGTGGCTAGCAGAGGTCGAACAATTCTATCCAATAAAACAACGGAGAATTACAAGCTTATCAATAAAAACCTGCTGTTCCTGGATGTTCTAGTCAGTAGAACCAATGCCGGAAAATTAGAAACTCAAGTGTCCAGGAAGTCAACACACACTGATCAAATCTCCGACTACAGTACCAATAACCCAACAACGCGCAAAATTAGTTGAGTACATACCCTATTCGAAAGAGCGGAAACATGCTGCAGTAGAACAAATACACGAAAAACGAAGAAAATTACTTGATATCTGTCCTAAGGGAGAACGGTTACCCACACAACTTCACCCGAAGATGCCTATCCCGTTCATTAGCTACGTCCATGGAAATCAGCAAACAGATCATCCTACTACACATGAAGAACATATCGGAAGTTATGACAAGACTACTGAGATCATTTAGAATTGTTGTGGCTCATAAACCAACAAGTTCTATCCAGAAAAATGACTGCTTAAGCAAGGAAATATGTTCCTTTTCAATTAGATCTTCGTTTTTGGTTCTACATTAGTAATAAGATTTAAAATTCATATCGGAATACCAACCAATCAACAATGATTACAGATTTTAAGTAAGTCATGAAGATAGTGAATTTGAGAAATCAATATGCAACTTATCAATTGGGTAATTGTACTTCCGTCGTTACTCTGGGTGTTCAGTGTTTGCGCTGTCAAACATCTGACATCCTGGTTAAGTTTTGTGAAAAAGACCATGAACAGCTCTATATTAGCCCGCTTAGTGCAACCGAAGCATAAGGCGGATATGAACAGGTCATTCTCCACTATTTGCCGGGTTCCCATCCACTTGTTAAAAGGCACCTGGCTCCATTTCCTTTAAACTGCAGAAACGGAGGCAATCATCATTAAACAAAACGAGTTTTGTGTTCGGAAAAAGTAGCTGTTGCCTCATTTTGGATTTAAAAATCCCTTAGCATCCTACCCGTGTAAATCGATTTTCAAATTGCACATTGTAGGTATCCTCTCATCCCTATAACGTGAAATCATTTTATCACATTCCTTTAACTTATTTTGTTCCCTGACATGAGCAACATTTTAATAAGCTGTTATTCCTCAAATTGTCTATCTTCATTTATCGGATCCCACTTTCATGCCCACCCTCCAATTGTTTTATCAAATTATCACCTCATAGTATTACATAAGCCGTATGATCGTTTATATAGTCATGAATTATTTTGAAGAGAATTCTTGTAATAACTTATTCTGACATTACCATGTGAACAAGACTTTTATGAAGAGGATTCCTCAACTGTGCAATATTATTGACAAACTGTTAAAATAAATATCACCATCGTTGATGCGAAATTACACAATTGGACAAAACCTCAGGACCTGAAAAAGTTGTCGAAAAGAATATTCTTTTTTCATTCGAATGACTTTTGACTTTGTTGTTTGGTGGTCTGGTATGAACCAACTGGCTCTTCGATTGTGCGAATTTTAGTTAGCAGAAGATCTGAATTTCATCCCGAGTTAGTCACATAGGAGACTAAGAAGGGTGGTATTTTCAGTTCTGAATTTCGAGGATGGACCTGCACATTCGATTCTCTATGCAACTATTTCCACAGAAGCAGTTGAAATGGCGAATGCATAAAGATGTGGGAGGTCCAGGCAGCCTATCATTGTTTGATTCACCTAGGATCGAATGACTTTATTTGACGCGAAGTGAAATGTTCTTTGTGGGACTCTGCTTATAGGTTGCTTGGTGATCTCACTAAAAATTTTAACGCTGAATTCCAGGTACAAGGAGATCAGTTTCTTAGGTACCGTTGAAATTCTTGACTTGGCCCTCGTAAAATTTTGATCAAACCACATTGTGCAGAACAAAGGATGCAACATTTAAGGAAGACAAAGTAAATATCGTGTGCGAAGATAACTGCGATCTGCGCTACGTTGGACAAAGTGGTCACCCTCCTCACTTTCATTTGGATGAACACCAGTTGGCAATTAAACATCAGGTCATTTCATCTCTCATATGGACAACTATGGTCCTGAATTCGACTATGAAAGTTTAGAGATCTTTGACAGGGGAAACACAAGCAACACCAGAGAATTTCTAGAACATTGGCATACCGACCAATCAGAAATCAATAGGTGTATGGAAATAAGCCCAATCTATCAACTAGTACAAAAAATGATTAAAAACTACAAGCTCAGGGGTAGGCAGAGAGAACACCAAAACGAAAATCTGTGTATTCAATGACACAGTAATCAGAGATTGCCAAACACGAAACACTTCTTCAGAATGGGGTACAGAATTATTGACGGAGAAATCATATTGAAGTTAGTGTTGACGGCATGCGAAAGGATGATGAAAGTTCCCCAACTAAACCATTCAGTACAGAGAACGCAACACAACGGTAATCAGTCACAATGTAAGCTTCATTAGTTTACTTCAATGGTGAACTATGACTCGATTATTTGGTCGAGTTTTATCAGGTGACCGATTCGTGTAAACAGTTAATCGTTCATAAACAGAATATTAATTTGTTACGGAAATTTTGTTGAGTGTTAGTTAGTCGTGTTACTGAGTACCGCTTCTGATGGAGCAACGTTCTTTTCTTTCTTTGCTATTTACAATTCATCATTCGCGCTCGTCAACAATATCCTCATTTGTAGTCCCACTCTTGTTTCTGTGTGGTGCTAATATCATAAACTACTCTGTACTGGTATTGCATCCGTTCACAAAGTAGGTAAATCGCTTGAGTAGGCGGGACGATACTATGATAGTTTTGAAACTAAGTAAGTTTATACAATTGATAAACTCAAACTGCATCACATTTACATACAGACTAGTAAACTTGAAATAACCACAGGTTACATAGTAAACACAGATAAACTCTTCATTTGAATAAAAACAACCAGAAAAATAAATATTTTTCTAACAGTCTTTTGAATGACTCATATCTTATAGAGAAGATAATCTCATAAGGAGGTGTGCAAATTGGAAAAAATTGAATTCGAACTGATTTACCTACACTAAGAATTTTCTCGACATCAGGGATGGATTCAGTTAGATCGTCTAGGTAGATTCCTCCTAGTCCTTTAAGTTCCTGACGACGAAAAAGTTGATAGAGGTCCTTGCGAGTACGAATATTATATCTCGGCCTGAATACAAATTTCGTCAGCGACTAACTCAATTGTGATAATTTAAGTTCCCAAATAAAAAAGTGCTCAACGCACTCCACCATTCCACTCACTATCCCTAATCTGGGAGTCGCTGAATACCAACCACTCTTGAAGCATCGTCTTACATTTGACAGGTGCAAAGCACATGCCAAGGCTACTCAGACTTCCGTTCAAGGCATTCGGAAGACTCTGTATTTTGTCAGCGTCTTTGCCTAATAGAACAATGTCGTCTGCGTACCCCACACCAACCAGGTGCCCTCTAGAGAGCAGGTGAAGCTCTTTATTGAAACTCACACAGTCGCGTCGGGGCTTGTTAGGAGGTGGTGTCCAACAGGAGTGCCCACTGCTACCGTTATTGTCTAACTTGCTTTTAGATGTACTAATGGATATAAACTCATATCTTCGAATTCACGGGAATCGATTGACCTGCCCTCTGGAGGGCACCTGGTTGGTGTGGGGTACGCAGACGACATTGTTCTATTAGGCAAAGACGCTGACAAAATACAGAGTCTTCTGAACGCCGTGAACTGAACTGATTCATTCATTTCTGAGCATTGCATTACGTCGTAATGCAGGTTTAATGAGATTTTTTTTTTAAATGAAATTCAGCCTAGTACGTTTTTTCATTTGTCTTACTTTCTGAGGTTTGATATAGACTAAATTATGTATTTCATTTTCAGGTCCCTCTGGGTGTTGGGATAGCGCTGCGCATGAAACACCGTGGAGAAAATTCGGTGTCTGTTACGCTTTATGGAGACGGAGCAGCTAATCAAGGACAGGTGTTCGAGGCCTTCAATATAGCCAAGTTATGGAATCTTCCTGTGATATTTATTTGTGAAAACAATAAATACGGCATGGGGACAGCAGTGCATCGTGCATCGGCTAACACGAACTATTACACTCGTGGAGATTACATTCCTGGATTGTGGGTATGAAATACCATTTTGATAATTATGCAAATATTTTCGTATTTGTTATTAACAGAAATGTATGCTACATATTATGTAGTGACAAAACTTTCCTGGTTACAAGGCTACTAACTAATGTCTTTTTTTTATAGTGGTGGTATAACAGTTCACTCATCTACTAGTCAAGCAGTTCTTGTGCGGTTTACACTCAGCTTCACTTTAATTTTATTTTGATGCAAACGTTTTTGCTTGACTGTGATTGTTCATTAGTCAATAAACTAAGAATCCTGTTCTAGACGAGACGAGTACAGCTAGGAAAAGTTGCAAGCTTCGTCTACTCAATCCAGTTTTGTTTTTTTATTCTCGTTCGCCTCTGGATAGGTCGATGGCATGGATGTACTAACCGTTAGAGAAGCTGTTCGCTTTGCTGCTGACTGGTGTCGTTCCGAAAAAGGACCTATACTGTTAGAAACAGAAACCTATCGTTATCATGGTCACAGCATGAGCGATCCCGGGACCAGTTATCGCACACGTGAAGAAGTTCAGTCAATGAGACATGGCCGAGATCCTATTGCTCTGTTCCAAAAAAATATTGTTGATATTGGACTGTGCACACAAGATGAAGTCAAGGTAAAGTGGTTTGTTTGAAAACTGCATGCAACCTTTATTGTATTTCGAACTAAGTTCTCTTTGGTAGAACATCTCATCAACCAGTGGTTTCACTTCGTATGCTATGTAACTGAACACGTATTACTGTCAGAAGTAAATAGCAGTAGTGGTAGTAGTAGTGATAAGGGGAGTTGGATTCGGTACCTTGAGGCCATATTCATGAAATCTGTCCTCGCTTCATCCGCTACTTTTTGTTTGCCTTATCTAGAAATGAAAGAAAATAACCATGTCACTTGCTACGATAGCGAATCATTTTCGTCCAGCAAATTTCGCTATCTCATCCCATCCACACTGTAAACACCCACCAGTAATTGAAAATCCATTACATTTAACTTTTAAAGTACCATTTGGTAAACTTACTGAATCTAAACTGGATATCCATATTGTTAGAAGGCACATGGTGAAAGTAAGAATGTGCATAGGGAAGTGGATGAAAGAAAATGATGTTAATTGTCATCAAGTAGGAGCATCTCGGTTGTACAAAAGTGGATAGGACTTGAAGCACATCTTCGAAACTTTCAACATTTACACCCACCTTTCTTTTTCAAATAATGTCTCTTACAACAAACTATTATCCACTATAATATCATCTGTTTTCAATCCGGCAGTGATACTGTGATAGCTCGAATCGATACACTTATGCGCATGGCTTCATGTTGAGTATGTCTACCTGCTTGTCGATGCAACGTTGATTGAAAAACCAAAGTCGTCAAGCGTTCCAAGTTTGAGTAGTCCAGTTTTCAAAGGTACAGAGTATAACTTCCCGCACTTATGCGTTGCATACCAGATCTTTCGCGGCAAGTCTCATTCTATGACGGTACCAAAAGTGATCCAAGCTGTCACACTAATCTGGCTTTCGATATACGCTCGGGAATCTCATCAGTCAAACCTCGACCAGCAACCACACGACTACCTACCTACCTAGGTATACACACAACGTCCACCGACATACCAATAAGGGTGAGTGCAAGTAAAAGCTCCTGCCAATGGTGTAGAAGCACTTCGCATGAACCACATGCCTTACTCACAGACGTTGATTGAGTACGATTTGGGCAGCTTGTATTTTGCCGAAAAGGAAAACTCCCCTGTATACTCAAGATCAAAGTCTCTCAGCTGGTAACACACTCACACTTTCATAACTTTTTTGAGAATATCATCGATGGAGAAGTTGAGAAGGGAATGGCGAAATAGGCCAGTCTGCCTAACCCACTGCTGGTTTAGGAAAGTGGGGATAGGTGGATGTATGACTTATTCTGTCCAAGTTGTTGAACTTCATGGTTCTCAAGAAAACAGCAGGTTTATCAATGACACTCCTGTGAATAGGGGACTTTTCAAGAGTGCAAACTGATCCAACGAATCTGAAAATGTTGTTCGGCAAACAATCTTATTCATAGACCAGCTTGCTGAAAGCAGGATTGTTGCTGCCGGCGGCTCAAACGTGCTGGAACAGCGTCCGGCTATCGCTAGATGCAGCTGCTGCTTTCATCTCACTCGTGCGTTCTGAATTGCAGTCCTCGCAGTTTTTGAGATGACTATATGCTGGTGGCTCGCGGGTTTGAACCCTGCCTCACCTACGAAGATTTTGGCAACCTTCTAGTATCGCAAGCGCTCACACAAGAGTTATGGCTAATTGGCCACTGCAAAGATGTGCACAAGTCGACTAAATGCGTTTCGTTTTCGTTACTCGGATGTATTATCACCCTCTGTAAGTTACTGAAAGCCCAACAATTTGTCATGTCAACCAGTTGTGTATTATATATATATATATATATATATATATATATATATATATATATAAGATCTCTCCTAAACACTGGTTATTTCAATTCTTAAAGTGATGAGTTGCAAAGTTAACTAATTTTAGATATTCATAGGGTGTTCACATGATTGCACTTACTGCACTTCTTTTTATAGGAAATCGAGAAAAAAGTACGAACCGAGGTGGATAAAGATGTAGAAAAAGCTATCAATGATCCCGAACCACCTTTAGACACTATGTTTGGAAACATTTACCATGGGATACCTGAAAACTACAAAGTTCGTGGCTGCGATGTAAAAACTTGGGGATCAACATTTGTTACAAAGTGGTAAAGGTGTGCACATTTGTGGATGTAAAGGAAGCTGGTCTGTTTCTGCACTAAGTAGTCAGGTCCGTAGAATGTTATGTTATATACATGGGAAACAAGTATGTCTAGTTACACTTTTGTGACAGGGCCTGCATACCCACTAAGTTATCTTGTAATTTCTTTTCTCTGAAATGCAGTATTTAACTTTAATTTTGAAATCAGTCTTCGTTTTACGCTTTGGTAATAAAGAATATGCGTTTTCGTTAATTTTGCGGTTACTCTCACGTGATCCTGCAGAATGGAAATTAAAATGTATGGAATAGGGGTAGAATTGCAGTAGTTCCCACAAGTTAAATGCACTGCAAACTTATTTTGTGGCTAAAGTGAATATGAATGGAGTACGCAAAAACACTAAACAGTTATCTACCTTTGTTATGCTGTATTAACTTTGTGAAAGCTTACATTTGTTTTGATTATTACTGAATTCTGACATATGGCATTCACTAATCCATAGCTGTATTTGTTTCAAAAAAAGAGAAGGCTATCCAGAATCTGTTGGAAAATCGGTGATATCTTTTTCTGCTGACTTTTTCCGCGTATTCGCACTGGAAAATTATGTGCTAGCAATGAGTCTTATTTCAATTGCTCCACTTTTTATATGTCTCGAGACTGATCATAGTTGCTCACATATACTCACTCCCTAACATAGTCGTAGTTGTAAGCATTATATAGACCTTCATTTTATTCATTCTCGTTCCGCCAATATCTTTCATGCATAACAAAGTGAGCATTCTGGCAGAATATTTAGTCTACACCGGAAAAACAAGCAAACAGAGTAGCTAAATTACATCAAAAACGTAGCAAAACCTATGGATTTCCACAACGTCATCAGAACTGATTGTTGCGAGAAGACTCATTTCAGCTGACCATGACGACAATGAAAGGTGGAAGCAGCTCAGGTGTGGATAGACTAAGAGTTTTCGCAATGATTGCTAGCAGTGGTACTCGACGAAAGCACGAGAAGTGGAGAAGGCATCAGCATTACGTAATACTAGGCAACTACTTAGACTTATTAAGGATACTAAAAAGAAGAAGACAATGGTTGGTAAAACCATTGCTGAAAAGGATGGGACGCTGATAAACTCCAAGGACGGGTGACGTAGACGTTGGGAGGAACATTGAAAAAGAGTTCAGCTGGTCTACAGCAACACACCAGTTGCCCAGAATCCACGCCAAATCTGAATGGCACGTAGATTTTGGTCCTCTAGCCCTAACTGAAGTTGGGAAGGCTGTTGAAACCTGAAACCCTGCAAAAGCCACACAACTTGGATTTTTATGGTGTAGATAGATAATTATCGAGTAGAGTAGTGGAGGTACTCAGTGGTGTATCTGGATCACAGGTTGTCCCATCAGAGTGGTTTGTGTTAGTGACCATTCCAGATTATAGGAGCTATGAGAAGTCTTCTTCGGACAACCGTAGAAAGATCACTTTAAGTAACATTGTGTACAAAAGCTTATGACCAACAGTTCAACGACGCTTAACTGTAGCTCGACACCATCAAACTGAAGAAAGATGGGCAGGTTCCAGAAGTGGAGGAGGTTCCTTGTTCAAATCTTCACCCTTCAACAGGTTTCAGAACATAGGAATGCTTACTGGAGCCTGATACTAGCCAAATTACCTGACCTGAAGATGACGTCAAACTCCATCGACCGAGAGACGCTGTGCCAGTCCATGTATACGACGATTGTACCGATCAATTATGTGATGCTAATGAAAATTCTTTATTGAAACTCACACAGTCGCGTCAGGGCTTGTTAGGAGGTGGTGTCCAACAGGAGTGCCCACTGCTACCGTTATTGTCTAACTTGCTTTTAGATGTACTAATGGATATAAACTCATATCTTCGAATTCACGGGAGTCGATTGACCTGCCCTCTGGAGGGCACCTGGTTGGTGTGGGGTACGCAGACGACATTGTTCTATTAGGCAAAGACGCTGACAAAATACAGAGTCTTCCGAATGCCTTGAACGGAAGTCTGAGTAGCCTTGGCATGTGCTTTGCACCTGTCAAATGTAAGACGATGCTTCAAGAGTGGTTGGTATTCAGCGACTCCCAGATTAGGGATAGTGAGTGGAGTGGTGGAATGCGTTGAGCACTTTTTTATTTGGGAAGTTGAATTATCCCAGTTGCGTTGGTTGCTGACGAAGTCTCAGCTCGGATGCAAAAGGTCTGTTTGGTATTTTTTAACTTGCGTCATCTGGGACTCCGGGGAGATATCCGGCTACCTACACAAAGGATGAGTACACTGGGCTGCAGTGGGCTCTGTCCTATTCTACGGCCGTGAGACATGGTGGCTGAAGAGAGACTGTATGAAAAGGTTAGAGGTTTCTGACTACAGGTGTCTTTGCGCTACTACTCATTTATGGTGGAACCGCCGTGTGAGCGACGATGGAGTTTAGTCAGAGGTTACTACACGAGGAAGGCAAGTTATTCAATTCACAGACCAGCTCGCTGAAAGCAGGATTATTGCTGTCGGTGGCTCGGACGAGCTAGAACAGCATCCCGCTATTGTCAGATGCGCCTGCTGCTTCCATCTCACTCGTGCGTTCTGAATTGCAGGTCTCGCATCTTTTCACAAATGCCCTCTCATCTGTTACTAGGACGACTTATGCACACCATTGTAGTCGCTGTCTGCTGGAATACATCGAGAAGGAGTTTGCAGAGACCCATTGTTTATCACCCAGATGTTCTTCAAAGTCACAAGCAGTGTTACTCCGCGTTTTCATGGCGTCGTTTTAATGCAGACAGTCCTCACTTATACATTCTGGAGATCCTTATGCTAGCCAGGATGACGCGTGGTAAATCATTGGGGATGGCTATGCTGTAAGTTACAGCTGACTAAAAGCAGACTGAACTATGCGAAAAGATACAGAGGGTATTATCAATTATCTATAGGTGGTCAGCTGAAGCGAAGGGTGCGTGTCGGAATGGCTTTCTCACATATCTAACTAAAGGACACCTTGCTAGAAGCAACTGTTTAGTAACTTGGGACGATGTAGACAGATTAGATTTTTAGTCAGTGATGAGTAGTTGAGTGAAGCAAAATGTTTAAAGATAAATTCTAAAATGATAATGAAGAGGTAGCATACCTTATCTGTAAAAATAACGGAGAAGTAAACGTAATGATGTGAATAATTAGGTAGAAAACCTGTCAGAGGGAGATTTGGTAATCGCTGTGCATACTGTTGTTTCTATTTCAAAAAGTGTATCTGGGCTCCGATACTCCCCGGACACTTAGACTGAAGCACGTGGTTGTCTTAAGAGACCAATTTCCGAGCCTTTAAGTTTAGTCCGCAAGGAGCGAAGCGACGTAAGATGCTGCATTCCCATGTTTTCAGGTAACCAGGATGCGTTCACACTCCATTCCTCCGTTCAAGAACGTGGAGCTCACATACACCAGTGGTTTGGAATCAGGGTTTTCCAAATCTCCTAGGTATATAACAATCCGGTGATAAGTCTTAACGTTCACACCCTTTGAGACACTCTTTGCACGTAAAGACAGACTTTATGAACTCGCCTATGGGATAGCATTGAGAGAATGGGGGTCATTTTCGTCTCATGGTCACACAAATCTCTTCCAGGTACCTTAAGAAGAAATAGCCTTCCACGGTGTAGGCAGCCAAGAAGCGTCGACCGCCCTCACTATTTGACCACCATTTAAGTTTCTTCAGACTGCTATCCACCCCCTCCCTCCATCATTACCTTCTAATCTTCCTTCACCTCTCTCAATTAACGATACTACATCATCTTTAATTTCTTCTAGCTCTCTGCAGCCTTCGACAACGATCTGAATCCACAGAACAGTATCCTTGGTTTTCCTGAACCACATTCCAAGTTACATATTGGAGCCTTCAATGTCCGCACCCTCCGTCAAATTGGTCAACAGGCTTCATTGGCAAAGATTCTAGCAACTCTGGTTGTGGAGGTATGCTGTGTTTGAGAGACTTGCATACAGGACCCAAGTGCGGTTATTCACCTGACCCCTTCCGACCAATATGGTGAATCCGCGAAACTCACCCTTCGAGTTTCTGGAGATTCGGTAGCTAGCTCTCGCGGTCTTGTAGGTGTAGGCATAGCACTGAGCACTAGGGCAGAAAACTCACTACTAGACTGGATCCCAGTTGATAGTCGTCTTTGCTCTATCCGACTGAACGGCACAGTGAGAACTAAAAGGATTAGTGAAACTTGCCGCTGTCTCTTTTTAATCTCTGCTTACGCACTGACTGCAGTTCGGATGAAGTGAAGGAAGAGTTCTACCGTAAACTGTCTAACCTCCTCTCGAAAGCCAAACGTTCGGACGTGGTGGTTGTTGCAGGTGACTTCAATGAACAGGTGGATAGACTGAGTGAGGCAGAAAGGCACTTAGGTGGCACTTTCGGAATCCCAGCTGAAAGTACAGATAACAGTGATCGTCTACTACAACTATGCTCAGATAACCGCCTATTTTTGGCTAGCACAAATTTCAGACACAAAGAAAGACACTGTCTGATGTGGCGTCCACCTAGCTCAACTCAGCGATAGACACAGATAGACCACATTGCTATTAGTCATCGCTGGAGAGGATCGGTGGAAGACTACCGCTCCTTCTGGAGTACGTGTTTGGATAGCGATCATGCGTTGGTCCGAGCACGTATATGCCTGCGTCTCAATGGACGTAGAAAAAATTTGGCCACAAAACCACTACGAGTGCTGCTGGAAAACGGAAACACCAAAGCCGTGTTCAGTGAGAAGTTGGCTACGCAGTTATCGGGACAGAACACTATCACTCAGGAGAAGGTTGGTGCCATCTCCAGTCTGCTGTAAAAGCAGCGCTGAAGACCGTAGCCGACTCCAAAATAGTGGCTAAAAAGAGTCAGTAGATATCAGCAGCTTCTTTCGAAATAATGGATGCACGTGAACGCATCCCTTCAGGCTCTGAGTACAATGAAGAGCGAGCACAACCTAAAAGTAGACTGACAAAAAGTCTACGCAACGACCGCGAACAGTGGTGGGCAGCGAAGGCTAAAGAGATGGAAAAGGCAGCGGTGATTGGTAACAATATACAGTTATTTAGACTTATTAAGGAAGCTGGGGGGGGGGAAGACAACAGCAGTTAGTGAGGCTATAGCGGAAAAGGATGGATCTGTGATTCACTCGCAGAAGAGACGACTGGATCGATGGACAGAACACTTCGAGGAACAGTTTAACTGGCGTCCTGCCACCATTGCGTTGCCTGCTATCAAGTCGAATCCTGAATGGAAAACTGAGTTAGGTCCCCCAACACTAAGAGAAGTTGAGAAAGCGGTAGGTAACCTGCGGGCGTGTTAGAGCCTATGGTGAGATGTCAGGTGAGCTGTACTCATCGAGTGGTGTCCGTCAAGACTGCCCACACTCTCCATTCTTATTTAATTTTATCGTGGGTATTCACATGGAGGTCTCCGTCTCGTCACCTGATAATAGAGACGTTCACCTAATCGCAGGAGAATTTTCGCTAGACCTAGAATATGCAGATAGCATAGTCCAGTTGGGTGAAGACGCTGACAAGGTGCAAAATCTTCTGAACACAGTGGGAATTTGAGAATTTTAGGATGCGTTTCCCATCACCCAATTCAAAATTTTCCTCCAGGAGTAGTCTTCAACGGCGCCACAGGTTATGATAGAGAGTGTAGTGTTGATCACTACACTTACCTGGGAAGTAGGATCAGCCCTAGTGGCTGGCTCAGTGGTCGGTAAAATCGTGCGAATATTCCTTCAAGTCGCCAACAGAATTCTTGGAAAGGTCTGAAGGCGTTCACATAGCACTGAATTAATGGTATCCTTTAGTGTCACATATGAATTAAACTTCGACTGGATAAGGACACCATATATCTCTCCTCACTGACGATACAAGGCTCTCGGAACGCCCAAATCTTCAGTGTTCAAGTCTGTTGGAACTCAATGATCTTTTTCTAACAGTAATGTCTAGCGAAGGTGCACACACTACGAGGCATCATTTTAACGGTCATGAAACCGAAAATTTGGATCCGCTACGTGGGCGATACATTTATTATCATTAAAAGGGGTGAATTAGAAAGCATTCATAACTTGATAAACAACGTTTTCAATGATGTCAAATTGAAAATGGGGGATGAATCGAACAACAACTAACTATGTTAATTTGATTAGTTGTGGCTAGCAGAGGTCGAACAATTCTATCCAATAAAACAACAGAGAATTACAAGCTTATCAATAAAAACCTGCTGTTCCTGGATGTTCTAGTCAGTAGAACCAATGCCGGAAAATTAGAAACTCAAGTGTCCAGGAAGTCAACACACACTGATCAAATCTCCGACTACAGTACCAATAACCCAACAACGCGCAAAATTAGTTGAGTACATACCCTATTCGAAAGAGCGGAAACATGCTGCAGTAGAACAAATACACGAAAAACGAAGAAAATTACTTGATATCTGTCCTAAGGGAGAACGGTTACCCACACAACTTCACCCGAAGATGCCTATCCCGTTCATTAGCTACGTCCATGGAAATCAGCAAACAGATCATCCTACTACACATGAAGAACATATCGGAAGTTATGACAAGACTACTGAGATCATTTAGAATTGTTGTGGCTCATAAACCAACAAGTTCTATCCAGAAAAATGACTGCTTAAGCAAGGAAATATGTTCCTTTTCAATTAGATCTTCGTTTTTGGTTCTACATTAGTAATAAGATTTAAAATTCATATCGGAATACCAACCAATCAACAATGATTACAGATTTTAAGTAAGTCATGAAGATAGTGAATTTGAGAAATCAATATGCAACTTATCAATTGGGTAATTGTACTTCCGTCGTTACTCTGGGTGTTCAGTGTTTGCGCTGTCAAACATCTGACATCCTGGTTAAGTTTTGTGAAAAAGACCATGAACAGCTCTATATTAGCCCGCTTAGTGCAACCGAAGCATAAGGCGGATATGAACAGGTCATTCTCCACTATTTGCCGGGTTCCCATCCACTTGTTAAAAGGCACCTGGCTCCATTTCCTTTAAACTGCAGAAACGGAGGCAATCATCATTAAACAAAACGAGTTTTGTGTTCGGAAAAAGTAGCTGTTGCCTCATTTTGGATTTAAAAATCCCTTAGCATCCTACCCGTGTAAATCGATTTTCAAATTGCACATTGTAGGTATCCTCTCATCCCTATAACGTGAAATCATTTTATCACATTCCTTTAACTTATTTTGTTCCCTGACATGAGCAACATTTTAATAAGCTGTTATTCCTCAAATTGTCTATCTTCATTTATCGGATCCCACTTTCATGCCCACCCTCCAATTGTTTTATCAAATTATCACCTCATAGTATTACATAAGCCGTATGATCGTTTATATAGTCATGAATTATTTTGAAGAGAATTCTTGTAATAACTTATTCTGACATTACCATGTGAACAAGACTTTTATGAAGAGGATTCCTCAACTGTGCAATATTATTGACAAACTGTTAAAATAAATATCACCATCGTTGATGCGAAATTACACAATTGGACAAAACCTCAGGACCTGAAAAAGTTGTCGAAAAGAATATTCTTTTTTCATTCGAATGACTTTTGACTTTGTTGTTTGGTGGTCTGGTATGAACCAACTGGCTCTTCGATTGTGCGAATTTTAGTTAGCAGAAGATCTGAATTTCATCCCGAGTTAGTCACATAGGAGACTAAGAAGGGTGGTATTTTCAGTTCTGAATTTCGAGGATGGACCTGCACATTCGATTCTCTATGCAACTATTTCCACAGAAGCAGTTGAAATGGCGAATGCATAAAGATGTGGGAGGTCCAGGCAGCCTATCATTGTTTGATTCACCTAGGATCGAATGACTTTATTTGACGCGAAGTGAAATGTTCTTTGTGGGACTCTGCTTATAGGTTGCTTGGTGATCTCACTAAAAATTTTAACGCTGAATTCCAGGTACAAGGAGATCAGTTTCTTAGGTACCGTTGAAATTCTTGACTTGGCCCTCGTAAAATTTTGATCAAACCACATTGTGCAGAACAAAGGATGCAACATTTAAGGAAGACAAAGTAAATATCGTGTGCGAAGATAACTGCGATCTGCGCTACGTTGGACAAAGTGGTCACCCTCCTCACTTTCATTTGGATGAACACCAGTTGGCAATTAAACATCAGGTCATTTCATCTCTCATATGGACAACTATGGTCCTGAATTCGACTATGAAAGTTTAGAGATCTTTGACAGGGGAAACACAAGCAACACCAGAGAATTTCTAGAACATTGGCATACCGACCAATCAGAAATCAATAGGTGTATGGAAATAAGCCCAATCTATCAACTAGTACAAAAAATGATTAAAAACTACAAGCTCAGGGGTAGGCAGAGAGAACACCAAAACGAAAATCTGTGTATTCAATGACACAGTAATCAGAGATTGCCAAACACGAAACACTTCTTCAGAATGGGGTACAGAATTATTGACGGAGAAATCATATTGAAGTTAGTGTTGACGGCATGCGAAAGGATGATGAAAGTTCCCCAACTAAACCATTCAGTACAGAGAACGCAACACAACGGTAATCAGTCACAATGTAAGCTTCATTAGTTTACTTCAATGGTGAACTATGACTCGATTATTTGGTCGAGTTTTATCAGGTGACCGATTCGTGTAAACAGTTAATCGTTCATAAACAGAATATTAATTTGTTACGGAAATTTTGTTGAGTGTTAGTTAGTCGTGTTACTGAGTACCGCTTCTGATGGAGCAACGTTCTTTTCTTTCTTTGCTATTTACAATTCATCATTCGCGCTCGTCAACAATATCCTCATTTGTAGTCCCACTCTTGTTTCTGTGTGGTGCTAATATCATAAACTACTCTGTACTGGTATTGCATCCGTTCACAAAGTAGGTAAATCGCTTGAGTAGGCGGGACGATACTATGATAGTTTTGAAACTAAGTAAGTTTATACAATTGATAAACTCAAACTGCATCACATTTACATACAGACTAGTAAACTTGAAATAACCACAGGTTACATAGTAAACACAGATAAACTCTTCATTTGAATAAAAACAACCAGAAAAATAAATATTTTTCTAACAGTCTTTTGAATGACTCATATCTTATAGAGAAGATAATCTCATAAGGAGGTGTGCAAATTGGAAAAAATTGAATTCGAACTGATTTACCTACACTAAGAATTTTCTCGACATCAGGGATGGATTCAGTTAGATCGTCTAGGTAGATTCCTCCTAGTCCTTTAAGTTCCTGACGACGAAAAAGTTGATAGAGGTCCTTGCGAGTACGAATATTATATCTCGGCCTGAATACAAATTTCGTCAGCGACTAACTCAATTGTGATAATTTAAGTTCCCAAATAAAAAAGTGCTCAACGCACTCCACCATTCCACTCACTATCCCTAATCTGGGAGTCGCTGAATACCAACCACTCTTGAAGCATCGTCTTACATTTGACAGGTGCAAAGCACATGCCAAGGCTACTCAGACTTCCGTTCAAGGCATTCGGAAGACTCTGTATTTTGTCAGCGTCTTTGCCTAATAGAACAATGTCGTCTGCGTACCCCACACCAACCAGGTGCCCTCTAGAGAGCAGGTGAAGCTCTTTATTGAAACTCACACAGTCGCGTCAGGGCTTGTTAGGAGGTGGTGTCCAACAGGAGTGCCCACTGCTACCGTTATTGTCTAACTTGCTTTTAGATGTACTAATGGATATAAACTCATATCTTCGAATTCACGGGAATCGATTGACCTGCCCTCTGGAGGGCACCTGGTTGGTGTGGGGTACGCAGACGACATTGTTCTATTAGGCAAAGACGCTGACAAAATACAGAGTCTTCTGAATGCCTTGAACGGAAGTCTGAGTAGCCTTGGCATGTGCTTTGCACCTGTCAAATGTAAGACGATGCTTCAAGAGTGGTTGGTATTCAGCGACTCCCAGATTAGGGATAGTGAGTGGAGTGGTGGAATGCGTTGAGCACTTTTTTATTTGGGAAGTTGAATTATCCCAGTTGCGTTGGTTGCTGACGAAGTCTCAGCTCGGATGCAAAAGGTCTGTTTGGTATTTTTTAACTTGCGTCATCTGGGACTCCGGGGAGATATCCGGCTACCTACACAAAGGATGAGTACACTGGGCTGCAGTGGGCTCTGTCCTATTCTACGGCCGTGAGACATGGTGGCTGAAGAGAGACTGTATGAAAAGGTTAGAGGTTTCTGACTACAGGTGTCTTTGCACTACTACTCATTTATGGTGGAACCGCCGTGTGAGCGACGATGGAGTTTAGTCAGAGGTTACTACACGAGGAAGGCAAGTCATTCGATTTTGAATCTTCACCGACTAAGGCTTGGGCATATATTGTGCATGGTGAGCTACCACCACCTACCTCAACGTGTAATGTTAGCCGAAGCAGGTCTGGGTTGGAAGAAGACCTAGAATGTCCAGACCAAGAGGTTGTACTACCGATAGTTTCCGGCTGTTAGTTTAAGCCATAATAGGAGGTTTAGACTGTCTTGTTGGTGTCTTTGAAATAGTAGGTATGAATGGTTGAGGACTCTTTGTGGCGGCTGAAAATTGGTTACAGTAGCTCACATGTATTCACTCTTCGCATCTTCGTAAGTTTGAACCTTCACTTTTCAAATTCTTTCAATGCACTACGTTTACTTTAATGTTACTCATTTTGTATCCGCTTTCTCTTTGAGTAATACTGTAAAGTGTGGTAACTTGAGTCGATGCATTTCTGCACGAGGTTGTTTAACTCATCCGATTTTAGTATTTTTAGTGCGCGACTGACTCTGACTGGTATCACCTACTACGCGATGGTTTTTGGCTGACACTTTCTGAAGTAAGGTTGTTTGAGTATTTTCACTTAAATTAGCATTCAAATCGTCTAACTTTTTGTTAATATGACTACTGTTAATGTTACAGGTTATTTCAGCTTAGCTAAGTGAAAAGAAATGGTCTCTGATAGTGAGTTGACTTCATAACTTGCTTCAGTGGCTTGGATGCTTTATCAATGGTTGTTTCGTAACCTTCCTTGCTGCCTGTTAACTAGTTGTTTCACAACCACCCACTTTTATGTTATTCTATGGTAATGATTTGCTCTTACTTGTTCAGTAAAAGATAAACTGAGTGGATTTGGCATGCTTAAAGCAGGGTTTGGAAATTATGAGAACTATTCTTATCTTTCGGTATTGTGGTATACTTCGCATAGTGAATATCTGTAAACAGTTCCTTTTGTAATTTGTTTGAATTTATCAGGGAGAGTTGATTTTAGTTACTGGTGCAGTTCCATGGTATTCGCTAATGGATGCAGGTTTCACTGATCTTAAAGACTGAATCAGGATTTTTTTCAGGTCCTCCTTATTCGGTGGGATTGTCTAGCTTGTAAAACTTGGTATCATCTTCATCAAAGTATTCAGACTCATCTTACCGCGAATTTATTCTAGTTTGTGAAGACGCCAGTCGGCTGATTTACTACACAAGCTCGAGTAACTTAAACAAACAAAGAAAGGAACCATTATTTTGTCTATCTCGTAACCAATATCTCATGGCGTATTTTTAGCACCGAGAAGTAAAGTTCATTTTGTAATCTGTCATAGAGTTTTCGTTTGAGAAAGAAAAAGAACGATATGATATGCTGTATTTTTTGAAATAAAAGCTTAGCGACGTTTTAATAGCTGTAATATGAATCTGATTAGTGAAATACACCTTTATTGTAGCCTTGAAAAATGAACCAAAGTCTTATAAAGGAGAGGGAGGCGTTTCTGAAGAGGGCTATGGCGATCTCCGTTGTTGAGAAACCGAAAGCTAATTCTTGTGCCCTTCCAGAGGGGAATTGTACCCCTAGTTCAGTGCCTCGTCGAGCGCCTAACTCAGTTTCCTCTGTTTCCGAATCACGGTCTCTTGAAATGAGACCTCAGTTGCAGGGGAAGTTTGCAGTATTATCAAGGGTCGTGAAATATATGAAGGTTTGTCGCTCGTTACCTAGTATAACAACTTATAGCAACGCCATTTGGAAGGTGATACTCATCCTTTATCTGTGGAAGAAATCTTAGAGGAAGCCGTACTGCATGACACACCACCAGCAACCATAAAGTGGCTGGAGGAAGAAGTAATTTCACTTAATTGAAATTATGTTAATTTTAGGCTCTCCCGAATAATCCCAAGATCCGCGTTACTGAGGATTCGAAATTTGTATTCAGGCCGAGATATAATATTCGTACTCGCAAGGACCTCTATCAACTTTTTCGTCGTCAGGAACTTAAAGGACTAGGAGGAATCTACCTAGACGATCTAACTGAATCCATCCCTGATGTCGAGAAAATTCTTAGTGTAGGTAAATCAGTTCGAATTCAATTTTTTCCAATTTGCACACCTCCTTATGAGATTATCTTCTCTATAAGATATGAGTCATTCAAAAGACTGTTAGAAAAATATTTATTTTTCTGGTTGTTTTTATTCAAATGAAGAGTTTATCTGTGTTTACTATGTAACCTGTGGTTATTTCAAGTTTACTAGTCTGTATGTAAATGTGATGCAGTTTGAGTTTATCAATTGTATAAACTTACTTAGTTTCAAAACTATCATAGTATCGTTCCGCCTACTCAAGCGATTTACCTACTTTGTGAACTTCAGCAATAAAATCACACTGTTGGAAAGGCAAATAATGCCAACAAGAAGAATCATTCATTCAATTGAGAGAGAAAATCAAAGTCAAACACTGTAAAGTCGGAGACATCTTAGGTAATATCAATCAGTACTACTATAACAAAATTAAACGGCGACTGTAGATATCCTTGGTGGATACCACTGGGTGTCGTCACCCCACACGACAACTCAAAACGTGACTGTGAGTTTGAATATAAAGAGCTTTGATTAGCATCAAATAACCGCTCGGTACTACTATCGCATACAGGGACTGGCACAGCGTCTCTCGGTCGATGGAGTTCGACGTCATCTTCAGGTCAGGCAATTTGGCTAGTATCGGGCTCCAGTAAGCATCCCTGTGTTCTGAAACCTATTGAAGGGTGAATATTTGATTGATAAACCCCGTCCAGTTTGCTGGTGTCGAGTTCATGTTAAGCGTCGGATGACTGGAATGGAAGGATTGACCTTGTTGAGACTGATCACAAGCACCTACATCACTACGACTTCAAACGGAAAGGCTTTCTCACATCCAGTGGGAACACAATGTCAGCAATACCCGTTTTCGTGCTCAATCGAGAAATAACCATTCATTGAATGATGCTATTTTGAATCATTGGCTTTGGTATCTTTGAAATGTGTTACGAGTATCTTCCTACCAGCTTCCACACCATTCAATCTTCACCTTCCCTGGGACTAGTTGGAAAAAGCAGTGTTAGTCTGTCTTTGATGTAGTGCGATGGGATGAATGATAGCTGCGTTGGTTTAACAACTCTGGATGCTTCACCGTTTCGTGGATAGTGTGCAAAAGATCATGCAACTCAGTGGCTTGAGA
Organism: Heterobilharzia americana; assembly: GCA_944470555.2. Classification (NCBI taxonomy): domain Eukaryota; kingdom Metazoa; phylum Platyhelminthes; class Trematoda; order Strigeidida; family Schistosomatidae; genus Heterobilharzia; species Heterobilharzia americana. Next base: position 46,766,740 of record OX104134.1, read on the forward strand.
CAATGGCAGACATGGTTGTGAACCGAAGTCAGTGGCAATCATGCTGGAGTTTTTCTGTTTATTCTATTGCTGAAAAGTTGAACGAGAGTAGTGAGTGCTGCTTCTTTAGGTATCCCTTTGGGATTGCCTTTTTTCTTGACCCACTTCTGTTCTTGTCCCCACTCCAAAGTGTTGCTTTATTTTTTATACCATTGTACCAATTTTCTGTTCTAATAATAATAAATAGTTCGCTTCAACTCCAACCATATTTAGCGTTCTTATTTTTATATCTTGATTTCAGTTTGCTACATACCAATGTTTGAAATTTCGACCTGGCTATACTTTGTTGATTTCTCCTAACCAACCACGTTCATGAAAAAATGAGGGCAGCTGAGAAACTAAACACAAATTCATGATGCACTGAAAATGAGAGAAACATGAGGATGAATTTAATGTGATCGTTTTGACAACAGACCTGAGGTACATATGTTCCAAACGCGTTTTATTTCCATTGAGTGGGATCGGCTGGCGTAAATGCCAAAGCTTCAGAAAACAAGCAATATACCTTTGAGCCTAGTAATAATAATAAGTTTGTGCATAGTTCAAACTTACACAATTTAGATAAAATGCAAACTCAATAATAGCTGTGTGTCACCTTGAAACTTTAATATAAATCTGGAAAAAACACCTGCTTCGTAACTTGAAGTTTCATAGGACTGAGGTTTTGGAAGTATTCATACATTGCACGTATCACAATATTCTGGGATTTTAATTAAGTTTTATCTAACTTCAGTGATTAGTTGCTTATTTAATAATATTGCGCCCCTGAATAATAACACTGAACTTCTTTCGCCTTTGCATTACTGCTGCATGTGTCTTCGACATTTGTGCCCAATACTGAATGGATATAACGGATAACAGAAGATTCTCTTAACCTTGTAATGTATTCTATTTGATGGTACAAAAGTGACATTCAAACTAGGGATAACTGAAATAAATCGCTTCGAAATTCCACCTAGTTCAAACAGTTTTCAGAAGCTACAAAAGTAAACCTATCAAAGGCGTAAGTCCGGTATATATGATCAAAGAAACCAAATATAAGTCGGCTAGGCACTGAGCTTTATATATATATATATATATATATATATATATATATATACATATGCACGCTAAGTGTCGATGTTAACCACATGTCAAACTTGAGATTACGTGTTCTTGGATTCTGTGAGTAGTAAAACCCTGCAATCAGGAATGCTAGGTTAAAAGGCTTAAAATCCATGGAAGTAAAATACACACATTAAATTCTCACATTCATGCTTATATACTTGTTTTTAACATTTTGTCAGTACTGATACAGATTTTCTGCTTAAGGTCTTCACTTTCTTATGCTTTAGTGTAGCAACTTCAGCCAATATAACACTGAAAAGAATCTGTGTTTGGTTGTCGAAATAAAGTGGAAAATGTTAAGTAAAGCTGAGTTAAAAAAAAACACTTTAATGCAGGAATTCCATTTCAATATATAAAGAAGTGAGAACATCACTACCTCTGTAGATAGAGGAAAACACGTTAATAAAAATATATGCTTTTGTGCACTTATAATAACATGAAGATAATGCGAAGTTTATGAGTATGCAGCTATGAGAGAACATCTGAGAAGTAACCATTCTAATGTTGTACTCAAAGATAAAAAAAAATACTATCATAAAGAGGACTACAGATTAATCAAAATTAAGTAAACACACAAATAAATTCACTGTAGACATAAGTATTTGCAATCACTAAAAAAGCTAAGAAGTCTTAGCTATCTTCTTAGAAAAATCTTCTAGAATCCCATTCACATGTTCATTATCCTTTATATGAACTGGACGATTTATTGTCCGTTTTTGACCTGGTTTCTTTCGGTGTACGGGCATCTTAAATAAATAAGATGAATAAAAATATTATTTACAGATCATTGTATAAGTCGAAAAATTTTCTACTAGCATCTCAGTTATTTAATATAACAACTAATGAGTACTGAACAACCCCATATTTAAGATGTTGCTGGTCACCAGAAAACAAACTGAGTAACAATACAAGAAATATGGAATAATAATTATTACAGGAAACATAAGGCCCGGCGTTTTCAACCTGAAACCAGACATGACATATCAGACTGAAAGCTACTAGCTGAATGCGCAAATCCCAGCAGATGAAGTAAGTTCAAACCTATGCGACTGAATGAATAGCTAGGTAGAGTTCAAGTTTTGTGAAAGTATATGTACATCCTTGAGCAATTTAACACGTCAAGATGTTGACTTTAGAAACAAAGAAGCAATACAACTGAAATACTGGGATGAAATATTCTACAAGTTAGAGAACCGAACTAAAGTCAACGTACAATTCTATTACAGTGTGTGAATACATACTACCTTTGTTAGACCATTATTATTCCCGAAACATAGCTAACGTTACATGGAAATATCGAATAAATAGTGATGTGGTTTTTTCAGTTGTTGACCATATAGCGGTAAAGTTATGAACCACTGAATAATGTTATCTAGAAACATCTTAACAGATATTCTCCCACCGTTGAAACAGTGTGGGTGACCGAGAAGTTAAGGCAGAATGCAACCACTTATTTAGAAAAAGTCATTGTGTCCTTAATATTAGCATAAAACTTGGGCACTGGTAGAATATAATTCCATTTACTCAAGTAGATAGTATTATATATATATACAGGTGAGGTAATGATTAGAACCTGCAAGCAATTAGACAAAAATCGACTGCAAATAAGCAGTAGCAATAACTTTTCGTATTTAGTAGGAGGAAAAGTGCAACAGCAGTAAAAACAAGTTATATTGAGATAAATTTTTCAGGTTGGTTTATAAATCTCTCTATACCTTCGATTTAGAAGATATACTTTACAAGTCAGTTGAAACTTCTTCAAAAAAAAGCGAGATTAGTTTTGTTAAAGAAATAAGAATGATCGAAATATAAACAAGCAGAGTAATAGGACAAATAGGACAAATTTGTTGATATTATATTCAGCATGAACACCATTTATTAAAAGGATCTGTCCACACATTAGGTGAGATACGTTGGACGAGCTTCAAGCGTGTAAACCAGAAAGTAGTGGGTAATACGCTTTAACCGATGATGAATAATAGTGATGAAATAAGCTGGGAAATTATTTTACGTGAAGCGAACATGAACAACCATAACACAGTGAAATAAGCAGCAGGTTTTCGGTTTCTCTACAGACAAAACAATGGTTTGTGATTAAAAAAAATATCTGTCCACTAACTTACAAAGTTTTTACGATCACCAGACATTGAAGAGATGCCATTACGTTTCAAATACTCTTCTATTTTTGTCTCATGTACACCTTCCACGCTTACAGCTCGCCATTGTTGCTTGAATTCTACAAGTTAGCAGAAAGTTGTTGAATATATATATATATATATATATATATATATATATATATATATATATATATATATATATATATTCATCATAACTAGTATTTATCCATTTATACTAAGTATTTGACAAACTAAGAGGTCAAGTAACATTGTTAACGAATGAATAGAGTTTGACGATAACTGAAAAAGCACACTTGACTAACTTAAAATAAGAAAAAGGCGGTTAATGAATAGATTCAAAACAAAGCGAAATGGTTATTTGCTTTCCTTTAACTAACACTTACTGATGACTTCAGGGTACAATATGATGACTGATGAATACAGTGAATCGATATGGTTTCACTAGTAGAGTTTTCTCACTTGCATGCAAATTCGAATTCCGCAGATCTGCTTTATGAAGTTGATGTATAAATTGAATATTACTGCCAGTGTTAGTCGGTCAGAGAGAATGACAATATCCCATTTATTTGTAATTAAGAACCTTGTAATTATTTCTTCTGATGAGCTTATTATTAAGTTTCCTTGGAAACAGTACACAACGGTGCCAGTTCACTTTCTGTGACATTAAAGAACTAAGTATTATGAAGAGCAGATCAAGCTGACGTACAACAGAAGAAAAGAGTGCAACAATTCATATAGTGATACCACTATCACAGTGAAGCTCAAACCATTCCAGATAAAAATGGTGACTAACACTTCCAAGTATATGTATCGGTTCGCACGAAAACGTTTTCGATACTTTCTCTCCTAAGACTAACAAACATGTTCTAGTGAGAAAACGTAATTAGAGACCACATCTGCAAATGAAACCAAAAACCTTGGTTCCTCGGTGGTCTGAATAACAAAAACAAAACAGGGGAATTAGAGACTTGGATATGCAGGAAACCGAACAATGTCAAACTTTTAAAGGCAATTCAGAAACGGAAACACTACGTGTAAAAAACTTCCATATTATTTCATCTGTTTACTTAAAAATTAAAACTTGGCATAGCACGCTCACCAAAAGATGCAACATACAAAATAATAATAAGACACTCAGAAGAGAAAACGTGATACAGAGAGACAAGAACACAAGGAGGCTAATGAAAAGGCAGTTTCAAAGTTAAATCCGTCAAAGCACTCGCTACTTTTAATTTACTGCTTAATAATAAAAGAAATAAGAAGGCGGTTACATCGAGCTATCTAGGCTATTTTCTCAAAACACCGAGTTGCATGATCTTTCGGCCCCCATCCAGCGACTTATGAGGCGTCTACCGACTCCAAACTAACGCAACTATCCTCCACCCAATGGAGTCAACCACAAACTGACTATCTCTCTACTCCTTTCAAACAGTTTCAGTCAAATTAGTGAACGGCGTAAAGATGGTTGGAACAACATGTGAAACACATGCCAATGCTACCGGAACTAGTGCTTTAAGATAACCACTCAAAAAGTAACGATCTTGTTCATTAGCTAACACACGCCACTTTACTCCAGAATTAATTAAATGTTGCTACCATCCGTGTAAAGCAGAACTGCCCGTACCAACGCGTTGCATACGCACAAATTTACGTTCAAATTAAAACCATGGAGGAGCCAAGGAAAACCCAGATTGGTATTCATCCCACTGGCATTCGATATACGGTTCGAAATCAGTCAGATCCCCAAACCAGCCCCCCCCCCGGTGTTGGTGTGGCGGAATGAAGATAGGTGGATACACGTCTTATTCTATCTGAGGTGTTGAAGTTTATGATTTTCGAGATGACAAGTTTTTCAGTGACACTTCTGTATGCAAGAGCCTTTCCAAGAGTGCAGACCTGTCCAACGAATCAAAACATGATCGGCTAACCATCAAATTCACAGACCAGCTGAATGACAGCAGGATCGTTCCTGCTGGAGGTTCGAACGAGCTGAAACAGCATCAAAATTTTGATCATTCTTTTTCGGTGTTCTCAACTTTGAAACTGTTGTTGCCAATGCTGTCAAGTGTTATGTCATAAGTACATCTAGTTTGCTTTTGATTATAAGTCTTAAAATGATACTTCTGTTTCCGGTCATGTGTATCGGTGATCACTAACTGCACCATTCGTTTTCCGCTTGGTTCATTTGTTTTCCATTTCACGGAGTAGTCAGATGATGATTTATATGAGAGGTTTGTTGAAATTTCTACAGTGAATCTTTACTTTTTCAATTATTGATACAGCTGATGAAAATCCTTCAAAATAAAACATCACCTTATTCTGCAAATGGTGTTCCCATTGCATTATTTAAACATTTTCGTGTTTAGCGTTGAATCTCCCGTCAAACCGCTTATTACGTGGCTTCTGAGAGACTGTGATTTTCATTGAAGCCATTCAGTTGTGCGTTGTGATGGTTCACTTTTGCCAGTTTTACCCAAACCATATATATACTATCATAAAGGTAGTCTCAATGATTATGGTTCTAGCGTTTTAAACTAATAATGACTAGAATATGCCGGTAAGTGGGACGAATTACAAGACTAGGTAGTTATTGGACAGGTACGGTTTGGTAATAATATGTTCCATCCATGTTACACATTTAGAGACAAGTACTAACTATACGGTTCTCGACGTGCGCAGTGTGAAATACCCCTATTAATCACCAAGACAAACACTACTGAAGGAATAGTCAGTAAGCGAATCAACTATTCATTTTACAAAGTCCGTAGCATTGAAAAAAGCTTGTAACATTGTTGCTTTTAACACAACATTTGGAAAATCAGTCACAGTCCTTTTTTCATTATTCATGATTGATCCTGATAACATCCTTTGTCTAAGACGTCAGTCTGGATATTATAATCCAGATATTATTGGTGATAACAACAATACCAGAGGAAGATAGAAGACGAACGAAAACATTTCAGCAGACACCTAGCATCAAACTTTTTTTAGCAGCAGAGGGAAAGTTAATTGTAGTGTAGTGTAACAAGGGCACTCCTGAAAAGCCAAGATCATTGACCATGGCCTACCATAATGGGAAGACTACTGAAGTTAGGGGTAGTCTCCCTATACAACATGGAGAGTAAGACGAGCCGTAGTGCGCGAATTTTTCGTACCAGTACCAGAGCACATGCTATATGCCGTTGAATAAATCACAATGAGCGTATAAATATAAAACAAACCGTTTCGAAAAGTACCTATCCGTTCAAAAGTTATTAATGAAAATAGGTCGAAAATTTACTATAGAAAGCATAGGCCTATGTAATTACATAGGAAATTGGCAAAGCGCGACTTCTCAAAATCACTCTTCCTCATAACTTTTGAACGGCTGAACTTCTTTCATGCAGTAATATTGGAGATAAAACTCAAGACTCACTTCAGTTCATACAACTCAAAGTTATTTCCTCAATTGCAAGTTATTTCATCACACATATGGTAAAACTGGAGAACCATTTCCCCCTAACTAACATTACTGTCATTCTGGTTGGACCGCCTTATGCTAAAATACTTAGGACTCTCCATTTTACATATAATGCAATAAATTTTGAGGGAGTTGTGGAGATTTGGAATTATTTCAAGTTGTTACTTATCGTACACTGACATAAGTTGACCCTGCTGGTGGGGTCGTGGGTGCGCACTGCTGAGGAGTCCCATACTAGGACGAAACAGCAGTCCAGTGCTCTCAGGTTTCCTTTGTTCCTCCAACTGATGTCAGTCTACGATGAATAACAACTTGAAATATAATGCAATAATCTTAATTTCGCAACAGTGAGCTTTATTTTCAGATGATTAGTCAGAACTTCTAGTGAAGTAGAAATAAAAAATAACAAAGCCTACAGAACTTTTTTGAAAGACTTTATGATTGGATGTAAGCACTGGTTTTCTGAAACTTCTACTCTAATTAGAGAACTAGTGTAGTCACCAATGATAATAATAACGATAATAGTAGTAGTAATAGTAACAGTAGTAATAACGACGGTAGTGGTAACAACAATAATAATAATGATAATGGCGGTAATAATAATAACGATAATAACAATAACAATGATGACAATAATAGTAATAATAATAGAGGTAATAATAGTAACAGTAACAACAACAATGATAATAACATCAATAATAATGATAATACGAGTAACAATAATAATAATCGCAGTAATGAAAACGATAATGGTAATCGTAACAGCAATAAGAACAATAATAATAGTGATGATGATAACAAGGCTGAATATCCCACATCCGTTGTTGGTTGAAACCTTCCACAATTTACCTCGCAGCCATAAATCTCCGCATCCTCAAAAGTCTGATGTATTCCACAATCAGCTAACTTTTCTGAGTTCAAAACGAGTGCATTTGCCAGAAGGACAAAATGCTTGCCAATATCGCACAAACTAACCTCACCTGCTAGACTACTTCACCAGTTACTAACCGGTCCTAAACCCAAATAAAGAGGAAAGGTTGGGCATAGGGCTAGCAACCCTACCCCATAGAACCAATCCAACCGCTAAAGAAACTGCAAAGCACAAGCAAAATATTTTTAAAAATAAAGACAAAATTATTCCTCGCTGGAATCGGAGTGGCGAAAGGAAGCCGATCGGTGAAAGCTTTCAGGAAGCCAACTGATCGATATTTCTTCTCTCGATCAAAGCGAAAATAAACGCAGGGACATGCAATATCCGCATCATGTTTGAACCTAGCAAGGCCATCTAGATTGCAAAGGAGATGAGAAGGTATAGCATAGAAGTGCTAGGAATCTATAAAAAAACAGATGGAATGGAAGTGGACTCTCCAAACTCTTAACTGGAGAGTCAATAATCTACTCCAGTATTGCCAACCAGACGACAACCACGAGCACATTGAGTTTTGGAGTGGCAATCATGATTTCCCCAAGAGCATCGAAGGCTCTCATGCAGTGGGAACCAATCTCCTCCTGCTGTATCATGACAGCAAATCAAAAGGAAGGAAAGTTACAATCATACAATCAATCCCACGCTACGCACCTACAAATGATGCAGATCAAGAGAAGAAGGAGGGATTCTATAGACAACGGCAATCAGTAACAGACAAGACCCCACTCCAGATGACGACATCAAAATTCTAATGGGCGACGTGAATGCCAAACTCCGTACAGACAACACAGGAAGAGAACTTGTCATGAGTCGAGAAGCACTTGGTGGAATGAAGAATGAGAATGGAGAACTGTTTGCAGACTTCTGCGCATTCAACGATTTGGTGATTTAAGGCAGTGTGTACAAACACAATGACATTCACAAAGCGACATGGATTTCACCAGACACCAGGACACACTAAAAATCAGATCGAATTCATCTCAATCTCAAGAAAGTGGAGACGCAGCCGACTGGACACAAGATCAGGAAGGGGAGCAGATGTAGGTTCACATCACTCACTACCTAGTGCAAGCAACCCTCAAAATCAGGCTGAAAGCCTTCAAAGAAGTTGATGATAGACCACAGTTCAAGTTCAACACCCAAAACAGAAACTCAAGGACAAATCTACAAAGAAAATCTTCACGGCACCCATCAAGACAAAATGGGAGATATCGAGCAGCATCCCTGAAGAAACCTGTGTGGATGAACACTGGAACTCTTTGAAAGCTATGTGGAAAGAAACCTGCATAACCATATTAGGAAGGAAGAAGAAAGAAGATAAGAAATGGATCTCGACGGACACATGGAAGCTGATAGAGGAGAGGAGGATGGTGAAACAGAAGGTAAACTAGTGCGGTGCAGGGATGCACAACGAGAAGAGGAACTCAACACAACCTACAAAACACTGGACAAAGAAGTGAAGAACAGTGCGCAGAAAGACAAAAGACACTTGCAAGTGAAGCAGAACAGGCTGCAGGTAGGAGAGACCTGACAAGATTATATCAAATTACCAGGTTACTATCCGGGAAGTGATCAACGCAGACGAAACCAATGCAAGATAGTGAAGGAAATATAATTACCAAAGAGGAGAAACAAAGGAAACAATGGGCTGACCACCTCAAAAAACGCTTGAATCGACCACCATCACCACCTGCAACTCGTTCAGAAATACCACCAGCAGCCCTGTCACAGAACTATCAGTGAACACAAATCCTCCAACAAAAGTCGAAGTCCTGAACGCCATAAAGTTTCTGAAAGCAGGGAAAGCAGTGGGACCAGAAGGAATTCCTCAACAAGCACTGAAAACAGACACAGAGGAAACAGCGGACACGCTCACATCACTGTTGCAGAGGATTTGGAAGGAGTGAAAGGTACCTTCGATTGGAAGGAGGGAGACATAAGTCTTAGCAAGAACTGGTGTGGAACCATGCCTCTGTCCATCCCGAGCAAAATATTATGCCGCATCATACTGGAGAGACTAAAGGATGCGCTGGATTCAAAACTACGACCCGAACAGGCTGGCTGGCTTCAGGATAAACAAATCATGTGCGGACCAAATTGCAACACCATGCTACACATCATCATAGAACACTGTATAGAATGGCAGTCAACCCTCTACCTCAACTTCATCGACTTTGAAAAGGCCTTTGACAGCGTCGACCGACAAGTAATTTAGCAACTGCTTCAACACTACGGAATACCACAAACCTTTATCAATCTTATTCAACAACTATATGAAGATGGCACACACCAAGTAATTCACAATGGGAAGCTCAGTGATGCTTTTGTAGTGAAGACAGGAGTGAAACAAGGCTGTCTACTACTACCCATGATATTTGTGATTGTAGTGGACTGGATCATGCAACAAACAGTGGGGAGCGAGAAGAGGGGGATACGCTAACTGGGGAAAGATCCTGGAAGATTTGGATTTCACCGATGACTTATGTATAATGTCACACAAACTGGAAGATCTACAGGTGAAAAATAACAAGTTGACAGGAGAGTCAGGGCAACGAAGACGGGACTTCAAGTGAACGTAAAGAAGACGGATGTTATGAAGATACCCAACCAACACCATCAACAACAACAAGTTCCAATCACCATCAACGGGAGAAACGTAAAGCAAGTAGCCCCTTTCACCTATCTAGGGAGCACTGTTTCGACTACGGGCGGCATAGATGAGGACGTCAAAGCCAGTTGGGATCGGAAAAGCAAGACAGGCGTTCATTAGCCTGAAGCCAGTGTGGAGATCTACTGTACTGCACTCAGCATAAAGTGTGAACAAGATCCGGATTCTTAACAGCAACGTCAGTCAAGTCAGTGCTTCTGTATAGCTCAGAGACTTGGCGCGTTACGAAAGGGATTTCCAACAAACTACAGACATACATCAACAACTGCCTACACTCACTCGATACTGAAGATCGGATGGATGGCCAGAAAGAATAAGTAACAAGGAACTCTGGGAACTAACCAACCAACAACCTATCACTCAACAAATATGCAGAAGAGGAAAGTAAAGATGGATCAGGCATACACCAAGAAGGCCGACTGAGGACATCACGCGTCAGGCCCTCGAGTGGTACCCAGATGGGAAACGACGAGTTGGGCGTCCGAGGGTGACATGGAGGAGATCGTGTCAGGAAGAAATGAGAGCTTCCGGGCAGTCGTGGAGCCAGGTTCGAAAGTTTGCAGAGAACAGAGTGCACTGGAGACGTGCTACTGAAACCCTATGTTCCACTAGGAATCCAAGGGACAAATAATAATATCGCACAAATTAGTATTTTAGGTTACTCTCGGGATTGGAGGTCATAAATTAAATGTGATTAGTTTGCACGGTTGCGAAGAATTATCAGAGTTAAATGACATAATACGCAAAACGTTTTCAAAAGGTAGTTGAAATTAGGCTTAGATATATGGTAAGAAAACAATGTAAAAACATGCTTCAAATGGAGGCATTCTTCAGTGAGTCAACGGCTATAATGATAACTTTATGGCAAAAAAATAAATATACCTGAGCACCAACAATTCCATTACCACCATAAAAGTTTTTGGTATAGAGATGCATACTGCCACCCACACCTTTGGTACATCCAGTCTTTTTTCCAGCCAGCTCAGCTACTATTCGATGCACAGAAACACCCCGAGTCATAGTGAATCCATGGCAGCGGTAAGCAGTAATGATGGTATCATTTGGTTGTAAGGCAGCCTCAATACCAACTGCTACTGCTTCCTGGGGAGAAAATTTGGAGAAGAGGATTGTCAAAAATTATTTACTAGAAGATTGAGCACAGAATCCCATAAACAGCATTATACATTTCAGTAAAAATTGTGGTAAAATTAAATTTAGTAACCTAAGATACTCATCTTTATAAAAAAGAAACATCTGCTTCACCGTTAATACAAATACGCCTACTAACTCATCAAAAGGATTTCCCATTGGAAAATCTGGGTTGGATTAATACAGCTGAGCAAAAATATTCTAAACAATTAACTGAAGAACACGTGAGATGAAAACGCAAAAATGAACCGAAAGACAAAGAAGTGCTGTAAAGTAAGTTGATTAACCATGGAAAGTGGGGGAAATATAAAACAGACTTTTAGGACTAGTCAACTATCAACAGGAACAGAACAACCATTTTTCAAAGCATACAGTTTAACGACAGAGTCAGACATAACATAGAACACACTACAGGACATCAATATGTATTTCTTTGCTCGAGAATCCAAAAAAATCTACATCATAAAAGAATACCAGCCAAAAAGCTGAAATGTGTCTGTTTTTACTCAAGTTTGGCTTTTATAGCACCCAGACATGAAGTGATTAAAAACTAAAATTCCTGAAGTTGCTTTATTCAGGTCGGTTTGTTTGTGGTTGTAACTAAGTTTTTCTTTTTAACGTATGAAACAAAAGTAGGATGGAAAACCAAATAGCCACTGGTCTGCATTTTTTTAGATTGAATAAATGTGCAAATATATGCTTTCTAAAGCTATCATAACCAAATTTTGCAAGCAAAAATCCAATAAAACACTTCAGTAAAATCATCCACCATAGTGGGTCGGGTCACAATGACCGACGTACTGTTATAGATTCCAAGCGGATATGATACGCATGCTTAACTGACAGCTAACTTGGTACGCAAGGGCCACTCACTTCAAACCTGGATGGGAGAGTTTATGCCTCTGAGACTAACAATCAATTAAACTACCCTAGCAACGACTGAAATAACTAATCACACTTCTCTATTTTACGAAAACCTGCCCTTCCAGCCGAAATGAAGAAACCTAATTGGTTATTTCGATCGTTGCTAGAATGATCTTTAAAGTCGCCCGACACTGACATAGTAAAAGTAAGCATTAACCGATCAGCGAATTACATTGCAAATGGGGACAGAAAACGAACTACTAGTCATGCTGTAAAAAATGGCGTTAAAACGACAAGTAAAAAAGTGTTCAGAGCAATAACAACGTTTTATGCAGCATATACATATCCAACATACAAAACCAATGGCACGACCGTTTAAAATTTACTTCTGATAGACAGATATGTGCGTCTTAGTGACTGACAATACGAGAGATTTTGAGGTTTCCATCACAAGTCATGACTTATTTAGTCGACCGGGATTAGATAGCTGCTGATGGGACCAAATGATAGTCGCACTTGACTGTGGATAGACAGAAATAGGAAAATGTACATCACTAGACTCCACCACAACAGCTAAAGAGAGAGAGAGAGAGAGAGACCGCTAAAATTGACGGTCGCATGCTCTATTTCCTATGAGGTTATGGACGGACATCCCTGAGAAGCCCCAAAATATAAAGAAACAGCTTTTTAGTGCTCCCAGGCGTTCGGTAACCTCGCCTGGTTAACTAGTTTACTAATTACTAGCCGGTCCTAAGCCCAAATAAAGAGGAAAGGTTGGGCATAGGGCTAGCAACCCTACCCCGTAAAACAAATCTAATCACTAAAGAAACTTCAAAGCACAAACAAAATATAAAAAATGAAAACAAACTTATTCCCCGCTGGAATCGGAGAGGCGAAATGACGCCAGTTGGTGAAAGCCTTCGGGAAGCCAATTGGCCGATGTGTCTTCTCTCGATGAAAGCGAAAGTAAACGTGGGGACATGGAATGTCCGTACGATGTTTGAACCCAGTAAGGCAGCCCAGATTGCAAAGGAGATGAGAAGGTATCACATTGAAGTGCTTGGGATTTGCGAAAGCAGATGGAATGGGAGTGGACTCTCCAAACTGTCAACTGGAGAATCAATAATCTACTCCGATATTGTCACCCAGACGCCAACCACGAGCACACTGAGTTTGGAGTGGCTATTATGATGTCCCCAAGAGCATCGAAGGCTCTCTGTCATGCAGTGGGAACCAATCTCCTCCCAGGATCATGACAGCAGGGTTCAACTCAAAAGGAAGGAAGGAAGGTCACAATCATACAATGTTATGCACCTACAAATAATGCAGAGCAAGAGAAAAAGGAGGATTTCTACAGACAACTTCAATCAACGCTGGACAAGACCTCAGTTGGCGATATCAAAATTCTAATGGGCGACGTGAATGCCAAACTGGGAGGGGACAACACGGGAAGAGAACTAACCATGGGTCGAGAGGCGCTCGGTGAGGTGATGAACGAGAATGGAGAATTGTTTGCAGAATTCTGTGCATTCAACGATTTGGTGATTGGAGGCAGTGTGTTCAAGCACAAGGATATCCAAAAAGCGACATGGATTTCACCAGACAACAGGACACATTAAAAATCAAATCGACTTTATCTCAATCTCAAGAAAATGGAGACGCAGTCTACTTAACACAAGGTCAAGAAGAGGAGCAGATGTAGGTTCACATCACTCACTATCTAGTGCAAGGAACCTTACAAATCAAGTTAAAAGCCTTCAAGGAAGCTGGTGATAGACCTCAATTCAAGTACAACACTCGGAAACTGAAGGATGAAACTACAAAGGAGATCTTCAAGGCAGCCATCAAGACAAAATGGGAGATATCGAGGAACATCCCTGAAGAAACCTGTGTGGAAGAACACTGGAAGGCTTTGAAAGCTATGTGGAAAGAAACCTGCACAACATTATTAGGAAGGAAGAAGAAAGAAGACAAGGAATGGATCTCGATGGACACATGGAAGCTGATAGAGCAGGGAGAGGAGGATGGTGAAGCAGAAGATGAACCAGTGCAAGGATGCACAACGAGAAGAGGAACTGAGTACAGAGTATAAAACACTGGACAAAGAAGTGAAGAAGAGTGCACAGAAAGACGAAAGATGCTTCCACGACACACTTGCAAGTGAAGTAGAACAGGCTGCAGGTAGGAGAGACCTGACAAGATTGAATCAAATAACCAGGTTACTATCAGGGAAGAGATCAACACATGAAACCAATAAAAGATCATGACGGAAATTTAATTACGAAAGAAGAGAAACAGAGGAAACGATGGGCCGACCACTTCAAAAAACTCTTGAATCGACCACCACCAACACCTGCACTTCGTCCAGAAATACCACCTGCAGCCGCTGAATTACAAGTGAACATAAATCCCCCAACGAAAATGGAAGTCCTGAACGCCATTAAGCTACTGAAATGTGGGAAAGCAGCAGGGCCAGATGGAATACCGCCAGAAGCACTGAGAACAGATGCAGAGACAACAGCGGACATGCTCACACCACTATTGCAGAAGGTGTGGAAGGAAGAGAAGGTACCTGGCGATTGGAAGAAGGGTTACCTTGTCAAACTGCCGAAGAGGGGAGACCTCAGTGCTTGCAAGAACTGGCGCGGAATCACTCTCCTGTCCACCCACAGCAAGCAAAATATTAAGCCGCATCATCCTAGAGAGGCTTAAAGATGCACTGGATTCAAAACTACGACCCGAACAGGCAGGCTTCAGGAAGTACAAATCATGTGCAGACCAAATTGCAACCCTTCGCATCATCATAGAATAGGGCATAGAATGGCAATCAGCTCTCTACCTCAACTTTATCGATTTTGAGAAGGCCTTTGACAGCGTCGACCGAGAAGTAATTTGGAAACTGCTTCATTACTACGGAATACCGCAAACCTTTATCCGCCTCATTCAACAACTATGTGAAGACGCCACATGCCAAGAAATGCACAATGGGAAGCTCAGTGATGCCTTTGAAGTGAAGACAGGAGTGAAACAAGGTTGCCTACTATCCCCCATGATATTCCTGATTGTGGTGGACTGGATCATGCAGCAAACAGAGGGGAACGAGAAGAGGGGGATACGCTAGCTGGACTGCGGAAAAGAACCCAGAAGATCTGGATTTCGCCAATGACTTGTGCCTGATGTCACACAAACTTGAAGATCTACAGGCGAAAACTAACAAGTTGACATAAGAGGCAGCTAAGACGGGACTTCAGGTGAATATAGAGAAGACAGAAGTGATGAAGATACCGCACCACCACCATCAACAACAACAACAAACTCCAATCACCGTCAACGGGAGAAACTTAAAGGAAGTAACCTCCTTCACTTATCTAGGAAGCATTGTTTCAACTACAGGCGGGACGGACGAGGACGTCAAAGTCAGAATCGGAAAAGCAAGACAGGCGTTCATTAGCCTGAAACCAGTGTGGAGATCTTCTGCACTCAGCATGCGGAACAAGATACGGATTTTCAACACCAACGTCAAGCCAGTGCTTCTGTATGGTTCAGAGACTTGGCGCGTCACGAAAGGGATTTCCAATAAACTACAGACATACATCAACAACCGCTTACGCTCGCTACTGAAGATCAGATGGCCAGAAAAAATAAGCAACAAGGAACTCTGGGAACGAACCAGCCAAGAACCTATCACCCAACAAATATGCAGGAAGAAGTGGAGATGGATTGGCCATGCACTGAGAAGGCCGACTGAGGACATCACGCGTCAGGCCCTCGAGTGGAATCCCCATGGGAAGCGACGAGTTGGACGTCCGAGGGTGACATGGAGGAGGTCGTGCGAGGAAGAAATGAGAGGTTGTGGACTGTCGTGGGACCAGGTTCAAAAGATCTCAGAGAACAGAGGTCACTGGAGGCGTGCTACTGAAGCCCTATGTTCCACTAGGAACCCAAGGGACTAATAATAATAATAACAATAATAATAATAATAATAATAATAATAATAATAATAATAATAATGATAATGATAATGATAATAATAATAATAATAATAATAATAATAATAATAATAATAATAATAATAATAGGCGTTTGGTGGTTTTCTAGTTGGCGAAAACTAACAATTTTTCACAAACCAACCAGATGAAGAGAGTAGAACGCCGTCTGAAATTGTATGGGTAGTAGCTGTTGTATTTGGCAGAAAGGCAGAGAAAGTATATAGAAATGGGGAGATCTCAAGACTAATAAGACAATGCTACGTAGGAGATAAACAGATATGAAGTCAAAATATATTTAAGCTTCGGAGGAAAATGAATGCTGAACGCATAGCTCTATCACAATCGATTTTCGTCTGGAACAACTTATTTGTGGCAATTAGTGGATCATAATCAAATCTTTACATAAGGCAAACCGGAAGTCAGAGAACTCAATCATTAACCTGGCCATTCTTTGCTATTTTGACCCGATCACAGCTAACTCAGCGTATCGAGTTCAATAGTTGTCTGGTAAGCGTAACATATGGATAAATCAACCAGTGTAAGTTAGCAACTTCATCTCTACTTAATGTCATGTACTACCCTTTGTGGACAGTAAAATATCTCATACCTAAGTGATAAGCAGGTCAATTCGATAAAAACTGGGACGTCTTCACTTGTAGAGCTATGGCTCAGTGGCTTGGGGAGATAACTTTCATTATTGTCTGGGCAGTTGTAGCAGGCGATGGCCGTTATCCGTCTGGCTGAGATTTCGAAAGTCCTACCTGTGCTTTTCTGCTTGACCTAGCCTACCCACTTGTGGATTGAAATTACCTGCAATAACCACATCTGAAAGTTTATTTTGAGTAGGAGGCCATATAGTTTTCAGCAGGACTCATCCCACACCATGGAAGGCTATTTTTCTTAAGGTGCCCAAGAAAACAAGGTCAATGTGCGACCACAGAGCCCAGGGGATATCTGCTTGAGGTCTGTCACAAGCGAATTTTAAGACGTTTTAGATTTAAGTTTGTTATTTTTGAGTTCGACTATGAACCTACATAGCTAGTGCCAGTCTGACACGAGTTAGAGCTGCACTTTTCTAACCTCGTCAGCATGGCACCGATGGTCATGGAAGGGGGACATCTTACTGCTGTTACACCTAGTCCAACCAACAGTACGACTTTGACTTCGGACTCCCCATAATAGCGTAAAACTCTGCACAATGGCGGTAGCTGCTTTTTGTCCAACCACTATCCAAATGACCTTTCTAATATGGTAGAACCTCAGTAAACACTATGCAGTGTTGTCTCTTTCGTTTAGAGAGATGATAGTGTTACATAAAAACCACCAATTAGCTGTCCTACTGGATGAAAGATTGCACAGCAAAGAAGCATAAAATGGTGCTACCACTGACATAAGATGCATACAACAGATTAACCAAGTGCAACAAAGCAATTACAACGCAACAGCAAACACTGGAACCAATCATCGGAGCAGATACGAACAAATCGATAGCAGCCATCAATAGGGCAAATAAATCCAGAGGCGAGAAGAGGAGGCAGGAGTTGAATGAAAAACTACTCACGCTATGACAACCAACAGAGAAGAAACTAAAAGATGAATGGATAGTGAATCTTTCAGAACGGCAATTATCTATGATAGAATGCGATTTACTTTAGGAGAGATTGAAGTACGACACTTAAAATGCAAACAAATTTGATTTCTGTGCTTTTTTGGAGTCTATATTGAAAATCTCAGGTTTAAATGATGAGCACAACAGGAAATGCATCAATCAATTTTAACGATAATGGAAATCAACACCTGCTAAACGCAAAAGAAACACACTGAAACTGCTAATGACCGATAAGAATATTGTGATATTGCCTTCGGATAAAGGAAGGAAAACAATTGTCATGACCAAAAAGAACTGTCGAAAAGGCACAAGAATTAATGAACGTCGGAAGTGTTCAGCAACTACTAAACTAGAGTCCAACTAAACGGTTCGACAATCAGATGCAAAGGAAACTGAAGAGTTTAGTAGACGGTCAAATAAAAAAAGAACAATGGTGAATGAAAACAGATGCACCAATTTTACCGAGGTTCTAGGGTCGGCCTAGGGTATACAAGATTATACTCGAATACAATCAATAGTTTCACTACCTGGAACACCTTTATTCAACCTATTGAAAGACCTATACAGAAAACTGAAGCATCTCTTTAATGGAATGGACACTCAACTAGCTGACAAACTGAATTTATAGACGGTGATGGTGAAAGGATGATATCTTTTGCTGTGACTTCACTCTTCCCTTCAATCGACTCAAATCTAACCAAGGAGACGATGGGTATTCTCCTGAGAAATGAGCAAACCATTTCTGACCATACAAAGATCACGGTTCCAAACCTGATGGACTTCACTGATCTATCTCATGAGCTATTTACAATTCAGTGAGAAGATACACAAACAAACAAATGAACAAAAAGGGTCATCTACGGGATCAGGATTGGTTGCCGAAGCAGCGATGCAGCGGTTGGAACCAAGTCATCTCGACCGATAACTGCTACCTTGACGTGGTGGTCGGGCTTGCATACCACAATGACCCGACGAATTATGCTGGTGGAACACTTGTTCCCTCGAGGTCCTACCATACCAGAAAGGTCTGTTGGATAGTGGTACGACGAAAAGCAGTTACCGTTGTAGTATAAATTACTGCACTATGATGGGGGTCATGCTGATGCTGCCTTCTCAGTGGAAATGGGGGGAGGGGGGTAGAAAAGGTCGGTCCCCAAACTAGCACTCCACCTTGCACCACGATCTTTCGGTGGCGGCGGTATGGCTTCTCTATATCTGGCGTTAGAACAATATAACCTCAAAACAACAACCGGCAAATGGCCGTCTGTGGCAGACTTTAAGCAGATGTCTCATGGGCTCCGTGGTCACTGAAATCTTCAAAATTCACCCTACGGGTATCCTGAGGCCCAGTGAATCGCTCCAGTGGACTCGCTGGTATAGGCATAACATTGAGTTGTAGAGCAGAAAGTATGCTTTTCAACTAGATACCAGTCAACAGCCGTCTATGTGCTGTTCGACTGAATGAATCTGTAAGAACTACGAAGGATCGTGAGACTAGGCGATACCTATTCGTAATCTCCACCTATGCACCCACTGAGTGTAGTTCGGACGATACAAAGGATGAATTCTATGAGCTGTCAACTTTGATACAGAGAGCGAAACGTTCGGATATAGTCATAATGACAGGTGACTTTAACACTCAAGTGGGAAAGTTGAGCTGAGCCAATCGGAAAGGCATCTTGGAGGTTTCTACGGAATCCCATGCCAGCCAACCGATAACGGTGATCGTGTTGCAATTTTGTCCCCACAATCACTTGTTTCTGGCCAGCACTGACTTGAGGCGTCCGCCGACTTCAAAATGATGGACACAGATAGATCATACTTCTATAAGCCATCGTTGGAGAGGATCGGTGGAGGGCTGCCTCTCTCTTAAGTACGAGTTTTGACTTCGATCGCGCACTAGTAGGGGCTCGTATATGTCCACGCAGGAATTAGATGATAGTAAGGCCTGTCTATGGTCGATTGGAAGATGAGGGCGTCTAGACCAAATTTAGGGAAGAGATAGCTAACCACTTATCTAAACATGACAGCAATGCTCGTCCTGAGGAAACCTAGCATGATATTAAGTCTGCTGTAGAAACAGCGGTAAACAAAATTGGTAACCTACACCCGAAGGTTTCCAAACGTCAATGGATTCCAACGACGTTATCCGAACTGACTGATGTGAGAAGACTGATCTCAGCTGGCCCTGCCCGTGATGAAGAGCGGAAGTAACTTAAACGTAAGCTGACCAAGAGTCCGTTGCGATCGCGGGCAGTGGTGGGTGACACTCGGTGACTATTTAAGCTTATTAAGGATACAGGCAAGAAGAAGACGGTGGTCAGTGAAACCGTCATCGAAAAGAATGGAGCGTTGATAACCTCCCAGGACAGACGGCTAGAACGTCGGGCAGAACGCTTTAATTTAAAGTACAGTTCAACTGGTCCTCAGTAATGCATCAGTTGTCCAACATCCAGCCTGAACCTTAACGGGAAGTGGATGTTGGTCCTCCAACTCTCCTTGAAGTTGAGAATGCCGTATCGAACCTGAAGCGATGCAAAGCAGCAGGACCCGAGAGTTTTCCACCTAAAGTTTCCAAGGGTGGAGGTAGGAAATTGTTGCTTAAAGTGACGGGGTTATTAGGTAGTGTGTGGGAATCACAGGTAGTCCTGTCGGACTGGTCTACTTCTCTGACCATCGCAGTCTATAATAAGGTAGAGGAATCTCCTTGCGACAAGCATAGAGGAATTAGTTTGACTAATATTGCGTCCAAGATCCTAAGGTCCATAGTTATCGGATGCCTAACTGAGGGTCGAGGAAACCGGTGATGTTTCAGAGCACCTGGATGAGGGTGCATCGACCATATGTTTATCCTTCGATAGGTTCTGGAGCACAGACATACTTACCAGCCAGTAGCTGACACTTGCCATATTTCTCGACCTCCAGGCGGAGTTTGACTCAGTCGACAATGAGGTGTTGTGGCAGTGTCTGACTTTGAATGGATTACCGACCAAGTATAAAATGCATATCAAAGCTTTCTACTCGAGGTCACACAGCCGCATAAGGGCTTATGGAGGGTTGTTACGTGAATTGGCGACAACTAGTGGTGTCAGTCACGGGTGCCCACTGTCACCATTCCTATTTAACTTAATCATAGGCATACTAATAGACATAACGTTAGGTACGTCTGACTTCACAGGGATTGACCTACTCCCTGAAGGTCATTTGGTTGATTTGGAGTATCCAGACGATATTGTCGTGCTAAGTGAAGACGCTGATAAAATGCAGGGTATTCTGGACGCGTTCAACAGAAATATGTATATGTTTGGCATGTATTTCACACCTGTGAAGTGTAAGATGATGCTCCAGGGCTGGTCTGCTACAACCACTCCGAGTTTAGTGATAGGGAGTGAAGTGGTGGAATGTGTCTACTACTTCATTTACACTTGGTGAATTGCATCAGCCCGAGCAGGCTGGTTACCGACGAAATCTCGGCTAAGTTACAGAAGGTGATTCTAGCGCTTGTCAACTTGAGTCATCCGTGACGCCAACTGGTGAGATATCCGACTGCTTATTACAGGATGAGTATAATGCGCTTCAGTCCATTCTGTCCTGTTATAGGGCTGTGAAACACGGCCACCAAAAGTAGATGTGAAACGATTACAGGGTTTTGATCGTAGATGACTTTGTAGCATCGCTTGCGTTTGGTGAAATCACTGTATGAGCAATGTAGAGGTCAGGTGAAGGGTACTAGGTGAGACAGGCAATTCGATTGATGAGATTGTGAACCTTAGTCAACCGACATGGCTTGCACATGTACTGTGCATGCCGAGTCACCACCTACCTCGACGTGCCATAGCTGGCGGAAGTTGGATTAGGTTGGAAGAGGGTTCAGGATGACCAGACCAAGACGTGGCACCAGTCAATGAAGTCCCTTACTGCTAGTCTGAGTCATGTGGGGAGATGTAGACTGCCTGGTTGGGGTCCTCGAGATGAAGGAATTAGTGGTTGACGAATCTTGGTTACATGGCCACAATGGCGCAGACGTATTCACTCCCTGACATCTTCTAAGGCTTGTTATTCGCTCTAACCTTCAGATTGTTTATTCTGTCATGCAGTTTTGTCAACGTTGATATTATTCTTTTTTTACCCACCTGTTCTTTGTGTACTACTGTGAAGTATGGCGACTTGAGCTTATGTACGAGGTTCTGCGTCAGTTTTGTCAGTGTCAGAGTCATCAAGCCAAAGATTTGGATCCATTGACGATACATTTATAATTCTGAAAGATGAAATAGAAGACATGTTCAAACTAGTCAACCAAACACTTGAAGGAATTCACTTCATAGAGAATAAGGAAGCCAACAAGAAAATCCTGTGCTTCGATATCCTTGTCAAGAGAACACACGATGCGACTTCGCAGATCCAAGTGTAAAAGGAAAATCACACAAATCAAACTTTGAACTACAACAGAAATCATCTTTAGTTCATAAGATATGTTGTGTACAAACACTTTTCACTAGTCAAAACATATTGAGAAAACCAGGGAAAAATACTTGTTCAAAGTGTTCAAAGCCAATGGTTAACCATCCAACTTTATCAAGGTGTTTAACAGCAGGATAAGACAGGGCAACTACCTTAGCTCAGTGGGCACGTCAAACTTTTCTATATCAAAGATATCTCATCAACAGTTAACCGATTACTTCGTCTTTTGGAATCAGAGTAGCATACAAACCAACGAAATCACTACACAGCATATTATGCGAACAAAAGAATCCATTATCAAAAGAAGACAGGAGAAATACAACCTGCAAAATCAATTGCAACGGCTGTTTACAACACTGTGTTGGCCTGTCTAACCGTCGGACTGCCCAAAGGATTTATGAATAGCAACTAGTAGTGAAATAACAAGACACGACCTCCTTGGTTTAAATGCATGTAGAAAATCGCGATCACAAATTCGACCGAAACAATGTGAAAATCCTCCAAAGAGCTGGTCCATAAAATACAACGGAATTCCTAGAAGTATGGCACTCAAGCGGAAAGCTAATCAACAAATATGTGGATAAAGATCCAATCAACGATCTACTTAGGAAGAAAACAGCTATTCACCAATCAATGGCAAATTAATCAAACAAACCAATTATGGTGCACATTGTGACAGCAACAAACAGCACAATCTCACTTCAACAAAGATTATTTACCAGCGTGACCGAAGGGAATTTAAGGTCATAGAAGTCAAGGTGTGATAAAAACCTCTTCTTTAACTTCCAACTGGACAACGCCCAGGGTTAATAAAAAGTCTAAATATTTGTGTAGTATTCGAATGTGCTTCACTTCTTAGTGTCACTTTGATGGGTACTACTGATAAGAATGGATATACGTAGTATAAGTTGAGAAGGCAGAAGAAATCATAAGCAATTACCAGCGATGGGTAAACATTCTGCACGGAAAAACGCAAGAAACAATGCGGGCGTATTGGGAGCAAATAGAGATAGAAGCAGAAGAGGAAATGAAGCACACTGCACAAATGACTTTTGTGGAAAGTGTACAATATTTTATCACTACTGTACAAGATCTTAATAAACATTCCTTTCTGTGTCTCAGTCTGATCGTTTCTTACACACAGCCTGGTGATGAAACGAAAATAGCAAAATAACAAAATAGCAAAGCTTTGAGAACAGGAAACCACTATCACATTTTTTTGTTTGCTTTCTCCACTTTACATCCATTTATTAGAAGCTGCAACTCAATGGCACGCCGATGTTTACCACTAAGGCGCATTTCGAGAGGACGTAAATCAACCGTAACCAGGACATGAGTTACAGTGGAATTCGGGACGCAGATCCACTGTTTGTGTTCCCACCCATAAGCCACATCACTATCAAATTTATTGTCACCAATAAATTAACTACTACTACTGCTAACCCTACTAATACATAATAACCTCGCCTAGTTAATTCGCTTAATAGTAAAAAGCCGGTCCCAAGCCCAAATAAAGAGGAAAGGTTGGGCATAGGGCTAGCAACCCTACCCCATAGAACCAATCCAACCGCTAAAGAAACTGCAAAGCACAAGCAAAATATTTTTAAAAATAAAGACAAAATTATTCCTCGCTGGAATCGGAGTGGCGAAAGGAAGCCGATCGGTGAAAGCTTTCAGGAAGCCAACTGATCGATATTTCTTCTCTCGATCAAAGCGAAAATAAACGCAGGGACATGCAATATCCGCATCATGTTTGAACCTAGCAAGGCCATCTAGATTGCAAAGGAGATGAGAAGGTATAGCATAGAAGTGCTAGGAATCTATAAAAAAACAGATGGAATGGAAGTGGACTCTCCAAACTCTTAACTGGAGAGTCAATAATCTACTCCAGTATTGCCAACCAGACGACAACCACGAGCACATTGAGTTTTGGAGTGGCAATCATGATTTCCCCAAGAGCATCGAAGACTCTCATGCAGTGGGAACCAATCTCCTCCTGCTGTATCATGACAGCAAATCAAAAGGAAGGAAAGTTACAATCATACAATCAATCCCACGCTACGCACCTACAAATGATGCAGATCAAGAGAAGAAGGAGGGATTCTATAGACAACTGCAATCAGTAACAGACAAGACCCCACTCCAGATGACGACATCAAAATTCTAATGGGCGACGTGAATGCCAAACTCCGTACAGACAACACAGGAAGAGAACTTGTCATGAGTCGAGAAGCACTTGGTGGAATGAAGAATGAGAATGGAGAACTGTTTGCAGACTTCTGCGCATTCAACGATTTGGTGATTTAAGGCAGTGTGTACAAACACAATGACATTCACAAAGCGACATGGATTTCACCAGACACCAGGACACACTAAAAATCAGATCGAATTCATCTCAATCTCAAGAAAGTGGAGACGCAGCCGACTGGACACAAGATCAGGAAGGGGAGCAGATGTAGGTTCACATCACTCACTACCTAGTGCAAGCAACCCTCAAAATCAGGCTGAAAGCCTTCAAAGAAGTTGATGATAGACCACAGTTCAAGTTCAACACCCAAAACAGAAACTCAAGGACAAATCTACAAAGAAAATCTTCATGGCACCCATCAAGACAAAATGGGAGATATCGAGCAGCATCCCTGAAGAAACCTGTGTGGATGAACACTGGAACTCTTTGAAAGCTATGTGGAAAGAAACCTGCATAACCATATTAGGAAGGAAGAAGAAAGAAGATAAGAAATGGATCTCGACGGACACATGGAAGCTGATAGAGGAGAGGAGGATGGTGAAACAGAAGGTAAACTAGTGCGGTGCAGGGATGCACAACGAGAAGAGGAACTCAACACAACCTACAAAACACTGGACAAAGAAGTGAAGAACAGTGCGCAGAAAGACAAAAGACACTTGCAAGTGAAGCAGAACAGGCTGCAGGTAGGAGAGACCTGACAAGATTATATCAAATTACCAGGTTACTATCCGGGAAGTGATCAACGCAGACGAAACCAATGCAAGATAGTGAAGGAAATATAATTACCAAAGAGGAGAAACAAAGGAAACAATGGGCTGACCACCTCAAAAAACGCTTGAATCGACCACCATCACCACCTGCAACTCGTTCAGAAATACCACCAGCAGCCCTGTCACAGAACTATCAGTGAACACAAATCCTCCAACAAAAGTCGAAGTCCTGAACGCCATAAAGTTTCTGAAAGCAGGGAAAGCAGTGGGACCAGAAGGAATTCCTCAACAAGCACTGAAAACAGACACAGAGGAAACAGCGGACACGCTCACATCACTGTTGCAGAGGATTTGGAAGGAGTGAAAGGTACCTTCGATTGGAAGGAGGGAGACATAAGTCTTAGCAAGAACTGGTGTGGAACCATGCCTCTGTCCATCCCGAGCAAAATATTATGCCGCATCATACTGGAGAGACTAAAGGATGCGCTGGATTCAAAACTACGACCCGAACAGGCTGGCTGGCTTCAGGATAAACAAATCATGTGCGGACCAAATTGCAACACCATGCTACACATCATCATAGAACACTGTATAGAATGGCAGTCAACCCTCTACCTCAACTTCATCGACTTTGAAAAGGCCTTTGACAGCGTCGACCGACAAGTAATTTAGCAACTGCTTCAACACTACGGAATACCACAAACCTTTATCAATCTTATTCAACAACTATATGAAGATGGCACACACCAAGTAATTCACAATGGGAAGCTCAGTGATGCTTTTGTAGTGAAGACAGGAGTGAAAGAAGGTTGCCCGCCTACTTTCACTGATGATCTTCCTGGTTGTGGTTGACCCGACTGAACTGGATCATGCAGCAAACCGTGAGGAGTGAGAAGATGGGTATACGCTGGCTGGACCGATGAAAAGACCCGAAGAGGAGATTTGGATTTCGTCGCCGATGATGATTTATGTCTGATGTCTTGTCGCACAAACTCGAAGATCTACAGGCGAAAACCAACAAGTTAACAGAAGAGGCGAAGCAGCGAAGACGGGTCTTCGGCTGAACGTAGAGAAGACATAGGTGATGAAGATACTCAACTAACAACAACAAGCACCAATCACCATCAACAGGAGAAATCTAAAGGAAGTTGTCTCCTTCATCTACCTAGGCAGCATCATCTTAACTACAGGCGGCGGCATAGATGAGGACGTCAAGGCCAGGATAGGAAAAGCAAGACAGGTCTTCATTAATCTGAAATCAATGTGATCTGCTGCACTACACTCAGCACAAAGGGTGAACAGCATCCGGATTTTCTATACTAATCCACTCAATTCAGTGCTTCTATATGGTTCAGAGACTTGGTGCGTTACGGAAAGCATTTCCAACAATCTACAGACATACATCAACAGCTGCCTACGCTCGACATTGAAGATCAGATGGCCAGAAAGAATAAGCAATAAGGAACTCACTCTGGCCTGACAACGAACCAACCAAGAACCTATTGCCCAACAAATAAGCAGAAGAAAGTGGAGATGGATCTGGTATACAATGAGAAAACTTCGGGGACATCACGTGCCGGGCCCTCGAGTGGAATCTAAAGGGAAAACGACGAGTTGGGCGTCCGAGGGTGATATGGAGGAGATCGTGTGAGGGAAAAATGAAAGCTTCTGGGCAGTCGTGGAGCCCGGTTGAAAAGACTGCAGAGAACAGAGTGGAATGTAGACGTGCTACTGAAGCCCTATGTTCCACTAGGAACCCTAAGTTCAAATAACCTTAATTATAATACAAATTTATATTAGCTGTGACCAGCCTACCTCGTTTGCCAGTCTTTGTATTTTACTGTGCTCTGCATTGATTCGGCAGTTACTGTACCACTATCTTAACAAAAAACAAGTGACTCATCTGTCAGTTTAGGCCTCCAGTATAAGTATATATATAAACGCAAACAGCCGGCTAGTGTTGTGAAGCGTCTCTTCGCTCTACAACTCGCAAATGCCAACATCTTTCATCATGGTATACAAATAGTATAATTCCGCATCTGAAATAATAACCAAGATGAAGAAAATAAGAAACGCACACAGCTACCTTGTGCAAATGCGTGCAGTGGACAATGAGCCACTCCTATTTTGTGGGGGCTAGTGATATCACCCGGCTGCCCGAACCTCAGTGAGTGGGGACGGTTCCGAACCCGTGACTTATCTCAACCACTGAGCCACAGCTCTGCGAAGTAGTAACCAAGTGCTGCGATTCGACAATTACGCTCGTACATTAGGCAATGAACCACATATAGTGTGAGAACAACTAATAACTGGCTACCCATAGTTAAGTGGAGCACGATTAGAACTCGTGACCACGTGGTTGAAAATCAAACCGCTGGGTAGGTAAGTAGCATCTGAAGTGGTTAGTGAAGCATCTTTCATACTACACAAATGAAATATTTTAATTTGTACTTCCTGTCAAATGCAAGGTAGTCTCGTATGACAAGTCTCCACTAAGTTTAAATTTAAGCAGTCAAATGGGTAGAAAAGCTCACCATTTAATAATTTCAGGACGTGAAGCATCCATACAAAGAAGACTGTTTCGATAATTTCGGTAATAAAAAAATATACTTCGACGCCTTTTCAATGAAATTACCAGAAGAGTCAGCTAAATAAATAACTCTGAAGAGTAAATATACAGAGTGGGATAACTACTCTAAGACACTATTCTCTTGTGAAACCAAATTACTTAATTCTTGTGTAGTAGCTCAATGGACCTTCTAACAACAACTAATGCTACATACCTTTCAGGGGGAAAATATGATAAACTCGTATGGGAATCAAATAAATACTGACCTGGCCAGAATAAAGATGACAGAATCCACGGATTTGTTTCTCTTTATACATGTTTCCTAAAGCCGTTTCCATCCTACGAATGCGATGAAGACTGTCTAGGTATTTAAGTGCATCATCACGGGTGCACTCCGTTTCTTGAGACGGCATGGTATCAAGTTTGAAGACCTTGTATTCAGATAAGCAAAATTTCGCGGAACACTCAGGTCGACAGAACGTTGACAGAAAACACTTGCCACGTCTCAATATGTAGTTCTTAAGTAACAAAGGTAAGACAATACATATTTTACCATGAAATTTGATCTGGGGATTGTTGCAGACATAGTGCAACTATTATTATATTACAAGAAAGACTCTTTGTCTTTGAGAGTTATCGTTTCTTCAACGTGTAATTCTTCTTTTAAAGACAGTTTTCCCAACTGCTGAGGCAGTTAGACAACAAGTGCAAATGGGCAATATTCAGTGACAACCTCCAGAAACGACCGTTGGAAGGAACAAGCCTCCAAAATTTTCAATAGTCCAATATCCAATATTTTTTAACGAGCTAGTGTAAACCAATTAATTTCTTCGCGCTCGCTTCTAGGTCTTGAGGAACAGTTCCAGGTCTTTGGTGGATTCCGATGCAGTAGGTCCACCCACACGACTACTGTAGCTCTGGTTAGCCCGACGGGTGGTTGGGTGTTGGTTAAATTTGTGGTAGAGAGAGCTTTCGTCAAAGTTTGAGAACGTAAGGCCAGAAGGAAGAAGAATAAATAACACGATAGGACGAGCGGGAACATAGTAATTCTTTTAGTGAGATACGGTAACTGGAGAAGACTTCTATAGGGAGGTATAGGTTTGAGCCAAGTTTCCAGTGGTAGTGGTTTTAAAAAGTATTCAGTAACGGTTGGCCGTACAGAGTTGGTAGGCCGTGTCAGCCTAGTCCACATCCAAGTTGGATGAGCGCAAACCGTGCGTTGCTGCGTAAATGCAAGTCCATTAATGTCCACCCACTCTGCAAGTAATCTGAGATCACTTTGTAGTGTACGTGATTCTGTTTCTGACGTCACAGTTCTCCATATCTTAACATCATCAGCGTAAAGTAGTATTGGGGAGCTGAGATTCAGTGGGAGGTCATTCGCAAAAGGAAGGAATAGCAACGGACCCAGAATCGCCCTCTGTGATACACCAGATGCTGATGTCCTCCAAGTCGAGCAAACTCTGTTGGCTTTCGTGCAAAATTGTCCACCGTCTAGATAGTCCTGCAACCATGAAAGCGCCTGTCCCTCGATGCCCAACCTTGCTATTCTGTGAATAAGAACGGTGTGTGGAAGTGTGTCGAAGGCCTCAGTAAAATCCAGGAAGATAACATGGACAGGAATTAGGAGGTCCCGGCATGCTATCCACTCATCGCCTGCCGCCAGAATGTTTGAGGCATGGGACCTACCCTTTCTGAAACCGTGTTGAGCATCACTAAGTGCTCCCCTCCTTTCTAAGTACTATCTGACATGGTCGTCTACCAGGCTCTCCATTACTTCCGACACCACTGGTAGAAGGGCTACGGGTCGGTGGCGTTTTGGGTTCTACCGGTCTCCTCCTTTGGAGATGGGGGACAGAATAGCACTAAGCAATGTTGAAACAGACCATACAGGGTACCGCACAGGGCACTCGATCATTGTTTCAACACAACCAGTCGGATGTCATCACACCCTGGTGATTTCCCTGCACAGGGCTTTGATAGTCTCTCGAGGACCATAGCGGGAGTTACCTTTATTCCAGGTGGCTATACGGCATTTGGTGGTGCTGGCGGTGAATGTTGGTTGGACAGTTGGCAATTTTGGTTCGATAGAGACGTGTTCAGTTACGTATCGAAGTTGGTGCTAAAGGCCTCGGCAATGTGTGGCTGATTTTTCGCCTGCCATAAGTCAATATAGGTTTTTGGGGGTTCGCCTCGAGCTTCCACGCAAGTTTCGTCTGGATCGACCCCCTGTTCTTCCTCTCTCCGATGTTACGTCGATCTCACAGGGCCATACATCCAGTAGCTTTTTTGCGAGCTACTGTAAACCAACTGGTATCTTCTGGCTCTCCTCCAGGTCTGGCGGAACGGCTGAAGGTTTTGGAGGGATTCCGGTGCAGTAGGTTTACCTACTCGCCTATTGTAGCTCTGGTTAGCCCAATGGGTGGTTGGGCGTTGATTAACTTTGCAGAGATTGTACGATTTGCTCGAGGTCTGCTGTGCAAATAGGTTCCTCAGATGGTGTGCTGCCACAGATTTGTTGGAAGTAACTGTAAAATGTAGGATGAAAAGATGTTCAGCGTAAACAAGGAGAAGGATGAGCGAGCAGACAAGGTGAAAAGAAGCAGAACGAAAGGGGAGGAGAGAGCTAGGTGGATTCAGCGAAAATGACATCTATGCTGGAAGCCTTAATAAATGCAGTTAGCTCATAGGACCAGAGGGAGGAGAAGTAGCCAGTTAAATTGAAGGACGGAGCATGGGAATACAAATAGTAACGTGACTGGTAAGATATGGTAACTGAAAGCGAGACGCCTGGCAGGAAAGTATAGGGTCGAGTCAAGTTCTTGACGCAGTGGGGAGACAAGGAACTCCGTGTGTGGTTGGCTGTGATGGAACTGTTTGGTTTTATTTACCTAGTTCGTATCGCAAGTGGATAAGCGGGTAGTGAGTTCTGGTGGCTGAAAACTAGTAAGCAGAAGAAGTGTGAACACGCGCGGGTTTTTGCCTTTTGATGGGTGATTCTTCTTGGGTTACCATGAGGATCGTCACAATGACCACTCGGTGAGATTCTACTGTCTGGGTGACATGGATTATCTAGCATTTTGTAAGCCGTTATTAAGCCACCACGCAACTGATGGTAACTAAGACAGTATAACCCCAGGTCTTTCAGCGTGTTTGCGTAGTTTTTGCCACACTCCCACAACACCCCTTGTTGCCCACCCCTGAAGTTTTTCCAGGAGGTTCGCATCTCTTTTCAGGTATGGTAGTGCAGAAACTTTGCGGACCTTTAAGTAGGGTCGTACATATGTCTCGTTAGGCCCCAGAAAGAGTTCTAGGGTTGTCTGCACATGAACTGTGGTACTTGTTGTGTTTTGGAGGCATCTCCTGAATAACCGGAACTGATATGTAGCTTGCTAGTCACTATTGGTTCCAGGTCGTGCGGGAAGATGCGTACTACAGTGAGAGTAGGATACTTCCTGAGAACCATGGGTGTGGAGAAATGTAGCTCACACTTATCCAGGTTAAATGACAGTTTGTTGATACTCATCAACTCTGTAAGCAATCTGAGATCACTTTGTAGTGCGCTTGATTCTGTTTCGGAAGTCACAGTTGGCTGTAGCTTAACACTGTCGGCGTGAAGTAGAATCGGGGAGCTGAGACTAAATGAGAGATGATTCACGAAAATAGGAGACACTGGCTGGTCCAGAACCGCTCTTTGTGATACGCCAAATGATGACCTCCAAGTCAAGCAGACCCTGTTATTTTTCGCAGAATTCTGTGATATCCAAACGGCCCTGTGATCACAAAAGCACTTGACTGCTGTTACCCAGCCTTGATATTTGGAAAGTGAGAATGGTATGTGTGGCTGTGTTGGTAGTCAGAAAAACCGCACATGAACAGGGACTTGGAGGTCCCAGCATGCCGTCCAACTGTCACCGACCGCTAGGAGGTTTGAGGCGCAGGACCTACTCTTTTGGAGACGGCGCTGTGCATCACTAGGTGCCCTCAGTTCGTCCAAGTACTCTGAGACATCGTCGTCCGTCACGCGCTTTTCAAAAAGGACAGTAGGGTCTGACAAATTTTGATTAGTTTGTCATATTTACTGTGTTGAGGTTCATAACTCCTTGAACATTCTTCTACCCTTTAAACAGCCTAATGACAGTTTCAAAGGATGTCTGTGTGGTTTGTCGCAGAAATGTCAGCTTCTCAGCTGAGGTGATGGGTTGTGAGCTTTGCTCTCAGTGTACTCACTGCTCCTGTGATTCCAGCCAGCCATCTGGTTATCATGAAGCACTGCTTAATAGCCCTTTTGATGGTGATTGGTATTTTTGTCCATGTTGTGAGTCCAAAAGTAAGTACCAAATAGGCCTAGAGCTAGTGAGACAGAACTCCGACCACCTTGCGACTGAGATCTCTACACAACCAGCCTCACTCTAGAGAAGTCTCATAGTCATATAAAGATCCCTCAAGTTAGCAGTAAGGGAAGTGGTGAATTCATCACTGTCACGGAATGTTTCCCCGTTAGCATGCCTTTGAAGCAGATCCCCTCAGTGATGAAAGAGAATCTCATGCTCGATAAGCGCCGAGAGAAAGGTTTGAAGGAATGTAGGCGGGTCAGATCAGTTAAAAATGGAACGTTACGTAACGATCGTAAGACTGGCATAGTAACGATTACTATAAGTTGAACGTTGCCCCTCCTACTCAGGTGAAAAACGCTCCGAAAAAGCAGATCTTGGCCCCACCACCTGTAACTCAGGGCAGAAGCCACCTGCATTCCACCACCAGCCTTGTTCAATCATCAAGAAAACTCCCACAGCCGGTACTTCAGGTCTTTCGAGTCACTCCCAAAAGGCTAGTCAGAAATCTGAGTCTGTACTCATAGGTGGGAATAAGCTGCAAAAGACAGACGATAACCTTAATCTTAGATCGCTCATACTCCTCAACGTTAAGGAAGTTGGCTCCCCTATTGACTGATCGTGAGGAACATGACCTTGGCCAATGTGGAGTGTTTGCAAACTCACAGGAACCTCCCCCTGCAGTCCACCTCCTCAACGCCGAGCGCGTGGCAAGTTCTCCTCCAAAAGCTCTCATAGACCTTTCAGATAGTAAACCTCAGTCAGAACACACCCCTCTGAAAGGTTTTAGGATTTGTCCTGGTGCGAACTTGACAGACGCAAAGACCAATCACTAATTATTCGGACTTGTTATATACACACGAATACGAGAACAGGGAAGAACACGATAGCATGGTCGGATGGAGTAGTATGTTTGGGTGGTTGTGACAAGACACTGATGCGTTCCAACTAACTGACTAGAGTCGAATACGAGCAGTGCAACGTAACACGACAGCGTGCCAAATGGCGGGGATGCTAGACCGGGTGCCTTCAGTTTAGCGAGTCCAGTCAAACCATCAAGGTCAGCATCAATGTCGAAAGTCGTCAAACCCTAGGCTATTGATTTTGGGGAAGTGTGTGACGCTACAGATCACTCCCCCCTAGTGGGTTCGTGAGGACCCTAAGACGATACCAGCCGGAGGTGAAAACCCAGTGGTTTCTCCACTGGTAAAACTCTTCCGATGGGCTCACTGTGTGAATTGGCCCCTGGTTGTCTGAACCTATCCCAGCATGTCTATGGCAACTAAAAAATAAAATATAACAAATCGAATTGTACGTCTACCGCGGTCACCAGTTTCCGTTTACGTCCCGTCCAGTGCTCATTGCACCCGGAATATAAATAAAAGCCTTTAATACCACGAAAATATTTCGTAGAAATGGGAATTATTTGTACACAAATATATCGAAAATAAAAATTTTACGCCTATTTTCACCGTTTTTAAGAAAACGTTTCATTACATGGTAATAAAAATTAATGTAAAAAGTTGAAATGTACGAGGACAATTCGCATTGCCCGTAAATAAGAAAAGTGGCGCCCCGAAAACGATATTTTGAAGTAAAATAAATATGCTTGGTACGCCTTATTTCACACCACTAAGTTGAATACGACTTCAAATACTCCGAGGACCTGGCGGCTAGACCTGATCGTGTTTTCTGTTGAGCCGATGGTTGCTGTAACTGCGCATTACCAGGCACTTCGTCAAGAATTTCGGTATATGAGCTATCCGTCGGTCGGCTGTAGCGAGCTGAAACGTCACCTTTGATGGGGTTGCCTTCGAAATAAGCTGATTTCAAACGGTTGGTACTAACAGTATCTTCCCGTCCGTTTCGCTCAATTATATAGAATTTCTCATGTCGCTTGATCACTTTGAATGGCCCACCGTAGGGTGGTTCAAGTGGTCGACGAACGGCGTCGTGGCGAATAAACGTGTGATTTCTTCGGTAAACTGGGGTGAACGAAGACGTTGATCGTTTAAGGTCTAACCAAAGAAAGCCTGAACGAACACATTGCGTTTGTAATCCTGGTCACCTAAGATGCCCTGTCGAAAGCATGTTTGGAAATTCAAGAGGAAACAAATTAACCTGGCAGGCGAAGAGTAGTCTCGTAGAAGAGTTATGCAGGGGTGCACCCAGCATCAGCTTCCAACGCATTACGAGTACATAGTAGGACTAGAGGCAGAGCCTCGGTCCACTGAGGGGTGTTTGCAGCTGAAAAGGAAGCCTTCACTTGTCAGTGGAAACGTCCTACCATGCCATTTACTTGTGGATGATAGACTGTCGTTCAGAACCGAGTGCAACCTAAAAGTGCAGTTAAAGCTTGAAATAATCCACACGCGAATCGGCGCTCACGGTCGGTCGTTACGTAAGCTAGACATCCGAAGTTCGCGATCCATCTTTCGACGAAACCACGAGTGACAGTTTCATTAGTGATATCCTTAATAGGTAGGGCTTCTGGCCATCACGTAAAACGATCCACACAGGTGAAAAGGTAAGCACATCCATTAGATTCTGGTAGAGGTCCCTCAATATCTTTATGGACGTGGTCGAAACGCATGTCTGGGGCTAGAAAAGAACCCAAAGGACTCTTCATGCGTCGCGTGACTTTGCACTCTTGATAAGCCAAGCACAACTGAGCCCACTCCTTAACGCCTCTCTTCATTCCCGGCCAGCAGAAACGTTGTGCGATAAGCCTGATGGTGGCTCGTACACCTGGATGGGACAGTTTGTGCAACGTATTGAAGACGTTGCGTCGACATCTCTTCGGAACTATTGGGTGTGGTTGACTAGCACAGACATCGAATAAAATTGTATCCTTGCCTGATCTCACCGGACACAGTTGTAGCTTGGGAGTTGTGGACGACAACTCATGGTCCAGCTCAAGATCTTCTTCTTGACACCAAGCTAGTTCAACGAGTTCAACACCTTCGACACGATTTATCCAAGCTATTCGAGATAGTGCGTCGGCTACAGAGTTATTTGCTCCAGAAATGTGGCGGATGTCTCACGTGAACTGGAAAATGTAATCCAGTTGTCGCGACTCACAAGGGGAGTATTTGTCAGATGCCGGGATAAGAGAGAAGGTTAACGGTTTGTGGTCTGTGAAAATAATGACGTCACAACCACCCACCGAATGTCCAAAATGGCGTGCAGAACAGTACATAGCTAGGAGTTACCTACCAAATATACTGTATCTCGTTCCCGTTTCTTGCAGCCGCCTCGAGAGAAAGGCTAACGGTTGCCACTAAATTTCAGTCAACTGTTGCAAAACTCCTCCAATTCCTGAGTCAGATGCATCAACACCAATACTCAGAGGAGCATTGGGGTCGTGATACATAAGCATGGTTGCGTTTGAAATGGCTTCCTTGACCTTAGAGAAAGCAAGTCTAACCACGTTGTCCAGAGTCATGTACTTCGTGGTCCCTCGAAGTTGATCTGTAAGTGGTCTCGTGACAGGGGCATAGTTGGGGATAAACCTTCGGTAACAACTTACCGGGTCACTGGAAGTGCAGAGCTGCCTCACAGTGGTCGGCTCACAATAGGTCAATGGGCACGTACCTTTGTTGTCAGTGGTATGCCCAAGGAAGCTGAGCGATCCAACTCTTATTTCACACTTCTGCAAGTTGACTGTGATGCCATGTTTTTTCAGTCTACTGAATACAAGGTCCAAATGTTTAAGGTGAGTCTCCTTATCTGGACTCGCAATGAGACAGTCATCGATGTAGACGTGGACAAAATCTAAACCATGGGAGACATCATCCACAAAGCGTCGGAACGTTTGTGCTGCATTCTGAAGACCAAATGGCATGCGCAGAAATTCAAACAGGCCAGAAGGAGTAATAATAGCTGCCTTCGCGATATCGTCTGCTCCCATAGGTATCTGATTATACGCTTTGACCAATCGATTTTGAGAATATATTCATTCCGCATAACGTCCCAGTCAAGTCGTAAACATGAGGTATCGAGTAGCAGTCCGGAGTTGTTTTGGCGTTAAGCCTTCGGTAATCACCGGTTGGACGCCAGTTGTTGCTATCCTTTTATGGAACCATATGCAGTGATGCCCATGGACTACGTGACGGTTTGATAATGCCCAGTTCCAGCATGTGGTCGGGTTTGCTTTTCGTGGTTTTGAGCTTTGGATGCCACAGGTGGACCTGTGGCTGTGATGTGATGCATAACATTGCTGGTTATGCACGGAAGAGCATGCTTCGTCTGTTGCAACTCTGGATATTTCTCCAAAACTGCCTGTTTGATACACGGGGCCTAATTGTTTGGTTCCAACGAGGGTTAAACTCGGGCCTGCATGGGTGGTGCCGCCAACAGATAACTTCGTGTTGTTATCTGTCAGACGTCAACGGCGAGAATCTACGAGTAGATCGTAACGGTTTGGCTAATCTCTACCAATGATG
Source organism: Heterobilharzia americana (assembly GCA_944470555.2). Lineage (NCBI taxonomy): Eukaryota > Metazoa > Platyhelminthes > Trematoda > Strigeidida > Schistosomatidae > Heterobilharzia > Heterobilharzia americana. The sequence goes on from OX104134.1 coordinate 46,803,458, forward strand.
GGTATAGAAACGTCAGCCAGGCGGAAAATCCAGTGGATAGGTTTACGCAAACCCAAGTTGAGGTAGGCATACTGCCTCCCGAATATCACGACTGCCTTGCCGTTGGCTGCTTGGAGACCGAAGGATGGGTCATGATGACGCTCCTCTGTCGGTGCAGGAAGAACGCTAACTTCTGCGCCGGTGTCGACGAGGTAGCGAACTTTCTTTTAATATCGGTGAGTCAGAGGAAACGGCTGTTTCCGCTGGCTACGGTTGCCGTGAACACGTGCCGACGTGACCGTATCCCAAGTTTGTGTCCTTGTTAAAACTGCATGGCTTCTGGCATTTTCCGGCTTCGTCCCCATTAGTATTATGAAACCAGCACCATTTCGGGTTTCCACCCTCTTAGGTTCAGTTCTAGGGCAACCACGTGAGTTGCTGCGATACGTTTCTGTGGAGTGCTACGTAAAATAGGGCCTCGAGGTCGTAGCAACTGTTTAACAGAAATGCACAGCTTCGTCATCTCTGAATCCTGGCTCTCTGGTGTGTCGCAGACAGAATATACGTTGGAGACGGGTCCGCTAGAAATCTCCAGTATTTTATCTGCCGAGGCTGCCAGATCATCGAGTGGCGCTGACCACAGTGTCACCAACACGGTTTGCACTGGTTACGGTAGTCTTGAGAGAAATAGTTCTCGGGAAAGTCCATCGTCGAATGTTCGTGCACCCATAACTTCTCACATGTGTGCGAGGACTTCAGGAGCTGAGTGGCTGCCTAGCTCGATGTTACGAAGTAATTCGTTTAGGCGCTGGCGATCTGTGAGATCGCTTTTCTTCCATAGCGCAGCTTTGGCAAGTGCATAAGGATCACTCACTTCAGTACTAAACATGTGTGCTGTAACATGCCGGTTTAATTTCCGTGGTAGTGAACGTATTACAGCAAGAAATCGAGAATGAGGATCTGAGACTCCCTGTTCTCGAAAATCTGCCCCGGCATACAGAAACCGTGTTTCTGCATTATCTGGCCAATATGGCATGAGTTAGATCGTGTTCGTAGTCGGCTTAATACGGTTAGGCTTGGGAGTGTGATCGGGCATGAGAAAGTGCAGTAAATGGATATATAAATGTTATCGAAATGAAAACAACATACAAATATAAAATGGAACAGGCTCACCAATTCAAAACTTGTTATTGGTCGGGATATGTGATCACGTCGGGCTACCCAATTTAGGATTTGTTCTGGTGCGAACTTGACAGACGCAAAGACCAATCACTAATTATTCGGACTTGTTATATACACACGAATACGAGAACAGGGAAGAACACGATAGCATGGTCGGATGGAGTAGTATGTTTGGGTGGTTGTGACAAGACACTGATGCGTTCCAACTAACTGACTAGAGTCGAATACGAGCAGTGCAACGTAACACGACAGCGTGCCAAATGGCGGGGATGCTTGACCGGGTGCCTTCAGTTTAGCGAGTCCAGTCAAACCATCAAGGTCAGCATCAGTGTCGAAAGTCGTCAAACCCTAGGCTATTGATTTTGGGGAAGTGTGTGACGCCACGAGGTCATCAGTTGGTGAAACGTAGGCCGCCTGACTTCAGGATTAGGCCTGATAGACCCTGGTCGGTGAGAGAAATTCTTCTCAGCAGCAAGAAGATTCATTCTCGAGAATTATGCTGCTCAGTAATCATACACAGGATATCGAATGTTCGGGTACCGATACTGCCAAATTTATCCTGGGCATAAATCAGTGGAGATATATTGTCAGCAAACTTCAAACCGATATGAAGGTCGAAAGAGATAATCGTCTCCCAAGACCAGCTCACCTGTCGACTATACGTACTCCCTTGACTCTCTAGATATCGTTAGAGCTACCTCGGAGTCCCGGTATAATGTATTTGATACATTCCCTGGAGAAAGAAAGATGAGTGAGTACAGACCCAGGGAGCAAAGGCAGACTGAGGGGCGATTCAAGTGCCTACCGTTGGCCAACACATACCTAACGGTAGAACGGTTAGACGATGAGCAAGAGTTTTTATCGACTTTGTCCCAGATCGAAGAACCCTTCACCACTTCTTAGTCAAAGAGATCAGTGGATACAGTAGCGCTTGGTTCCACCGCACTATCGAAAAACCTGTCAAAGCCGGCCATTTAAAGGCTGGCAACTCACGCCTAACTCAGCCGGTTTCTGGGACCTCCGGCCCTCATGCACTTGTTCGCTATGCCTTCAGCAATGTACGAGGCCTACGTTCCAAGGTACCCGAGTTAAGGTTATTAGTGGATGGGAAAAGTCTGGCGTAATGGCTTTTTGTGAAACATGACTATCAGAAAACACTAAAGACGAGGAAGTTCGTTCAGGACAGCACAGCCTAATCCGAAAGGATGGACCGAAGGGTCCAGGAGGTGACGTTGCTCTTAACACCTGCCCTTCCGTAAAAGTCTATGATATTCAATCTCATAGAATTGGCATTAAAGATGTCCTCTGGTGTAGCATTAAGTGCTGTGGAGGCCTGTGTTTAGTTCGAGTTTTATACCGCCCCCCTGCAGCTTATGCCACGCTAAATAAAATGTTAATACAGTCCGTTGGAGGAGCCCTGGAACTGAACTTCCCACAGGTCCTCATTATGGGAGATTTTAACCTTCCTCAACTCTTTACCACAGAAAGTCCATCTACGGCTCTAAAGACTTTCGGGAATTGTTGCTGGAAAACTCCTTGACAGAACATGTTTCCCAGTGTACTCGCTGGGGGCCTGACGGTAAGGCATCCCGACTAGATTATATTTTCGCAAATCAGTTCATTGGGATAAGCAACCCGAATGTTTTCATCCCTCTCGGCCTAAGTGACTATGCAGTTATCTCCTTCAATATTACTGTATTTAAGCCACCCGTTCCCGATCAGCCTCTAGTTAGGAATTACAAGAGAACTGATCTGAGAACTATCTAATGCCTTCAACTGTGCAGCAAGGGCCCTACGTCCCACCTTTCTGCCTACCTCTGCGCTCACCTAACACGCTCACAGAACAACTTTACCATTGCCGAGCTTTATCTGTGCTGCTGATATTTCGCAACTGATCCAGCTTCCGTTCTGAAACCGTCTTGCAACACTCACTTAAACTGTTCTAAAATCTGCACAATATCTTCCCCTCTTTCCTGTATTATCAGCAAGAACAAAACAGACAAGGCATTCGCGAAGTCAACACTCATGAGTAACTGGGAAAGAGAGTATCTGAGGAATAAACATTAGTCTGAGCAAAGTGAGTCCATCTCTCGCCGTCCGCATTGTAAGTGGAATCGATACCAAGAAAATCACTACACAAGTGTTACGGCTACACTTCTGACTGCAGCGCAAAGTAGATAGGGTTCGCTTGCCAAAAATGCAAGCCACGGTGGGCCGCAATTCTCCGCACCCCCTGCAACACATAAAGCCTTTAATAACAAACTGTCCGGAACCATTAGGTTCCTCAGTTTGTGAACACCACTGCCAGCGACAAACTTCTGGAATTCATCCTCCGCATATTCAATTATCTCTTCCACTTCCATCAAGCATTGCATCAAAGGACGGACATTTAACCTCCCTTTGAAGTAGCGTGGTATATTCAGAGTCGAAGGTTTACTGTGGCATTTCTCAACTATCTAATGCCTTCAACTGTGCAGCGAGGGCCCTACGGATGCCTCGGCGCATTCTTCCTGGAACTTTTAAAGCCCATCAAAGATATGGACCCAGCTAGAGTATCAACAAATATGGAGCACGCCAGCAAATATCCACCTTATGCGCGTGGCTGCTGGGACGGTGGCACTGTTATCCTTTGTCACTTAAGTGGTGGTTTACAAGTGATCTACTCACACCGACATTCGCAGACGGTGGCAACTGGGCAGGAGGCAGCATTTGAGGCACGAAATCCCGTTGTAGGCTATTTCAACAAAATACTCTGGCTGTGGCCGAAGAAGTTGCCCTTCGGCATAAGGAAACCAGCCAAAAAGACAGGAAATGAGTTCAAAAATAGAACAGCAATGCGACCAGAGTAGTCAGAGCAACACAACCAATAAACAAATAGTGATTGTAGATTTCGCATTCAGCGCACGTACACTGAAGCTGAACGTGTAATATGAAAACATGCATCACGCATATAAAGGGTATACATGCCTCCAGAATTACAAAAGGGTAAGACGAGAAAGCTACATGCTGAAGCCACGTCCGTCCATGAACGTTTTCAGTGTTTCAGATTGACGAACCACAGTTGTCTCCCAGACAGAAGTCAGATATTTAAGACTAGTCGACCACCAAAGTCGCCCTCCCTACGAATTTCTGCCAACTAGCTAAATCAGTCGCACTCACTTCCTGATCCTGTAGAAAGATCCTTGATTTTAGTGGATCCCCACGTAATGACAATACTAATAATAATATTTATCCCTGAATATACAGATCACGTAACCTCGCCTGGTTAACTAGTTTACTAGTTACTAGCCGGTCCTAAGCCCGGGTAAAGAGGGAAGGTTGGGCATAGGGCTAGCAACCCTACCCCGTAAAACAAATCTAACCGCTAAAGAAACTTCAAAGCACAAACAAAATATAAAAAATGAAAACAAACTTATTCCCCGCTGGAATCGGAGAGGCGAAATGACGCCAGTTGGTGAAAGCCTTCGGGAAGCCAATTGGCCGATGTGTCTTCTCTCGATGAAAGCGAAAGTAAACGTGGGGACATGGAATGTCCGCACGATGTTTGAACCCAGTAAGGCAGCCCAGATTGCAAAGGAGATGAGAAGGTATAACATCGAAGTGCTTGGGATTTGCGAAAGCAGATGGAATGGGAGTGGACTCTCCAAACTGTCAACTGGAGAATCAATAATCTACTCCGGTCACCCAGACGCCAACCACGAGCACACTGAGGGAGTGGCTATCATGATGTCCTCAAGAGCATCGAAGGCTCTCATGCAGTGGGAACCAATCTCCTCCAGGATCATGACAGCAAGATTCAACTCAAAAGGAAGAAAGGTCACAATCATACAATGTTATGCACCTACAAATAATGCAGAGCAAGAGAAAAAGGAGGAATTCTACAGACAACTTCAATCAACACTGGACAAGACGTCAGTTGGCGATATCAAAATTCTAATGGGCGACATGAATGCCAAACTGGGAGGGGACAACACAGGAAGAGAACTAACCATGGGTCGAGAGGCGCTAGGTGAGATGAATGAGAATGGAGAATTGTTTGCAGAATTCTGTGCATTCAACGATTTGGTGATTGGAGGCAGTGTGTTCAGGCACAAGGATATCCACAAAGCGACATGGATTTCACCAGATGGACACACTAAAAATCAAATCGACTTTATCTCAATCTCAAGAAAATGGAGACGCAGTCTACTTAACACAAGGTCAAGAAGAGGAGCAGATGTAGGTTCAGACCACTATCTAGTGCAAGGAACCTTCCAAATCAAGTTAAAAGCCTTCAAGGAAGCTGGTGATAGACCTCAATTCAAGTACAACACTCGGAAACTGAAGGATGAAACTACAAAGGAGATCTTCAAGGCAGCCATCAAGACAAAATGGGAGACATCGAGGGACATCCCTGAAGAAACCTGTGTGGAAGAACACTGGAAGTCTTTGAAAGCTATGTGGAAAGAAACCTGCACAACAGTATTAGGAAGGAAGAAGAAAGAAGACAAGGAATGGATCTCGACGGATACCTGGAAGCTGATAGAGGAGAGGAGGATGGTGAAGCAGAAGATAAACCAGTGCAAGGATGCTCAACGACAAGAGGAACTGAGCACAATGTATAAAACACTGGACAAAGAAGTGAAGAAGAGTGCACGCAAAGACAAAAGACACTTCTACGACACACTGGCAAGTGAAGCAGAACAGGCTGCAGGTAAGAGAGACCTGACGACATTGTATCAAATAACCAGGTTGCTATCAGGGAAGAGACCAACACAGATGAAACCAATAAAAGATGAAGAAGGAAATTTAATTACAAAAGAAGAGAAACAGAGGAAACGATGGGCCGACCACTTCAAGAAGCTCTTGAATCGACCACCACCTGCACTTCGTCCAGAAATACCACCTGCAGCCGCTGAATTACAAGTGAACATAAATCCCCCAACGAAAATGGAAGTCCTGAACGCCATAAAGCTACTGAAATGCGGGAAAGCAGCAGGACCAGATGGAATACCGCCAGAAGCACTGAGAACAGATGCAGAGACAACAGCGGACATGCTCACACCACTATTGCAGAAGGTGTGGAAGGAAGAGAAGGTACCTGACGATTGGAAGAAGGGTTACCTTGTCAAACTGCCGAAGAAGGGAGACCTCAGTGCTTGCAAGAACTGGCGCGGAATCACTCTCCTGTCCACCCCAAGTAAAATATTAAGCCGCATCATCCTGGAGAGGCTTAAAGACGCACTGGATTCAAAACTGCGACCGGAACAGGCAGGCTTCAGGAAGTACAAATCATGTGCTGACCAAATTGCAACACTTCGTATCATCATAGAACAGAGCGTAGAATGGCAATCAGCTCTCTACCTCAACTTCATCGACTTTGAGAAGGCCTTTGACAGCGTCGACCGAGAAGTAATTTGGAAACTGCTTCAATACTACGGAGTACCGCAAACCTTTATCCGCCTCATTCAACAACTATATGAAGATGCCACATGCCAAGTAATCCACAATGGGAAGCTCAGTGATGCCTTTGAAGTGAAGACAGGAGTGAAACAAGGTTGCCTACTATCCCCCATGATATTCCTTATTGTGGTGGACTGGATCATGCAGCAAACAGTAGGCAGCGAGAAGAGGGGGATACACTGGACGACGGAAAAGAACCTAGAAGACTTGGATTTCGCCGATGACTTATGCCTAATGTCACATAAACTTGAAGATCTGCAGGCAAAAACTAACAAGTTGACAGAAGAGGCAGCCAAGACGGGACTTCAGGTGAATATAGAGAAGACAGAAGTGATGAAGATACCGCACCACCACCATCAACAACAACAACAACAAACTCCAATCACCGTCAACGGGAGAAACTTGAAGGAAGTAACCTCCTTCACTTATCTAGGAAGCACTGTTTCAACTACAGGCGGGACGGACGAGGACGTCAAAGTCAGAATCGGAAAAGCAAGACAGGCGTTCATTAGCCTGAAACCAGTGTGGAGATCTTCTGCACTCAGCATCTGGAACAAGATACGGATTTTCAACACCAACGTCAAGTCAGTGCTCTTGTATGGCTCAGAGACTTGGCGCGTCACGAAAGGGATTTCCAATAAACTACAGACATTCATCAACAACTGCTTACGCTCGCTGCTGAAGATCAGATGGCCAGAAAAAATAAGCAACAAGGAACTCTGGGAACGAACCAACCAAGAACCTATCACGCAACAAATATGCAGGAAGAAGTGGAGATGGATTGGCCATGCACTGAGAAGGCCGACTGAGGACATCACGCGTCAGGCCCTCGAGTGGAATCCCCATGGGAAGCGACGAGTTGGACGTCCGAGGGTGACATGGAGGAGGTCGTGCGAGGAGGAAATGAGAGGTTGTGGGCTGTCGTGGAACCAGGTTCAAAAGATCTCAGAGAACAGAGGTCACTGGAGGCGTGCTACTGAAGCCCTATGTTCCACTAGGAACCCAAGGGACTAATAATAATAATAATAATAATAATAATAATAATATTCTCCGAGTCTTCCTTTTGTACAAACAGGTCTACTAAACGGCAGAAATTGCCTATATAGAATACCACGTTATGCAGGAGCAAAATAACGTAAACTTTGGTGCTCAGAGGTACTATATCGAACGACTGGTAACTTTAAAGTTATTGTATAACAGATCACGTGCAAATGTAACGCAGGTTACGAAGTCAGCGCGCCCTACGGGTGATCATTCCAGACGAACCGTTCCTAGGAGCTCAAGGCAAACCCAATAAACCTATACCGATTTGTGGTAGGCAGAGAATCCGCCAGCCAGGGGGCTCGCGTCCTGAAAGGCTTAGACGGAGAGAACGACGATAACACTATCCAGGTTGATGGCCATTCACTCCAGAAGTCAAGACCTTTTAACCGAAGTACTGCAAACTTGCTACACAGTAGGGGACAATATCAGCGGGAACACTCGTTGCTGTAAAAGTTGACCCAGGGCTCTGTGACAACTGTAATCGACAGCCCCGCCTAGTGCTGAAGTTACCATCACTGTCAACAGAAAAGATATCCAGGCCAACCCAGACTATGAAATCCCCGGAATCCATCGTGGGAGAGAACGTGATTGGGACGGTCCCACCGAATATACAAGCAAACACCATTTTTACAGGCATAAATAAGTTCATTTACAAATTACATTCATCTTCATGGAAGGTAATCTGAATCCCTACCCGTTGTCACTATAAGTTATAGGTGCTGCATGTTCATATAGTGGGACATCCCAACAGAATAAGTGTGCAGAAAATGTGCAAGTCAGACAAGTGGAAGTTTTTGTCTTCGCATTAACAAAAGACCAGGTTCATATCTAGACACTACAGGTATTACCTGGAGAAAAATAAAGCTTGAAACTGATGCTTCCATTGTAACAGTTTCTGCTTGAGATAATGATGAAAAGTTTGTGAAGGAATGTATGTACAAATTGCTTACATATTGTACTCCATTGATGATTCCAGGACTGTATAATTCATGCATGTTAACACCATTCCACAGCAAAGGTTGATAATCTTGATGAATATTATGACTGAAAGCCAAATGTCTTCACTCTTCCAATTCCAGCATCCAGAAGCAATAGGCTTGTTTGAATGCACCAAATGGACTTCCAGAACATCTTGTCTTTCATTTTCACGGTCGTGACAGCCTTGCGGTTGGTGAGCGTTGGAGTTTGCTGGTCAATTTTATAATGAGTTAATCCTAGATTTGATGATTATGAAGTTGTAGCCCAGTGAACAGTTTTTATTTCTGCTTGTTGTAGTTAGGTATTCTGAACTTGGTAAGCATGGTTACCCTCCATGAAGGGTGGTTTCAGCCATGGTCTATTCCCTAAGTAATCAGTTCTCGATGGCAACCAAGCCAACGTGTAGAACGGAATTATTTTTCTACAGCGAGAAAAGAACAGACAAAGCAGCAGGTGGAGAAAGCAAGAATTCCAACAAGGAGAGTGTTTTCTATGTTCATGTTTCGCCCTATTTAGCTTCCCTTGCTATGGCTTCCATTATATGTCCCTTTTCTATAAAATATTTAGAAATACAAATTTCCTGTTGTCATAGGTTGTAGAATTTCTGTTTCTGATTACTGCTTTGGGTGGGGCAGAATGTGCCGTTAGTTTAAGGAAGTCTCCTCAACGCTTCGTATGAAAGGTCAGTGTAGGTGTAGTGGCTATCTCATTAAACGTTAAGAGGGCCGAGTATACGAAGTGTCGTGAAAGAGACTGTTGGTGCATTCGATAAGCCAGAATAGTCACTAGACGATAAGAAGTCAGCCAGTAACTGACCAAATTCAGGGGTTGATTTGGAGGCCTTCACGTCGGCTGGAAGTCTGTTCCACAATTGAGAATTTGATGGTGAAGAAGTTTCTGCGCAAGCAGGACTTGAACGGTTTCGTTGTGACGCTTTGGACGTGGTTGCGCAGATAGTAACAACTGTTGTGTCCAAATGTGAGGGACGCGGCAGTCTTCGGACCGCCACCTCTGCTATCCCATTTAGCCCTATCCTCGCTGACAACCACTGCTATTGCTGGACGTCGTGAGCATACTTTTCTACGACTGTGCCGGTTGTCAGTTCTGGTATGCCGTGGACAACCATAGTTGTTGGTTTCAGCGTTTGGGGCGCCTCGCGAGATACTTTTCTTGCTGACCAAGGGCGGTCTGGTCTAGCTCTGATGTTGGATGACCTGTTGGTGACTAGTGTGTGTGACAGCAAGAATCTTTCCGCTTCTTTAGCTGAGCTTAGGGTAACTCTCATTTGCGGAGGCTTTCCCTGAGGTGGGTAGTTGCCTTTGTAGAGCCTGCACAGTTTTGCTTCTAGGCTACCCAGTCGTAGTGTGGTGCATACGGTTTGCCATTGCTGCTTGTTAAACGATTCTCTGTTCTCAAGGAGACTATCATGGCACACAGGGACGTTAGATAAGATGATGGAGTTCTACCTGTCATCAGCTTCTCTATTTTCGTGTGCTGTGGGTAGTTTTTTATGGGAAGGGTGCACCTTCTTTTCCACTACCCGCCATTTTCCCGTTGTACAGTGGGGTTAGCCGTTAAGGTGGCTTCAGGGTTAGGGACGAATGTAGTTGGTCGCGTACCGGTCGTCGGTTTGGTCTTTTTGGACTATTCACCGGTGTGACTGGCCGGGGTACAGTGCTGATACTCTTGCTGCTTGGGCCTGGGGCAGTGGCCTGTGTGGATGCCGGCATCACAGTGGTCACTGCGATGTCTTTTACGACCTCCATCAGCGAGCCTTTAGAAAATAGTGGCCTTATGCGGCACTGTGGGCAGATGTACCAGAACCACGTGCATGGGTAGCGCGCCATGAAGGTGTAATATTGGTCTGGTATGTCCTCATCACACTGACTGTGCACCCACTTATTGCAGATGTTACACTCAAAGGCAGCATCTTTCTTGGCTGCGGTGAGACCACATGTATGACAGTCGTCAGCCTGACCAGAAGGTTTAGTTAACGACTTTCTTTTCCTTCTCTCAGTGGTAGCCTTCACAGGTAGACTAATGTTTGGGCTGGTGGAACCAGTAGGACATGCTGGTCGATGAACCACAGTACAAGGGTTCACAGGGACAGGAATTCGACTTTTCCCAGGAGGTGGTTGTTGCAACTGTCCTCCTAAGGTCAACCCGTGATCTTTTGTGGCGGCACCAAGCTTTCTGCCTCCAGCCCTCGTTACCACCACTGATGGGAAGGTCTTTAGCTGGAGTGAAGCTTTGCCTGAGACGTTCCTGATACCAGATTTGGTTAGGACTCGATTATTACTCACTTCTAGTGGTGCTTAGGGAGAGATAAATGAGGTACACAGATAGGTGTATCAAGTGAAACGTAGAAAAGCAATGATAGATAAAGTAAGTTGTCAACCTTGCCTAGGATTGCCAAGTCGTACAACACGGAAGAATGCCCAAAGCTTCCCCCAGGTCTAAGGTATATGATCGAATGAGATAAGTAGCGCTGCAGCTGAGACAACCTGAGCTATAGCAGTTGATCGAGGCAGTTAAACCTACCACACAGTAGTCCGTTTGGAGAGTTATAGTATTGACCGACTGAGAGCTGTACGTCCTGTAGCAAAACGTTTTTCCATTGAAATTGCAACTTTCGTAGGGGAAATATCCAATTGGGAAGTCTTATATACAGTTATTTTCAAGTAGAATACAGACGAGACAAAACACGTCAGTGGACGTACGCAAGTTTTATAGAGTAGCAACTTGACTTCTTTGAAGTGGAAGTTACGAACTATGCAACCCATCTGGATCCTAGATTCGAGAGTCTGTGGTGCTACCTGTTCAGAAAATGTGAGGTCCCTTGAATATCTTAGTCTAAGGTCACATACACTTTTAAGAACAAGAAGTTTCGTAGACTGAAGACGTAGTTCGATATCCACGGATGCAGCACCAAAACATATCCAGCCACATTTGCCTATATTAAACTGAAATTTCCAAACAGCAGACGATGCGGATATTATATCGAACTCCCTTTGTATTAGTGCTTGGAAGTGGGACAAATTATCATGGGTGAGTGAGCATGCAACGTTTAGGTCATCAGCAAACAAGAGTGGCTTACCGTATGTAAAGCAGCTGCAGATGTCATTGACGTATAAAGTAAAGAGAAGGGGACCTAATACACTGCCTTGAACAACACCAGAGGTGATTGGCCTAGGTTTTGAAGTGTGTGAATCTACCTTCACCACTTGAGTACAATTACTGAGGAAAGACATAATCCATCCCAATAGTGCAAAGTCAATTCCCATAGTCATCAACTTACTTATTAACAGCAAGTGATTGACTCTGTTGAATGCCTTTGAAATGTCTAGATAGAGTACAAGGACTAATTGGTGTCGGCCATGCATGGTGGTTATGAAGTTAAAAAAGTCAAGATGGCAAGTCATGCAGGATCTCTATTTTAGGAACCCATGTTGACTCGATGTGATGGTGTTGCCACTAGACATGTGCCGAAGAATGCTTTCTTTATTAACTTTCTCCGTAAATATAGAAACTACAGGCATATTATTTATTAGTCTGTAGTTACCGACTGGTGTTTTTGCACCAGATTTACATGTAGGGGGGATAAATGTTTTCCATATGTCAGGGTATGTGAAAGATTCCAAAGAGAGAGAAAATATTTTAAGTAATAATAATGGAATATCAGGGCCACCAAGTTTCAAGAAATATGATTATGTTCCGTCTGTGCCAGCGCTACTGGAGCATTTTAACGTCCTAATGGCGTAGTGAATATTAGAGTGTGTGAATTCAGCAGTATCTATTGTCGTTAGTTGAGAAGAATAGCTTTTAAAAGTGCAGACCGCGCTAGTGTCCAGATAACTGATCGCAAATAAGTTGCTGAATATTTCACACATATCCACTGGATCATTGTCAGCTTTGGTGTCATGGATAAGAAGAGGAATTTTATGTCTTGTGCAATTCGATCGCTTCTTAAGGAGTGCTAAGAGAGCATATACTCTAGATGAGCTAGCCAGTGCGCGACTCTTTTCATTCTTCAAACGCAGATCATGGTTGTGCGAGATAGAGTCAAGAGTGCCAAGAATCAGCCGAAGTGCATCGACGTCGTGATGTCTGTAGTATCTTGTTGGGAGTTTGCGTAACTTTCTACGAGCATTGGGAGGTATATATGGCTTATTGTTTAGTGGCATCTTTTCGAAACCTTTCAGTGGAACAATGATATCAAGACAGGTTTTAGCGTTGTAGTAAAACATATCAGTGGTTAATTTGAGGTCTCTAGTGGTGAAGAATGATCCCCAGTCAGTGCAGCTAATCATTGGACACATCTGCTGCCAATCCGTTCTACCGTAGTCTCTACATACTAGTTGGTGTGTAGTGGAAGTACCAATTGAAGTACTAGTTGCAGGAAGTGGCAGTGAGCATAATACCGTATTGTGATCACTTCCTGGGAACTTGGAGCCTACATTTGTCAAAATAGGATTTATGTTATGGCAAAATATTAAGTCCAATACATTGTCACCTCTTGTAGGAGTTGTAACAATTTGCTTCCATCCAAAAATAGACAGTGTATGGGAAAAGTTGTCAAACCAAGCCGGACCAGTAAGTTAATCCCACTTAATTTCAGGTAGGTTAAAGTCACCACATATGATCTTATGATCATATGGGAGAGTGGATGCATGTTCCAGAGCCGTAACCAGTGGAATCTCATGATTGTTAAAGGTACCAGGTGCTCTGTAACACATCCCCCAGTGCTGTAGCATACCTGCAGTGTACTGTGACTTATAGAGAGTCACTTACCTTATCAAGAACCATATTTTCCAACCTGAATACAGTGAGAGTGTTCAGAAAGTACATCAGGCAACCTCCTCCTTTCTTGTTACTCCAGTCACATCGGAGTTGTGTATACGTGTCAATACTTACCTCTTCATCTGGCATATTTGCGTGACACCAAGACTCAGTGATAATTATTACCGGCGGCTTATAAATGAGCGCGATTTCTCTTAATACCGATAGTTTGCTAAGGACGGACCTTGCGTTTATGAGAACGATGTACAAGTAGGAGGAGTAATAGTGTGTAAAGCTTTCTAGTTCGCTAAAGAAGCCAAAAGGTATCTCAGTGTCGTTTTACTGAGTACAGTCTGGCGTCGTTGCATTACAGAACGTCTCTATACCTTGTTCACTTGTAGCTGTGGAGTTAATAGGATAGCCTAGTGGTAAATCGACCACACAGTGACTTGAAATAGTATCACCTTTATCAGGAGGGAACAGAGCAATGTTTTTATTTGTGTTCAGTGTGCACATTGTATCCAAATAGACAGTTTGACCTCATGCAAGCGTCGTCTCTAGTATCTGTTACACAGAGGGTAGGTAGTTTTACCATTGTACGTGGTGGGTATGTAGGGCTGGTGATACCACTTGGAGGATTCAACAGACCCGTTGTGCTTCACATCTGTTGACACCACTTGGGTAGTTGGTGTCTAGGATTTGTGTGTGTGTTTGACTGTGTCTTTTCTGTTGTTCCGAGGGCGCTAAGATTAGCGGTTCAAAGTAAGGGGTTTCAATATCCCCATCAGTTGTTTGGCCAAAGCTGCAGCTGGTAGGGATGCACTGGATAAAAATCATCATGTTTTTGTGGTCCATGTAAACTTCTGTTCTGCGTTGTATTCTTTACCAGTTACTGCCTTCTGTTACAATTCACAACGGACGTAACTGGCGTTATGTTGGATCAGGGGCTGTCTCCTAGTAAACTAGTGCCATGCAGCCGACCAAAGTTTTTCCTCACAAAGTACCCCGCTGACATTCTATTATAGGTGGTTTGCTGTTGGCTTTTCTAATTAGTAAACGATAGGGTTGGGTTGCTGTGATGTCTATTTTTGTTTTCGTTACTAATGAGACTTAGCTCAGTGCATAGAACCTTCTTGGTAGAGCTAGTGTTCGTACTTCTGTCAATTCCAGAAGGGATTGCGGGATCATTTCGGACCATTATATGCTTTCTGCGTCCGTCTCTACGTGTTGGGTTCCATGGGAGCATTGATTTATCTGTTACATATCTAGTGGCCGGTATCCGAGGACCTAGGCTGGTGTGGTTAGTAGACTTTAGGCCTACAGCAGACCTTAGCGAGAGTTCTATCACGTTTAGTGCTGTGTCAGGTTTCACTTTGGGGCTTTCTATGGATATGTCTAGATCTACAGTTTCAGGTGGTTGAGTCGAATCATGCATTTCACAGTCTTCCGTCTCCACGTTGATCGATGTGTTTTCCCGTATATTTGACTTGACAGAGTTTGTGGAAGGAGAAGTCCTAGGCTTGGGTATATTGAGGGAGATACCTACTGCCTTAGTATGTTGCAGCTTTGGAGCCTTTTGACTGTCGGGTCTATGAACACAGTTGTATACCTGCCTCCCCACCACTGTCTTATCAAGAACTATCTTTATTCCTGTGAAGACAGTGTTTTTGCTAAGATAGGTTCTGCTTTGATTAACGCTTCTGCTTCTATCTGTGATTTAAGCTGAAAGCATATCGGACAGCAGTGGTCCTGCTGGCTTTTCATTAGTCGAAAAGATTTTGCTTGGACATCATACCTTTTCGCTTTTCTAGGCTATCTTCAAGTCGTTCGCGGTGAGTTCGTAACATGCGTTACATTTACACGTGATCTGTTATGCTATAACTTTAACTATATTATGCTATAACTATAACTATAACTATACTATACTATAACTAACTACAACGATCGTTCGATTTAGTACTTTTGAGCACCAAAACTGACGTTACGTTGCTCCTGCATAACGTGGTATTTTATATCGGTAATTTCCGCGGTTTAGTAGATCTGTCTGTACAGAAGAAAGACTCGGAGCATATATTGCTTCTTTTTCTCAGAAACTCAACTTTCTGATCATCATACGCCTCTTCTGGAACGTTAAAGGGACACCCATTTTGATATACACAGCGGAACCTAACAAAGTACTGCTGAGAAAACAGGGAAACCAAAACGAGGAGTAACTTAAAGAAAAGTTATTTGTCTGTATCACTTAGTTCAGTTACGAACCAACGCTGTTAGCTTCGAGACATAATAGTTTCGCAATATACTTTACCTGAGGTGTAAGGAAACACTTGCTAGTAACTCATATTTGATACATAAGTCGTTGCTAAACCTTCTGTGACTGCTGGTTATTTTACTTGTTCTTCGGTATTGACGAACCCAATAAACGTGTAACTACTACTGCTCCACCATGGTCCAGCCTAACAGACGTATATGTGCTGTACATACACGTAAACCTAATCCTAGCGTCTCAACTAAAAGAGCACGTTCAGTTAGTGGTTCGACATCAAGCCCTAAAAGAGGTCCTGAAGTTAAGGTAGTCGGTCTCATCTCGGAGCTATGTAACACTTCGCATAAAAACAAGGAAGATTTGATAACCCTTAAGAAGTCACTACAAGACATGAAGGCTAAACTTGAAGTTGTTCTGCCACTGCTACGTCTTCGTCAGCCTAATCTAGAAGCCAGTACTGAAACCTTATTGAAAACAGAAAGTGTCCTAGATTTCACTGCTACAGAGGTTAATAAAAGGATTATGTTGTCATATGATGTATTAGTATATGTATTAGTGTGCAACATACCCGACCATGAACCGATCAAACAGGCTTGTAACATGTCTTCTACACAATGCCAAGTTACCCGTCTACGCAAGAAGTTAGGGAAATATACCTGCCCCCTGTTGTTCAAATTTAGTGGCTCTAACCACCTCAGACGCTTCATATCATCCAAGCAACTTATTAGTGTATCCACACCATATAAGTGTCAAACTTTCACAAGACTTAACACCTTGTCAAAGACGTAGTCGCATAAAAATTCCAAAAGCTGCAAATTCTAGTCAAGCTCTGGTACCCAAAACAGCAACACAATCTATTAGCGAACTGGTTACTGTACCAACACAATGGAATAAGGAACACCAAAGCCCACAAATTAGCCCACTCACACACAGACATTTTATAGCCGATGACACGACGATAGGCTTAGACAAACCGATGAACTACACTCGAAAACAGGCACACGATCTCGTAAAGGTGATCTCACTGCCTACAGAAGTGGAAAGCCAGTCCCCATCTCACCCCGTCACACAGATCACCCCCAAATCAAGTGCTACGCTATCGACCCAGCAAAATGCTGAAGACATTACTACGTCGTCTCCATGAGTCACTCAGCCTATAAACATACCCAGCACCAGCCCCAAGCACCCTGTTACCATAGGACCGTCCCGAAGCCTAGCGCGTAAACAGTCTAATCTACCCCCAATTCAACCAGTGCATAACTTATGTGCATCAAATGGGCAGATGACAGAGAGTACAGGTATCAAGGTAGAAAGAGTACTAGAAGCCGTTAAACAAGAACGCATCCAATGTAGTAAAACTAGTAATACAGAAGTACTAGTGAGACTGATGAAAACCAGGATAAGCAGCTCCAGAAATAGTATTCCTAGTTTAGTCGTAGACAACGGCATCCTCTACGACGACCCACTACAAATCAGCGAGCTGTTCGGTTACCAGTTTGTTAGCTGCTTTACACAAAAGGACGAAATTAAAGTCATTGGTACACCGTCAACATCAACTCACTCGATATGTACTGTGCTCTTCACTCAACAAAACATTTCTCTAGCTATAGCATCACTTCGAACCCCATACAATGCTGGACCTGATGAAATTCCAACCTTCTTGTTAAAAAGAGGTGACGAAGAAATACCGCTGATTCTCTTGAAGCTCTTTAATACGTCCTTCTCCAGTGGCAATTACCCTGAGAACTGGAGACTGTCATACATATGTCCCAAGCATAAATGTGGACCAACGTCTAATATGGAAAACTACCGACATAAACATCACGTCAGTAGTATCCAGGGCTATGAAAAAGGTGATTGTGAAAGCAGTTGTCAACTACACAACGACAGACCAATTACTCTCACCAGCACAACATGGATTTTTGAAAAGGCGGTCATGCGCTACCAGCTGTCTTGACTATCACGACGATGCTACAAGGAGGCGTGACTAGGGCCTATTTGTAACTACCCACTTCTAAGACTTCAAGCAAGCATTCGATAAGATGCCTCACAAACGCCTGGTCACTAAGTTGCAATCATATGGTTTCAAAGACACGTTACTGTCCTGGCTTAGAACATCTTTAGAGGGTCGCTTCCAAGTAGTAAAGTTCAGTAATTGCTACTCCTCCTCTAGGCATATACAAAGTGGTGTCGTTCAGGGTAGTGTGCTAGGACCGATAATAAAGACGCTGTCTAGCCCCTGATAGGCTTAAAACGGCGAAGAGTGAATCCGACTACATGCTCAAACTGAACATTATCAAACCGTCACGTAGTCCATGGGCATCACTGCATATGGTTCCATAAAAGGATAGCAACAACTGGCGTCCAACCGGTGATTACCGAAGGCTTAACGCCAAAACAACTCCGGACTGCTACTCGATACCTCATGTTTACGACTTGACTGGGACGTTATGCGGAATGAATATATTCTGCAAAATCGATCTGGTCAAAGCGTATAATCAGATACCTATGGGAGCAGACGATATCGCGAAGGCAGCTATTATTACTCCTTTTGGCCTGTTTGAATTTCTGCGCATGCCATTTGGTCTTCAGAATGCAGCACAAACGTTCCGACGCTTTGTGGATGATGTCTCCCATGGTTTAGATTTTGTCCACGTCTACATCGATGACTGTCTCATTGCGAGTCCAGATAAGGAGACTCACCTTAAACATTTGGACTTGTATTCAGTAGACTGAAAAAAACATGGCATCACAGTCAACTTGCAGAAGTGTGAAATAAGAGTTGGATCGCTCAGCTTCCTTGGGCATACCACTGACAACAAAGGTACGTGCCCATTGACCTATTGTGAGCCGACCACTGTGAGGCAGCTCTGCACTTCCAGTGACCCGGTAAGTTGTTACCGAAGGTTTATCCCCAACTATGCCCCTGTCACGAGACCACTTACAGATCAACTTCGAGGGACCACGAAGTACATGACTCTGGACAACGTGGTTAGACTTGCTTTCTCTAAGGTCAAGGAAGCCATTTCAAACGCAACCATGCTTATGTATCACGACCCCAATGCTCCTCTGAGTATTGGTGTTGATGCATCTGACTCAGGAATTGGAGGAGTTTTGCAACAGTTGACTGAAATTTAGTGGCAACCGTTAGCCTTTCTCTCGAGGCGGCTGCAAGAAACGGGAACGAGATACAGTATATTTGGTAGGTAACTCCTAGCTATGTACTGTTCTGCACGCCGTTTTGGACATTCGGTGGGTGGTTGTGACGTCATTATTTTCACAGACCACAAACCGTTAACCTTCTCTCTTATCCCGGCATCTGACAAATACTCCCCTTGTGAGTCGCGACAACTGGATTACATTTTCCAGTTCACGTGAGACATCCGCCACATTTCTGGAGCAAATAACTCTGTAGCCGACGCACTATCTCGAATAGCTTGGATAAATCGTGTCGAAGGTGTTGAACTCGTTGAACTAGCTTGGTGTCAAGAAGAAGATCTTGAGCTGGACCATGAGTTGTCGTCCACAACTCCCAAGCTACAACTGTGTCCGGTGAGATCAGGCAAGGATACAATTTTATTCGATGTCTGTGCTAGTCAACCACACCCAATAGTTCCGAAGAAACGTGGATGCAGCCTCTCGCAATTAATAAACGTAGATGAGAATGTGTTTGTATCTTTTAGTACGTTTGTTTATTTGAATATGTGCTTGCGCTATATGGAGTGAATTTGATATCGTTTAGTCTCATCTTGCGTTTTGTACACCACCTTTTGATGTTACTAATGTCTCATTTGATTCAGGTGATAGTATGTTTGTCGTATTTGGTTGCCATGTAATAGTGTTTTTTAATTGTTGAGTAAGCAGAGCTTTTTTTATGGATTTGGTTTGCGGACTTTATGAATATAAATTAGCAACATAAGTAGTCCTAACAGATTTGTTATGAACAACACTTGTCACCATTCCGATGTACAGTGTGGTGTTAATTATTTCACCATTTCGAAAGGGATAGTAGAGGAAGGAACGGAAGGATTTTAGGAGGCCACTTTAATGTCACATACTCTTAGTTTAGTCGAAAGCAAATTGTGTTTGATGCTATGAAATGCTTTTTTGACGTCTGTGTGTAAAACCAGTTCAAAAAACGTGTGATGCTTGTGGTGGGTAATGTATTCAACTGATTCGAAGTGAAATGTCACACAGGACCTCCACTTGATGAATTCATGCTTCTATAGCTTTATTTGGTTTTCACTTAGTGGAAAGTCAGGAATATTGTCGCTTACTAACCTTTCAAGTACTCTTGAAAACAACAAAGTTGTGTTAATGGTTCTCTAGTTTTTTACATCAGACTTGGTACCTGTTTTTAATTGAAAACTCAGCGTAATGTCCTTTGTTTTCCAAGCATTGGGATACATTCAACCGCCAGTGATACCGAAGAAGCTCAGCAAGAGCATGGGAGTATGTGGCCCTCATCTAAGAAATAGCGAAGGAATGGAGTCAAATCCAATAGTATTAGAAAATCTCTATCGATTAGTTGAGTCCCTAATAATTTCGGTAGATATAAGATATTGTTTTATTTGTACAGAAGTCAAAATCTATAGTGCTTCCGTTGCTATCTTTTTGGTTTGAATCGGAAAAATGTTCATTAGGAAGTTCGGCTGTGGTCGCATTATCTTCGATAATATTATTATCCTGAATCATAGACGGGGTACGGCATTCGTTCCTACTCAGTCCGTGTTGAAAAAGTCCTAATGGTAAATTGACCTTTTGATTGCTTTCCGAGGGCAGTTAACTCTTTTTTGTAAATTTCTCAGCACTACTATTCCTATTGTTATAAAATATGTTAGAGATGTTAACTTCAGACGAGAAATCTTTTGATTTGTGATAAAGCTGATTTAATTTGCACAATTTAGTTTTAATGATTTTAAATAGGTGATGTTATTTTCCGATCGTGGGTTTGAGTGTGTACCGGGGGACTAAGTAGTCGAAACATTTTAATATGTTGATAATGCACATGAATGCCTGTCGTTTTTAAAGGCAAGATCTTTTTGGAATAGAAACTATCATATACGGCATCAGTGTCAGTAGACGAGAGGAATTAATCCCAGCCTTAACATTTAAATAGAAATACTGAAAACTTCCAATAAACTTTCAAGAAGTTTCTACTTACTTATGTTGGGCGACAGCTGCCTTTTTTCGCATGTGCTACGTTGAAAACTAAACTCAATGTTTTTCAGTGGGTACGCGGGAATTTCGGCCAAATGTGTGTACTAGGCGGAGCCAGCTGTCTAAAAGTGAGTTCCCGAACGTTGTTCTTACATGTAGGACAGGTTACGTTTTAAACCCAACCAAAAGATTCTACCACATCTGCGAGATGTTAATGACGTCTAGGCGATTTCAAAGCGTCCCAATGGATGCTGCCCATATTGGAACCACCTGCCAAAATTTCGTAGTTAAAATTGAAGGGGGAAACACTTGAATTTAACACTAAGGAGGTTTAACAGTTGGCTCTCCTAGTTAGGTATGCGTTATACATATTACAATGGCAGTGTACTATTATTATTATTATTATTTGTCCCCTGGGTTCCTAGCGGAACATAGGGCTTCAGTAGCACGTCTCTATTGCACTGTCTTCTCTACAGTCTTTTGGACCTCGCCCCACGACCGCCCACAAGCTTTCATTCCTTCCCTACATGATCTCCTCCATATCACCCTCGGACGCCCAACTCGCCATTTCCCCCTTGGATTTCACTCGAGGGCCTGGCGCGTAATGTCCCAAGTCGGCCTTCTCGGTGTATGACCGATCCATCTCCACTTTCCTCTTCTGCATATTTGTTGGGTGATAGGCTCTTGGTTGGTTCGTTGCCAGAGTGAGCTCCTTGTTACTTATTCTTTCTGGCCATCTGATCTTCAGTATCGAGCGAGCGTAGGCAGCAGCTGTTGATGAATGTCTGTAGTTTGTTGGAAATGCTTTCGTGACGCGTCAAGTTTCTGAACCATATAGCAGCACTGACTTGACGTTGGTGTTGAAAATCCGGATCTTATTCACACTTTATGCTGAGCGCAGTACAGTAGATCTCCACATTGATTTCAGATCAATGAAAGAATGTCTTGTTTTTCCGATCCTGCCTGGCTTTGACGTCCTCATCTGTGTGTCCGGCTGTAGTTGAAACGATTCTGCCTAGGTAGGTGACAGAGACTACTTTCTTTAGGTTTCTCCCGTTGATGGTGATTAGAGCTTGTTGTTGGTGGTGTTGGTTGGGTATCTTCATCACCTCTGTCTTCTCTACATTCACTTGAAGTCCCGTTTTCAGTGCCTCGCCTATCCTGCCAACCTGTTAGTTTTTGACTGCAGATCTTTGAGTTTGTGCGACATTCGACATAAATCATCGGCGAAATCGAAATCTTCTAGGATCTTTTCATAGGTCCGGAATACCCCTCTTCTCGCTCCCCACTGTTTGTTGCATGATCCAGTCCACTACAATCACAAATATCATGGATGGTAGTAGACAGCCTTGTTTCACTCCTGTCTTCACTACAAAAGCATCACTGAGCTTCCCATTGTGAATTACTTGGTGTGTGCCATCTTCATATAGTTGTTGAATAAGATTGATAAAGGTTTGTGGTATTCCGTAGTGTTGAAGCAGTTGCTAAATTACTTGTCGGTCGACGCTGTCAAAGGCCTTTTCAAAGTCGATGAAGTTGAGGTAGAGGGTTGACTGCCATTCTATACAGTGTTCTATGATGATGTGTAGCATGGTGTTGCAATTTGGTCCGCACATGATTTGTTTATCCTGAAGCCAGCCAGCCTGTTCGGGTCGTAGTTTTGAATCCAGCGCATCCTTTAGTCTCTCCAGTATGATGCGGCATAATATTTTGCTCGGGATGGACAGAGGCATGGTTCCACACCAGTTCTTGCTAAGACTTATGTCTCCCTCCTTCCAATCGAAGGTACCTTTCACTCCTTCCAAATCCTCTGCAACAGTGATGTGAGCGTGTCCGCTGTTTCCTCTGTGTCTGTTTTCAGTGCTTGTTGAGGAATTCCTTCTGGTCCCACTGCTTTCCCTGCTTTCAGAAACTTTATGGCGTTCAGGACTTCGACTTTTGTTGGAGGATTTGTGTTCACTGATAGTTCTGTGACAGGGCTGCTGGTGGTATTTCTGAACGAGTTGCAGGTGGTGATGGTGGTCGATTCAAGCGTTTTTTGAGGTGGTCAGCCCATTGTTTCCTTTGTTTCTCCTCTTTGGTAATTATATTTCCTTCACTATCTTGCATTGGTTTCGTCTGCGTTGATCACTTCCCGGATAGTAACCTGGTAATTTGATATAATCTTGTCAGGTCTCTCCTACCTGCAGCCTGTTCTGCTTCACTTGCAAGTGTCTTTTGTCTTTCTGCGCACTGTTCTTCACTTCTTTGTCCAGTGTTTTGTAGGTTGTGTTGAGTTCCTCTTCTCGTTGTGCATCCCTGCACCGCACTAGTTTACCTTCTGTTTCACCATCCTCCTCTCCTCTATCAGCTTCCATGTGTCCGTCGAGATCCATTTCTTATCTTCTTTCTTCTTCCTTCCTAATATGGTTATGCAGGTTTCTTTCCACATAGCTTTCAAAGAGTTCCAGTGTTCATCCACACAGGTTTCTTCAGGGATGCTGCTCGATATCTCCCATTTTGTCTTGATGGGTGCCGTGAAGATTTTCTTTGTAGATTTGTCCTTGAGTTTCTGTTTTGGGTGTTGAACTTGAACTGTGGTCTATCATCAACTTCTTTGAAGGCTTTCAGCCTGATTTTGAGGGTTGCTTGCACTAGGTAGTGAGTGATGTGAACCTACATCTGCTCCCCTTCCTGATCTTGTGTCCAGTCGGCTGCGTCTCCACTTTCTTGAGATTGAGATGAATTCGATCTGATTTTTAGTGTGTCCTGGTGTCTGGTGAAATCCATGTCGCTTTGTGAATGTCATTGTGTTTGTACACACTGCCTTAAATCACCAAATCGTTGAATGCGCAGAAGTCTGCAAACAGTTCTCCATTCTCATTCTTCATTCCACCAAGTGCTTCTCGACTCATGACAAGTTCTCTTCCTGTGTTGTCTGTACGGAGTTTGGCATTCACGTCGCCCATTAGAATTTTGATGTCGTCATCTGGAGTGGGGTCTTGTCTGTTACTGATTGCCGTTGTCTATAGAATCCCTCCTTCTTCTCTTGATCTGCATCATTTGTAGGTGCGTAGCGTGGGATTGATTGTATGATTGTAACTTTCCTTCCTTTTGATTTGCTGTCATGATACAGCAGGAGGAGATTGGTTCCCACTGCATGAGAGCCTTCGATGCTCTTGGGGAAATCATGATTGCCACTCCAAAACTCAATGTGCTCGTGGTTGTCGTCTGGTTGGCAATACTGGAGTAGATTATTGACTCTCCAGTTAAGAGTTTGGAGAGTCCTCTTCCATTCCATCTGTTTTTTTATAGATTCCTAGCACTTCTATGCTATACCTTCTCATCTCTTTTGCAATCTGTATAGTCCAACCTTACGTCTTTATCCGGTATCAGGACCGGCTAGTAACTATTGAAACAGTAACCTAGGCGATATTGTTTAAAGTGTTTGTTGCAAGCCTTCTTGAGTCAGGCTTTGTTTTCTGTGTGTGTTGAAACCCTTCCCTAACATGCCAATATTGTGGAAAGCAGTTTTGTACCTTCTCTCATTAGCGTGCATTGCTATCGCTGACCTTTTTTCCAAACTTTGCGATTCCACTTCATTTTTTCGTGGGTGTTTGCTGCATAATCTGTGTTCATTCACTCTGACTTTCAGCTGTCTGCACCCTTCACCAGTATAATTGGTTTCACACTCTGTACAATTTATCTTAGAAACACGGTTATTTTGTTCCATCTTTGGAATCACTCTTACCACTAACTGATCCATTTTTTCATAGACGTTAATTTTTGAAACCAAAGATTTTGTTGTTGACCGTATGATGCCAAGGCGGCATTGTTGAGTTAGGTTTTTGTTTTATTTTGTGTAAGGATTAAATACTACCGTAAATTTCATGTATATATAACCTGAACATAAGCACATCAACTGTGTTCTCTTGTCAGTGCGATATATTTTCGTTACGCGTTACTTCAGAAGGGTAAGTTCACCATACAGAAAGGACACACTCGTACACCTTTGATCGGTTTATTACCTGTTCTGGGCTGGACACTGCATTCTGACCGGAATAATGTTGTCGTTACACTAGGCATATTATCGTGGATTTGGTAAGCACTTATCGGAAAAACAGAAACTGAATGCCCTAACAGTTGTAAACAACGGGAGACATCATGAAAGAAAAACTTATGAGTGTTGTTAGGAAGCAAAGAAATCTGGCTACTGGTAAGTTGTGCGTTGTCTGATTAATTATTTAGGTTGACAGTAAACGGAGGATCTATTTGATGGCTAGGTAGAAAACGGTTGGATTTGGGATATTGATCGAAACAACACCGACATTAAGTATGTCAGAAGGGTGAGATGTAGAGATTGAGTCACTCAACTGATACGAATTCACTATTGTTCAAAGTGCTCACTACTAGCAGTGAATCGCATACACGCTGACCTGAGAAGTGTAAGAGGGGCATCACGCACTCGCTTCTAATGGGGTTCTTGTAACCACTTTCATCATTCAGCTAGAGACCATCTGGATCACCACTTGGCTTGCCAAACATGCGATAAGAAATACGAGGTCCCCAAAAGTTCTGTTGTGGAGTTTGGGAGTTCTTAACGGGTCCAGGAATACATGTTGCATTGTCACGGCGTTTGAATACAGTGGCAGACTCAGTATGGAGGCTACTTTTACCAGCTCCAGAAGGATTCAAAGTAGGCATTTGACGACGACTCGACTCATCAGTCAAATAGTGGATTTTTCTTACAAACGATTTCCAGTGCTATGCAATGATTCTACTTTAGAAAACACTTGAATCTCCACGATGTCCATTGAAATTAGGTTTAGATTCCAGTTGGGGAAATTACTGCTGCTTGTGCTTAAGCCTACATTGATGGTTTCCAGAGATCCAAAACAGTTTGCTTACAAACAACGGAGGAGTACTTTAGATGCAGCCACTGTCTCTCATCATAATATTGTTTCTAGTCTCGACAAAGATGTTAAGTATGTTCGTTGTGCTTTTTTGAAATATTCATCAGCCTTTGACTCTGATTCTAGACCACTCCTGTTAAATAAGCTTGCCATAGCTCATGCTGAGCCGTGAGTTGCAAAGTCATTGTATTCTTATTTTTCCGAAAGGAGACAGTATGCTGCATGTAAGTGGAAGGACTCGACTACATTACTTACTGAAGCTGGTGTGCCTCAAGGTGCTGTACTTTGTCCTTTTCTGTTTTCTTTCCCTTTGCGCAATTTACCGTATTCCGTCAAAACTAATTTTATTGAGTACGCCGATGACCTGACGATGTCAATCCCAGTCAACTCTCATCTAGATTGCCCTGAATTAAATGAATTCTTGTCCCAAGTGGTCCCAAGTTAAACCGTTCCAAGTATCAAATTGGTAATTTCACCCCTCGGCGTATAGAAGAATTTTATGAGAGAATTTTAAGTCTGATGATGCCTTTCTTGTTGGCGGTACTTCTGCAGAAAGTAAACTGAGTAATAACTATCTTTGGGTTGGGTTTTACCTCTGATCTTTGTTGTTCGTCTTATATCTTACTGACTTGTAGGATAATCTTTCGTTTAACATATTACTTAAATGAGTTGGGGCTCTGGTTTAACTCAATTTTTACTTTTACAGTTTATTAATTCCTACATTTCACCGATTCTCCTCTATTGTTCCCCATTGCTCTTTTTTGTTCTTCTAAAAAGGACTATTTTAACACTTGACAGTTATTTAAATCCTAGCAAGCAACTAGCTACAGAATTCTTAACTGATACTGAGCATCCACTTCACTCACGGCTCTCTCCATGTATCTCCTCAGGGCGGACAAGGAGAAAGTACATAAGACTATGCTCGTACAGCTAAGTATAAGAATTCGATTGCACCTTACCTAGCATACATATTTTGTCAGGTGAAAAGTGTTAGAATAGAAACCACACATCAACTTTGTAACAGTTAAAAATCCCATTCCAATAATTCAGCTAACAATGTAGAAATTTCTCGTTCTCAATATTCTTAACATTACTTAAATTTTTATGATAAAACAATTCGAAATGTAAAGGAGCATGTATATACTTATATTTTGTTGTCGTTGCAATATATCATGCTGAGAATTCCAAATTGTATCACAAATTGTTTGGAATAAAGTGAATTATTATTATTACTATTGTGTTGAGACTGAACGATCATTGCTGCTCCTAATAAAGGATTTTGAATGCACTGATCTCATCTGGCGATTCTCAGCTTAAATCTGCCTAGTATCTTTAAGGTGAGGAAGTTTATTATACATGGAAGTGACTTATGATGTGTCAGGGAAGCGACTCGGCCAGAATTATTAGAAATCCAGCCAGTTCATTGGGTCGGTGATTTATGTTCACCAAATAATTTGGGTTTATCGAAGTTCATGCACACACTTCACCGTGTATGGGCTGAAACACTTGCATTTGGACCAGTAAGCATTCTTTGCTTAGAAATGACATGACACGGAGAGTCTTTAAGTTTTTTTAAAATTTTCGAATTAGATGTGTAAGAGAAAAGTTTCTAGTTTTCAAGATGAAAGCAATAAAGTGCACCAAAGCATTTGCAGGTAAGCTCATCGGCTCAATACTACTTGCTTTATCCAGGGAGTTGGAACTAGTATCACACCCATATTTGACGACAGTCATTATCTTACGTTTCTCCGAGTTGAGAAGGAGCAATTTTGCACTGTCCAATATACAATTTAAGAAGACCCCTATTGCCTCCTCCAAAATTTGAGGTCATTATCATATAGTAGTGCGTGAAAATTTAGGCCTTGTGGTAAGCCGTTTATAAAAGCAAGAAACAATTTTGAACCATGACCGGAAACAATAAGGACACTCCAAAAGCGAAACAATTACCCTCATGAACTGATACTTTGACACGACATCGAACCATCATCTCTACAGATAGGAGGAAAATTCACAAATAATGTTCATAGCATATTGCTTTCCGCTCTACCACTTCTAGTAACTCGTAATAGTACATACGAACCAACACCGAATTATCATCAGTACAGGGATCTCAAAAATGCTTAGTGGGAGCCCTTTGCAACACTCATTAAAGGCTCTGATTGAGTAGATGTTCTCACTAACGGTAATCTATCTGAAACCCTAAATGCATTTTACAACTTATTGGCACACTAGCGCCAACAAACTCGATCTGGAAACAATAACCTTATATAATGATAGGAAAGGTCAACGTGAACTCAGGAAATTAAGAATGAAATAATTTGTTTTGAAAGAATTTAAAGCTTTAAGTCAAATGAGTACAATATTCCTGTCACTTCAAGAAAGACACAAATTAAAGGCACTAATCAATAGGTCATCCAAAACGCGAAACACTCGACGTCTGCTGCGAAAGAAACACAAAAATACAGAAGACCACTCAATACGCTACTTAGAGCATGAAGTTATAACTTACCACAGTCGTAGGGCAATCTATGAACTTCTGGGTGATTGGTTTCCTAGCCAACACGCTTCTAGCTCTTGACTTCAACATAGCCAGTACAAGTGGTACTCTGATGGATAACAGAAAATATAGTGTAAGCAACACCAACAGTGCAATTAAATTACTAGAAGCGAATGTTGGGTATGAGATATCGTCAATAAAAAGACTGACAAAGCTATGTCAGCTTTATTGTCTAAAATATCTACTTTTATATGATGTTGCTTTTATTATTCCGTCGTTGATTCGACGGAATCGAGCGATCTGTGCAGATGCCTCAGTAGTGCCCATACTTTCGATTTTGATAGACAGTGACCAGCAGCGGAACCAAGCACACGCGTTTCGTCATATATTTGCAGTAGGTTTCTCTGTGAAGATCTAGTTTGTCCTTGGACGCGTTTAACGAAGAAGCTGCTACTACTTATCCGGGCAAAAAGTTCCAGTAGCTGAACAGCGTAAGAACCCTAGGTTGATTCGACTGAGGTTCTGAAAATTTTTTTCTGATGGCCTCGAAGATGATCGATCCTTAAGAGGAAGAAGAAATAAGACATGTCGAATCCAGGATCTTTGCTAAGAATGCTATTATTATGTCCCCTCTTCTCCTACAATAAAGTAATCGAAAAAGGCTGTCTCTAAACGGTCTTCATAGCATAAGTCAGACAAATCAGCCACACAATAAGTACCGAGTCTTTGGACGCGCTTCACTGTTTTAGAATCCTTTATGAAACAAGGACTGGTCACTTTAATGTAATATTCAAGATAAAGTCACACAAAAGTGGGGTGCAATATCCGAAACATGTCTTCGTCGAAGTGTTCGAACGCTCTACGAAGAATGCGCTGAATCAGAAACCCTTTTGTTGCGGCTTCATCCCAGTGTGCAGGCGATCTAAAATTGTGACCAACTATAACTCTTAAGTTTTTAATTTAATGGGCATCAGGTACTGGTGCTACGTCCTACAGATACTGACGGTAGCTGCTAAGGCCAATGTGCCCAACTGCACATTTGCTGGAGATAATTTAGGACATCAATGTTGAACTAATTAATTGTAGTGCAATTCTGTCGTAATCGACGGATAGCCTGCCATATTTTCACATCACCGAAAAATAATAACACTGGTAACCTAATCCTATCCCGGAGTTCATTGATCCACAGCAAGAAAAGGATAGGATCCCAGATTGTTCCTTGGTCACTTTTAGCCAATGGAAATGCTGAAGTCCCAGTACGTTCTCACCGAATCTAGAAGTGATGGCAATTGCTATGAAAGAAAACGCTTCCTACTAATGACGTCTTGAACCAGAGCACCTTCTAAGATTGATGAGAGCAAGCCGCTACTGTAGCAGCTGCAGACTGACCATCACAATCAAAGTAAAACCCGCAAACAAGTCCATCGGCTAACACTGCCACACTTCGTAGTTGTATACAATAAATAAGTAGTTAGAAAAGGTGTGATATCAAAGTAGGCCAAGTAGTATGAGATAAAGGTTAGCGTAAATACTCAAACTTTAGAAGACATTAGAGAGTGAATACATCAGCCCCCTTGAGACCCATTTTCAACCGAGTCACTAAAAGTCCTTAACCAACTGACTCCCATTGTCCCGACGACCTCAGTCGATTAGTCTCCACATCCCTATACGACTCAGGCCAAAAGTGAGAGACTTCATTGACTAGCACCATGTTTTATTCTGACCGCTGTTCCAACCTAATCCAACGTCGCATAGCATAACAATCGACGGAGGCCACACACATTCCGAATACTAGACATTTTAACCGTGTCAAATACAAATAGTTACGAAAAACCAAACCAGGACGTCAGGAATACAAAGACGAAGCGTTGTGAAACAATGCGATACAAAAACGAGGAAAGTATTCCACTGCATAAGAGAAAGTGACGTTAAGCGCTGAAAACAGACTAGAAAGGAGATAAAACACAAACTTTAAGTGAATTAATACAAGTCACATCTTATCGTTAGGCTTTCGGTGTAATTTACACAACAGAAAATGAAACCGCCTAGGACATCGGGAACTGCGAGTTGCTGGACACGATTGCGAAGTGGCGCGAGTAAGATCCAATATCCAATATCTTTTTACGGACTAGTGGAAACCAATTGATTTCTTCTCGCTCGTTTCTAGATCCTTCAGAACGGCTCCAGGCCTTTGGTGGAGTATGCAGTAAGTCCACTGACTCGCCTTCTGCAGATGTGGTTAGCACAAAGGGGCGGTTGGGCGTTGATTAAATTTGTAAAAATTAAATAATTTGTCCAAAGACTGTAGCAAAAACTGTTTCTTCAAGTATCATGCCGCCAGAAAGTTGTTCGAATTCATTTCAAAATGAAGACAGGGAAGATTTCCGGCGAAACCAAGGGAAAGGAAAGGCGAAGAACAAATTAAAATGGTGAAAGGATGTGCAGCGAAAGGGAAGGAGATACCCAGGTAAACTTCACGGAAGATAAGTGTTGAGGAAGACCTCAGTGGATAAGGTGGGGTCTTAGACTCAAAGGGAGAGGATGGACCAAGTTATTCTACAGGACGGGTTATGAGGATTGAAATAGTGGTGCTATAAGTGGGGAATGATATCTGGAGTTGATATACCTAACAAGGAATTGCAGGTTTAAGTTAAGTTCGCAATGATAGGA
This sequence comes from Heterobilharzia americana, assembly GCA_944470555.2. NCBI lineage: Eukaryota > Metazoa > Platyhelminthes > Trematoda > Strigeidida > Schistosomatidae > Heterobilharzia > Heterobilharzia americana. The sequence continues at coordinate 46,834,344 of OX104134.1, forward strand.
GTAGTAGAAGATTCCTGGTAGAGGGTTGACTATGCTGGGTTGTGCTGAGACGGTAGATTGTGTCAACCGCATCTAGTGCAAGCCATGCGTCCCTGTTTAGCTGTCCAACAGCTTCTTGAACCTGTCGACAGAGGTGGTAGCAGCAATCTAGGTAGACAGTGGGTTCCAGTGGCCGAAAACTTGTATACATAATTTGTGTGAAATCACACAGGTTTACGTCCTTTGGTGCAGTATTCTCCTTGAGTTACCATGTGTCAAACGTGTACAGCTGAACTCTTTAACTATTGAAGTCATCATCAGAAAATGAAGGAATGCGACATAATGTACGGGGTTCATGACTCTTGCATAAACAAGAACGAAAACAACAGCATAGACCTGGCGTACAAATTTCAGTACACTGTTTTCTTCGCCACGTTGGTCGATGGGGGAAGTCACAGATTAGCAAGCAGCGAAAATCGCAGTAAAAGCCATAATAATTAGCGTTACACATACATTACGCATCTAAGTTATGAGATTGCCCCTCAGCCCTCCGAATTAAACTGGATTTCGGATGTGGCGAAGTTGTTGGGGCTGTTAACATCATATACAACTACGAGTTGTCGGCAGAGTGGCTGGTGTCTGTGGAGCCAGTGGTTTGTGGACTCAATGACGAGCTGAAAAGAAGGCTTCTGCAGTTAATCGAACGGAATGCACCACTTAGTTAAAGTAATATTGTGGTTGGCGTAGAGTTCGTGAAGCTGATGACGTACGGTGACCACCGAAACCCGCGAGTACTGATATGCCCTAATAACATGTTTCTTTCATGGCGTGTTTAGGGATTCGTAACACAGACAAGGTTGGTGTGGATTGTTCTGGGCAGTGGAGTTCAGCTTTACAACAGGAGGAATGAAGATGAGATATAAAAAGTTTGCGGGAGTTGTCGGTTCGGACTCCGCACACAGCACTTCTTAATTAGGGTGTATACCAAAAAAATACCAATTCTGTTTCTCTGTCATCCACTTCGTCAGTTGATTCTCGCAGCTGCCCTCTGATGTACAGCATAACTGACCGATAACGGCTAATGGATTTGGAAGGTGTGCTGAAGTCTTTCAAAACCAATATGGACGATATATCACTAGCTGAGACGTTTCTTGTCGAACAGGGAGCTATCCGCAGTGACTTCCCGTCATGTTCCATTGTCTCATATGCTTTTCATGTTAAATGCTGAGGTATATCATATACAAACAGTTGGGTACCCTTCAGTATCCCGATGAACGATGCAAACTTAGGTAACGGGAAATGTTATGCACTCGCAACCATGACAAGCATCATCATTGGTACATAATAATTTCTTAGATATGATGGAGTGAGACGAGCCACCAGGACAGAATATTCAGCAGGATTGGGACATATCGACGGTGATCTTTGGGGCGATTTGACAAATGTGGATGGCTTGATACATGAGGGATATTATTACCTTAGTCAACAAGACGACAACTTAAGGGAGTGTTGCTATCTGCACGCGAAGAAACACCTAAGTTAATGTTATCTTGTTAGACTTGAGCATTCGGGAAGTTTTTAAATTCGTCGTACAACTACATAGTAGGAAGGTGAATGAAGGAAGTCTTAGTTTGTACTACAATATGCAGTTCGACATGGGCACCTCGTGTTTTGCAGGCGGACAAAAGCACTTCCAGTTTGCTATGTTGTTTAACGACTTGCGCAGTGAGGTATTGTGACTCATGAGGAAATACGGACGATGGAATCTATAGAGGCATACTTAGTCCTTCAAGATAGTCATGAGTATTACGCCGTCGACAAGCTTGACATTAAATGCCATGCAACACCGGAACCGTCATGCTTACGCCCTGTGTCCATCTGCTTAATGTGCACAAACTTTCATCTCACAAGTTCGGCAAGTCTTCAAAGGCGCTTAATTAATTCTTTACAGATGTAATCAGACACATTCAAGCTGATTACGAGGCTACAACCGTAAATCTACTGAACGTAACCCGACGGCTCTAGACGTCGAGGAACTGTGGGTGCTCACTTCAGGAGTGGAGTATGAAGTGCACCAGTTTACCCAAGAAAGCCGGAGGATCATGTCAACTGTCCTGTGGGATATACTTCAGAGTTTCTGAGGAGCACCGCAAACTGGAATTGATTTTGGTAGTCTCAAATTCTTAAGGACCTACTCACTTCTTATGTACACATACTTTCATTCCTTAAACGAATATTTATTACATTTTCTCACGTGTTCCTTCTCCATTGTTTATTGAAGAGGAACGCAGAACGGATTACCGTGACAGCAGTAGTCGGGAGATATGTGTTAACGTACTACGACCAATGGGTCTAGGCATGTAACTAGCAACCAGCAGGTCATACTTTTGAGGTACAGCCTGCCAACTGAAGTTTGAGCAGCTGCGCTGAAACACCATTGCTCATTCAGCAGGTGGGTTTACTAAACGAAATAACTGTGACATCACTTCTGAGGTCCGGGGCACAAAATTCGACAAATAGGGAGATGAATGAAGTATATCATCACTTTGTGGAACTGCCTACTTCGTGTAAGCCACCGATGTTTGCCTCAGATGCACGCATCAGAATATTCTTCCTCGAATGTTCCCGTATTCCAAGTAAACATTTGTCACATTTCCTCTAAACCTTAGCTGTTATTGGAATCCTTGTGATAGGTAGTGAGTCGGTTACTTACCACCTGCATTTGTCGTAATTCATACAAAGAGCCCATTGACACTTCAAGAAGCGTTGGCATATCATTTCGAAATTCATCTCCATAAACTGGTTATTATTCACAAATGCAGGAAGGAGCATAAGTATCCAGCATTGAGGGTTGCGTCCAAATGTGAATCGCTATGCAGCAGACTGACTGTATGCTTTTAGCCTACTGTTCCTCTGACATATCAGCTCCGAATCCTCAAATATCCGAATCCAAGACAATTGATTAAATCATTATGAAGACAATAGCCAAATATACCACTGCCAAACACATTGTTATCTCACACTTTTCACCACCAACAGTTCTCCGGAACCCAGTGTTGTAACAAATTAAAATTAAAGGGCGGAACTAAGAGATGGAGGCAAAATGAAGAAGAGAGTTGGACATGACTGGGGAAGCTCTCCGTTCAGCATTCATGTCACCCATTCGAATATTGATGTCGTCATCTGGAGTGGGGTCTTGTCTGTTACTGATTGCAGTTATTTGTGGAATTCCTCCTTCTTCTTATGATCTGCATTGTTTGTGGGTGAGTAGCATCGTGTGATTGTGATTTTTCCTCCTTTTGAGTTGAATCTTGCTGTCATGATCCTGATCGTGGAGGAGACTGGTTCCCACCACATGAGAGCCTTCGGTGCTCTTGGAGACATGATAGCCACTCCCTCCGTGTGCTCGCAGTAGTCGTCTTGGTGACCGGAGTAGATTATTGACTCTCCAGTTGACAGTTTGGAGAGTCCACTTCCATTACATCTGCTTTCGCAGATTCCAAGCACTTCCATATTATATATATATATATATATATTATATATATATATATATATATATATATATATAATAGATGATTTTGTTGCATAACATGAGATTATTGATCCACTAATTTTGAAATGTCTAATGTCCCAACAGTCATTGTACTTTTAGGCCGTATGCTGCTGGAGCGTATTCGTGAAATAAAAAGACGTCATAAATAAAGTCCTCTTGACAAACGTGAACACTGCACAAACAAAGACACTGTATTTGACTGCATCATTTTACTAATTACTCACTGACTTAGTGATTTTCCAGTTTATCCGTGTAGTTGCGTAACCGACTAGCTTTTTCAAACTATGATTAACAGTTGAGAAATTTCCGTCGTACACTTGTCCAAACTCTAGGATCTTCTTTAAAACCACGTGCAATTAGACTTTTTACTCAGTGGTCACTTATAATCGTTATTTTGTCGTTCAATAATCCACTTCTTCAAAAGATCCAAACAGTTTTTATGTTCAACAGAATGTGTGTTCCATTTTTATCAATTCGATAAATCTATAGACTGACGAAAAATAAGGGGGGCATTTTGAGATAAAATAAGTTTATTTTATTCGATAAATCTGGTTCTTATTGGTTTCAAGTTACTCAATATTTCTTAGCCAATACACATAGTTAGTAGTCGTAAAAGCAAGATATCTTGTTCTGTGTTTACACTTAGAGAGCGACCAAGTCAGCTATGACGAGATAACGAAGTTGCGGGCAACAGATTTTTAATTTTACGACTAAATACTTCAGCGGCAAACCATAATACTTGGTGTTACAACCAACGAGACGATTAGTCCTCTCTAAGATGCATAACACTTCCAATTCTGGTACTGGGGCCACGCTAAAGGTGCATTCAGCCAAGTGTGAACCAATGTGTTCGACAACGACCTCAAACTTACTCAACATATCAAATGGCTTAAGTAAAAAAGACTACGGCCTTCACGTACCGGTCAGTCTTCAGCACTAGATTAAATATATTGGCATTGTCTAACCACAACACATCTGGTGACCTTTATATCAACATGTACTGGCCAATTTAAAAGGTGGTCAATAGAAAATGTACTGAATACAGTTGTTAAACCTGTGAAGAGTATCTAATATGGGATATCCCACCAAGGTATCTGAAGCATGATTATAAACGATAGAGGTATGAAAAACGTTTGATTTCAGGAAACTACTGAACTTTCAGGAAATGAGTTCATAAGAATAGCTGTGTATCAAGTCAGTTAATGGTGAAGTTGAAACATCCCATCAACATCTAAAAGTAGCGATGATGCCTGTGATCACAACTCAAATGAAACTCTGGCAACGGTCTCCCTCCAGAAGCATTGGAGTATCGAAAAGGATGTTGATCGCTGCACAACTCAGGGAAGAATATCAAGCTACATGAAATCTCCCTTCGCCAACCAAAGGAATTTTGATGGAAAAACAATAAACATCTCGATAACTTCTTCAGGTCTTGCAGTTTTTTGTCCACAGTGTATTTTTGCGTCAACAATGGTGATATTTATTTGAACACTTTGTTAATAATATCGCAGAGTTAAAGAATACTCTTCAATATAATTGATCATATAAACGACTATACGGCTCAGTTAACACCACTGTAGTGCGCGGTTATTCCATTCTGCTAAACCGTTAGTCTGCGGGTGGTACGGTGTCGTTCTTATCCTCTTGATATCGAGCTGTTCCAAACAGTATTTGAATTCTTCACTCTCAAAACAAGGACCTTGGTCGGCCAGTATCACCTTCGGCGCACAGTGACCTGCGACAATATGGCGCATCACCGCTGTGGTCACTGTCTTCGCGCGTTGATCCGGCATTGCGTCAGAGTCTACCCATCGTGTAGCATGCTCCGTCCTCACCAACAGGCATTCGTTGCCACCAGGTGTCTGAGGAAAGGTCCCCTTACGTCCATAGTCTACAGGTCACCAACTGCCTCCGCTGGGATCGACTACAACGATGGTCGATCATACCGACCACCTTTCATCAACTGACAATCAGGACAGCCCAGTACGTGTTTGGCACCATCTTCTGTCATACCCGGCCAGTGTGCATTTTGTCTCAGAAGGTCGGCTGTCCGTGAGACACCTGTATGAGCTAACTGGTGACATTCTTGTATCATTTTGTCGCGTATACATTTCGGAATCACTGCAAACCAGCTCCCGTCATTTTCTCGCCAAGTCAACATTACAAAAGTATTCACCCGAAGGCGTTCTCTCCGCGTCAACAACTTTCTCAACTCTTTATTTCCCAGACTTTTTTGTCTCCGTTCCTTCAGTTGTGGCTTTTATCAATGCCTCAAGTGTGGGGTCCGGCTTTTGAAGGTGAATAAGCCTCAACGGCTCCCATTCTACTGTATAGACACCCTATGCGATCTCCGGCAGCTCATTTTCTTCGTCAGACCTTGATAAGAAGTCTGTCAACCTGTTTTCTTTCCCTGCCACATGGCCGATCGTGGAGTCGTACTCTTGCAGTCGAAACATCCAACATGATAATTTTCCTCTGGCGTCTGTCGCTGTCTTTAGCCACTGTAGAGGTTTGTGATCAGTTTCGATATGGAATCGTCGACCAAGGAGGTACGACCTTCATTTCCCAAGCGCCCGAACTATCTCCAGACATTCCTTTTCAACCGTGGAGAACGTACGTTCTGCAGGTGTTGGGATATGGCTGGCATACTTCACTACTACTTCAGTCTATCTCAGAACCGCGTCTATTCCATGATCGTTTGTATCGGTGGGCACAATGAGAGCTCAAGGGTGAAGACATCGGGGTCTTCCTCAGGGACCTCGAGTCAGACACGGAGCTGGTGGCTGTCCCCGATCCTGGAGCGAAGGTCGCGGTTCTTGGCACGCTGCCGAGGTGTAGAGCGAAAGCGGCATGTGACAGCGTGGAACGTATGGATGGGAAGGAGACTTGGGAGAGGATGGTTGAACGAGAGAGTAAATGCTTTGCATGCGCGAAACTGGGACACTGGTGAAGAAACTGTCCGGAGAGGCGCAAAAGAAAATGTTTTGAAAGATATAATATGAGCTTTGTTTTCTCAAGTAGACTATATGTCATAGGAGTCCTAGATAGTGATTGTATGTATGCGAATAAATGATCGGGAGATCGTATGTCTAATAGAAATGGGAGCGGAAGTCTCGCTGATAGATAAGAGTCAGTCTCAGGACATAAGACCATGTGCGCTAACGGCCCACACGATTGGCTGACATGCATTAGAAATAGCAGGCTTACCTGATTGTGTCGTCGAGATAGGGAGTTAGAAAGATAGATTTCCATTTATTGTGACCGCGCGTCTACAACGGCCAATCCTAGGTGCTGATTTTTTGAAAGACGACACAATCTGGCAAGTCTGCGATTTCCAATGCATGTCAACCAATCGTATGGGGAGTTAGCGCACATGGTCTTATGTTCCGAGACTGACTCGCATGCAAAGCATTTACTCTCTCTGTTGATATTCATTCGAAGTGCAGCCATCTCTTCCTGAGGGTTGTTGATTTGTTTTTTTCGATTACTTACCTCTGGTGACTTCACTACACCTACTGCTGTACCCAACAACTGCCTGGTAACCTTGGTCAGCTCACTAATATCCACGGGTTGGGCCACGTTCACTAGTCGTAGCTGCTGGGCGATGGCAATCCGGACACTTTCGGCGAACTGTGAGGTCAGCAACTGCTCCGGAGAGTCCTCATCCAAATCAGGAAGTGCTCGTCAACTTCACGGCCAATGCCAGCGGGTCTTGGTCTATTCCAAGTTTCGCGCTCGGGGACTGCTGCATCACCAGCTCTCTGTCCGCTGGGCTGGCGAACTCCGCCTCCAGTCATTCAGTCATTCTCACCCAAGTCTCCTTCCCATCCATACGTTCCATGCTGCCATATGCCGCTTTCGCTCTACACCTCAGGAGCGTGCCAAGAACTACGACCTTCGCTCCAGGATCGGGGACAGTCACCAGCTCCGCTTCTGACTCGAAGTTCCTGGGGGATATCCTTGAAATATCATACTCGAACACTGCAGTCCAGCGTATCTCCGGACGTGATCAACCTTGTCTTCGCCCCATCATGAGTCCGGATCACCTCGGATGCTACTGTAGGAAAGTTGCTTTTTCTCCTCTTAGTACCGGTCGTCCGGCCGGGCAGTCGCTGCCTGGAAACTATCCCTCGCCAGATGCAAAGAAGCTTAGCCCACCTCAACCAGCTCCCATATTTCTCTGACTGTGATCTCACTTTAGGCATAACCTGTTGAAAAAGTGCCCGCATACCTCCACCTTATAACAGTAAAGCTAACGTTCATCGATCATAGGCTTTCTGCAAGCATGACAGGCTAAAAGAAAAGGGGTTTCTTTAAAGAAAATTTTGTGGTAGTACACCGTACGAGAGTACTGGTGAAAGCTCCAAGGATAACTCAAAACCTAAGAACAGCTTTATAAAGTGGGATGGCAGATCTGACAGTGAGAACTCTTGTCTGAGGTCACTAGACCCAATATGTGCTTTAAGCCCTTGAGATCACACTGCATTCCCCCAACACAGTATGGCTACCTCGAAACTCCCAGTGGTTCTGAAATGCAAGGTAGAGTCACCACATTTAGGCGATTGTGATGCAGCTCAAACTCGGACAAGAGAAACGCACCATATAAAACTCCAAAAGTGTCCTGTAAGCACAATCCTAAACTATGTGGCCCCCTAATCCCTGTGTCCTCTTTAGATGTTTTCCAGTCCTCAGTGATGTGTTCCCAAATTCAAGGGCAACTAACCTAACCTCCCATGTCACTCTTTCTCATTCGCCCCAATCACTGGGACGGGAAATGACTGTTTGATTGGGATGATAGGGAAAAAGAAGAAGCCGTGGCTGGATATTTTGCCGAGGTCTTCACACAAGAATCTTCTTTGGACACTTATCCGACACTAGAAGCATTGATATCCAACAGAATGCACTCTGTGGATGTCGATCGTAACGATTTATTTTGGACATTAAGTACTCTTAATGTAGAAAAATCCCCGGGACCGGATGAGCTGCACCCAAGGCTGCTCAGAGAGCTTGCACTCTATGTAGCCGGCCCATCGACCAATATATCCAGACTGTCTCTCAGTGAAGTTACACCCCTTATGACTAGAAGGATGCCATGGTAACACTTATCCTCAAGACCGGTTCGAGGCAGCTCCCATCAAATTACAGACTGATAAGTTTGACTAGTACTATAGTGAAAATCCTAGAAAGAGTAATCAAGAAAATTATCACAGTCCACCTAGAGAGCAACACTCTGTTGCCTTGTCCACAGCATGGTTTTCGTAGAGATTTCTCTCGCTTGACGAAACCTCCTTATGGCCAGAGAAAGGTGAGTTAGGTCTAAAGATGATAGTATACCTGTAGATGTCTTTTTCATTGACTTTGGTAAGGCGGTAGACAAAGTACCTAGTTCCAGGTTGCTCGGGAAGTTGGAAAGTTTCGGAATAACTTGCAGTCTGCTTGCATGGATAAGAGACTTTCTTGTTGGTAGGAGGCAAAGAGTTAGGAACAACTCTTGGCTCTCCGCTTGGAGTCGGTAGAAGGTGGAGTGTCGCAAGGCATAGTCTTGAGCCCCTTACTGTTGCTCCTAAACGTAGATGACCTCTCAAATATCACGAAATCCCCTATGGTTTTCCACGCTGATGATGTAAAAACCTGGCGGGAAATTAGGAACGATGGGGATAAACGTGCACTTCAGACAGACATGAACAGCTCAATTACCTGGTAAGAGAAGTGGCTGAAGCCTACCAATGCAGGTAAGTGCGTGAGCATGCACTTGGAGTACACACGCAGCAACACCTACGAAATTAACGGGACTCGTTCACCATCAGCACTGACTCACAATGGCTTGGGAGTCACAGTGAGTTATGACTGGAAAACCACGGCTTACTGTCCACTGGTAGCAGCTCAGAGTTTTAGGACTCCCTGGGCATTACGTAGAGTGACACGTTCACCATCTTATACACCCTTAGTTAGGTCTAAATTAGAAAACTGTACACAGGCGGCCAATCCTTGTCTGAAAGGTGACGCAGACCTTCTAGAGGGAGTTCAGAGGGCAGCCACTCGTAAGGTACCCGAGATGGCTGGCCTCACCTACGAAGACCGATTTAAGGAGCTGAATATCTTCACTTTGTTCTATCGCAGCCAGAGGGGAAACTGAAGCATGCTGCACAGGACTCTAAGAAATGACTTAAGACCTGATCTGTCTTCTCTTTGCCCTCTCACTAGGTAGGAACACCTCAGAGGACATAGTGGGGGGCTACAAAAGCAATGAACTAGCGTGTTCTCCGCTTAGTACTGGTCCTCGCGTCGATTAATCAATGCCTGGAACCGGCTTCCAGAAGTGTTGTCCGCGTCATCAATTGACTCGTTCAAAAGGGGATTGGACGGGCATATAACTACTGGAAAAGAATTAATATAGGCTCCCAGCCTTCTATCTTCAAACAACAATCTGAGTCTGAATGTGCAGACCATGACTGTGCATCATTTCAATGCGCAGTCAACGACGAAAGTCTGTTCAGTACATGCGAACAATCATTTTTCGCCACCCGTAAATACAGAAGCCAGAGTGCACAGCTTGAGAACAAACTCGTTGAAAAAACGTCCCCTTCGCTGAATATCGTGTGTTTGATGTCACAATGGAGATTATGAACGTATTGAAAAAGCCAGGAGACAACTCATCCCGGACTACAACTTCCCCAAAATTCATGGCTACAGTTGGAACTTCATCTGGAAATGTTGGCAATATATGCTGTTTGTACCTAAACACGCAAATTCTTCAACTTCCGACAACCACTCATCTGGGGACGAAGCCGACCGGAAGCGACCACAAATTTATCGAACACTCACATATCCTCAGCTCCGATAGTGCCCAAAGTTCGATATGCAATAAGCTCTCACTGATCATTTGACTCGTTGTTGCCAGGAAATTGCCCTTACCGAAAAACTACTGTCACTTTTGTTTTGCCCATGAGTTCCTGGTAGAACATAGGGCTCCAGTAGCACGTCGACGCTGCGCTCTGTTCTCCTCGGTCTCTTCATCCCGGCCCCGCGACCGCCCGGAGGCTTTCATTTCTTCTTCGCACGATCCACTATGTGCCACCCTCGGACGCCTAGTTAGTCGTATCCTCTATAGTTTTCACTTGAGGGCCTGCGGCGTAGCGTCCCCGAGTGGCCTTCTCAGTGTGTGCCCAGTCAATCTCTACTTTCTTCTGCAAAGCCATTAGGCGATGGGTTCTTGGCTGGTTCACTGCCAGGGCAGGGTTGCCCGTTGGTTTGTGCTGAGTGTAGTGCAGTAGACCTCCACACTGATCTCAGGTTGACAAGGGCCTGTCTTGCCCGCCTGATTCTGGTTTTGACGTCCTTATCTGTGCCGCCGCCAGAAGTTGGGATGATGCTGCCTGGGTAGGTGAAGGAGACAACTTCCTTTAGATTTCTGCTGTTGATGGTGATTGTTGTTGTTGGTCGAGCATCCTCATCACCTATATATTCTCTGCATTCACTTGAAGCCCCGTATTCCCTGCCTCACCTATTCTGCCAGCTTGTCAGTTTTCGCCCACAGGTCTTCGAGTTTGTACGACAAGATATCAGACATAAATCATCGCCCTCGGCGAAATCCAAATCTCCCAGGGTCTTGTAATCGGTCCAGCCAGTTTCTTGCATGGTCCAGTCCAGTCGAGTTGAGTCGACCACGATCAGGAAGATCGTCAGTGATAGTAGGCGACACCCTTGTTCTACTCCTGTCCTCACTGAGCTTTCCATTGTGAATCACTTGGCATGTTGCATCATCCCATCATGTAGCTGTTGAATGAAGTTGATAAGGTTCGCGGTATTCCATAGTGTTGAAGCGGCTGCCAAATTACTTCCCGGTCGAGGCTTTCGGAGGCTTTTCAAAGTGGGTGAAGTCGAGGTAGAGAGTTGACTGCCATTCTATGCGGTGTTATATGATGATTTGCAGCGTAGTCTTGCACTTTGGTCCGCAGGTGTTTTGTACCTTCCGAATCCAGCCCGTTCCGGTCGTGATTTTGAATCCAGTGCATCTTCTAGTCTCTCCAGGATGATGCGGCATACTATTTTGCTAAGGGTGGACAGCAGCATGATCCGTGCCAATTTCTCCGGAGGCCTAGAACTTTCCTTTTGGAAGTTTTGACAAGGCAGCCCTTCTTCCAGTCGATCAGCGGGTACCCTTCCTTCCTTCCAAACATTATGTAATAGTGGTGTCAACATGAAAGCCGATGTTTCTGCATCTGTTCTCAGTGCTTTTGGTGGAATTCCATCTAGTCCTGCCGCTTTTCCGGACTTCAGCAGCCTTACGGCGTTCAGGGCTTCGGCTTCTGTTAGAGGGCTTGTGTTCACTGATAGTTCTGTGGCAGGGCTTCTGGTGGTACTTCTGGACGGGTTGCAGGTGGTGATGATGGTGGTCGACTCAAGAGCTTTTTGTAGCGGTCGGCCCGTTATTTCTTCTCTTTGCTGACTAGGTTTCCTTCACCAATTTAAGTTGGTTTCGTCTACGTCGATCTCTTCCCGGATAGTAACCTGGCTATTTGACACAGCGCTGTCAGGTCCCTGTCTCTCTGACCTGCAGCCTGTTATGTTTCACTTGCAAGCGTGTAGGAGAAGTGTCTGTTCCAGCACTCTTACTCATTTCTTTGCCCAGTGTAGTGTTTTATAGGCTCTGTTCAGTTCGCCTTTCGTTGTTTATCCCTGCACTGCACTGTTTCATCTGCTTCACCATCTTCGCCTCTCACCTCTGTCAGCTTGCATGTAGCCGTCGAGATCCATTCCTTGTCTTGTTCCCTCTTCCTTCCTGATACGGTTGTGCAGGTTTCCCCCTCGTCGCCTTCAGAGTTCCAGTGTTCTTCCACGCACGTTTCTTCATGGATTTGGCTCAATGTCTTTCATTTTGTCTTGATGGCTGACATGAAGATAACCTTTGAAGTTTCATCCTTCACCTTCCGTTCTGGGGTGTCTAACCGGAACTGTGGTCTATCACCAGTTTCTTTGGGGGCTCTCAACTTGAGTTTGAAGGTTTTTCGCACTAGATGGTCGACTGAGCCAGCCACATCCGCCCCTCTTCTTCCTCCTGTGTCCAGCGGGCGGCGTCTCAACTTTCTTCACATTAAGATGAAGTCTGTCTGATTTTTGGTGTGTCCTGGTGTCTGGTGAAACCCATGTCGCTTTGTCAATATCCTTCTACTTGTACACACTGCCTCCAATCACCAAACCAATAAAGGTGCAGAGGCCTGCAAACATTTCTCCATTCTCATTCATTTCACCGAGCGTCTCTCGACCCATGATTGGTTCTCCTCGTATGTTGTCTGCCCCCAGTCTGGGATTAACGTCACCCATTCAAACTTTGATGTTACCATCTGGAGTGGGCTTTTGTCTGTTGCTGATAGCAGTTGTCTGCAGAATTCCCCCTTTTTCTCATGATCTGCACTATTTATAGGCGAGTAGCACCGTGTGGATGTCAGTTTCCCTCCCTTTGAGTTGAATCTTGGTGTTACGATCCTCTGGGAGATTGGTCCCCACTGCAGGACAGGGAGTCTTCGGTGCTCTTGGGGACATCATGGTCACTCCAAAACTCAGTGCGCTTGTGGGTGTCGTCTGGGTGACCCGAGTAGATTACTGACTCTCCAGCCTGCAGTTTAGGGAGTTCATCTCCATTCCATCTGCTTTCTCAGATTTCAAGCACTCTTACGCCATACCTTCTCTTTTTTTGCAATCTGGGCAGCTGTGGCAGGTTCATACATGGTGCGGACATTCCATGTTACAATGTTCACTTCCGCTTTCATCGAGAGAAGAGATGACACGCCGGCCGACTGGCTTCCTGAAGTCTTTCACCATTCGGCGTTATTTCGCCTCTCCGGTTCCAGAGAGGAATAAGTTTGTTTTCACTTTTTATATTTTCTTTGTGCTTTGGGCTTCTTTGGCGGTTAGGCTGGCTTTCGGGGGTAGAGTTGCTATCCCTATGCCCAACCTCCCCTCTTTATCTGGGCTTGGGGCCGGCTAGTAACTAATGAACTAGGCGATTGATTAGACCCCTAGTAATTTTCACTGCTGCTCTGTACCAAAGTGACTTTCACCCGATATTTGTGATCAGCAACATCCAGCAATATATTCTTTCTAAACTATCTCAGCTTCACTGGGAAAAAACATTTAGATATTGCACGTAAAAACGGCACGTGTTCCTAAAATTCATTGTTCAAAATTTATCATTATTTAGTCACGTTAAAGTATGCAGCATTATCACGGAGGTAATTCATTATGAGACGGAAGGTTGTGGAAGTTTGTTGCGCAAAAATCTCGCGAATATGTTGCATCCAATGTAACTTCGTGAGTTGATCTCCTGAACTGAATTGCCTGTCCACATTTTCGACGTGTATACGACAATCTAGAAATTTGAGCAGTTTGAGGATAGACAACTGAAGTCACCCGATGGCCGCATAAGGAGGCACGGGTTGTGATAAACATTCAGGTGGCAAAATAAGAAGGACCACAGGGAACGTGAAAGTGCAATATTCAACACTTGACCAATTAAGAAACAAGTGAACACAGAAAAAGACTCCTCCCCGGTATCGAAAAGCGAGTTGTAGGCAAACCCAAAATTCCTGCTTAACCCACAACGTTGTCGCGCCATTATAACAGTAACGTATGTCTACCCACAGACTGCCATTGCACGTCAAAAGAGGCTCAAAAACCATTTATTTTCACAACTATCTGGGCTATCTTCCCTGCCGTAAGATCGCCTACGATCCGCGCCATAATACGGAGGCTCCAGGTCCGCCGCCCTCTAATTCACAAAACCGTTTCAACGCAGTGGCTTTAAAGGCAACCCTAGCAACGTCTCTGAGTGCGGCCCTTTGGTTGCCCAGCCAGTGGGTCTATGTGTTGTGAGCATTCTCGATGACTGAAGTGTTTTCTGAAGTCATTTCCCAAGGAGGTCATTTGCCAAGAAACTCACTACTCGGTTGCGGACCGCACTAAATTTGTTGCTTGCCCGCCCGTATGCTGCAGTTGTCTCTAAACAGTGCATATATGCTCTAAGCTGTTTCAGATGGGGGTGAGTGTTTTGTGGTGGTATTCAACAGTATTGTGTCACCTTATGGTACTTTTTGGGCTAGGCGAACGGCATAAATTCTGTTGAAGAAAAGGTGAAGCACGAGGCCTTAAAAGGGTCGATGCTGAAGAGGCTTCACGCACGTCTTTGGGGATTGAAAACGGATGTTATGCCAAGTTTACGACGTTTATGTAAAAGGCAACTTACAACCTGTGTACTTACTGATGAGCCAGGTGTGCCAAAAGCGAACAAAGCAATCGCTTAGAGTAAGTCAGTCGTATTCTCCTAAGCTTTGGTCATTTTGGCCTTGTCGTCAGATTTGATCAAATATGCATGCAAAAGGCATTTTTCTAGATTCTAAGACTATCGATGAAGCTTCAAGGTTCCCTAAGCTGTCAGTATTTAAATGCAAATCTTAGGCGTCAGACCTTTGAAAACCAATCACTTAAAATCAATACCTGGTCCTCCTTCTTAAGTAACGTGAAGTTACTTTAGTCGAGCATACTTGAACACGTAAACGAAAATGATTTAGGGCATAAGGAAGGGGAATCTAGCCGAGGTTCACTTCCTTAAAGAATATCTCTGCAACTTGTTCCACACATTCAGTGTCAATTCAGCGTTTTACTTCCTAGGAATGCCGGAGGCTGAATGTGTAGTTCGGTAAGAAATTACAGTATGCGCCTGCGTGTTCTAACAGAGACGAAGTAACGCATGGGTTGGTAGAGTAGACCGTCTCATTACAAGGGACAATCCAGTACACTGCCATTGTGATTCTCCACCTGCGATCATCCCATTATATAGAGGGAGGTTGATGTTGCTGTAGTTGGAAAGACAAACTACTTGCTGCTAAATAAGTGCTTTCATCAAATACTCCTCTGCCTTCTTATCACTGATGGTCGACTTTTGGGTATCCATTTGAGAAGCAACCTGTTACTGCACTTAGCGCAGACAGTTACTGCGTTCGAATGTTACAACACGGTAGACGCGTGTACAATTTTTCCGACATGATTACAGTGCGACTAACACCAACACATTTTAACAAGCAACAAACCAGGAGATGTAAACCGTGTGTACGTTACAGAACGTTGAAGCCCTTAAAGCGAATCGGCATGCCACCAGCCTTTCAAAAATTTCAAAGCACCTTAATCTTCCTTAGTCTATGCACCCCATTAATTATCTGTTGGTGAAAGCGCACCATCTCCCTAAATTCACCAAAAAAATAAATGGAAGGTCATCGTCTTACATAACACGGCATACCAGGGAACTTGCGAAACCGTGTGGTGAAACCATGCGTCTGTACGGAATTCTGCGAATTCACGTCAAGTAGATGCACAGACGAAGGAATAGACTTGTTATTAAATTCTGTCATCCAATACAAATGGCCCTACATTACTATGAGAGTTTGCGTGCATGCTCTGCAGGTCCTTAGACTCGCTGACAGAGGCGCTCGCCACAGCTGAGGCACTGATTCCGTCAAGGAACATTACTGCATTAAAAGTATGGTATCTGCGTGTTACAGTCTCTTCCGATTCTCTAGAGCGACAGCCATGACTTGACCACATGAACATTTCATCTGTACATTTGTGAGGGGTGTCATCGGTCTGTATATGCCATTTAAGCTGCCCACTTGAACTCCCAGCGCTATTATTTGTGTTTGTACCCAAAGTCGGTGTGTCAATTAGGCATGCTGACGCCTACATCTACTTCTGTGATAACCAGCTGTGTGTCAGGCGTAGGTCGATAGCGCCGTTCTGGGCATTTACCAAGCGTCAACATGGACCAAGTCTGAAGGATTGTTGCGAAGAACAAATTTACCGTTCCTTAATGCTCGTCTTTATAGTTCGTTCCAGGGCTATTCCTAATCAGGAGAAAAGTACACTGAATAACCCAAGTGAGCTCACCGATACAAATTAGGGCTAACAGTGGGAAAATAGATAAGGAGTCATGAGAATAAAAATGTACTTCGTCCATGGTGAGCTTTCATCATGGGATTATAAGTCTAACATTTTGTGCCGTGCCATAACATTCCGTCCCACCTTTCTGCCGACCCCTGTGCTCACCTAACACGCTCACAGAACAACTTTACCATTGCCGAGCTTTATCTGTGCTGCTGATATTTCGCAACTGATCCAGCTTCCGTTCTGAAACCGTCTTGCAACACTCACTTAAACTGTTCTAAAATCTGCACAATATCTTCCCCTCTTTCCTGTATTATCAGCAAGAACAAAACAGACAAGGCATTCGCGAAGTCAACACTCATGAGTAACTGGGAAAGAGAGTATCTGAGGAATAAACATTAG
Organism: Heterobilharzia americana; assembly: GCA_944470555.2. Taxonomy (NCBI): domain Eukaryota; kingdom Metazoa; phylum Platyhelminthes; class Trematoda; order Strigeidida; family Schistosomatidae; genus Heterobilharzia; species Heterobilharzia americana. Next base: position 46,851,211 of record OX104134.1, read on the forward strand.
TCTGAGCAAAGTGAGTCCATCTCTCGCCGTCCGCATTGTAAGTGGAATCGATACCAAGAAAATCACTACACAAGTGTTACGGCTACACTTCTGACTGCAGCGCAAAGTAGATAGGGTTCGCTTGCCAAAAATGCAAGCCACGGTGGGCCGCAATTCTCCGCACCCCCTGCAACACATAAAGCCTTTAATAACAAACTGTCCGGAACCATTAGGTTCCTCAGTTTGTGAACACCACTGCCAGCGACAAACTTCTGGAATTCATCCTCCGCATATTCAATTATCTCTTCCACTTCCATCAAGCATTGCATCAAAGGACGGACATTTAACCTCCCTTTGAAGTAGCGTGGTATATTCAGAGTCGAAGGTTTACTTTGGCATTTCTCAACTATCTAATGCCTTCAACTGTGCAGCGAGGGCCCTACGGATGCCTCGGCGCATTCTTCCTGGAACTTTTAAAGCCCATCAAAGATATGGACCCAGCTAGAGTATCAACAAATATGGAGCACGCCAGCAAATATCCACCTTATGCGCGTGGCTGCTGGGACGGTGGCACTGTTATCCTTTGTCACTTAAGTGGTGGTTTACAAGTGATCTACTCACACCGACATTCGCAGACGGTGGCAACTGGGCAGGAGGCAGCATTTGAGGCACGAAATCCCGTTGTAGGCTATTTCAACAAAATACTCTGGCTGTGGCCGAAGAAGTTGCCCTTCGGCATAAGGAAACCAGCCAAAAGACAGGAAATGAGTTCAAAAATAGAAGAGCAATGCGACCAGAGTAGTCAGAGCAACACAACCAATAAACAAATAGTGATTGTAGATTTCGCATTCAGCGCACGTACACTGAAGCTGAACGTGTAATATGAAAACATGCATCACGCATATAAAGGGTATACATGCCTCCAGAATTACAAAAGGGTAAGACGAGAAAGCTACATGCTGAAGCCACGTCCGTCCATGAACGTTTTCAGTGTTTCAGATTGACGAACCACAGTTGTCTCCCAGACAGAAGTCAGATATTTAAGACTAGTCGACCACCAAAGTCGCCCTCCCTACGAATTTCTGCCAACTAGCTAAATCAGCCGCACTCACTTCCTGATCCTGTAGAAAGATCCTTGATTTTAGTGGATCCCCACGTAATGACAATAATAATAATAATATTTATCCCTGAATATACAAGCAAACACCATTTTTACAGGCATAAATAAGTTCATTTACAAATTACATTCATCTTCATGGAAGGTGATCTGAATCCCTACCCGTTGTCACTATAAGTTATAGGTGCTGCATGTTCATATAGTGGGACATCCCAACAGAATAAGTGTGCAGAAAATGTGCAAGTCGGACAAGTGGAAGTTTTTGTCTTCGCATTAACAAAAGACCAGCTCATATCTAGACACTACAGGTATTACCTGGAGAAAAATAAAGCTTGAAACTGATGCTTCCATTGTAACAGTTTCTGCTTGAGATAATGATGAAGAGTTTGTGAAGGAATGTATGTACAAATTGCTTACATATTGTACTCCATTGATGATTCCAGGACTGTATAATTCATGCATGTTAACACCATTCCACAGCAAAGGTTGATAATCTTGATGAATATTATGACTGAAAGCCAAATGTCTTCACTCTTCCAATTCCAGCATCCAGAAGCAATAGGCTTGTTTGAATGCACCAAATGGACTTCCAGAACATCTTGTCTTCATTTTCACGGTCGTGACAGCCTTGCGGTTGGTGAGGCGTTGGAGTTTGCTGGTCAATTTTATAATGAGTTAATCCTAGATTTGATGATTATGAAGTTGTAGTCCAGTGAACATTTTTATTACAGGTGGTCCGTGGTACAACTTGGAATTCTCAGACAGACACGTAGCAGCAGCAACAAAATATGTGTACCAATAAACCGCTTTAAAACATTTCAAATTGTGTCATTATAAAAATTTAAGTGATGCAAAGAACGTTAAAAACAAGAATATTTGACACTATTAATTTAGTTACTGAAATGGGGTTGCCATCTGTTACAAAGTTGATGAGTTAGTTCTGTTCCAGCACTTTCTTACACACATAATAAGCGTGATAGGTAAGGCGCAGTCGGAGTCTCGTACTTGGCAGTACGAGCCTACAGTCTTATTTGGTTCTTTCTTGTCCTCCCTGAGGAGGTACGAGGAGAGAGATGTAAATGCAGTGGATGCCAAGTGCAAGTTGAAATTACTGTAGCCAGTTTCTTGATAGAATTTAAGTAATTATCTACTACAGTGGTAACCACTTGGGGCATGGGTGCAAGACTGGGTCTTCTGACGGCCTTCGAAGCTCAACGCAACATAACACAGAACCGTTTTAGCAGACCTAGAAAGACCATCGAGGAACGATAGAAGAGAATTGGTGAAATGTAGGAATCAATAAACTGTAAAAGTAAAAATTGAGTAAAACCAGAGAGCCCCAACTCATTTAAGTAATATGTTATACGAAAGATTATCCTACAAGTCAGTAAGATATGAGACGAACAACAAAGAACAGAAGTAAAACTCAACCCAAAGATAGTTATTACTCAGTTTACTTTCTGCGGAAGTGCCACCAACAAGAAAGGGGTCATCAGACTTAAAAATTCTCTCATAAAATTCCTCCATACGCCTTGTGGTGAAATTACCAATTTGATACTTGGAAGGGTTTAACTTGGGACCATTTGTGAGAGACCATTGGTCGATATATATGTACGTGGTACGTTCATAACTTGAGTTACATTCTTGCGGCTATCATCAGTTTATTGCTAAGTTGTTTTTCGTTGTTGTTTTACACTCTTGTTCACCAACAGTGTTCACATAGCACGGAATTTCACATTTCTGCACCTTTGAGTCGTCCTTGTGGCCTGAGCAGCTGTTGCACACGCATTTACGGCTGGTCACTGGCACGAACTTTCCCCGTGCTACTTACCATATCCTACTGATAACAGTTATCTGACCTCACCCTAATGGAAAACAGTACCGTTAAACTATGGACCAAAACTCAAATAAACGCTCCATTAAAAGCCCCAGCGAAATCCATAGTAGTGAAAAGCCTACTCTTAATCTGCTTTCGTTATCGAATGAAACTAATGTGAGTCCTAACAAGTTACATCGATACGAAATTAGGCACAACACCGATGCTAAAACTGACAAATGTTTTAACGAGAAGCTCGATAATTGGCCCAACAACTGAGGACTATCTATGTTTTAAAACAACCGTAGATAGCATTAGTGCACAGATGAAAGCTGTAATCGATCTCTCAGGTGTTGTACGGACGGTTGAGTCTGAATTGATAATTCTCAATAAAGAACTCTCGACTGTTTCCGAACTTAAAGAAACCACCCAAGACCTACAACTGCAAGTAAAGGAGCTGCGCTCCAAGATCCTTTTAATTGATGCGATTCCAGTCAACATAGCAGATATAGTACGAGGTATGCAGGTAGTTATACCTTTAAAGCTGCTGACCACCAAATTTAACACGACTTTCGCAGACATTGGAAGCACTGTCCAGACCGAACCTGATACCAAGCTGAAGGTAGAGAATGTAATCAATTACATCTCTTCCGTAATCATAAGGCGCATAGCAGATGGCCAGGGGGCAACCGTATACAATGTCCCGGATAAGGTGCTAATAAGTACCGTAAAGGAAGCACAATTTAAGACTGTAACATGTTAGGTAATCCATGCAGTTGCTTTGGGCTCTCGAAGAAACACCAGAAGTACTGCTGCCCATTCTATTTCTTTTTGACAGTCAACAAAGAGCCACCCAGTTTATCAGTTCTTGCGACACTGTCATTCTCACTGCAAAACTTGGGAGCATTAAGATAGTATCAGAAAAGACTGTTAACCAGCGGCGAGCCTACAAAAGTCACATAGGATCGCAACCCAAACTACCCAAGAATAGATATCGGCTTTGACAAATCTAGCTGCCTGCCTGATATGCAAGAGCAGCCATAGTCCAATATCCAATATCCTCTAACGAGCTAGTGTAAACTACTTGATTTGTTTGCGCTCGCTTCTAGGTCTTATGGAACGGTTTCAGGTCTTTGGTGGATTCCAATGCAGTAGGTCTACCCACTCGACTGCTGTAGCTCTGGTTAGCTCGACGAGCTGTTGGGTGCTGTTTAGATTTGTAGCGAGTGTTGTTTGTTTGTCTGCTTTTCTTCCGAGGACTGTGGTGCAGATAGGTTCCTCAAATGTCGTGCCAGCAGACAATCGGTTGGACTGGTTGCAAAAAGGAGATGAAAATACGTGCGGAGAAACCAAGGGAGAGAAAGTGCAGAGAGAGACATAATAGAAAAAGAAAAGGAAAAAGGGAGAATAATAATGTATATTTTAAAAAAGATCAGGAGAAAGGGAATGGCACGGAAGAATGAACATTGTAGGTTCATGGGGAATAGGTGATAGGGAGAGCTTTAGTTAAAGTTCGAGGACGTAAAGTCAGAAGTAAGAAGAATAAATGATATTATTGGATGAATGGGGACATAGTAATTCTTTTAGTAGAGGACGGTAACTGGAGGAGACGTCTACAGGAAGGTATAAGGTTAAGCCAAGTTCTCGGTGGTAGTGGTTTTACTAAGTTTTCAGTAACGGTTGGTCGTACCGAGTTAGTAAGTCGTGTTGGCCTATTCCACATCCAAGTTGGATGAGCGCAAACCATGCGTCGCTGCGTAACTGTCCAACCTCTTCTTGAGGCTGTCAACAGATGGACCAGTGGCAATCTCGGCAGGCAATGAGTTTCAGTGGCTGCAAACTCTCAGAGAGAAGAAGTGTGATCGCACACGGGTTTTGGCTCTTTGGTGAGCGATCCTCCTTGGGTTACCACGTAGATCGCCATAGTGGTCGTTAGGTAGGATTCCACTGTTCGGATGACTTGGGTTACCACTCAGCATTTTGTAGGCCGTTAGCAAGCCACCACGTAATCTGCGGTAGCTTAGGGAGCAGAGTCCTAGATCTTTCAGCCTGTCCTGACATGGTTCTCGCCTCATTCCCACGACACTCTTTGTAGCTCGCCTTTGGACTTTCTCTAGGGGGTTTGCGTCTCTTTTCAGACATGGTGGTGCAATGACGTTGTGTACCTCCAGGTGGGGTCGTATATACGTCTTATGCAGCTTCAAAAAGAGTTCCGGGGTCAGGACACGCAGCCGTCTGCACATAAAGTGCAGTACTGCGTAGGCTCTGGAGGCACCTCCTGGATAATTGGTACTAGTGTCTAGTTTGTCAGTCAGTATTAGTCCTAGGTATTTCTCTGTGGTGGTGTGGAAGAGTTGTGTTCCATAGAGAGAATAGGGTACCTTCGGGAGTCTGTGGTGCGGAGAAATATGGCTCGGCACTTATCTAGGCTAAATGCAAGTCCATTAATGTCCATCCACTCTGCAAGTAATCTGAGATCACTTTGTAGTGTACGTGATTCTGTTTCTGACGTCACAGTTCTCCATATCTTAACGTCATCAGCGTAAAGTAGTATTGGGGAGCTGAGATTCAGTGGGAGGTCATTCGCAAAAGGAAGGAATAGCAACGGACCCAGAATCTCCCTCTGTGATACACCAGATGCTGATGTCCTCCAAGTCGAGCAAACTCTGTTGGCTTTCGTGCAAAATTGTCTACCGTCTAGATAGTCCTGCAACCATGAAAGCGCCTGTCCCTCGACGCCCAACCTTGCTATTCTGTGAATAAGAACGGTGTGTGGAAGTGTGTCGAAGGCCTCAGTAAAATCCAGGAAGATAACATGGACAGGAATTAGGAGGTCCCGGCATGCCGTCCACTTATCACCTGTCGCCAGAATGTTTGAGGTATGGGACCTACCCTTTCTGGAACCATGTTGAGCATCACTAAGTGCTTCCCTCTTTTCTAAGTACTCTCTGGCATGGTTGCCTGCCAGAATCTCCATTACTTTTGACACCACTGGTAGAAGGGCTACGGGTTGGCATCATTTTGGGTTCTGATTGTCTGAAGATGGGGACAGAATTGCACTATTCCACTCTTGTGGAAGCATTTGATTGTCCAAGCAGTATTGAAACAAGTTAGCAGCGGACTGCACAAGGCAACCGCATGTTGTTTCAGCACAGCCGGTCGGATGCCATCACACCATGGTGATTTCCCTGGGCGGAGCTTTGACAGTTTTTCGAGGACCATGCAGGTTACCTTTATTCCAGGTAACTCTACTGCATTTGGTGGTGCTGAATGTTGGTCGGACAGCTGGTAATTTGGTTTGATAGGGACGTATTGAGTTGCGCATCGAAGGTGGCGCTAAAGGCCTCGGCGATCTCTAGTCCGGAGAGGTTCTCTCGTTAGGCCTTTCAGGACGCAAGCCCCCTGGCTGGTGGATTTTCTGCCTGCCATAAACCGATATAGGTTTTTGGGATTTGCCTCGAGCTTTTCAGCAGGGTTCGTCTGGAATGACCCCCCGTCCCCTCTCACTCAATGTTACATAGATTTCTCAGGGCAATATACACTGTGTGGTCAGACACTTTTCTGGAGGTCCTCCACTTGTGCCATGCTTTTCTCTTGGCTTTCAAAAGGCGTTCAGTGCCTCGCTTCAACCATGAGGTTCGTTTCCGCGGCATTGCTGTGATTACTTGGACGTTTTCAGGGACAGCCCTCTTGATGATATCTCTGACTAGTTCTCAATGTTGGTCAATCAGCAGGTTGCTCCACTCCTGAGGCCATGGTGCCGTCGACAGATATTGGTTCATCGCCACGTGGTTGGCTTTGTTGTAGCAAAGACGAGGGCAGATCCCTCCATGACAGTTGTTTGGAGCGTACCAGATCAAACACAACGACGCCGTGATCGCTGCTGCCGAGGGGGTTTGAACCTGTACATTTCCTACCAGCAGTGGGTCACTGGTAAAAAGGTAGTCCAGTTTGGACGGCTTTACTCCCAACCCCCAGCCAGTGTCAACAATATTCTCACGCAGCCCAGCCTTTTGGATGGTGTTGAGCAGGTTTCGGTCGAACCTTCGGCTTGAGGTTCCCTTGTCCTGCCCAAGATTGAGAGTCGGAGCATTAAAGTCGCCGGCTATAATGACCTGGTCATATTCGATGGACGTCGCTCGGGACATTACTTGCAGCAGTTGTCGGTTATCTTCCACGCTGCTTGTAGGTGTTCTGTAGACGCCTCCTACTAAGAACTTGGTGTGTCCAACCTTAAACTGACACCGGATAGGGTCTGAGAGCCCTGAAAGTAGGGTTTCAGTTGCTCGTTCACTTTAAAGGTTATCACTTATAAGCATCGTCACTCCGCCTCCTTCCTTAGACCCCCTGTCTCTTCTGAACAGACGCATACCGTCTACACTAGCTTCGACGTCGCTAATGTTCAATGATAACCAAGTTTCTGTCAGGATTATGATCGTTGGGGTAAGGCAAGAACAGAGAAATCGTAACTCCCCTACCTTACTTCTAAGTCCCCTCACATTACTGTAAAGAAACTTGGCTATGTTTCTAACGACAAGGGGTATCATGGTGCTGGCAGACTGAGGAGAGTCGTGCGTAGTGGCGAAACTTGCTATAGGACGGCCAGCTCCAATGGAACCGGCCCAATCACGTTTTTTCTCACAATGGTTTCTGGGGGTCTTATAGAGTCCGGACTTGATTGTGTATCTTGTCTGTTGACAGTGATGGTGACTTCGGCGGTGGGCGGTGCTGCCATTCGCTGTTGTTGCAGTGTCCTGGGCCTGCTTTCACAGCAGCGAACATTCCCACTGATGTTATCTTTTACTGTGTACCAAGTTTGCAGTACACTGGTTAAAAGTTCTTGACAGCCGAAGTTAACAGCCATCAACCGGGGTGCTGTTATCGTCGCCAAATGTGAGGGACATGGCAGTCTGCGGACCGCCACCTCTGCTATCCCATTTAGCCCTATCCTCGCTGACAACCACTGCTATTGCTGGACGTCGTGAGCATACTTTTCTACGACTGTGCCGGTTGTCAGTTCTGGTATGCCGTGGACAACCATAGTTGTTGGTTTCAGCGTTTGGGGCGCCTCGCGAGATACTTTTCTTGCTGACCAAGGGCGGTCTGGTCTAGCTCTGATGTTGGATGACCTGTTGGTGACTAGTGTGTGTGACAGCAAGAATCTTTCCGCTTCTTTAGCTGAGCTTAGGGTAACTCTCATTTGCGGAGGCTTTCCCTGAGGTGGGTAGTTGCCTTTGTAGAGCCTGCACAGTTTTGCTTCTAGGCTACCCAGTCGTAGTGTGGTGCATACGGTTTGCCATTGCTGCTTGTCAAACGATTCTCTGTTCTCAAGGAGACTATCATGGCACACAGGGACGTTAGATAAGATGATGGAGTTCTACCTGTCATCAGCTTCTCTATTTTCGTGTGCTGTGGGTAGTTTTTTATGGGAAGGGTGCACCTTCTTTTCCACTACCCGCCATTTTCCCGTTGTACAGTGGGGTTAGCCGTTAAGGTGGCTTCAGGGTTAGGGACGAATGTAGTTGGTCGCGTACCCGGTCGTCGGTTTGGTCTTTTTGGACTATTCACCGGTGTGACTGGCCGGGGTACAGTGCTGATACTCTTGCTGCTTGGGCCTGGGGCAGTGGCCTGTGTGGATGCCGGCATCACAGTGGTCACTGCGATGTCTTTTACGACCTCCATCAGCGAGCCTTTAGAAAATAGTGGCCTTATACGGCACTGTGGGCAGATGTACCAGAACCACGTGCATGGGTAGCGCGCCATGAAGGTGTAATATTGGTCTGGTATGTCCTCATCACACTGACTGTGCACCCACTTATTGCAGATGTTACACTCAAAGGCAGCATCTTTCTTGGCTGCGGTGAGACCACATGTATGACAGTCGTCAGCCTGACCAGAAGGTTTAGTTAACGACTTTCTTTTCCTTCTCTCAGTGGTAGCCTTCACAGGTAGACTAATGTTTGGGCTGGTGGAACCAGTAGGACATGCTGGTCGATGAACCACAGTACAAGGGTTCACAGGGACAGGAATTCGACTTTTCCCAGGAGGTGGTTGTTGCAACTGTCCTCCTAAGGTCAACCCGTGATCTTTTGTGGCGGCACCAAGCTTTCTGCCTCCAGCCCTCGTTACCACCACTGATGGGAAGGTCTTTAGCTGGAGTGAAGCTTTGCCTGAGACGTTCCTGATACCAGATTTGGTTAGGACTCGATTATTACTCACTTCTAGTGGTGCTTAGGGAGAGATAAATGAGGTACACAGATAGGTGTATCAAGTGAAACGTAGAAAAGCAATGATAGATAAAGTAAGTTGTCAACCTTGCCTAGGATTGCCAAGTCGTACAACACGGAAGAATGCCCAAAGCTTCCCCCAGGTCTAAGGTATATGATCGAATGAGATAAGTAGCGCTGCAGCTGAGACAACCTGAGCTATAGCAGTTGATCGAGGCAGTTAAACCTACCACACAGTAGTCCGTTTGGAGAGTTATAGTATTGACCGACTGAGAGCTGTACGTCCTGTAGCAAAACGTTTTTTCGGTGAAATTGTAACTTTCGCAGGGGAAATATCCAATTCGGAAGGTTTATATATAGTTATTTCCTAGTAGGATACAGACGAGACAAAACACGTCAGTATTCAAAACTGAAAACCAAGTATCACAAAAAACCCACCCTCCACAAGCAGAACAATAGGGTTCAAGGTTATGTTGAAGCTAAGATGCCGAATACCCCAAAGACAAACTGCAAGGAATCCCGCTCACATGATCGCTTTAAACGGGCTCATAACCCAGGCTGTCCCAGGCACGCAGAAAACAAGCAAAACAGTATGAGGCCATATCAGCATATGAATAGCAGGCAAACTCGAGCGAACCTCTTACGCAGAAAATGTACATTCCAATCCTATGTTTGAAAATCCAAATTGCGCAGTAGGTAGTTTTCCATACGCACATCCAGGACCGTACATAAATGAACACATGGTCTACTACCCATCAAATCACCCTTCTCAAGTATGCCATTCCCCATACACACCGAACACCAACGTCTATGATTGGGATACTACTTATGACCAACCATACTTGTCTAACCTGATTGATCATAACTTTTTGGGAAACAGGCAATACGATGGGTCCCGTATCAGTCGGGGTGGCCCACCAGATTACGGTACGTTGCAAGAACGCCACTTTTCAGACAATATCGTTGCACCCGGATTACTAGGTTTTCCTCCCAATAGTAGGCCACTGAACAACCAATCACATGACAACCGGTTTTCCTGCCCGATCCGGCTCATACACCTTACCTACAGTGATAGGCTCAAAAATTCTGGACAGTGTATCTTTCTTCGTCACTTTAGATACAGGCCTAGCTAGGCTACGCTCAACTAACTCGCCAACGCATAAAAAGACTCCACTCGTCTGGCATACCTGTCTCAGACACAGGTGAGGCTTCAAAACAACTCTCCACTTCACTTTCCCACCAAGTTCTGGGTGAATTAATTGGCTCACCTGACCCCACCCATTCATTACTGGAATCGCCTCCCTCCCCAACAACTGTAACTAATGGTAACTCGTGTGGTATGGTACCAAATCACACTCAAACATGGGCTCCTGACATACCTCTGACTCTCTTCACCGATCTTGAAGCGTTCACGCATTCCTGCTATTCATACCTTTCTATCATCCTTAGTAACGCCCGGTCCGTCATAGGCAGACTACCGGTACTGAGAACAATATCGCTCGTGTTCAAACCGCCCATCATAATAACCACGGAATCATGGTGTCACAATAGCATGCCAGATGACGAACTTAGTATCGACATGTATACACATTTAGATGTGACTGGAGCAATAAGAGAGGAGGTAGGTGTTTAATGTACTTTAAAAACACCCTAAATGTATTCAGGCCGGAAAATGTGGTGCTTAGTAAAGTTAAAGATTCCATATGGGTCACAGTGCACTGCAAAGATGCGACGGTACTACTTGGTTGCATATACAGAGCGCCTAAGCTGTTCTCTGAAGACGAGTCCTAACTCAGTGGTGCTCTGGATACTCATCCTCCCTTCAACATGATCATGAGGTTGTATACGGAGACTTTACTCCACCAGAAATTAGATGGGACACATATACCTGCCCCGCTAGATATGACACTTTCCTTAGTACGTTGGATATACTCGGACGGAAACAATTTGTCACTAGTCCGACAAGGGTAAGAACGTGCTTGACCTAGTCATATGTCAAGATATTCGTCCTCTTTCAACAAGCGTTAGTCCAGAGTTCCCAGGAAGCGACCACAAAGTGGTACTGTGTGCAATACCACTCCCTTCTTCAACCGGCACTATGCATGATGTCTCAACCCTCTCACAATCCAAGTACAGAAGTAACAGCAAGACAGACTGGGATCTAGCTTGTTCTTTGACTGCAGGTAGTGAGTGGGGAACATACTTCAACACGGTTGATCTAGAACTGGCATTAGGTATACTATATTCTAATTTCTACGCCCCCACTGATATTATAGACCCTCTGAAAAATCAAAAAATTCAGTGTCAGAAAAGCCTTTTATATCTCAGAACGCTCGTCGAAAACTGCGCAAACACCCAACAATTTACCTCGAGTATCATGACTTTGGAGCGCTTAGATCTCTTCTGAATGTCCTTACTTTCTTTCGTTATTATCGGTAGACGATAGCAACAAATGACGAAAACCATTGCACTAGCTAGCTTCTCCAAAATACAAGCTCTCGTGGGACTTCTTGAGAAGCGATCCAACCTGTCGGAGCATAGTACTCCTTTCCTCATTCACGATGGTAAGGTTTATAATAAGCCTGAAGAAATAAGTGGGTTATTCAATAACGTGTTCACTGCTAGCCACTTACCTACAGCAATCTCCCCTTATAATGTTAGAATTGGCGACCAATTGTCCCCTCCTACACTGGAACCTATTGGCATCATTGAGTTCACATGTGTTGACATTAACGGAGCCATTAAAACACCTAAGTTCTCTGGGAACACGGGTATTGACGTGATAACCTTATACTCCTTTAAAAATGGGGGTCCTGACATTTCGTCACCACTACTTAAAATATACTCCATATCCATGGAGACTTCTACATACCCCGATATGTGGAAGATATCCTTCATAATACCCAGACACAAATCTGGCTCAAAAACTGAAGTTAATAACTACAGACCTATACATACGACGCCAGTTGTGTCTAGTAATATGGAGAAAGTAGTCAAAGAAGATATTCTCCAACACATGCTCAACAACAGTGTCGTCACATCTAGTCAGCATGGATTCTTGAAGTAACGATCATGTATGACCTGTCACTTCGATTTCTCTAACTTCTTAACCGCTGGCCGTGATCAACGTGAGCTAGTCCTTATCCTTTATCCCGATATCTCCAAGGCATTCGACCATGTGGACCATTCACTACTTATCCATAAGCTACAAGCCCTTAAGCTTGTTAACCCCTTATTAGGCTGGATTAGGTCTTTTCTTTATAACCGTTAGCAAGTTGCAAAAATGGAGTTTTAGCTTTCTAAACCTAGGCTCATCACTTATGGTGTGGCACAGGGTAGCGCGATCGGTCCTCTTCTTTTCACCCTTTATGTTGATGACCTCTGCAAACGCTTTTCTGTTGGTAAACAGTTTTTGTTTGCTGACGATCTAAAGGTTGCGTACACATCCTCATGTGACGACCTGCCCTACTTCCAAAGGTTAATACAGAGCAAACGTGACCTAGCAACCACTTGGTCCCCAACATGGAACCTCCAGTTCAACTTAGACAAGTGCGCTGGATATGTTCTGGAGCACCATCCCATTGTCCACGGTTGTCTGTGTAAACTGTGATACTACCTAGTCTCCATAGCGTCCTCGACTTAGGACTCTGGTACTCTAACGACGCTACATTCTCTGAACATGTTACGACACAAACTCATAAGTCCAGAATACTACCAGGCTGTATTATTCGTAACCTTCATTACCACGAAGCCAAATTATTGCTATGCAAAACTTGCGTCTGACTCCTGTTTGAATACTGTCAGTTTATTTTAGGGAGCATCCGTATAGACGACAAACTTAAGATTGAGAGCGTGTAGAGGAACTCATGTACACAAGTTAAAATTTACATAGATATTTTCGGAGATTTACCACCACTGACAGTTGTAACTGTATCCGTAAAATTGTATACCCCTGTAATATCAGGAATAAATTATTATTAGCATTATTATTACAAGGTCTGTTCCACATTGTATGGAATTTCATGATGAATAGATTTGCACGCAAGCAGGATTTAACCAGGTTCATTGTGACTCGGTGATAAAAACAATAATTTATTCCTGAATTTACAGGTGAATATCAATTTTACAGATACAGTTATAACAGTTGGTGGTAAAAAATCTCCGGTAATATTTCCTTCCACAAAAAATTTTTATCATTTCTTCATCCCAGGAGGTGGAATTCTTCAGTCTGAAGAAAAAAAAGAAACTTCATACCACATATAAATGGTGCACTTCAATCTAAATTTAGAATTTTCGTTCTTTTTAAGTTACCTGGCAAAAATGATAGTCATGTCGAATGAATATGTAGAATTATCACCAAAAAGAAGAGGAAGTAGCTCAGCAGTTTCTTGCTCGAAAAAGGTAATGCTGGCCAGATTACCCAAGTGATTTAATTTGAAGGATCATATATACTGAGCGAAGTACCACGGCAGATTTAATGTGTTTATCAAAAGGCATGCATCTCAGGGTTCATTGAGATGTCAAGATATACTGTACAGACGGCAATAAATAATGCCGGTAACAATATATCAACTTCCTGATGAAACGATCTACTTTTGTTTGTTCATGCTTAATTGGACATATGTCCACAGTAGCCGCCATGTTTCTCCGCATTGTGCTCAACAGATCGGTGAATATTTGCTACATTCCTTAGAGTTTCGAGGTCGATTGAAGGAATCCGTTGCTGTGTTCTTCTGCATTTTTGTATGCTGCTCACGGCCGCAGTGGACGAAAAGGCTCCAGCCAATGAAACACTGGATTAATAAGTGTCAAAAGGCTTCTTGGAAGTATCTTCGTGTGATGCCATAAGGATGGTCACCACAGATCGCACGATTGCATAGGAGCTGGTTGAAGAAAGATGCGGCGATATTTAAGAATGGTACTGATGAAATATCGTAATTTCAATCTAATTGCAGGTTTCCAAAATTCTATTTACAATAAGAATAGAGAAAACGGAGGGCGGGGTACTAAGGTGCAAGGAAGTTAATTACATGTAAATTTTTACTTGTGTACATGGTGTCACGCCTACTATTAAATGTATAATCCTAGGTTTCATCTTTATATTCTCAATTAAAATATGCCATACGCTGTGTTTTGGAAGTGCCATTTTCGAGGGGCTACATCTGAGGACGTCTCCAGTAGTGGTGGTAATATGTGGGAGGTGTAGGTGAACAACTTAATTAGCGAAGTATTCCTAATTGTCCCCGGGATGTAATATGGAATAGTGTGGATTTACCGATCAGGGTGTCACCTCATACATTTAGGGGCCTGTTATACCGAGCCTTGCGAGGCATAATTGTGATTCGCTCTGTATGTTGGGGAGTTTGTCAGAGGATAGGAATCTTTCTAACATACAACTAAACTGTATAGTTGAGCTAGAAGCTCTGATGTCAACAGGAAGATGGTTCCATATTTTCGAGTATTTAGTGGGGAAGAAGTTAGCTCGGAGGGATGTTCCAAAAGATTTCATTTCAACACTGTAGGCTTGATTGCAAAGACTAGCAACCTTCAGGTGTGAGACGGACCTCCTCACTGGCTGTAAAGAATCTCTTGTGTAAAATCTTGAGGAAGATCAGTTTCAGAAAGTCGAATGTTGGGAACAAATGAATGCAGAGATATATTTCTGTTCAATATGTTTGGGGCTGTCTGCGGATATTAAGCGGAACTGTGATGGACGGAGGGCACACATTGGTTCTGTATTACATCGGTTTCATGCAGAGTGTAGCAATTATTTAAGTCTGTAGTAATGTAAGACTTATTTGAATGATTAGAGCCAAGGATGCATTTCTTCAGAGCTCCCGTTGGAACATTTCGGCGGAGAATATAAAAGGTTTCCTCTTTGAACCACTCTGTGAGACTTCAGGTTCGACGCGCACGCTCGCGGAATGGTGACGTCTTTCGCTCGTCTCAGCTTTTGGGTTTTTCACACTGAAAACCTCCAGCTTGGAATACGCAACCTGAAAAATAGGTGTCCAGAACTCTCATTCCTGAACGTAGTTCACCGCCGCGTATTCGTCAACTCCCTTAACAGCTGAAAATTGGCATTATTATTTCTTTGAACCGACCGATCTGCCTCCTGTCAGTGGTTCCTAGGTGATTTAACTGCCTTAGCTCTCGGCCCTCTTCGGCGGTCATTTCTCAAGAAACATCTTTCCCGGTTTTACACACACGTCTGAAGCTTACGGTTAAACTCGTTCGCCAAGAGCAGATGAGCAAGTGTCTGAAGGTAAGCCAACAAATTGCCTTCTTTTATATATTCTGTCCGTTTACCACATTCAGTCTTCAACCTCGTTATCGCTGTTAAATATTTGTCTTCCCAAGATGTTTATATAATAGTGACATGTCTGCCCAAAACGCCAGATCAGAAGCTTTAACACGGATAGCGCAGTCGTGCACAAGGAGGGACAATAACACCCGAAACAGCACTGGCCTGTACCAACAAACAGGTAGGGCAGAACACCGAACTTCTAAAGAAGAGGCCAACTTATGTTTCTAGAATTCCAGTCGCCATCAAACGGGTGGCACAGAGTAGCACTAGCACGTCACGAACTAGTCCTACCTCGGGCAAGAATCAGGCCTTGCCTGAAAGGAGCGGATGGTGTATAAGGCTCAAGGATGAGGCGGCCACAATCCCTAGCACTTTCTCCATGGAAAGAAGGCTGTATTACGACATACGATGGCTGCAGTTTTCGCACTAAAGTTGTTTCGGTAGTCGATGAGGCATTTGCATGCAGCCTATGTCACCAATGAGTGCATCGCCACTGCGACACCAAAGTAAGCTGATGAAGAGACGACCATGGAAACAGAACTAAGTCTCCGGCTGCGAGCGCGGCGACCACATTAGGTCCAGCCTCCATACCTCCCACCCGGCCCCAGAGAATGTCAAGCGCATGGCCAGAGACACCGACCACTGGACCCCAAGAAACCCATCCCAGACACTGTAACTGGGAAACAACTAGTAGAAACACACAACAAATCCATTGGGAAGTCCAGCGTGCCACCCACAACGGACCCAAGTCACAGGAGGGCTAACTCGATCATCTTTTTCAACGTCGATGTACCGACAGACTCATTGTTGGTCGAGAGGGAACGGTTTGACAGCCGAATGTAGACTGACTACTGTCAGATGCTGGGACTCCCTCCCCTCCATGTAACACAGTGTCGCCTTTCTCGCGGAAGCCGGGCACCCCGAGATAAGCCACCCCCTTTACGTGTGTTCTTTAACACCGCCAAGGAAACCGAAGACAACCTTATTCTCTCGTTGTTAGTGCCTGCGAAATTCGGGCCAGGCCTGACAAGCCATGATAAATAGGAGAGGGGAGAGAAAATCAGCTGTTGGAAATCTGAACAGAAACGACACTATAGTTGAACATGGGATTCAAGAACCGCCAAGTGACCACTTGGCTAAGGATCGCTACTTCCACGTCGTCCAACAATGGCACCCAACGAAAGTCGGTTTCGACGGTATACTGGCCAACAGCGTCAGTAGACTGCCAAGGCCAGCGCACCTGAAGTCCATACCCACTCCCAGGCTGATCGCCATCCAGTTCGACCCACATACCTCCTTCACAGACGTTCTACATGCATGATATGAGAAAGATCACGTGGGTGGCCCAATATGCATGTGTAAAAATAAGCCTAGACTCACGAGGCAAGAAGAGGGACGGTAACCGCCAAGACCTCTGGAGTCATTGGTTGTCACACAGGCACTGACCAGCGGGTCAGATCATCGAGGAAACAAGCTCCCGCTGTCACAGTCCCGACCAAGTTGAAAATAAAACGCAAAGAACGGAACGATACCAGTCCTGTGAGGACTGGTGATGCTAGACCCAACCATGTAAGCACTCCTCTCGAGAAAAAACACAACCAGCCCTCCCCTCTCACCAGGCACATTTTATGTGGGGCTCAGCTTCTCCGACACCCTGAACATCGGCTCCAACTACAAAGCTATGGCAGGCAGAGCGAACGCCATTCTGCGTAGACAGCTTGGCGCCCCCACCCTGAACTTTTCCTCACCGTTTTCAAATCATACGTGTGGCCGCATCCAGAGGTCTTCAATACAGTGACCCCAACACTCGAGAGAGACTGATCTCCTTGAAAAGATACAAAAAACCACAGCAGAATCTGTTGTGGGGCCAAGGGGAAAGACATATCACAAACCTATTTACCTTGGGTCGTCGTAGGAAGAGGGGTGACCTTGGTAGGGCATACAAAGTCACCCATCAGGCAAACAAATCAATGTTGCCTGCAACAGTGGTCTTCGCGAGGAAACCACATTAAGGTAGCGCATCAGAGGGCCAACACCATACTCAGGTCCAATTTTTTCTCCCCGAGGGTGTGCGCTTTATGGAATGCCTTACTGTGACATGTCGTTATAGCTCCCTCAGTCGACTAATTCAAGAGACGGGTAGGCGGTTATATCACCTAGCATGGTCTACCACGGACATGCTCAGGGTGTCACCAACCTCACTAGCCCACCCTCACCTCCCTCCTACCTACCACTCACTATCTGGCTCCTTAATACGCCCACATTATCTACTAATTCTTCTGTAGGAACTGAACCTACGCTACCCATTTCCTTCATCCGGGCAATTCCTACATACTTCCCTCTCGCTTTAATTTCTCTTCTTTGCCCCCTTCTTTTTCTTTCCCCCTTTCTCTTCCTTTATTTTCTTTTTTCTTCCTCGTTCCTTTCATTTTTTACGACTACCTTACCATTCTCTTTCAGGCACCTGCACGGACAGGAGTCACGAGTCCCCTAGCCTTCCCACCAGCCCGCAGCTCCCTAATCATTCTACAAATTACAACTTAATAACCCACAAAACATCCACCTCACCAAAGCTAAAAGCAAGAAAGCAGAGGGGATTTCCTCATCCACTGCTGGAGTGAACCGAACAACTCGAACCAAGCTCCAAGAACTAGACGCGAGATATCAAAAACTACCAGTTTTCTGTGCTCGCACTAACAATATTGGATATTGGAGGTCACTCTCGATTGGCTTCATTTTTAGGTGAAGGGTTGTCAGGAGTGAAAGAACTTGCATGTTTAGATGCAGATGGCATTTTGTACCAACAGAGCTAGTTGCTCTCCTAACTGGAGTAATAAATTTAGGAGAGGTTGAAATCTGGGATGAACTGCCCAGCTCGTGATGATTTTGCATCGCTAAGTGGTAAAAGGAGATAGTTCTCGCATGTTGAATGGAAGTTTGAAGTGCACCTCGGTTCCCGGTGTGTTGGTATAGTCCGCCATCATAATCTGCATATCTGGTGATAAAGAGAAACAGAGGCGTGAGAACTGAAGTAAGCTGTCGTAGAATTTGGGGAAGCAATAGTGAAAACCGGAGTATCTAAAGAGGAAACGAGGAGTAGTGGGCTACCTAGTTCTATATTCTACTTGTAGAATACCTTTGAAGTTTTATGTAGTACATTTCTCAGGTCCTTGTTTGAGCTGCATTACAAATGCCTAATTATGGTGACTCTGTTTTATATTTGAGAACCAGTAAGAGGTTCGATATGGAAATACCGGTTTAGGGAAAGATAGCTACTATAATCCCAAGGGAAAGCAGGGTGAAGGACTTGTTTCAGGTCTAATGATCCCAGACAAGGGTGGTTTCCATAAGTTCTCACCATCAGATCTACCACCTTGTGTTGTCAGGCTGTTGTTATATTTTGAGTTATCCGACGACCTGTAGCCGACGCTCTTGTAACATATGCCATCATAAAATTTATTTTAAAGAAACTCCTTTTCCTTTTGCCATTCGTAATGTTTCTTGCTGAAGCCTATGACCACTTCGCGTTCGCTTTAGCATCGTAGAGTGAAGGTATGTAGGTGGTTGGTCTGCAGGATATAACCAGAGTGAGATTGAAGTCAGAAATATGAGTCCTAGTAATGTTAGGCTAAATTAATTTACTTGGTTCAGAATGAATAGGTTTCAAGTCGAGAGATCCGTTAGGTTACGAAAAAATGGAGGTTGCATCAGGGTATCTACGGAGTTTACTATTGCAAATCAGGACTATAGAGACAATATGGTGGTGCAGAGTACTTACATGTAGGTACTGACAACAAAGGGCAAATAATAAAATATGTTGCATGCTAAAAGGACCCAACGACAAACAGTTCATTTATCATTCAGGGGTAGAGATTATTTTAAGGGGAGAACTTTAAAGAATAGGTGTTAAGTCGTGAGGTCAGTTAGATTACGAAGAAATGGAGGTTACATCAGAGTAGCTACAGAGTTCACTGTTGCAAATCCTATCTCACTCCGCTTCCTCTCCACTCTTGGTAAGTTTATTTTTTTTAAATCAGAGTTTAACCTATACATTTGGTTTTTGGTGTCGTATGCTTTAGTCATTGCTGTTAGCCTCCCTTGAGTCTACGTACCAGTAACACCATTGTACATGGTATTATTGTTTGTGATTTGGCCGTCAACGAATTGGTGAGAATCGTTAGATAAGAAAGATTCACTAAAAAGTCGTTGAAACTGGCCGAGAGATCAACATGTTCGTATAGGAGCGGGGAGTTTATTCCACAGCGTACTGTATTGCGCTATGGGAAACCTACGTCGAAGTTTTGAGCGACACTTATTTGTTGGAATAATATATTCACTAATATGCAGATTATATGCCGGTGTTGATTTAAAAGTAATAGCACACTTCGTTTCAGATTTTCCGAATAAAGGACGAAAGAGAAAGGTTAGGTTGAACTTCAGGTGTCGCAGCCGGGGTGATTCCAGTTTTTTGTACCTTGCTTCGTAAGGAAGTCCCTCGTTACGTAATGGTAGCCGCCGAGTTAAGTTTCGTTGGATGTTCCCCACTCGAGTTCTATCGGATACCTTCATGTTACCATAGATAACTGTGTAAAACTCTAATATTGGGCGAATAATAATTTATACGGTATAAGTTTTGCCTCGGGTGTATGTTTCTGTGTAGAAGACCTGTGAGTCTCCCGTCTTTGGAAACTGCTGAATCCGCATACTCCATAAAAGTCAAACTCCGAGGTGGTAGGTATCTGCAATGTGATGTCACCCAAGTGTAGTGTTACATCTGGATGGGATTTATTGAAATGGAAGATGCCACTTTTATTTGGGTCTAAAGGAAGCTGCCAGGTCATACTGCTCGTGAACATTCTCCACAGATCTTGTATTTGAGAGAGACGCTGCTTAAGGGCTGCGCAAGAAAAGCTGTAGATTATATTCAAGTCGTCTGTAAAAAGGTAAGGTATGCCATTCCGGATAACACTGTAGATATCGTTTACATAGGTTGGGAAAAGCATCGGTCCTAGCACACTACCGTGGACGACACCACTTTGTACAAGTTTTGGGGAGGAGTAGCAATCACTGAATTTCACAACTTGGTAGCGACCCTCTAAAGATGTTCCAAACCATTGCAGAAACGGGTCTTGGAAACAATATGATTGCAAACTAGTGGCCAGGTGATTGTGAAGGACCTTATTGAATGCTTAACTGAATTCTAAGAAAAAGGTGACGATAAGTAGGCCTTAGTCACGCTTTCTTGCAACATCTTCAGTAGAGCCAAGATAGCTGGTAGTGCATGACGGATCTTTCAAGAATCCATGTTGTGCTAGTGAGATTAATTGGTTTGTCGTCATGTAGTCCACAACAATCACAATCACCTTTTCTATAGTCCCAAATACTAGTTTTTGAATTAAGGTGGACGTCACCGTCAGTGGTATCACAGAGGCTATCAAAAGCTTGAGACTATCGACAGGTACGGGGATAGACGCCCAAACTCAACCGACATCAGAAACAGTGGTGATGATATGCCGCTGTTCTTGCGTGAGATGTTCACACTATCAATGGAAAGTGGGAAGTATCCTAGCTAGTGGAAAACTAGCTTTATAATTCCTCGCTACAGGTCCTGTGACAAGGCGAATCCTGGTAACTGCAGACCTATCAACATAACGTCGAATTATGGAAACAGTGGTTGAGAGCTGCGTTTCCGATTACCTGCTTGGAGAAGACCTCATTACAAAGTTTCAGCAAGGTTACATTAAAAACAGGTTTTGAGTTACTTGCCATTTCGACTTCTTCAACCTTATCACTAGCAGCCGCGAGGCACGTATAATCGTCATTGTTCCATGTTTCAATATATCAGAGGCATTTGACAAGGTGCCATACAGTGTTCTCTTTAACAAGCTACGACCAATTGGCATTCGTGACCCTTTACTTAGTTGACTAAAATGATTTCTTAGTGATCGGAGCCAAATCGTCATGTCAATTCTATGCAGTCCATACCTAGGCTCATAACTAGTGGCGTAATACAGGGTAGTGTCCTTGGACCTTTATTGTTCATAACTTATGTCAATAGTGTGTGCAAGTGCTTCAGTGCGGGGGAAACATTCCTATGCGCTGATGACCTTAGGGTTGTATGCTCGTGTCACACCCATGACCTAGGTAATACACTATCCATCGCTCACCAAGAATTAGGCGAAGTTGCTAAATGGTGTGGCGAGTCACATCTCCAGTTCAACATTGATAAATCTAGCTGGCTTAACATAGGCAGCGGCAACCTAGATGTGTCTCTCGAAGTATGTGGACAAAAGCTACCCAGACGTTCTTCAGTTGTAGATCTTGGTGTTAGATGTTTCAGTGACTTAAATTTCTCCGAGAAGACGGCTTGTATCGCATCTAAAACACGTAGACTCCTTGGATGTATCATCCGTAACATTTACAGAACTGAATCAAGGGCCCTACTCTACAAAGTGAGCGCCCGTCCAATTTTGGAGTACTGCCCGTTTATCTCAAGTGGCCTTCGTATAGGCAACAAAGAAAAATTAAAGGAGTACCAAGCCACTTCGTAGTAAGAACACTAGGAGCCGACTGCAGCCTAGACTACATCTCCAGATGCAACATGCTAGGACTGGAGCCTCTCCGAAGGAGGCGACTTAGAATGAATCTTATATTTTATCATAAATTACTTCGTAAGCAAAGGCACTCATGTGGCCCGGAAATTAAAATAGGTGTGACATCTACTCACTTTACGTAATCACAATCTACTGGCTGAAAATGAGTGTTGTAAGACAAAACTGCGAGGAAACTTCTCTATCAGTAAGTTCTGTCACATCTGGACTAGACTTCCTGAGGGAATGCGTACTGCAGGTTCATCATTTGTCTTTCGTTCATCACTTAATAAGCTCCTGACAGATGATCAGTCTATCACTCGCCTAAGCACTATATATACGTTCTGGGCTAATGAAAACATACTAGGACCTCTAAACGTGTAGAGTAAAGTCATTATAAATCTCAAGCACCTTTTACGTCAATGGACTCATGAAGGCTGTTTCATTATCAGTCCATCGTCGGATTGTGCGGTATAAATAAATAACCAGTGTTCCCTTTAAGTTTACCAACAAAAGCTGCCTATCTAATAACTCGTGTGAACTTCGTATAAGAAGGAAGATTCGCTCTCAAATGAATAAATTAAAGTTTATATATAATTCGAATGACTTTAAAAAGACGAGAACTTCTCTGCTCCGTTTGTTCTACGTAGTCCTCCATTGTCCAGTTTCTCCTTGCGCTTTCTTTTCTTTTCAGTATCAGCCTGATGAGAAAGTCCTAAGCATTAGTTTGGTCAAAACGTATTAAATTACCGGAAATCCTACTTCGCACCTTATACTGGAAACTGATGTTAGAATTATTCAGTTGGCTTGCCCCTGAGTTCATGTTTCTTGAACAGCTTCACAACCAACTCACCTCCCTACCAATACCTAAATGCTACCGCATACGAAACCCCAAGTACAGTAACTAGTCTCAGATTTCTGGTCCGTGACAAGTGCAGCGGAAATCTGGATAAACAATGAAATCTGATACGTCACTTTACCTAACGGCAATATATCCATAATAATGCTACGCAACAAATTTCTCTAGTACTTTGCCTTGCATCAATCCATCTAGCAGAAGTCAATTAATAGCCAATGTATCTCCTTGACGACGTTGCATACTTTAGTGTGAAGTCTATGAAGTTTTACACATGTGTAATATTCACCACTGTTGAACGACGATGCTTCCAGCCTTTAATTACTTGCACCACAAAAAATGTTTCCAGCACTAACAATCTGAATTTCTGAAAAAGGTTACACTTGAAGAGTGAGAAACGCCTGAACTTAGACATTCACCTGGATTAAATGATCGTATGGATACTTACCGACTCCTGAAATTATTGAAGTTATTGTTGGTCAATGGAGCCACGAACATCAGAGTTACTGTTAAATTAGACATTTATTTGGCGAAACACTGGGTTTTGCAGATGGGTCAATCATGTCGACGGCTCATAACGTAACCAGCTAAATATTACGCCGTACGATGTGAAGGAGGGATTGTGAGCAGAAATGTCTTCAAACTTCGTGTTTTAGAATTAGCGAACTGCGGTTCCTTGGGTTCTACGTCTCTCTTATTAGAACACGTTCTGAGTTTCGAATGGTCACAGTTATCTTCCCGGTCCTGAAAAACCTGAAAAGATAGATATACGATTGATTAATTAATCTGCGGAAAGCTTCTCGAGTAAACCCCGTCGGTACCGTAGGACTCAAGGTGTGCGTCTGGCCCCCTTTTAAAGGTACCAGGGGGTGGGGCTAAAACAACTGCTGAAGGGAGGGAATTCCACAGTTTACAGACTCTACCTGCAAATGGGTTAGCACGGATCCTTGTACGTGCTCTCTCATGCTCTATTCTTAACGGGTGACCCCTCAAGTCACGTTTCCGAGTAAAGCTCAGAAGGGATCTGTTGGGATGGAGATTATAGGCGATATGGTACGTCATGATCATATCTCTTCTGATCCTCCAGTGTTCTTTTGGGTGCAGCTGAAGAGCAACTAAGTGGTCTGGGTACGGTTTGTACCGTAACCCAGTCACTTTCTTTGTAGCTCTTCTCTGTAGCCGTTATAGGGTGGCAATGTCCTTTTTCAAGTAGGAGACATTACAAGCGAATTTTTTCTAAATGGGGACGAATGTACAGAGCATACGCTGTGGCAAAAAGCGAGGGAGTTAGACACCCTAAGGTTCTCAAGAGAAACCCCAAGATTCCATAGGCCCTATTGGCTGCAAGGCGACAGTGAACAGAGGCTCCTAGTGTATCATTTAGTGTAACTCCCAGATCCTGTTCCGTGTTAGAGTGACAGATATTTATTTCACCCAGAGTAAGAACTGGGACTGCCTCTATGTTTGTCAACTATCATAATTCGACACTTCTTCAGGTTGAGAGGAAGCAGGTTTTCTGCAGTCAAATTAACGATTTTCGTAAGGTCCTCCTGGAAGATCGAAATATACGTCGGTTACTGTATTTCCCTCCAGGTCTTCAGGTCATCAGCATATAACAGTAAATGTGAATTAAGGACCCCTGGTAGGCTATTGATAAAAGCAAGAAACAGCAGTGGGCCCAGTGTGGAACCTTAGGGTACACCACTCAGCATCGGGAACCAATCAGATAGAGGGGAGCCAATTTTAACTGACTGCACCCTGGTGTACAGATAATCTCTAAGCCAGATTAATAATTTTCCGTTTACACCCATGATCTGCAGTTTCTTACAAAGGATATCATACTTTGCCCTGTCAAAGGCCTTAGAAAAGTCGAGTAAACCAATGTGTAAAGGCTTTTCTTCTCGACAGAGTGTCCAGCTATTCCAAGCTATCAACAAGTTGGTGTTACATGACCTTCCTGGTTGAAAACCGCGCTGACAGTCGTTTAGGGTTGGTTTCTGAAGTAAGTGATCACGTGGTGAGTCATTTATGACTCTCTCCATGACCCTCGCAACTGAAGAGATCAGGGAGATTGGTCTGCAGTTGGAGGCGGGTAGTTTGTTTCCACTTTTATAAATTGGGATGACAGCCACCCGTTTCCAATCAGGGGGTAAACTACCTTCCAGAAATGAGCAGTTGAAGAGGTTTGCAAGTGGGGCACACAACTTCAGCACACTCCTTGAGTGCTCTTGGGTGAATACCATCGACTCCTGGAGACGTATTCGGGTTCGGTCTCTTTAATATTTCCATAATTACAGAGGGTTTAAACTCTATATGATTTAGTACCTCTGTGATACGGTGTCCGACAGAGGCGGGGTTTTGTCTCCCGAATGACAGTTGTTTTGGAACGCATGAGCTGGTAGGTTTGTAACTTCAGAGTTGGAATAGAGAATCTCCAAACTAATGGGGTCCCGTAAACTTAGTGAACTGTTACTCCTCTGTTTCGTCAACGAGTACGGTATCCCACGATTCCCCCAGGGTTCTACAAAGTTGTGTCTGGTGGTTTATTCTGCTATTTCTGATCCTTACTGTACATTTGTTACGGATGTCTTTATAATTTAGCCAGTCAGAAGGGCTATTAGTGCACCTCCATAGATTGTAGGATTATATTCCTCAAGAGACCCCATCTAGCATCAAGATCCAGTAGGTCATCGCAATTTAAGCAAGCGGAACCTTCTAGATCTTGCCGAACCTTCTCGAAATCAGTTCTCTTGTAATTCCTAACTAGAGGCTGATCGGGAACGGGTGGCTTAGATACAGTAATATTGAAGGAGATAACTGCATAGTCACTTAGGCCGAGAGGGATGAAAACATTCGGGTTGCTTATCCCAATGAACTGATTTGCGAAAATATAATCTAGTCGGGATGCCTTACCGTCAGGCCCCCAGCGAGTACACTGGGAAACATTTTCTGTCAAGGAGTTTTTCAGCAACAATTCCCGAAAGTCTTTTAGAGCCGTAGATGGACTTTCTGTGGTAACGAGTTGAGGAAGGTTAAAATCTCCCATAATGAGGACCTGTGGGAAGTTCAGTTCCAGGGCTCCTCCAACGGACTGTATTAACATTTTATTTAGCGTGGCATAAGCTGCAGGGGGGCGGTATAAAACTCGAACTTAACACAGGCCTCCACAGCACTTAGTGCTACACCAGAGGACATCTTTAATGCCAATTCTATGAGATTGAATATCATAGACTTTTACGGAAGGGCAGGTGTAAAGAGCAACGTCACCTCCTGGACCCTTCGGTCCATCCTTTCGGATTAGGCTGTGCTGTCCTGAACGAACTTCCTCGTCTTTAGTGTTTTCTGATAGTCATGTTTCACAGAAAGCCATTATGCCAGACTTTTCCCATCCACTAATAACCTTAACTCGGGTACCTTGGAACGTAGGCCTCGTACATTGCTGAAGGCACAGCGAACAAGTGCATGAGGGCCGGAGGTCCCAGAAACCGGCTGAGTTAGGCGTGAGTTGCCAGACTTTAAATGGCCGGCTTTGGCAGGTTTTTCGATAGTGCGGTGGAACCAAGCGCTACTGTATCCACTGATCTCTTTGACTAAGAAGTGGTGAAGGGTTCTTCGATCTGGGACAAAGTCGATAAATACTCTTGCTAATGAATTCGATACTGCTAACTTGAGGGATCTTTATATGACTATGAGACTTCTTTAGACTGAGGCTGGTTTGTGTGGAGATCTTAGTCGTAAGGTGGTGGGAGTTCTGTCTCAGTGGCTCTAGGCCTATTTGGTACTTACTTTTGGAACCACAACATGGACAAAAATACCAATCACCATCAAAAGGGCTATTAAGCAGTGCTTCATAATAACCAGATGGCTGGCTGGAATCACAGGAGCAGTGAGTCCACTGAGAGCAAAGCTCACAACCCATCGCCTCAGCTGAGAAGCTGACATTTCTGCGACAAACCGCAAAGACATCCTTTGAAACTGTCATTAGACTGTATAAAGGGTAGAAGAATGTTCAAGGAGTTATGAACTTCAACACAGTGAATATAACAAACTAGTCAAAATTTGTCAAACCCAACTGTCTTTTTTGAAAAGCACTTAAGCTTAGAACGATGTGTATGTACTGTAAAGTGATATTTTCCTGCTATTTTCATAACATCAAGACACTCATTATCATGATGGGGTTCAGTGTCTTCCCTCCGTACCAATCAAAACAGCTCATGTTCTTATATCTGTGACGTAGAGAAAACATCAGTTTCCGCGGCTACGGTTGCCGTGAACACGTGCCGGCGTGGCCGTTTCCCGAGTTTGTGTCCTTGTTAAAACTGCATGGCTTCTGGCATTTTCCGGCTTCGTCCCCATTAGTATTATGAAACCAGCACCATTTCGGGTTTCCACCCTCTTAGGTTCAGTTCTAGGGCAACCACGTGAGTTGCTGCGATACGTTTCTGTGGAGTGCTACGTAAAATAGGGCCTCGAGATCGTAGCAACTGTTTAGCAGAAATGCACAGCTTCGTCATCTCTGAATCCTGGCTCTCTGGTGTGTCGCAGACAGAATATACGTTGGAGACGGGTCCGCTAGAAATCTCCAGTATTTTATCTGCCGAGGCTGCCAGATCATCGAGTGGCGCTGACCACAGTGTCACCAACACGGTTTGCACCGGTTGTGGCAGTTTGGAAAGGAATAGTTCTCGGGAAAGTCCATCGTCGAATGTTCGTGCACCCATAACTTCTCACGTGTGTGTGAGGGCTTCAGGAGCTGAGTGGCCACCTAGCTGGATGTTACGAAGTAATTCGTTTAGGCGCTGGCGATCTGTGAGATCGCTTTTCTTCCATAGCGCAGCTTTGGCAAGTGCATAAGGATCACTCACTTCAGTACTAAACATGTGTGCTGTAACATGCCGGTTTAATTTCCGTGGTAGTGAACGTATTACAGCAAGAAATCGAGAATGAGGATCTGAGACTCCCTGTTCTCGAAAATCTGCCCCGGCATACAGAAACCGTGTTTCTGCATTATCTGGCCAATATGGCATGAGTTAGATCGTGTTCGTAGTCGGCTTAATACGGTTAGGCTTGGGAGTGTGATCGGGCATGAGAAAGTGCAGTAAATGGATATATAAATGTTATCGAAATGAAAACAACATACAAATATAAAATGGAACAGGCTCACCAATTCAAAACTTGTTATTGGTCGGGATATGTGATCACGTCGGGCTACCCAATTTAGGATTTGTTCTGGTGCGAACTTGACAGACGCAAAGACCAATCACTAATTATTCGGACTTGTTATATACACATGAATACGAGAACAGGGAAGAACACGATAGCATGGTCGGATGGAGTAGTATGTTTGGGTGGTTGTGACAAGACACTGATGCGTTCCAACTAACTGACTAGAGTCGAATACGAGCAGTGCAACGTAACACGACAGCGTGCCAAATGGCGGGGATGCTTGACCGGGTGCCTTCAGCTTAGTGAATCCAGTTAAACTATCAAGGTCAGCATCAATGTTGAATGTCGTTGAACCTCAGGCTATTGATTTTGGAAAGTGTTTGACGCCACAGTATTACTTCTTGACCACCACAAGTGCCTTTTTCTCTGCAGCTTTCTTTTACTTGTAGCTGCCAGTAGCCTGATTGGAGGTCTAGAACTGTGAACACTTTTGCATTCTGTATATGATCCAGTGTTTCAGCTGCCATCGGTAGGGCACATGGCATTAATCGCGTTGCGGTATTTAACTCTCGGGAGTCAACACAGACTCTATATTTCTCATTCAACTTTCTTACTACAAGCACTGGCGATTTGCATGGGTTATCGGCCCTCTCAATAATGCCTTCATTTGGTATTTCCTGAACCAGACACGGAACTTCTTCTGAATGACATGATATTTGCTGGGTTACAAATGTTGCCATTGCTTGACTTCCCACTAGGATTTCATGCTGAACCTTGTCACGGTATCTGAAGGGGTCTCCATCTCTTATGAACAATCTCTCGTATTTCTCAAATAGCTTCATGATACTTGACGCCCCTGGGTGCTATGCTTTTGATACCTCGCTGTCTTCCTGCGTAGTGAACGACCCTTAATTCGTCACCATTATTCCTGTCCTCCTGCTGATAACTGCAATCACTTCTCTCGAAAAATTAGCATCAACGATTGTCAGTTGTATAGGCGGGGTCACAATGAATGGAAATCTGCTTCCGATTCAGATATTAACGACACAGTATGGCGAGCCTGCGATTTCTAATGCATGTCAACCAATCGTGTGGACTGTTAGCGCGCATGGTTTTATATTCTGAGAATGACTCTAATCTATCAGCGAGACTGCCACCCCCATATCTATTAGACACACGATCTCTCGATCATTTAGCCACATTCTAGCACATACAGCACCACTATCTAGGGCTCCTACGACATCTAGTCTACTTCGGAGAACAAAACCCACATTATATCTTCCAAAACGTTTTCTTCTTCACCTCTCCGGACATTTTCTTCGCCAGTGTCCCAGTTTTCTGAGTGTAAAGCCTTTACGACCTCTGCTGATATTCGTTCGAAGTGCAGTCACCTCTTCCTGAAGGTCGTCGATTTATGTTTTCCAATTATTTACCTCTGGTGACACCATCCCAGCTACTGCTATACCCACCAGCTGCCTGGTAACCTTGACCAGCCCACCAATATCCATGGGTTGGGCTGCGATCACTGGTCGTAGCCGGAGTACATATTGAGGGAGCGTCAGGAATAATAGGCAATCACCAGCAATGGGCAAATACTCTACCTACAGAAAGGCATGAGACAAGGTGTGCGTATTAAGATCAAATCGAGATAGAAGCAGAAAAGGAAATGAAGCACATTGTGCGAATGACTGTGTTAGTGTAAGTTGTGCTATATTTGATGACTACTGTACCAGAGGTTAAAGGTAAACATTCCTTCCTGCGTCTCTATCTTCTCATTTCCTTCAATTGGTGCCGCTGCTTCTGGATGTGATGTAGATTCGGTGGATTGCAGTGTCCGAGGATGGGGACACCAAGGTCTTCCTCAGAGACTTTGGGTCAGTCGCGGAGCTGGTGGGCGTCCGAGATCCAGGAGCGAAGGTCGTGGTGCTTGGTACGTTGCCGAGGAGTAGAACGAAAGCAGCACGTGACAGCGTGGAACGTGTGGGTGGGGAGGAGACTTGAGAGGGAATGGTTGAAAGCCTGGAGGCGGGGCTTGGCAGCCCGGTGGACAGGGAACTGGTGATGCAGCAGTTCTGGAGCACGAAACTTGGAATAAATCATAACCCTCTGGTGTTGGCTACGAAGTTGACCAAACTACTTCGACCAACACTTCCTGCCTTGGATAGGGACTCCCAGGAGCAGTTGCTGGCTGCACAGTTCACCGAAAGTTTCCCGAATGCCAACGCCCAGTGGCTATGACTAGTGAACGCAGCCCAACCCATGGATATTGGTGGGCTGGTCAAGGTTACCAGGCAGCTGATGTGTACAGCAGGAGCTGGGGTGGTGTCACCAGAGGTAAATAATTGGAAAACACAGATCGACAACCTCCAGGAAGAGGTGGCTGCACTTCAAACGAATGTCAACTGAGGGTTTAAATCGGCAAATGTTTTCGTGGCATAAAGGAGCATAATTTGTGTGAGTAAGAAGAGGCAAGCGAGATGGGGGAAGAAGCGAAAATGAAATGGATTGTGCTCATGACTGTTTTGATATAAGGTGTACAGTTTTTATCTGTGCTGTAGAAAATGTCATCATGAATATTCCTTCCTGAGTGTCAGTCGTTTTTGTTTCTTACAGTACGTTTAGGTGACTTCCAGCGACATGAACATTGTTCAGGTGACGGACTCTCCCGTTGTTGGCGTTCTATGGTGTTCATCTTGTCCCTATTCACCTCATCAAATACCCTATGTTTTGAGTCAAGAATGACGCAAACGCAGTGTAGTTTAGTGAAGACGTTTCGGTCAAATGTACTCTTACGCCAAACATTTACTTTTAATTATAAATGTATGCACCCTTTTTCATATATGCTAGCCGAATACGTACAGAAACAGTAATCGGCTGGCATTTGATGTGACGCAACTTAACTGGAAACCTTAATGAATTCGAAGGACTGATATCGTACTTAAGTGGAAACCGAACAATGATAAAACTGATATTATAGTGTTGACCGTACCTACTGAGGTATAGTGCAGTGCGTACAGTGTTGATTGGAAAGTATTTACATGTAATCCGTTGACAATGAAAAAGCATAAATTTCTTCTTCATTACGGGTCCCACTACTAGTGCGACCGTTCAGGAAAGCTAATTTTCTTAATACTTTTTAAGCATGACTGCAAATAGAAGAAGTATTTCGGATAACACTTTCTCGTTTATTTTGTGAACTGGCCAGGCAACTGCAAGATTCCTTTTACTTACTATACATTAGATTACATTCTCCCTAGTCTGCACCGTACAGCTGTCAACCGTAACATAACCTTAGTAGGAAACAAATTCACTTATGGAGTGTGGATATACTCGACTTGCAACAAAGTGGTTTCCACTGCTGTTTCACGCAATTGTAACAGGTCTTTCTTAGTTGAAACTTAAAGTTTTGCCAAAATGATTACACCTCTATGATAATGGTGTACAAAGCCCACCTAGGTCAATAGAATATTAAATACTGCGCAGTAAAGTAGTCCAAGCAAATTAGTAGTCACATATATCTGTAAGGAATTTGTGCTTTTTGGATTGGATCAATATATTACGATATACAAATAAGCAGTTTTTGCTTATAATGGACTTTTTCGGAAACGGTTCCCGTGCGCTTCCCTATGTTTTTTTAGGTGCACACCTTCTGTTTTCCCTTCCTAAGGCAAATAACTATGATAAAAGAGTGAATGAATTGCGATAAAAACACCTGGATTATTTGCTGTTCTTTAATCACATCGAAAAAAAGTTACAAAAACACAATTACGCAATGTAGTGCAACTGTTACCGAAACCCTATTTCTTGCTTTGAAGTACAACAGAATTTTTACTACATCTTACAGACATGATTGTCCACCTAAGCATTATCATAGCGATTATACTCCAAAGAATAAAGTGGGTTAATTATCTAGTGTTAATAGTTTAGTGTCAAAAATATTTCAACACAGTTTTGTTTCATTTGTCAATCTTTACCAGAGTTCAGCGACTGACCATCGCCTGCCTTCGGTTTTTAAATCTCTCACCCATGACAAAAGAATAATTAAATTACAGTTAACTATAACTGATGGGTAAGAATATCCTTCTTACACAAATGTAGTATTCCTGGATAAATCTGAAAAACCGCATTGACTAACTGTGGACTAATCTCCAACCGGTAAACTACTCTTTTTACCAAGCTGAGTCATTTGTTCATACTAATACTATTATCGTAAGTGAAAGAAAAATTCTCTTAGCATAACTCTCTTCATTATTGATATTACTTGTGGATAACATAGTTCTGACAGTATCACCGGGTTTACTAAGGTGCATTAATATCAAGTATTATTATATTATATCATTTGTCCCTTGGGTTCCTAGCGGAACATAGGGCTTCAGCAGCACGTCTCCAGTGCACTCTCTTCTCTGCAAACTTTCGAATCTGGCTCCACAACAGCCCACAAGCTCTCATTTCTTCCTCATACCATCTCCTCCATATCACCCTCGGATGCTCAACTCGTCGTTTCCCATCTGGGTTTCACTCGAGGGCCTGACGCGTGATGTCCCCAGTCAGCCTTCTCAGTGTATGCCCAATCCATCTCCACTTCCTTCTGCATATTTGTTGAGTGATAGGTTGTTGGTTGGTTCGTTCCCAGAGCTCCTTGTTGCTTATTCTTTCTGGCCATCTGATCTTCAGTAACGAGACAGCGTAAGCAGTTGTTGATGAATGTCTGCAGTTTATTGGGAATCCCTTTCGTGACGCACCAAGTCTCTGAACCACACAGAAGCACTGGCTTGACGTTGGTGTTGAAAATCCGCATCTTGTTCCGTATGTTGAGTGCAGTACAGTAGATCTCTACACTGGTTTCAGATTAACGAACACCTGTCTTGCTTTTCCGATCCTGACCGACTTTGACATCCTCGTCTGTGCCTGTGCCGCCTGTAGTTGAAGCAGTGCTGCCTGGGTAGGCAGGTGAAGGAGGCTACTTCCTTCAAGTTTCTCCCGTTCATGATGATTGTAGCTTGTTGTTGTTGTTGGTGGTGGTGGTGCTGTTGGTTGGGTACCTTTATCACCTCTGTCTTCTCTATATTCACCTGAAGTCCCGTCTTTGCTGCCCTGCCTCTACTGTCAACTTAGTAGTTTTCGCCTGTAGATCTTCAAGTTTGTGTGACATCAGGCACAAGTCATCGTTGGCGAAATCCAGGTCTTCTAGGTTCTTTTCCGCAGTCCAGCGTATACCCCTCTTCTCACTCCCCACTGTTTGCTGCATGATCCAGTCGAGTCGACACAATCAGGAATATCATGGGGGAGAGTAGGCAACCTTGTTTCACTCCTGTCTTCACTCAAAAGCATCACTGAGCTTCCCATTGTGAATTACTTGGCATGTGGCATGTGGCATCTTCATATAGTTGTTAAATGAGGTTCATAAAGGCTTGTGGCATTCCGTAGTGTTGAAGCAGTTGCCAAATTACTTGTTTGTCGACGCTGTCAAAAACCTTTTCAAAGTCGATGAAGTTGAGGTGTAGAGTTGACTGCCATTCTATACTCTGTTCTATGATGTTGTGTAGCATGGCTTTGCGATTTGGTCCACACACGATTTGTACTTCCTGAAGCCAGCCAGCCTGTTCGGGTCGTAGTTTTGAATCCAGTGCATCCCTTAGCCTCTCCAGGATGACACGGCTTAATATTTTGCTTGCTCTGGGTGGACAGGAGAGTGATTCCGCACCGGTTATTGCAAACACTGAGGTCTCCCTTCTCCGGCAGTTTGACAAGGTAACCCTTCTTCCAATCAACCAGCAGGTACCCTCTCTTCCTTCCACACCTTCTGCAATAGTGGTGTGAGCATGTCTGCTGTTGTCTCTGTGTCTTTTCTCTGCGCTTCTGGTGGGATCCCATCTGGTCTTGCTGCTTTCCCACATTTCAGTAGCTTTATGGCGTTCAGGACTTCCATTTTTGTTGGAGGATTTATGTTCACTTGTAGTTCAGCGGCTGCAGGTGGTATTTCTGGACGAAGTGCAGGTGTTGGTGGTGGTCGATTCAAGAGCTTGTTGAGGTGGTCGGCCAGTCGTCTCCTTTGTTCCTACTCTTTGGTAACTAGCTTTCCTTCACTATCTTTCATCGGTTTCGTCTGCGTTGATATCTTCCCAGATAGCAACCTGGTTATATGATATAATCTTGTCAGGTCTCTCCTACCTGCAGCCTGTTCTACTTCACTTGCAAGTGTGTCGTGGAAGTGTCTTTTGTCTTTCCGTGCACCGTTCTTCACTCCTTTGTCCAGTGTTTTATACGTTGTAATAAGTTCCTCTTCTCGTTGTGCATCCCTGCATTGGTTCATCCTCTGCCTCACCGTCCTCCACGGGTCACGGCTTCTCATTAGAACTTCCTGATATCCATCTGGGAGAAAGTCACTAATGAGCACAATAGAGTAATGTATTTTTGAGATGAGTGGGGATTTTTAATTTAGAAGTAGTATTCATCATGGACTGACATGAGTTGGGGAACCATTGAAAATCTGGGAGCACTTGACAGCTGTTTCGTCCTAGTATGGAACTCCTCAGCCGTATGCACCCACTACCCGGCTACGGATCGAACTAAGAACCATCAGGTTTCACGGCGAACGCGTTAACCATTCAGTGTCCAGTGCTCCCAGATTTTCAATGGTTCCCCAACTCATGTCAGTCCATGATGAATACTACTTCTAAATTAAAAATCCCCACTCATCTCAAAAATACATTACTCTATTGTGCTCATTAGTGACTTTCTCCCAGATGGATATCAGGAAGTTCTAATGAGAAGCCGTGACCTGTGGGGCCAACCAATCGGAAGTGAAGTGGATGCTAACTGAAGACCTTAAGTGACAGTCGAGCTATGTTGTGAATTGACAGAAGTTGGAAATTGTGAACCACTGGAAACCGACCCAGTGGCTGAATGGCTAATGCGTTCGCCGTGAAACCTGAAGGTGCTGAGTTCAATCCGTAGCCGGGTCGTGGGTGCGTACTGCTGAGGAGTTCCATACTAAAACGAAACAGCTGTCCAGTGCTCCCAGATTTTCAATGGTTCCCCAACTGATGTCAGTCCATAATGAATACTTCTTCTAAATAATACTAATAAACCAGTCGTTAGGATTTTTTGCTGCGTGATACACATACAAAAACTAACGGAATGTATAATTCTGACTATTATCGCACATTTTCACGTGATTTCACCCAAATCAACACGAAACTGTACTACACAGCTGAGAACTTTACATCTTCTAATCAATTTTCCACAAAATCCCCTAGATGGTTATAAGAAAATAATAGGCAATTATAAATAGTCAGCTACAACTAAATTATGATAAATTTCAGCTATACAGTCAACGTCAAAACCATGAAAAGTTCTGTTGTCACAAAAGAGTAGTTTCATTATCAAACGACCCTACGCAGTGCTTAGTCAACTTCAGTCAATCACTTTCGATTATTTCGCATTTCGTCAGCATAACAAAATACACATTACCTCAAAAATGTCTACTTGGAGTGAGTTATCTGTGGCATTTCCTATGGCGCTGACCAGACAAAAAATCTTCAAAATTTCTTTCAGAAAAAATCAAAAATTTTGACTCTTTCTGCAATTTCAGTCTAACCTACTTCACTTTTTTATCCATTCATATTCTAGTATTTATTAGTAATATCGGCTCCAATGGATGCGGTTTTCAAGTTAACTCATAATTCAATACGCACAAATAAGCAAATTTTGAAAACAATGATACAATCCTATGGTTACTGCCGGCTAATGAAGTCAAAGCGCAAGAAAGAAATCTGCATAAATATACAGCAACAGAAAAGTACTCAAACGAAACGAAGAAAGACAAGACAATTAGGGGAGAAAAAGAACTCGAAGCAATAATCTAGAAACCAATATGAAAACAACCGAAGTAGTGGTAGTAGTAGTAGTAGTAGCGATAATAGTAGTGAAGAGACAGAGAACAACTCGACGAGAGAAGGTTTACTATGAACAATTGGAATGGTACTGGTTACGTATGGTATACCTTGCACTAACACAGCACTTTGCAAATGTCTTCGTTTCCTCCTCCGTTCTTGTCTTGATTTGCTTTTGACCTCCTCTTCATACTCTCTTATCAGCATCATCCTCTGTAGTATGCCTGTGTTATCCTCTGCGTTGCTCTTGGCAGAAACCTTACCTATTACCGGTAATTCCACATGACTGCATTTTAGTCTGTTTATTAGGAATATCACACAGTGAAACGGTAGCATTTACCGGATAACGTTTCGGACACATTTTATTGTACGCATTCATATGAGGTAACTCCACATCTTCGAGACGGTCTTTATATATTCCCAGTTTTCTCTCCTCTGTGTGATGGTAAGGGTGGTAGGGCTTCCCATATGTCTGGGACAGGTGCAGCATCATTTCGATTGCATGTGTTTGGTGTTGATTCGATAAACGACGATTCGGTTATCAATCTCTCCCTCCACCCAACTAAGTTAGTTTTCAACACTGTCGCCCTATCCCAACCTACTGTGTGATTGTGTCATCTCATGCAGAGCTATAGCCGAGGTTTTCTCTAGATTTCTTATCTTATTAGGATCTACTGATCTTGATTTATCTGAATTTTTGTGCTTTGTTATTCTAATCGACCCTGGTCGACTGCTTTGACCTATGTACTTGACCTCGCAATCACTGCAAGGAATCTGGTAAACCAGATTATTTTGCTTAATTGCATCGATAGATCTTTTAACCTACAAAGCTTGTTTCTAGGTGAGTTTGTTGGTTTGAATGCCACTTTAATCCCAGTCTTATTGAGAATTCTTCGAAGTGCTTCTGAGGTGCCTTCCTTGTATGGTAGCACAGCAGAGGCCTTGAATTCTCTCTTAACCCTGTCGCCATTATTACCACTGGTAGTGGAATTATTATTAATAACATCTGTATTACTACTACTACCACTGCCAATATTTTTCTTTCGATTTCTTATGAATTTATTTATAAATTTTGGTGGGTAATTATTGAGACGTAGGGTATTCTTGATGTGATTCCTGCCACCCTCTCGATATATACTACTTATATCCGCTGTTATCAGCAACGCCCATTACAGTAGTAGTGGTAGTAGTAGGTTTGCTTCATCTCTGTTTTCTCGTTGTTTACAGTTATTTAATTCTTATAACTCCCATGAAGCTCCTGCTGTACACATCAGCTGCCTGGTAACCTTGACCAGCCCACCAATATCCATGGGTTGGGCTGCGTTCACTAGTCATAGCCACTGGGCGTTGGCATTCGGGAAACTTTCGGTGAACTGTGCAGCCAGCAACTGCTCCTGGGAGTCCCTATCCAAGGCAGGAAGTGTTGGTCGAAGTAGTTTGGTCAACTTCGTAGCCAACACCAGAGGGTTATGATTTATTCCAAGTTTCGTGCTCCAGAACTGCTGCATCACCAGTTCCCTGTCCACCGGGCTGCCAAGCCCCGCCTCCAGGCTTTCAACCATTCCCTCTCAAGTCTCCTCCCCACCCACACGTTCCACGCTGTCACGTGCTGCTTTCGTTCTACTCCTCGGCAACGTACCAAGCACCACGACCTTCGCTCCTGGATCTCGGACGCCCACCAGCTCCGCGACTGACCCAAAGTCTCTGAGGAAGACCTTGGTGTCCCCATCCTCGGACACTGCAATCCACCGAATCTACATCACATCCAGAAGCAGCGGCACCAATTGAAGGAAATGAGAAGATAGAGACGCAGGAAGGAATGTTTACCTTTAACCTCTGGTACAGTAGTCATCAAATATAGCACAACTTACACTAACACAGTCATTCGCACAATGTGCTTCATTTCCTTTTCTGCTTCTATCTCGATTTGATCTTAATACGCACACCTTGTCTCATGCCTTTCTGTAGGTAGAGTATTTGCCCATTGCTGGTGATTGCCTATTATTCCTGACGCTCCCTCAATATGTACTCCGGCTACGACCAGTGATCGCAGCCCAACCCATGGATATTGGTGGGCTGGTCAAGGTTACCAGGCAGCTGGTGGGTATAGCAGTAGCTGGGATGGTGTCACCAGAGGTAAATAATTAGAAAACATAAATCGACGACCTTCAGGAAGAGGTGACTGCACTTCGAACGAATATCAGCAGAGGTCGTAAAGGCTTTACACTCAGAAAACTGGGACACTGGCGAAGAAAATGTCCGGAGAGGTGAAGAAGAAAACGTTTTGGAAGATATAATGTGGGTTTTGTTCTCCGAAGTAGACTAGATGTCGTAGGAGCCCTAGATAGTGGTGCTGTATGTGCTAGAATGTGGCTAAATGATCGAGAGATCGTGTGTCTAATAGATATGGTGGTGGCAGTCTCGCTGATAGATTAGAGTCATTCTCAGAATATAAAACCATGCGCGCTAACAGTCCACACGATTGGTTGACATGCATTAGAAATCGCAGTCTTATCAGATAGTATCACTGATGGCTAGTGGCTAGCAGTGGAAACGAGGATGCGCATTTCATCCTATTTGGGACTAGTTAGCTGGATATCCCTGCTTTCCAGTGAGTGATGTTGTTCTCGCCAGGATTCTGACGTGCGATTGATCGCTTCAATCGCCAGAGCGTTGTTCACAACACCACCGAGCTATGATAGCCACTTCTTATGCGACGGATACAGTTGTAGTGTAACTGCTTGTATTATACCATCGTTGATTGGTTCCAATTGATCGGTCTCTATTGGCATATGGTCTCCAGTGCAGATGTCTCAATATTACCTGTATTGTAAATATAGTAAGGTTGGTTAAGGAATTTTTAATCGGGTACAATAACCGACTTTATTATACAAGCAATAATGCGAAGTATTTCAATAGTTCAGAAATAATATATTTTTGGAAGTTATTTGCCTAATCTTTGGTTTCTGTGTTAGGTTATACTTACGCTGTTTAAAGTGTTGTATCACCAACATATCTTTTCGATGATCAAGTCTGTTGTAGGGAAAGTGTCAGAACACCGTCACGCTAGTCTACCTCATGCTTGTAAATTCATAGATATTAATTTGATTTTTCGCTAGGGAACTGATTTCTGCAGTGTTTGAATACAATAATTATATTTATAATTAAAGCTTTGCCAAAAACAATGATCATAAATTCTTATCAAGTAATACTTTTTGTTTTCTGTCAGTTTATCCTTTTTGTAAAAGTTACATTTACACAAAATCACTTGGCTTCCACTTACTATTTTGCAGCCAAGAATTTTATTTCTAGATAAAACTTACCTTGTGTGATATCACGTGATATTAAGTATGCATTTAACGTGCATTTTAAAAATTGTGTATGCACAATCACTAGTAAATCATTCTTCATCAATAACTCGAATCAATAATAAGTGTCACGGAGATCCTAGCTATTGGCTGGTATTAGCATAGAACTAACCTTCATAAATTCCGTAATAGGCTGCTGCGGGGTGACCATGAAATATTGATTCAGTTTACTGACATTTCATAGTGATTGTAACTCTGGAAACATGCAAGATATTTTTTAGGCGAAATGAAAACAAAATGTTTGCAAACGATGATGTAAATTTTTTTAAGGATTTCATTGAGTGTTTTTAAAGATGAAGTTCCGAAATGATTCAGTCTGTTAAATTCTATTATATTTCCTGATAATGTTTTAAAGAGTTTCAATGAAAATACTTTAAGAATACTAAATTGTAGGTTTCCTCAATATCAATGAAATTTGTAATACAGAAATCGATCATTATTAATGAAGCTTACTGTTTCCTGTGAAAGTTAATTGGACAACAACTGGTCTAGTTGGTTGGAAGTACCTTGGTGGCTAAAGTGAAAAGAAGCGCGGTTATCTGGGAGTTAAATTTGTTACTTCTTAGGACTTGCTTAATCGGTAGGTCATATAGGGTTAAGGGACATCATTAAAGAGTTTGTAGAGCTCAGAAAGACGATATGAACGAAGAATGCTCTTTATAATAATTTCTCTTCAGGTTTCACAGTCATAAATGTGGAATCACTCATCAAAATGCAGGTTAGGTTTGAAGTAAACGTTTTTTTCTAAGTAGAATATGAGTAAGCGATCACAAGCAGATTAAATTGCAAGTTTTCAATTCTAAAATGACATATGCACATAAAACGAGTATGATGATGAATTGGATGTTAGCAGTAGACGGTGTTAAACGATTGATATTTAATCAGAACAAATACAGACAATACAAAGTAAGGGAAGTACTACAGTTCAATCTTATATAGAATGTTCTATAGGCTGTCAAAGGCACACAGAAAATGATATGGACAAAGTGAGAGAATCGGGGTACACTGGTAATAACATGGTTGAAATGATCGAGTTAAGTTAATAACATATTACAGTGACTATGAGGATATTTGCTCATGTAAATCTGTCACTGTAGAGGCAGGACTCTTAACGACGATGAACTGTCAACGTGTCTACTGAACAAGAGTATTTAAAAAAGGCCCATATTTATCTGTAGATTTAAGCGGCCAAATGTGGTGAGAGAAAGTACGGGCGAGGTCACGCTCTTTCAGGTAGTGAAACGAGACAAATACAGATCATAGGATAGTTTGCAAACCGACTGGATCTAACTGGATCCCAGACTAGGATTAACCTGTTTATCTTACATAAAATTATCAGTAAGCGAATGGCATGGTCAGCAGTGGAAAAGATCTTCATCACAAACCTGCTCAGATTTATTAAAATATTTGACCTTTGAATGGACAATTCGATGGAAAACCGATAGATTATGCAGGATGATGAAATTTGGAAACCACTCAAACTGCTGAGTAGGTTAAAGAGACCAGAATAGGTAAAAGGTCCAGGGGATCGTTGTCTACTTTTTACTCCTAAATGGTTTATTGTGCGGTAGGATAAATACAGTGCATGAAAAGTGTTCACAAGTGGAGATCAATTGAATGTGAATGATAAACTGTTATCTCTTGACCCGCACATGCCGTACCAAGCAATCTCTGATAAATATTTACGATTTGTATTGCTCATGCAGCTAATTTTCTTATGTGAGAAAATTTTCTCCTGCACGTACAAGTTATGAATAGCGTATATGTTGCACATTTTCAAACTATGATGCCTTTTTCAAATAAGAGTGAACCGAATGTTTTGCATGTAAATAACAGTTTTCAGAGAGGTTTCATAAGTCCAGATAAACGGAATCTAGATTGCTATCTGAAAACAACTGACTAGTACATCTCGTATAACCTGATACGCTTGAC
This sequence comes from Heterobilharzia americana, assembly GCA_944470555.2. NCBI lineage: Eukaryota > Metazoa > Platyhelminthes > Trematoda > Strigeidida > Schistosomatidae > Heterobilharzia > Heterobilharzia americana. The sequence continues at coordinate 46,892,464 of OX104134.1, forward strand.
CAATACGTGCAAAATGAAGTTGTTAGCTGCTCTTTTGAACGTCTAAGAAGTATTTCGGACATATAAATGAGCATGTGAACAAAGTGTTTCTTAAGCATTCACCAAAAATAATTGCTATCATTAAAACAGAGGTATTATCACGTAATGAAAAAATTTGGTTAAACACTAATAGTAGTAAACTACAGTTTGAAGTAACTGAAACAAATGGATATAGAATAAAAACAGTTGTGTAAAAGTATTTTTATCTCTTCGTGGAAAGCTTGTAAAAAACACTCACAAGTTCAGACTAAATAAGTCTGGATGACTGACTGAATTGAACTGACGTGAACACCTCGGATAGCAAGATAGATTTTCTTTTTAAAGTAGTGCAGGGTATATCTCGCTGTACTTTACAGCTTAGCTAAGAAGTGTTTTCTGTGTATAAAAGCACCTTGATAGATTATTTGCTAAATTTGAAGCAAAGTGCGATGAATGCAACATAGGTATCAAGAAATGTTGCAAGAAATGAGATCACTGGTCAGCAAATATACAAAGCGATAAGAAGAATTAAATAATGCATATATCGGATGTGAACACCGATCAAAAACTTTTCAATCAGATATCATTGCCTATTCATAAGAAGATATGAAGCCTGCAGAGAAAAAGTGCAGGCTTACATATATTGAATATGCAGAGGGGAAATACTTCCAGAATTAGAAGTGTGATTGCACATGGTATGAAATCATATGGTGCGATCACTGATCTAATTAAACTTGTGGTACTGTTTTTTAGGGAAAACTCTTTTTCTAGTTTGTCTGACCAGTCATGTGTATTTGGCATGGGAATTTAGATTAAGAACCAAAAACGTGTTTAGATTTAAATGTTAGTTTTAAAGCGTAAACCTTCAGCTTTGTTTAATTAACAAGCGAATGAATGGTCAGCAAGTCAAGCTAGCCTCTGATCAAAACAGAAGAACTTCAGGGGAAAAGGAAACTCTTTGCTGCACACAGATTTACAATCATTATGTTCATAGTTTCGTGTGTATTTTTCATTCTACGGTAAATTACACAAAGGGACTCAAGGAAAAACAATGCAGTTACCTAGAGTTGGGATTATATCAGAATTAATATTTCTCAGTTTGTTTATCAGCAGTACTTCACATCTTCGACTTTATTTCAAGACCAAGATTCCAGTAGGCAGGTACTCAGCAATCAGGAAACTGAAATTGTCTCATTCTACCATTTAATGTGTAATACGAGAAACAGTAACAACCTTGAAGTTTAAGTCACTAAGACAGAGACACAAAGAACGTACTGAGAAAATGAAGAAACAAACCAGTTACATTCGAGTTCACCTGAAAAAACTGATGGGCTACTTTTGAAGACATTCTCATAGCTCATTATTTTTATGCAGTTTTCGCTTACAGTGTTTGCCATTGTAACATATTCATTTTGTATGATGAAAAAACTTGGCTAATTTAAGTACATATGAACATCTCTTCAAAGAAGATAAAGTGCATACAGTTTGCGATGTTTATTATTACTGGAAGGATAACATAATTATCCGTAATCACTCCAAAACAAGTTTGAATTTGTATTTTGGTGTTTGTCTAAAGGAAAGTGGGAAAAGTTTATATAAAACAATCTTTTATCAGTCAATAGTCATTCTCCTTTTACATGTACTCCTAAAAGCTGAAACTTATGAGAAATGCAATATGGATGATTTTCTGTAGTCATTCGAACATAATGTTTAAGTGCGGTTTCGACATAAAAATGATGGTTTGAAATCACTTTGCATATAAAACGGTTATGGCGTTAGAATGTCATTTTAACAAACTACATTACGACATTTTAATAACATTCAATAAAAAGCTTCGTTCATTATTATTTAAATAATTTCAAATTCCTCAACAACATTATTTCATTGCGTAAACAGTGTGCTATTACGAAATGCTGTTCGAAACAATACGCAAACTAAACGCGTTTCCTGGGGCGCGCTTTAAAAAGTATTAAAAACAGAAGAATGATCAAAACATTCCAGGTATCACCAACACGTAAGCATAACTAACTTGTTCACGTCAAATGAATTTGGCTGGCTAACTGACTGACTGACTTGTGGATAACGCCACACCTTATACATGATGACATATTTGCAAAAAGCATATAAATTACACGGTTCACACTGACATTTCTGACAGCTAAGTAATTTCTTAACTGTATACCTGTAGTGTCATTGGTCGCTGATGTGTAGGATTCTATGTAGAGACAAGAGTGATCCAAACACTGAACGTCAGTTTCGGTCTTTTGGCTCAAATTTGATCAGCGTTGTAAGAGCAGGAACTCAGCTAAAAGCGATAGCGAATGTTGCAGGTCACGTGAACTCGGATGGCTGAATGACTTGCATGGACCAGCAGACCCTACGGAGACCCATGGATTTGCCACTTACTAAAAAAACTGTAGCATCTGTGTTCATATTTCTCATAGCTTGGTTGTTTATCAAACTTCCGAATATGATGTCAGTAGGCTTTCAGGTTACGAACCACTGAGCAGCAACCAGAGATTCTGTCTCTGACATAGGTCTGTTACTAACTGTAAAACATATGACCGGACAATTTATATGGTTGGAAGGCACTGACTATGATCTGTGAATTACGCCCGCCAGATTCAAATGACATAAAAACCCGATCGCTATATCTTTCGTTTTCCTTTCAGCAGATCAGTGGCCTATCAGGAGAAGTTCCCCTCACATAGATGTCTGGCTTGTTCAGACCAACTGAATATGTAAGCTGACTTGCGTACGCTATGTAAATTGAAAGAAAACCGCATGATTCACGTTAATATTTATCACAGCTGAATAGTTTTTCCCCTGACCAACAGTACTGTTACCCAGTTAAGACCATAATTTGTGATTTCTAACAATAAGTTTCATGAACCATGGCGACTAAGTATTGAGGCAAAAGTAAGTTTTAAAATTATACGAGATTTTCACCGGATAGTAGAATGTAACATAAAGACAGTTCTCATTTGAAGCCAGGCTGATCGGTGATGTGCACAAAAGAAATCAGTCCACAGATGATGCTAACTTGTTCAGAATGACTGAACATGCCTCCCTAGAGGGCGGACCCACGTAAACTAGTGCAACTTACGTAGAATGGTCAATTTGAAGTTCGTAGGAATTTCCGAAGTCTTTATGCACCTTTCTCAAAGCAGAATAGTTATTGAACTTCCTGAAAAAGATGCTAATAAGGCTTTCATTGAAAGAAATCCAATCAAGATTGTGAAATATGATGTCTGATTTACAACTATCATGAATCATGGAAGCTTGCCAGGGAATAAAATGAGCAGGCCGAAACGCTAACTTTAATGTGTAGAGTTTCCCCCTGCCGGATCATTCTAATGATAACAGTGAACGGTTGACTTCTTCTTGCTACGGCGCTGCTCAGCAGAGTACTCGAACAAACAAACCGATGTAAGAGAAATGAATCAATAGCTAGGTGACCTAGAAACCCAGTTTTTATGAAGTCTCTACTGAAAAACTGCGCCTTCTATTATCTAAAGATATCGCCTGTCAGATCACACTGATCTAATTCCTGAAACACCGTAGTTCGAGCTCGTTTCGAGCAGATCAGTAGTGCAAACTGACAGTTCAAACTCTTGTAGATAGCCTGTTTGTTCAGATCCACTGATTTGGGCTGACTACCCAGCTGACCGGCAAGAACCAAAACACCCAGAGAGGAGGGCTGACTTATATGACATTTACAAACTTCCACGTGCATGTTGAAGCTTCCTACATCGTAGTATTTCCTGAACTGTATATCCGTAGCGTCAACAGATATTTGTTGGAAGCCAAATAGAGAAAATCGAAAGGTTTGATTTCTTATATGAAGTTGTCATGAGAAGTCGAAATACACCAGTGAATCGTGAGAATATTTAGAGTAGATTTACGCTGATTTAGGATTTTCACTAACTATATTCGCTATTCGCTTTAGTGTGAGATGAATAGCGGTGTTTGTAGTCATGTTGATCTTAAGAGGACTTAGCCTACTTGGCCCCGAACGAATAAAGCCCCGGGAGATAGCACTTGTTAAGATGAAATGAATTCAGTTCTCTAGTTAGCTAACCTGCATTGGCGGAAAAACTTAACAGAGGATGACTAATATGCCAGTGTTTACATGACTGATATATAGTTAGTGAAAATCCTAAATCAGCGTAAATCTACTCTAAATATTCTCACGATTCACTGGTGTATTTCGACTTCTCATGACAACTTCATATAAGAAATCAAACCTTTCGATTTTCTCTATTTGGCTTCCAACAAATATCTGTTGACGCTACGGATATACAGTTCAGGAAATACTACGATGTAGGAAGCTTCAACATGCACGTGGAAGTTTGTAAATGTCATATAAGTCAGCCCTCCTCTCTGGGTGTTTTGGTTCTTGCCGGTCAGCTGGGTAGTCAGCCCAAATCAGTGGATCTGAACAAACAGGCTATCTACAAGAGTTGGAACTGTCAGTTTGCACTACTGATCTGCTCGAAACGAGCTCGAACTACGGTGTTTCAGGAATTAGATCAGTGTGATCTGACAGGCGATATCTTTAGATAATAGAAGGCGCAGTTTTTCAGTAGAGACTTCATAAAAACTGGGTTTCTAGGTCACCTAGCTATTGATTCATTTCTCTTACATCGGTTTGTTTGTTCGAGTACTCTGCTGAGCAGCGCCGTAGCAAGAAGAAGTCAACCGTTCACTGTTATCATTAGAATGATCCGGCAGGGGGAAACTCTACACATTAAAGTTAGCGTTTCGGCCTGCTCATTTTATTCCCTGGCAAGCTTCCATGATTCATGATAGTTGTAAATCAGACATCATATTTCACAATCTTGATTGGATTTCTTTCAATGAAAGCCTTATTAGCATCTTTTTCAGGAAGTTCAATAACTATTCTGCTTTGAGAAAGGTGCATAAAGACTTCGGAAATTCCTACGAACTTCAAATTGACCATTCTACGTAAGTTGCACTAGTTTACGTGGGTCCGCCCTCTAGGGAGGCATGTTCAGTCATTCTGAACAAGTTAGCATCATCTGTGGACTGATTTCTTTTGTGCACATCACCGATCAGCCTGGCTTCAAATGAGAACTGTCTTTATGTTACATTCTACTATCCGGTGAAAATCTCGTATAATTTTAAAACTTACTTTTGCCTCAATACTTAGTCGCCATGGTTCATGAAACTTATTGTTAGAAATCACAAATTATGGTCTTAACTGGGTAACAGTACTGTTGGTCAGGGGAAAAACTATTCAGCTGTGATAAATATTAACGTGAATCATGCGGTTTTCTTTCAATTTACATAGCGTACGCAAGTCAGCTTACATATTCAGTTGGTCTGAACAAGCCAGACATCTATGTGAGGGGAACTTCTCCTGATAGGCCACTGATCTGCTGAAAGGAAAACGAAAGATATAGCGATCGGGTTTTTATGTCATTTGAATCTGGCGGGCGTAATTCACAGATCATAGTCAGTGCCTTCCAACCATATAAATTGTCCGGTCATATGTTTTACAGTTAGTAACAGACCTATGTCAGAGACAGAATCTCTGGTTGCTGCTCAGTGGTTCGTAACCTGAAAGCCTACTGACATCATATTCGGAAGTTTGATAAACAACCAAGCTATGAGAAATATGAACACAGATGCTACAGTTTTTTTAGTAAGTGGCAAATCCATGGGTCTCCGTAGGGTCTGCTGGTCCATGCAAGTCATTCAGCCATCCGAGTTCACGTGACCTGCAACATTCGCTATCGCTTTTAGCTGAGTTCCTGCTCTTACAACGCTGATCAAATTTGAGCCAAAAGACCGAAACTGACGTTCAGTGTTTGGATCACTCTTGTCTCTACATAGAATCCTACACATCAGCGACCAATGACACTACAGGTATACAGTTAAGAAATTACTTAGCTGTCAGAAATGTCAGTGTGAACCGTGTAATTTATATGCTTTTTGCAAATATGTCATCATGTATAAGGTGTGGCGTTATCCACAAGTCAGTCAGTCAGTTAGCCAGCCAAATTCATTTGACGTGAACAAGTTAGTTATGCTTACGTGTTGGTGATACCTGGAATGTTTTGATCATTCTTCTGTTTTTAATACTTTTTAAAGCGCGCCCCAGGAAACGCGTTTAGTTTGCGTATTGTTTCGAACAGCATTTCGTAATAGCACACTGTTTACGCAATGAAATAATGTTGTTGAGGAATTTGAAATTATTTAAATAATAATGAACGAAGCTTTTTATTGAATGTTATTAAAATGTCGTAATGTAGTTTGTTAAAATGACATTCTAACGCCATAACCGTTTTATATGCAAAGTGATTTCAAACCATCATTTTTATGTCGAAACCGCACTTAAACATTATGTTCGAATGACTACAGAAAATCATCCATATTGCATTTCTCATAAGTTTCAGCTTTTAGGAGTACATGTAAAAGGAGAATGACTATTGACTGATAAAAGATTGTTTTATATAAACTTTTCCCACTTTCCTTTAGACAAACACCAAAATACAAATTCAAACTTGTTTTGGAGTGATTACGGATAATTATGTTATCCTTCCAGTAATAATAAACATCGCAAACTGTATGCACTTTATCTTCTTTGAAGAGATGTTCATATGTACTTAAATTAGCCAAGTTTTTTCATCATACAAAATGAATATGTTACAATGGCAAACACTGTAAGCGAAAACTGCATAAAAATAATGAGCTATGAGAATGTCTTCAAAAGTAGCCCATCAGTTTTTTCAGGTGAACTCGAATGTAACTGGTTTGTTTCTTCATTTTCTCAGTACGTTCTTTGTGTCTCTGTCTTAGTGACTTAAACTTCAAGGTTGTTACTGTTTCTCGTATTACACATTAAATGGTAGAATGAGACAATTTCAGTTTCCTGATTGCTGAGTACCTGTCTACTGGAATCTTGGTCTTGAAATAAAGTCGAAGATGTGAAGTACTGCTGATAAACAAACTGAGAAATATTAATTCTGATATAATCCCAACTCTAGGTAACTGCATTGTTTTCCTTGAGTCCCTTTGTGTAATTTACCGTAGAATGAAAAATACACACGAAACTATGAACATAATGATTGTAAATCTGTGTGCAGCAAAGAGTTTCCTTTTCCCCTGAAGTTCTTCTGTTTTGATCAGAGGCTAGCTTGACTTGCTGACCATTCATTCGCTTGTTAATTAAACAAAGCTGAAGGTTTACGCTTTAAAACTAACATTTAAATCTAAACACGTTTTTGGTTCTTAATCTAAATTCCCATGCCAAATACACATGACTGGTCAGACAAACTAGAAAAAGAGTTTTCCCTAAAAAACAGTACCACAAGTTTAATTAGATCAGTGATCGCACCATATGATTTCATACCATGTGCAATCACACTTCTAATTCTGGAAGTATTTCCCCTCTGCATATTCAATATATGTAAGCCTGCACTTTTCTCTGCAGGCTTCATATCTTCTTATGAATAGGCAATGATATCTGATTGAAAAGTTTTTGATCGGTGTTCACATCCGATATATGCATTATTTAATTCTTCTTATCGCTTTGTATATTTGCTGACCAGTGATCTCATTTCTTGCAACATTTCTTGATACCTATGTTGCATTCATCGCACTTTGCTTCAAATTTAGCAAATAATCTATCAAGGTGCTTTTATACACAGAAAACACTTCTTAGCTAAGCTGTAAAGTACAGCGAGATATACCCTGCACTACTTTAAAAAGAAAATCTATCTTGCTATCCGAGGTGTTCACGTCAGTTCAATTCAGTCAGTCATCCAGACTTATTTAGTCTGAACTTGTGAGTGTTTTTTACAAGCTTTCCACGAAGAGATAAAAATACTTTTACACAACTGTTTTTATTCTATATCCATTTGTTTCAGTTACTTCAAACTGTAGTTTACTACTATTAGTGTTTAACCAAATTTTTTCATTACGTGATAATACCTCTGTTTTAATGATAGCAATTATTTTTGGTGAATGCTTAAGAAACACTTTGTTCACATGCTCATTTATATGTCCGAAATACTTCTTAGACGTTCAAAAGAGCAGCTAACAACTTCATTTTGCACGTATTGGTCAAGCGTATCAGGTTATACGAGATGTACTAGTCAGTTGTTTTCAGATAGCAATCTAGATTCCGTTTATCTGGACTTATGAAACCTCTCTGAAAACTGTTATTTACATGCAAAACATTCGGTTCACTCTTATTTGAAAAAGGCATCATAGTTTGAAAATGTGCAACATATACGCTATTCATAACTTGTACGTGCAGGAGAAAATTTTCTCACATAAGAAAATTAGCTGCATGAGCAATACAAATCGTAAATATTTATCAGAGATTGCTTGGTACGGCATGTGCGGGTCAAGAGATAACAGTTTATCATTCACATTCAATTGATCTCCACTTGTGAACACTTTTCATGCACTGTATTTATCCTACCGCACAATAAACCATTTAGGAGTAAAAAGTAGACAACGATCCCCTGGACCTTTTACCTATTCTGGTCTCTTTAACCTACTCAGCAGTTTGAGTGGTTTCCAAATTTCATCATCCTGCATAATCTATCGGTTTTCCATCGAATTGTCCATTCAAAGGTCAAATATTTTAATAAATCTGAGCAGGTTTGTGATGAAGATCTTTTCCACTGCTGACCATGCCATTCGCTTACTGATAATTTTATGTAAGATAAACAGGTTAATCCTAGTCTGGGATCCAGTTAGATCCAGTCGGTTTGCAAACTATCCTATGATCTGTATTTGTCTCGTTTCACTACCTGAAAGAGCGTGACCTCGCCCGTACTTTCTCTCACCACATTTGGCCGCTTAAATCTACAGATAAATATGGGCCTTTTTTAAATACTCTTGTTCAGTAGACACGTTGACAGTTCATCGTCGTTAAGAGTCCTGCCTCTACAGTGACAGATTTACATGAGCAAATATCCTCATAGTCACTGTAATATGTTATTAACTTAACTCGATCATTTCAACCATGTTATTACCAGTGTACCCCGATTCTCTCACTTTGTCCATATCATTTTCTGTGTGCCTTTGACAGCCTATAGAACATTCTATATAAGATTGAACTGTAGTACTTCCCTTACTTTGTATTGTCTGTATTTGTTCTGATTAAATATCAATCGTTTAACACCGTCTACTGCTAACATCCAATTCATCATCATACTCGTTTTATGTGCATATGTCATTTTAGAATTGAAAACTTGCAATTTAATCTGCTTGTGATCGCTTACTCATATTCTACTTAGAAAAAAACGTTTACTTCAAACCTAACCTGCATTTTGATGAGTGATTCCACATTTATGACTGTGAAACCTGAAGAGAAATTATTATAAAGAGCATTCTTCGTTCATATCGTCTTTCTGAGCTCTACAAACTCTTTAATGATGTCCCTTAACCCTATATGACCTACCGATTAAGCAAGTCCTAAGAAGTAACAAATTTAACTCCCAGATAACCGCGCTTCTTTTCACTTTAGCCACCAAGGTACTTCCAACCAACTAGACCAGTTGTTGTCCAATTAACTTTCACAGGAAACAGTAAGCTTCATTAATAATGATCGATTTCTGTATTACAAATTTCATTGATATTGAGGAAACCTACAATTTAGTATTCTTAAAGTATTTTCATTGAAACTCTTTAAAACATTATCAGGAAATATAATAGAATTTAACAGACTGAATCATTTCGGAACTTCATCTTTAAAAACACTCAATGAAATCCTTAAAAAAATTTACATCATCGTTTGCAAACATTTTGTTTTCATTTCGCCTAAAAAATATCTTGCATGTTTCCAGAGTTACAATCACTATGAAATGTCATTTAACTGAATCGTTATCTATTCGCGTTTCTGTGACATTTCGGTGAAGGTCTCCGTACCTGTGGGAAGTTGTGGCTTTATACCTTACTTCCTTTCGAGAACTTGAATGCAGCAATTTGAAAGCAGTGGATGAATGAGCATGAACATACTTCTTGAATTCTCCCAGCTGTTGCACAGTATATGAAATATGGTGTTTATGAATAAAAGGAAGGCATAGAAAGTACTCTCATAATTTTCAAGTGTTTTGAGTGTTATGGAAGACAGCAAGGATGTGGGCTGATTGAAATTGGTGAAATTCCATGAGATTGTTAAAACTACCTAAAGTATAACTACTTATACAATGATGCAGTAAGCATTAGATAATTCTGTCCAGCAATTCTTTTCATTATTTCAGCTGTGTTCTTAAAAACTTGTGTTGTGCAAATAATTTTACAAAATAAGTGATTCACCAACTTTGAAGTGATAAATTAAGGTTTGGTTGGTACTTGTTGAAATTTTTTAACTTTAAGAAGTAAGTTTCTAAGGTTTTGACTTCAGATTGTGTTGTCGTATAGTGAAATATAACAGAGTGTTTTATCCTAGGTGGCAAAAATATTTGTCAAATTCACTTTATCATCACTAGAGCAATATCATTTTAAAGATTAAGTTGTATTACTACATACTTTTCATACAGCAAGGAAGCTGATTCGTTGATTTTCGCGATTTAAAGGACAATTTTTCCCAATTATACATCAATTCGGAGTCATGAGTCATTTTTAAAGGAAAATATGGATGCATAAATAAGGGTGACCCTCCTAATAAAACAGATCATTAATTATCTTTCTGGAGCTTCTTGTGTTTTTTCCTGTCAGTTCTCGGTAGGAGAAATGAAACGACACCTGGTTAATTAGAATACGGTTTTATCTTTGTATCAGTAGGTTTTACAGTTTTCATGCCAGTAATCCACGTTATTGGACGCTATTCTTGAAAATTTCGGTACTGCCGATATCATGTCAAGCAAACAAATAGTTTACCAGTATTTCTAGTTGATGATGTGGGATTCCGTCGATTTGACAGTGATAACTTTCGTGTGTTATAGTACTACTCAAAATGGTGAGAAGATATCTATTAGTGTTCTGTTAAATTCAAGATCTAAATTTTAAATAATAATGTGTATTGTTTTTCAGAAAATACCAGGATATTTATACTTTTACTCAGTCTTCTTTCTATCTGAAAACGGCAAGAATTCACTTTCTAAAAATGTGATTTAAAGTGAAAACTTTATGTTCATTTCATTTTTAGACAAATTAACTTCATAATGGGCTTATAAATGTTATCATTCTTGCTTGCCATTTCGGTGCTGTCAAATTCATTATCTGAACCTGAATCATCTTGGCATATAGCTAATTCTTTTTAAAGGTCAAAAACCCGACCAGTGACTTATAGAATGAACCTTGAAATACCAAAGTATTGTCTGAGAGTTTTGCGAAGGATTCGATGCCTAAACCGTTCTAATTTCTTCAACCAGAAAATAATACTTATTTTTTAATTTAGTCAAATCTCATTTGAGCAGTTAGTCTGTTTCGACACTAAAGGATATTTAAATGCATTTCCCTTTCGGCTTGTTAAAATGCTATATTTGAACAGATTAAAACAAACTTAGTTCAAGTATTTATTCAATGTAATTTATAATATCGGACTCGCTCAAATAAAAAAATCTCATAAGATTATTTACTTTACAGATAGATTGGGGATGAGATAGATAAAGAATTGAATTTAAGGGGGTATGGTTATCCCTCCAACCTCAGAAATAAGATATATGCAAATCTTTCTGAAAATGTACTTCAGAAAGCAAAGTGACATCAACCAGTTGGATATTCAAACTAGGAAGAGTTATTCAAGGGATAAAATATCACCAATATAATCATCCAATTTTATATAAAGTCTGAATAGGGAATAAAAAGATGATTCAGTCATTGTAACGTTTCTTTAAGTCAGTCTTTCTTCTAACCAACCCCATTGAAAAAAAAATATTGATTTGCTTCTCACTCTCATGGTAACAGTTATGCATCTAATTATTGGCAATCAAGCCTGTGTGTGACTGGTTGAGAATAAAACCTGATTTGCAGTGCAAACAGAATGTAAGAATCATCTATCAAAAACATAATGTTGATAGTTAATTCACGCAACATTTTGAAATGTATTGTGAAGACACAGGAAGCATGTGATGCACTTGAAAGCATGCATTGATTTTCTGAAATAAGAACCACTATAAAGTTTTTTTTCAAAAAAGCATACAAGCAATCACATGAGCACATGTTCTGAAACCTTAACTGAAGCATATTGTTGATAAAACCACTGATGCATACCATTATTTAAGTGATGTTGAGAAGTGATCTATGAAACACTAATATGTTTAAATATTTAAAAAACAAATATTATTTGGATTTATTCACCAAAGAATAAATTCAACGAACATACTGCTTCAAAAGAATGCAGCTGTTTCACAGTTGCTTTTAAAAAGCTGTGAGGTGACAAGGATGCATTTAAAAATAACAGCGATATCTTAGCATGTCTGACAGTTTAAAACGTATCAGTACAAGATAAGCAGCAAAAGAAATGGAAACCTGGAAGAAATTCGTCGGTCACCATGACATCTAAGACGAAGTAGCTGTAAAGTAAATCCACACCATTTCACTGTAAACATGCAACTACGATTTGATATTACCTTATGCATTCCAGCTATCCAAACTGTTTTGAACTAAGCGTTCATAAACTTTCCTCATCCTACCAATACTTTGACTAACGTAAGCCAATGAGACATGAGTTGTTTCGAAGAGTGCATGATCAAATCTTTCATAATGTCTACTGACCACATCTGTATGCTTGAAACTGCGCCAAACTTAAAAGATTGTACGTAACCGAGTTCAACAGTGAAATGATATCGATGTAGGTCTCATTCAACCACTACCTAATTTAAGGTATTCCCTTGACCATTGTTATCCAAGCGGAGTAAATTGATAATAAGATTAGACAGTGGCTAACGGTGGAATCCGCGACCTATGTTTCGGCCTATCGCCTATCAGTAAGCGATGTTGTTCCCATTACAACACAAATCCACGACCTACTGCTTCAAACGCTAAAGCGTTACCCGCTAGGCCAGTGAGTTACAACAGGTATAGTTTTTGTGTTAATGCTAGTCACTATCCATCATTACTATCAAGCGGAAACGACAGGCAATATAGAGGCATCCCTGAAGGGGCCCATTTGGCGACGGACAACTTTGCGTCTCTTTAGTTTCAAACAGTCTAAAATGAAAACAGAAGTATTATGAGATAAGATTGGAAACATGCTTTACTTCAAGAACCTAGATAGTGTACAAGAGAAAAGGAAGACAACAGGCGAAACCAACTGAAGATTGTCAGTATTGCCAATAACGATTATATAGTTTGTTCATGTATGATTGGTTAGAGTAAATATTTTCGAGTTTTAACAGTGTGAACCAACTAACAATGATGATATAATCTTTGTAATGGTGATAAGATAATCATCATAACAACAACATATTTAATACACGGTGAAAAACAAATGAATGTTATGTTACCTGAGATCTTTCTAACAAATCAGAGAAACAAAAGGGGAGGAAAGAGAAATGAAACCAGAGGAGCAGTATTTAAAATAAATTTATGGTTAATGTATTTTTGAAATGAGTGGGGATTTTTAATTTAGAAGTAGTATTCATCATGGACTGACATGAGTTGGGGAACCATTGAAAATCTGGGAGCACTTGACAGCTGTTTCGTCCTAGTATGGAACTCCTCAGCCGTATGCACCCACTACCCGGCTACGGATCGAACTAAGAACCATCAGGTTTCACGGCGAACGCGTTAACCATTCAGTGTCCAGTGCTCCCAGATTTTCAATGGTTCCCCAACTCATGTCAGTCCATGATGAATACTACTTCTAAATTAAAAATCCCCACTCATCTCAAAAATACATTACTCTATTGTGCTCATTAGTGACTTTCTCCCAGATGGATATCAGGAAGTTCTAATGAGAAGCCGTGACCTGTGGGGCCAACCAATCGGAAGTGAAGTGGATGCTAACTGAAGACCTTAAGTGACAGTCGAGCTATGTTGTGAATTGACAGAAGTTGGAAATTGTGAACCACTGGAAACCGACCCAGTGGCTGAATGGCTAATGCGTTCGCCGTGAAACCTGAAGGTGCTGAGTTCAATCCGTAGCCGGGTCGTGGGTGCGTACTGCTGAGGAGTTCCATACTAAAACGAAACAGCTGTCCAGTGCTCCCAGATTTTCAATGGTTCCCCAACTGATGTCAGTCCATAATGAATACTACTTCTAAATTTATGGTTACTAAGTTATTTCAGAGTAACCGTTAACTCTTTATGTACAGACAGTTTAGGTTGGAAGCGTATAAATCTCGTCGATTTGGCGAAGTAAATAAGCCCTCTCTAGATTTCTATGAATTTGAGAGTTTTTAGATAAACCTACTCAATGTCTGGTTTCGACTAAGCGGTATTATCATAAACTTATACATGGCTGTAAAACATTCAGTCTAAAGGCTTTCGAAACATGTCCATTAAATGAACACACATCCATCTTTTTGTCATAAAGAGCTTAAGATTTTAGTGTTGAGGATCTCACCAATCCCGATGTTGAAATGTACACGTCAAAATATCAGAGCTCAGAAAACATCGAACCACCATCATCCTTGACTCGAGCTAAAAATCTTTTCCATCGTTTCAAACTTTGTTTTCACTTAGCTGCATTATTCACTGAATCATTTGCTGACAGTGAACGAATAAATCTGTTATTGGTTCACAGAACAACACTATGCAGTGATAAACTGTTGAATTTCATTTCAAAAATATGAATGCAGTCTAAAAACATAGAACACAGTAGGATTAATGAGAAAGGTGCGAAATTTCCTACAATGAAAATTTTTTCAATATAGATGTACATCCTGAGTTCTAACTCTAAGTCTGTTTGCACTGGTTGTAATTTCATCTGTCTGTGAATCTAGGAGAATTGACTAGCCTACAGAACGATGCTGCATAACTGCTATTACAGGTAAAAAGGGAAGTTCCGGAGCAATGCAACCAGCAGTCAACAATGGACAACCAGTCCTTTTGCCCAAAGCTTAAACTCACCACTTGGTCATTATGCCACATTAAGCGAACCCCCAGTTTTGAACCATTATCTGATTACCAAATTCGGAAGCTGGACATGCAGTCTGGCTTTTTGAACGCAATCATGGTAATGGATTCGATGAGTCTCCATTTCGCAACTTATATGCTTTTTCATGTAGTCACTACCCACTAACTATACTTGTGATGATAAACGGCGTAAAACCATGATCCTAATTGATACAGTAGCATCTATATTTGTTACTTAGACCTTTTGCCCCATAGTTCGACTCATATGCAGATGAATTGGGCAGAAGCAATAATCAACTGGTCAATCCTCAAGGAACAATAGAACGATACGGTTACCTTGGCGATGGGTCAGATGCAACTCTGATTCAGGCAGAATTAGAGTGTAGACTGGGCATACTAGGACCGCATACTGAAATTGAAGTTACATCAATTGAAGGCATTATCGTCTGGGAAACTTCGGTATTCAGGTTCACTGTCATACAATTAGGAAACCTCATCAAATTCAAGTTGAAACTATGTGTAGGATTGACTTTCTGAGTGTAAAATAGCCTTAGGACCAAATGATAATAATCTTAATCTATGACCTAAATTCTAGTGAGCTTGTGGGATACTGCTAAGAGCAAACAGGCTAAAAGGCTACTGCATTTTGTAACAACATATTAGCATATCAAGAAAAACAACCCAAACCGCCCTTCTTGTTTGGATGGTATGTCGGCCAGAATGTGAGCAAAAAGGCCCTGTATCATTTGTATACTACCCCATTGCTTGCGAATCACTTCAATCAAATCCTTTAGAAACCTTTGACCAGAAGTTTGATGTAGACACAACAGTCTAGAATTATTTTCAGTCACGGGACAAAATATGCTGAATAACGAAAGGAAGTTAATGAATACAAATGAGGGTTTAAGGTGGGAAAGTAAACAAGGGATTATCAAAATAAAAATGTTATTACTTAGCACTCGATAAATCTATGACAGTCAAAGCCTTACTATGGCGACGGCAAAGACGTAGGTTGAATGTACCTTTTTTGATGTTGACTGAACCCTTTTAGTGGACGGCAGTGAAGTTGGCAGTTTGACTTTTGATCTCCGAAACCAGAGTTCGGATTCTGTCATTGCATTCCGACCCAGAGATAATAAGACGAAGGTGAAAAAGACTGGGGGCCGCCAAAGACGCTGTAAATGCACGGGGCCTCGTAATGCGCATTTTCAGGTAATAGTGGAACTGTTGACGCTTCTAGAATCCACATCGCTTGAAGATGTGTGACGGCGGAAGGCTCACTTGTCAATTCAGTGAGAAAATCCTCAAAAGGAGACTATCATTTGATTCTAGGAAGACAGTATCAGTTGCAGTCCCCTCGGTGTAAGTTATGGAAAGACAGATTTCTGGATAAGGAAAATTTGCAGCACACTAGAGTCATAGTACAGATGATTTTTCATGTGTTTTGCAAAAAGAAATATTGAGTCATATTTAGGTTGAGTCTGGTAGATCGCTGAGTTTTCGTTTTGTGCTGTACTGCAAGTTATGCTTGCGTTACATCAATGCAAGTATCCAATACTGAGGCATATTAATGGATGCTGACGTGCAGATGATTTGAGAAGTGTGGCCAGCGAATACGAGGATTTCGTGAAGCTGTGGTCAGAATTTCAGCAAGCAAACTGAAATGTAGTGTACTGAGAGTATGTCCGTTAAGAAGGTTGAAGTTATTTAAGTAGGTTGTATCCACGCTATTGGCCTTCATGTTTGTGGCAAGCATTATTTTTCACATTTCGGTCAGTTGCTGACAACCAAAAGCAGGTTAAGTCTTAAAGGTCAGCGAAGTAGTTCTGTCTTAGAACTTGGTATTAAACATGTGTTATGCCCGTCTCTCTTCTCGCTTCAGCAAACTGTGCTTGGCGAAAACAACTGTGACTCTTTCGGGATTGCTGGTTTTGCTGGTGATTCTGATATCAATGATACTAAACGTTTTGCTCCACGACAGTGGACTTTCTTGTGCTTTCCACTGGCAAGCAGATACCAACCTTTCAACCGACTCCCTGTTTCGCCATCCACATCTAAGGATCCGAAGTAAAGAAACCTGCCTCGTGTAAGCATGGGCGGAGGAATTGGAAGTTCATAAATATTCTGAGGTACCCACACCTGTTCTCTTGAGTGCATTTGCAGCATGATTTGCTGGGTGACGGGAGAGCGCACATTTTGTGATGCGCGCTGAGTATGATGGTGTGGTTATACACCTGTTGTCCTCTCCGAGTGGGACCGCGTTGGCCAGCGTGGTTGCCTAAAAACGACATGGGTAGTAATTCAGTTATGAGGTCCATCTTGTTGACTGCACCCGCAATCTTCTTTGAATTCTTCAAACGATAAAGCTTTTGTCATTCCTCTTGGTTGGAGAATGGATCTTCGGAAGCAGTCACCTACTAAACCCTGAACCTGGTAGTTTGTCTGCTACCACCACGCAGGCAGTAGGGACTGAAATACTTCAATGCAACCTCACTAACTGAGGCGAGAATGGGATCGGTGTTGGACTAACTTGCCCATGATAAGCGGCCGGTGTTAGCAAGAAAACACAGACCCGGCTTTCTGTGCCGTCCCAGCTATGGATGGTATTTTCGCCATTGGGCTATACACTTTACTGGTGCCTCTTGCCGATCCACTGTTTAGACTTTTCCAGTAATGTCAGTTGTTGTACTTCCTCATGAGGTTTAATTGAGCTATTTGTCATACTTGGCTATTTCGTCTACTTATCACTCGGTTATAAGTGGTAGACAAGAAGCTTGCCTTTATGAAAGGGTAGTAGTGAAATTTCTCGCTTTTCAGTTCTAAAGCTTATGAGGAAGTTTACAAACGTTAAAACCCATCTGTAAGACTATTCATTCTTTTCGAATCATAATGTGACAACTTGTTTGTTCTTCTTTTAGCGACCATAATTAACCATTATGGACCACTGTTAATGAGACCAATTTGAACTCTGGAATATATTTACGTAAACTTATCACTTGTTATCCTCAACTTTTCACTATCCACAGGTGGAAATCATCGATGCCTCAAATCACTCCGTAAACTTAGCGTTGTCAAAACAACGTTTGTTGTTACTGCTACACTTGCACAGTTTCATAAACTTTGGCGTACCTTTCTGCATGTGTTATTTTCGTATACATTCAAGCTAGATCTCAAATTAACCGTAGGGGTGAACTGTAATAAATTTTCAAAGCAGAACAAAACAGCTGGCTACTACTTAGTGGTCTTCAACTGCACTCGATTCTATACCAATTCAAAACGAAAAACGTGCTCAAGAACTTCCCAGAGTTGTGACCACTTTTTTGAGTTGACTAAAATCACTTGTACCTGCTTAAATGAAATGAAGTCATTTTCCACTTAATCGACTTACTTCGGTTATGGCGTTCACTTTCAGTGAGGAGATTTTAATAGTTCTTTCGAATGACCCTATGATGACGAATAATGAGTTATATCGTAAATTCATGATCTAATAATATCAGTCGAAAAAATATATACATATTTTTTTGACAAAATTCATTTGTGAAGTGAATATTTATACGAGTTAGTTTGTTTCGCTCTGCGTAACTAGTTGCAGAAGTGCCGAATGCATCATTCCGAAGAAGCATTATCATATAAGTGTTCGCACTTACAATGCAATATTATTCCGCAGATTTTAAATCTAGCCTTCTTAGTGAAAACCAGTTTATGAAACCATTCGATGCAATTTATACAGGATAAGATCAGTAATTATGTAAAACATTTCGTAAGGGTAAAACTTGGGCACTTTAGAGTAAAATTCCTTATTAAATTTTTTATTTCATACACCAGATAGTGATAGAGCATTATTTACTGGTAGAAGTTTCGAGCAGAAATTACTGCATGCTATAGCAGGTAAAAATTCTTATATGGAAAACATTTTGTAGTATATGAGTTTATGAAATGTAAGTGTTAGTGATCTCTTAAGCTGCATTGATGCGAACACCATAGGGCACTGATTGATCAGGATTTGATTAGTGTGCAAAAATGTGTCTGTTTCTTGTGATCTCAAGAGGAATACAAATTTAGCGAATAACAAATAATAAATTCAGAATCAATTTTACAGTGTTGCTTTGCACCACAAACCAAACCAAAAAACACTTTTGTCACCAGATTTCGAATGCAGCTACATGAGGCAGATGAAAATGCGGCCATTATAAGTAATGGCATAAAACCTGATATTAACATGGGCAATCAATAGTGTCAATAACATTATTCAGTTTATGACATTTTAAAAACAAAGTAAAAACACAATCTATTGGTGTCCAAGTGTTACTCCCCTAATAAGGACCTGTATATTTCAGCCGAGTTACTCCATACATTCTGGCTTTGAAAGGTTATTATATCGCATGAATATTTTAGTTGATCCTTTTATTTCCAACAATTTTGGAATTCTATGTCGTGATATAAACTGTTCCTTGTTCGAACTAAATTTATTGCCTCTCATTCTTCACGTATACCTGCTCAAGATATGAAACTTTTGGGATTTTTCTGTTGATTATAAATCTCCAAGATTAAGTCGATAATAACTGAACACTCATTTGGCTTTCGATTATTTCACATCTGTTATCACCTAATTCAATCTTTTGTAGTGCTTATTTATAGGGCTGTATGATTCATTGAGATGATGTTAGTTCTGAGTTTTAATTTGCTTTCCTGTTATATACCACTAGGCTGAAAAAATGCTCTCTTTTGGTTCTAGTTGGTAAGTTCATAAACTAAGCACCTTTGTCTCTCTCACTTCTCAAATCGGTAATGAAACAGAATGAGTGGTAAATGTAAATTTAAAAGCACCTAAATATAATCAAAACGTGGTAATTTTCCACTTGAAAGAGAGACGTACATGAAGTTTCTACGTTACATCCGATCTAAAATTCCGTGATTTGAACATATGCACGTATATCTTACGAAATCGCTTTGAATTTTTGATAAAAGATATGTGATACATGTCTATATTATCTTACGAACAAACGAAATCAAGAAACAACAACTTTTAATAAGCTGAAACGAAGCACAAGATTTTATTATATTTTAGGTTTAAAGGTTACTACATTATCTTCCTGCACGGTTTGTATTTACTGAAAGCTTATCATGAGTTTAAAACTAAGAATTGAACGGTAGGTAGAACAGTTCTTTTGAGTGGGGTGAAAAGGCAGATTTTGTATAAGTAAAACATCACATTAGGTATTGTTTCTTTGGCTTTCTGAGCACTTTTAAGTGTTGCTTTTATTCTGCTATACTCACTTTTACCTTCCTATTTGGTTTAAATAAGCATACGGAAGCAAGTCTGAGTTGTTTTTTCAGTGAAAGTTGAAATATAATTCAATATGCTTTAATAATGACTACTCTCACGAAAGTACTTGGAAAGTCCCGAAAATGTTAAATCTCATAATTTACAAAATTAGATACTGTAGACTTTCCTTTCCAAGTTTTTTAAGAATATACTTCTAAAAATTTCTCACAGAACTTGAATATGGTCACATGGTTAACCACAAATACACAACTTTCTGAATAATTATCGATTGTATGACTTCATAAAAATGAGTTTCATCAGCAATTTTCAATATATGTTCACAATACATACATATCACTTGTTAAGGTGAAGCATTTCCAATCCACGTTTTTTAAAATGTTAAGCTAGACATATCACAGTAATCAATTCATTCTTGCTGACATATATGTTTCCTATTTGCTCCTGATACCATTCTTTTTGCTGGAAAGGATTTTCGTAATTGTTCCAATTACCTGTCTATAAAATCGTCAATTAGTCAGCAAACACTTAAGTTTATCTAGAAGGATTTCGCTTGTGGTCAGCTGATAGCTGTAATGATTATGAACCAATGAAAAATATATGTGAAAATCTATTATAGTGTAGTAAACTGTGACAGTATAAATGCAATACTCTGATGCTACTTTTGGAAATATTTTCTGATTCCATTTACCGTGTTCATCTTTGGAAATGTGAGTGAATCACAAATATTTGTTTTGTCAATTATAAGTAAATCTAGAATATCCCTGAACAGTTTCGTCAATATTAGTTTTCATTCTAGCAATTTCCTTTCCTAATAGATCAGTTCAATATTTATTATGGAGTAAGTGATTACTTGTTAGTTTATCAGTATCTCTTTTGATATGACCTGAGAAAACACTTCTAAGTGCATTGATTAAGGTTGCGTGTATGCTTACCCAGTACAAGTAAAATTTCCAAGTTTTTGCTACGATAATGTTTTCATAAAGCTGACTTACGTGCCATCATTTACCCAGGAGAAGAATGTGATTATCTGTGTGTGGAAGACTTACTAATCACCAAGTATACTAAATATAGTGTTACTGTTTCTTTTTGCCGAAACTGTAGGTCATGTTTGAAATGAACAGTTCAGATTTTGAAGTGTTGTTTGCTTTGTACCCAGGGTATAGTTTCCATAGCTTTATTTTCCCCATAGCTGACTTTCCGATGCAAGCATTTTACGTATTATCTCATTGTCTAGGTGTTATTAGAAGTTAGAAGTCAAAATAGATTAGCGGTTGACTTTACATAGTTATGCTATGGAATTTCAATAATTTCTCGACATTTTCAATTTTCTTTATGAGAAACACCTTACCAGAAACTCCAGCTTATGGCACACACTAAGACTAATCTTTGTAAAATGAAGCTGAACTATTGATTGTGGTTTAGCTGAATGTTACCAAATGTATTTGGTGAAATATATGCCGTCACAACGAATAGGTCCTCAACGTCATTCACTGTTTAATAACTACAGTTAAAAACTACATATATTTCAAACATCAAAAAAGAAAAATAGGAGGAATTAATACAAATGTAATAAGTAGAAAATCAGCTGAATTTAAAAAACTACATGTTTCACCTAAGTACATCTGGACAAGATTTAACAACAACGGTGTTTAAATTTTACTGACGTTGAATTGAATGTTGTATTTTGTCATCAAAACAATATGCGCTATAAGGTTCTCAGTTATTCTTCTTAAGTTACCTCTTATAGACTGCGATTCATTCATATTGTACCGCTCATTAGACAAAACAGAGACATAAACAATCAATAGACATACCATATACAAGCAAAACTTATCAACTACAGTTTAATGTAAAACGTTTTATCTGATGACAAACTTTCATATTGTTATCAGGATGAGTCTCCGAGCTATGCACTAAGAGTGCAGGATAAATAAGCTCGCAAAGTCTCAGAAGTTTGGAAAATACTACACTTTTATTCCATCTCCGTACATCATTTTATTAGACAGGAATAACCCCAAGAAAGCTTTCACTGGTACTATTGTAATCAAATCTACTTACTTCTTTTTCTCCGGCGTAAATGTACTGCTTAATAATTACGATAATTTGGCAGAACGACTGCTGAAATTATGTTGGGTTAAATATTATGTGATTTTCGCATAGTGCGGTGCTTTTTGTTTGTATAATTTATGCTATCTGAAAGCTTATGCGGAACGTTTTTGATAGTTGATTAGCCACGCTTATTAAAGCCATCAAGAAGTAAATTCATAATTGTCCCCTTAAGTTTCTCAATTTTATTTTGTACCAACTACATTACACTTAGCCTTATAAACTCCAGAAAAAGGCTCCAAAATGTGATTAAGTTACAAAATCAATATGGAAGTAACAGAAATATATCAAAGTTTATCTCAAAATCTGACATATAACTACCTAAAAAATCTCTCTACCATTCATTCAAGTTATGTGAGTAAATAAACAGATTTGCCAACATATATGAATATCTGCTATAGTACTAATTAAAATTTAGGAGTTAATAGTCAATCATTGTTTGGCACGCCGCAGTTGTGACTATTTGTTGTTTGGGGTTCGTAAAAAAAGACTACTATTATTTACTGATTGTTTTTATAGATTATTCAGGGAATATTCCGCTTTACAAGGGTTCAACCTCAAATTTTTTTTAAATACTAAATTGATTTTAACGAATATAACTTCCTTTTAATTTGTCTTACTAGAGAAGTGGAGATCAGAGAAATGTTTTGTATGATTGATAAGAAAAACCGCGGTAAAATTACATGTGGTCAGTTAAGAGCATTCCTAAGAAGACATGATGCTAAATTCAGTAGGAAATCTGTGAAAAATTATATCAGGTCAATAGACAGTGACGGGGATGGTCGACTGACATTGGATGATCTGATAAGAGCTCTAACGAAGCCAGAACATGCAAAATAATTTGGTTTATTTATTGTATCCAAATGGAAGACAAAATGAGTTAAAATATAAGAAAAAGAAGCCGAATAAATATAATTTATTACTTTTGTTATGTTGATCTTTCTGCTGTCGCTGTTCGTCGACGCTTGACTTTTTGAGTTGGGAAATCTAAGTAGTTTCGTGAACCGAAGACACAATGAAGTAATTTGTCGAAAGCAGAAAGAGTTCACAATTGAATGACTGCAGGTTGCATTGTCGTATTAGTTTGACGCAGCAATAATGTGTATCAGTAGTAACTGAAAGTTTCTCAAATGATAAACACAATAGTCAATGCCTTTTATTCTCACTTCTCGTTTCACAAAGTCTAGCGATGATTAAGCATTCATCACTGACAAATCCCGCCTTGATGTGTTTTGAAAATTGGTAACTTTAGCTTGGTCGGTTCACAGAAGAAAAATGCTCGGAATAAATTGATATTATACTGGGGGACATTTTTCAAAGAACAGAACTCTGGTGAAGGACACTTATTTTCCTGTAACTTGGAATGTTTGTCTTTTTTTAATAATCATCTTCAAATTGTAGTTTTATTAATGTATCCTATCTATTTTATGGTAAAATAGAATCTAGTGACGGCTTGGATTTCATACTGTTTTACTTAAAATCATCAGTTTCAGAGTTCAACAAGTTCTCACGGTAATTCATTAGCGACATCATTGGGCTGCTGTTTAAAAAGTATTTGTTTAATGAATGTCATTTGTTAGTAGTGATCATTTCAGTAGCTTGCCATCCTGAAAATAGAGATGTATTTTTAATATTGCAAAAGACTATCTTTCAAGTTTGAAAAAAACAGCAACTAAGAAGGCAGCTGAAAAATCAAAGGCACGACGAAGATTGCTGCAGCTGGTCATCAGTTGCAAGCTCTCATTCTTTTATCAGCTTGCAGACAAATCAACCAATTTGAATTTCTTTTTATACATCAGTTGTCTGTGTCATCATATCGACAAAAATGAACCCTTTCATGTTATTTCACAGCTGTTAGATGACACAGGCTTCTCCACTGAGGGTTAGTTATGAACTACAAGATACAACTTAGTGGGAGTGAACTTTTTAAACAGCGAGCTAGTCATAATTTAATATCTCTGGTTTTAAATAAAGCAATATACTTCAAACATCAACAGGAGATAGGTCTAGTTGTCTGGAAAACGATGAATATGTTGGAATAAAAATATCTTTACAATCAAATGAATTGAATAACTTATGTCAACTAATTCCTTTATAACCTTCCATTGGTATTAAGTTATTGGTTTTAAACAATTAGTTTACCAGATAGCTCTGCTAATTCGACCTATGTATACAACCAGCTGATCTATTTGATCTTTGTTTTCAAAATTTGGTGCTATCGCCATGTACATCTTGTTTACAAGCCTATGTCGAGTAATTACATCTTGATAGCGATGCTGGCAAATCTCCATTAGGTACTTGAAGAACTTAAAAGAAAAGTCTACATCTATTATAGCGGTCAACAAGACCGCCAAGATCTTCATAAAAAGCCTTAAGTCTCTGAAGCTGTTAACAATCAATCGTGTTACACCAAAGTTATAGTAAGCGCATGAAACAACGTGCAAATACCAGATTGAATGAACAGGTAAAATCAATAAGAAATAGTGTTTTAGAAATGCTTGGAAATAGTCAGGGCCACTGTAAATATATGTAAACTGCTCTATTTTGAATATATATTTTGATGTTGTAATATATCTTCTGCTATCTTATCGCCTTTTCCACGTGCCAAGGAACTGAGCGACCATCAAGGGTGGAATCTGAAGATTGTTGTTCGTGTTCACACACAATGTATGAAGAGGTGCGTACAAAGATATAACAATATCAAGAGGATGTTGTAATGAAGGCACTATCACTCATCCATTTTATTCACAGCATTTGCCGAAAATGACTGACGAATTCCAAGAAAAATGTGTGAACAGTTAGACTTGCTTCGAGAACCCAAACGACATTGATATCTTATGTAGCTTTTGATTACTGGTAAACTAGGTTATTCAGCAGTTATATTTGATGACATTTCGTCGATAAAAACCCATTTTTTTCTGAATTCAATTTAATGCAGAAATAATGCTGATAAATTTTGTCTGCTTGACATTCATATTTGTATGTATGACTTCATATACTCTGCATTATTTTGACTCGCATGATACTTGGAAAAAAACCTCAGGGTAAATAAATACTTACAGTTTACGCTATCATAATTCCGCATCATTGGGTTTCTCTCGTTGACATCAAGCTGTTGTCACCTTTTAAGCTGAATGCAGTAAGTGCTGCTACTAATTTGTGACATACCTTAGTGTTCTCTTCTCAAAACCACTTATGTGCATGTTCACTGTGAACAGTTATCATTGAGAACTAATAACCACGCAAAAAATGGCAACATCTGAACTTACACGTTTTCCGTTTATGAGGCTTATTACAAAGTGACAGTCAGTTTTTGATAGTAATCAATCTAATGATGGTTTACTTTCAGGTAGTATTTCTTAGTTGAACGCAAATGATAGGTATACATTTATACACTGACTGAAAGAGTAAACTAGCAAGCGAATTACACTTGTGTTTGAAACTCGAAACCTTCATATAAACACTTAAATAATTCACGAATTTAGTCAAAATGAAGTCGCAGTCACGGACAGTTTTATAGTGAAACACAAATAGAAGTATATATTGTGTATCTGTTTGTCAGAATCTGAAGTTTTCACCAACAGGTAAAAGTTATTCTTTCGCTGTTTCTCTTTCAACTTCCAGCAGCATCATATTTCTGCACAGAAAAAAAAAAAGAAACTCTAACGTACTTGAATTAGTGAAAAAGCTGCTAAAACTCTTCACTTTAACGAATTTAAATGGTTTTTAGGTAGAAATTAGTATCTTTGGTTATTTTATTTCAGATGATGTACTTCGTATTTAGTCGATAGAGATTTCCCAATAGTTTCCTCATATCTTCTGCATTAAATCCAAATTCAGGTCAAACAGTTATGACAAATTATCCTTCGATTTCTCTTATTGAATAAAATATTTGTTTTGTATGCTAAAGTAGTTCGCTAACGATTTGTTGTGCTAATTGACATCTAAAAGGGATGCTCAAATGTACACCATCGTGATCTGGAAAATACTTTGTTCATGTTATTATTCGATACGATTTTTATGAGTGGGCACCTGTATTCAGTCTTTTACATAGAAAATATTTTACAGATTTGTTACAAGGAACCGATCGCAATACTTGGTCTGTAAAACAGTCTTTGTGAAATGCGTTCAATTATTTTTAAATTTGCATCCCATGAAAATCTCGCATTTAGTTAGTGTCATCTGCGGACAAGTTTTGGCTGTTCAGGAAAACGCAAGAGTGAAAGCAGACATTTCACTCAGGAATAAGGTGAATTTTTAGAAATCTAGAAATAAGCTTTTTCAAACTAAATGCATCAACTTTAGCGAAAGGATCAGGATTCGAAGATCTGCAGGATGCAGGAGAAGTTGGTTTTGTGAGCTTTACTCATATATGATAAAGAGCAGTTTACGACAAGTCTTTTGATCTAGTCGATCATTGAATGCCGATTCCTGATGATGTTGATTATTGAAGCACTTTCAAGCTCGAAAACTACAGTTACAATTAGGCGGATGCAAGAGTGACTGAAAAGGCTTCGTATCGAAATATATGATCAGCGACTTATATTGCGATGACAGAAAGTTGCACAACTCTTTTATTTAAATCGTATGACTCATGCAACAGATGTTTTATGCTTATGTATATTAGTATGGTTTTGTTTACCAGAGCGTCATCAAGATGACTGAACTATATATATATATTTGCCGAAGCGACAAACGGAATCCTGAATCTCAATTTAAGTTTGATTCTATTACGATAACGAACCCCGATTTATCATCGCAAAAACATCAAAAATGAAAAACACTTCAAAATCGCTAAAGTTGTCAGCGCTCTGTTATACCTCTTTTAATTCTGTGTTCGGAAAATCAGTCCTCATCTACCGTGTAAGTTAGCGTAGTCAGTTTCGTCAAATTACTAGTAAAGCGTTTAATATAGTTAAAATGTTTAAATCTCTTTAGCGATCAATTTCTACGAAATATGCACCATAATGCTACTATACTACTGAACCAGGATCTAAACTAAGAAATCGGGGTAAACTGTACGTCACGCCTGCAGAAGAGCACTAAGAAGTCAGTTGTCAACTCATTGCACGGTCACATTTGAAAGCAAAAATTACTACTCCTATAACGTTAAGAAACGTTTCGGTGTAATAATACTTTCCAGCAAATTTTGCAGAAAATCTCACTAGTAAGACATAGGTTGCAGTCAAATTAAAATAATTTTCTTCGTATCGATACTATTTGATGTCTTGGAGAAGTAAGTGAAACAATAGGTTCATCTGGTTGTATTTTTATTAATCATCAGGGTAACTAACGATAGTAGCTGGATGAGACGGTTTTAAAAATGTTATTTGCAATACTATGTTTACACCGGTAAGCATAATAAACGTAATATGTTGATATTAACCAGTTTTAAAGCTGTAAGCACGTTTGACACTACTAATAAAAAGCAAAGTACACCAACTCTGAAGAGAGTTAAGACTGGCGGAGACGAAATAGTTTGTTGTTATGATGCAACTGTGAAGGGAAATGAATAATCGAAAAATGCCATATTTTTATTTGTAGTAAATTCAACTCTGAAAGAGATATCAGTTGAAAAAATATTGTTTACCTAGAGATGATAAGCCAATTTCAAGCAAACAACGTGGTTTCAGAAACATTGCCGTTGAAATAAGCATGGTGGAACTGCGCATCTTCGTACACTACTTTCACGATGTGATTAAAAGAACCGTTAAACTCAAAAATGTAAATGATTGAGTTTTTTCGAGAATACAACTGCTGGAACTGTTGTTTACTAACAAATTTAATGAAGGAAATGGTGTATTATCTTTATTTCTAAATTTTGCAAGCAAGCAAATGGTGACTGCTTAGTGTGAAAACAAGATTTCCAAGGTAGACGTTTGGAAAAAAATGATTTGGTAGTAAACTGTTTTCGGATGTTTATGTCTGTGAATATCGGGATAGAGTATATAGTGTGTTGGTGATGAGTAGGACTTTAAAACAGTTGCCTATTTAGCAAGACAAAAATACAACTCAAATTTGAATCCTGTTAACGGAATTCAGATGTTAGAAACAATTGTGAATGTGAGAGTCCCGGTTCTTCTTTAATATCCTCTCTATTTCTTTTTTACATGAAATATTTTTGCTACTGTATGAATTTCTTCATTATTTTGTGTGCGTATTCAGAAAAATGTGAAGATATTTATTTTTTTCAGTTAACATGCAGTTTCTTCGGAAAACATCACATATCGAATAACTATTTGCAGTCTTAGGTAACAACATTCACTGCTGACCCAAATAGGGTTGCTGAGATCTCAAAAAAAAAACCGCTGTTTCCGGTGAATATTGAAAATTATACTTTAGAAATATTTGGATTCCTTGTAAATATAAATCGATGTTGGAACACTAAAAATGTTTTGCCTGTCAAGATATATGGAAAAAAACCTTTTAATACTGGGAAGCATTCACTGTTTGCTAAATATTCAATCTCCTTTTTAGACTTCTACGAAGAATGAACACTGAACCTTCCTAGAGATGAAATTTCTGAACCTGGGTTTCACACGTACATATTAGATTGAAGGGACTCGGTTTTGTCCTTCCTGTAGTACTTTCTTGCTTCACAGCTACTAATAAGATATGGTAAATTAGCGCCAGAATACTTGAACTTCGTTGAAACTTAAAACTGTTAGTGTGAAAAGAGTAAATCAACCGGCACTGTATAGAAGAGAAAAGTACAAAACATAATGATTACATCTAATTTCCCTCTAAAAAATTTCCTAATGCACTAAATATGGTCACCAATAGCCTGCTTGTAGCACTTGGTTACGACCTATTTTTCGATACTGATTATTTTGATTTACCTACGCTTTGCAGATTTAAGGTAAATAAATTACACTTGATGGCTGTGTTCATCAGCGACATTTTTCTATTACATAATTCAGCGTTTTCAGGTTCTGGTGCAGTCATAATTAGTAACATTTGCAACCAGTTAAAAATATACTAAAACGAATTCCTTGAGATATTTGCCGACTACTTTGTTTTGTAATGAGATTATAATAAAGTCACATGTTTACATCTAATCGGATATATGTAACTTCAAATCCGAAGCCTTTTTGATGACGTTGCATCCTTGGAAAAATAATTAGGTTATTGGTACCTTCACGGGCATACAGTGTGTGTTGGAACAAATTATGGCGAAATAAGTGAATTTGGAACATATTTAATAAAAAGACTTAATGATAATTATCTTCGTCAATCATTTTGACCATTTATTTTAAGCTGGTGTGTCAGAATAACTTTTATTTGGATGGATAGTCAACTCAGCTTATCCCAAACTGTAACTGTCCGTGTTGCCTATCAACTACATTGTATGGAATGGAAATTAGCTAAATAGAGACCGAACCTAAGTGTCATCAGCTTTCTGAAGTCATTGTTTTCAAGCCAAATATTTTGTATTATGATAACGAGTAATGACGATAGTTGTATTGCATTGTTTATCTCTTCTTAGATGGGTGCGAACCAAAAGGTCAACTTTCTAATGCGATACTTTTATGTGCACATAGACCAAATAAAATTGTATCTTTACCTTATTTACAAACCAGGCTTGCCCTTTATATTACTCGGCTCAGTTAAGTACGAGGAACAGAAGGAAACTCTGTCCTTCGTAACACGTAAGGATTTTTCCGTACGCTCATTATATTACGCATATTATATCTGAGCTTTGTACTTAGAAGTTTGAAGAATATCCTACATATCGGTTTACCTAGTATGCATGTTGATGTTTCGCAAAGGAGTTTTCAGGTCTTCTTATTATGATATATTTCTAGGAGCCATATTCTTGACTTTTTACATACGTTTAAGACTTTTTTAGGAACATTATTTGTTAGAATTAGAGAATCACTAGCAAATACGCTGCTGGACATCTTTAATGATGGATGGATGTATACTGGAACCAAATGACGATACATATATATTGTTTCACTCTATGTTTCAGTCACAAAACTTCTTAATCTTAATTATGTGGTGAGGGATACATTAAAACTTGGTGACCCAAATCCGGTAGAGAATCTTGTAAATTTTCCCCTAAGTAAGTGGCAGTTGTTCTAAACTTAATGAGTAAAAACAGTTTCTCTCGTTTAAAATTCAAAGAGAAGATATTCGCTTTTATGAGAACTGAAAACGTATGAGAAAACCAATTTTCTGAAAACAAGAAATGATTAGCATTCAGTCAAGATTTAGAATGATATTGAGTAAAATTAAATCTACTAGGATAAAAAAAAATACTTAACCAAAACACTT
Organism: Heterobilharzia americana; assembly: GCA_944470555.2. Classification (NCBI taxonomy): domain Eukaryota; kingdom Metazoa; phylum Platyhelminthes; class Trematoda; order Strigeidida; family Schistosomatidae; genus Heterobilharzia; species Heterobilharzia americana. Next base: position 46,923,158 of record OX104134.1, read on the forward strand.
TATACTGAACAAGCTTCCCCAGATGTAGATCTGTTAATGAATTCAGCAAAATATTATTGTTATATTATTTGTCCCGTGGGTTCCTAGCGGAACATAGGGCTTCAGCAGCACGTCTCCAGTGCACTCTCTTCTCTGCAAACTTTCGAATCTGGCTCCACAACAGCCCACAAGCTCTCATTTCTTCCTCATACCATCTCCTCCATATCACCCTCGGATGCTCAACTCGTCGTTTCCCATCTGGGTTTCACTCGAGGGCCTGACGCGTGATGTCCCCAGTCAGCCTTCTCAGTATATGCCCAATCCATCTCCACTTCCTTCTGCATATTAGTTGAGTGATAGGTTGTTGGTTGGTTCGTTCCCAGAGCTCCTTGTTGCTTATTCTTTCTGACCATCTGATCTTCAGTAACGAGACAGCGTAAGCAGTTGTTGATGAATGTCTGCAGTTTATTGGAAATCCCTTTCGTGACGCACCAAGTCTCTGAACCACACAGAAGCACTGGCTTGACGTTGGTGTTGAAAATCCGCATCTTGTTCCGTATGTTGAGTGCAGTACAGTAGATCTCTACACTGGTTTCAGATTAACGAACACCTGTCTTGCTTTTCCGATCCTGGCTGACTTTGACATCCTCATCTGTGCCGCCTGTAGTTGAAACAGTGCTGCCTGGGTAGGTAGGTGAAGGAGGCTACTTCCTTCAAGTTTCTCCCGTTCATGATGATTGTAGCTTGTTGTTGTTGGTGGTGGTGGTGGTGGTGCTGTTGGTTGGGTACCTTTATCACCTCTGTCTTCTCTATATTCACCTGAAGTCCCGTCTTTGCTGCCCTGCCTCTACTGTCAACTTAGTAGTTTTCGCCTGTAGATCTTCAAGTTTGTGTGACATCAGGCACAAGTCATCGTTGGCGAAATCCAGGTCTTCTAGGTTCTTTTCCGCAGTCCAGCGTATACCCCTCTTCTCGCTCCCCACTGTTTGCTGCATGATCCAGTCGAGTCGACCACAATCAGGAATATCATGGGGGAGAGTAGGCAACCTTGTTTCACTCCTGTCTTCACCTCAAAAGCATCACTGAGCTTCCCATTGTGAATTACTTGGCATGTGGCATCTTCATATAGTTGTTAAATGAGGTTCATAAAGGCTTGTGGCATTCCGTAGTGTTGAAGCAGTTGCCAAATTACTTGTTTGTCGACGCTGTCAAAAACCTTTTCAAAGTCGATGAAGTTGAGGTGTAGAGTTGACTGCCATTCTATACTCTGTTCTATGATGTTGTGTAGCATGGCTTTGCGATTTGGTCCACACACGATTTGTACTTCCTGAAGCCAGCCAGCCTGTTCGGGTCGTAGTTTTGAATCCAGTGCATCCCTTAGCCTCTCCAGGATGACACGGCTTAATATTTTGCTTGCTCTGGGTGGACAGGAGAGTGATTCCGCACCGGTTATTGCAAACACTGAGGTCTCCCTTCTCCGGCAGTTTGACAAGGTAACCCTTCTTCCAATCAACCAGCAGGTACCCTCTCTTCCTTCCACACCTTCTGCAATAGTGGTGTGAGCATGTCTGCTGTTGTCTCTGTGTCTTTTCTCTGCGCTTCTGGTGGGATCCCATCTGGTCTTGCTGCTTTCCCACATTTCAGTAGCTTTATGGCGTTCAGGACTTCCATTTTTGTTGGAGGATTTATGTTCACTTGTAGTTCAGCGGCTGCAGGTGGTATTTCTGGACGAAGTGCAGGTGTTGGTGGTGGTCGATTCAAGAGCTTGTTGAGGTGGTCGGCCAGTCGTCTCCTTTGTTCCTACTCTTTGGTAACTAGCTTTCCTTCACTATCTTTCATCGGTTTCGTCTGCGTTGATATCTTCCCAGATAGCAACCTGGTTATTTGATATAATCTTGTCAGGTCTCTCCTACCTGCAGCCTGTTCTACTTCACTTGCAAGTGTGTCGTGGAAGTGTCTTTTGTCTTTCCGTGCACCGTTCTTCACTCCTTTGTCCAGTGTTTTATACGTTGTAATCAGTTCGTCTTCTCGTTGTGCATCCCTGCACTGGTTCATCTTCTGCTTCACCATCCTCCTCTCCTCTATCAGCTTCCATGTGTTCGTCGAGAACCATTCCTTATCTTCTTTCTTCTTCCTTCCTAATATGGTTATGCAGGTTTCTTTCCACACAGCTTTCGAAGAGTTCCAGTGTTCATCCACACGGGTTTCTCAAAGATGTTGCTCGATATCTCCCATTTTGTCTTGATGGCTGACGTGAAGATTTCCTTTGTAGTTTCGTCCCTCACTTTCCGTTCTGGGTGTTGAACTTGAATTGTGGTCTATCACCAACTTCTTTGAAGGCTTTCAACTTGATTTGTAAGGTTCCTTGCACTAGATAGTGAGTGATGTGGACCTACATCTGCTCCTCTTCTTGATCTTGTGTTAAGTAGGCTGCCTCTCCACTTTCTTCACATTGAGATGAATTCGATCTGATTTTTAGTGTGTCCTGGTGTCTGGTGAAATCCATGTCGCTCGCTTTGTGGATATTCTTGTGTTTGAACACAGTGCCTTCAATCACCAAATTGTTAAATGCACAGAATTCTACAAACAATTCTCCATTCTCGTTCATCACCTCACCTAGCGCTTCTCGACCCATGATTAGTTCTCTTCCTGTATTGTCCCCTCCCAGTTTGGCATTCATGTCGCCCATTAGAATTTTCATGTCGCCAACTGAGGTCTCGTCCAGTGTTGATTGGAGTTGTCTGTAGAATTCCTCCTTCTTCTCTTTATCTGCCTGGTTATTTGTAGGTGCATGGCATTGTATGATTGTGACCTTCCTTCCTTCCTTCCTTTTGAGTTGAACCCTGCTGTCATGATCCTGCAGGAGGAGATTGGTTCCCACTGCATGACAGAGAGCCTTCGATGCTCTTGGGGACATCATAATAGCCACTCCCTCAGTGTGCTCGTGGTTGTCGTCTGGGTGACAATACTGGAGTAGATTATTGATTCTCCAGTTGACAGTTTGGAGAGTCCACTCCCATTCCATCTACTTTCGCAAATTTATAACACTTCAATGTGATACCTTCTCATCTCCTTTGCAATCTGGTCTGTCTTGCTAGGTTCAAACATCGTGCGAACATTCCATGTCTCCACGTTTACTTTCGCTTTCATCGAGAGAAGACTCATCGGCCAATCGACTTCCCGAAGGCTTTTATCAACCGGCGTCATTTCGTCTCTCCGATTCCAGCGAGGAATAATTTTGTTATTACTTTTTATATTTTGTTTGTGCTTTGAAGTTTCTTTAGTGATTAGATTTGTTTTACGGGGTAGGGTTGGTAGCCCTATGCCCAACCTTCCCTCTTTACCGGGGTTTAGGACCGGCTAGTAACTGGTGAACTAGTTGCCTAGGGGAGGTTATGTAACGAAATGCGAAAGGTTTATCAGAAAGGCGAAGAAGATGGATTGAAAATAAAAACGTAGAAAAGAACACCCAAAGTTAAGCGGATTATCTAATTTGGCTTCATAATATGAAAAATGAAAGTGAGAAAACAGCGCCCGAAGAAAAAAGATGAATATAAAATTAGTTCAGCTCCAACATATGACAACATAGAATCTCGGCATGATACGAAAAAGACGTTATTAAATTATGGCACGCAAGTCAAAAGGGAGGAAATAAGTGCTAAAAGAAGTCAAGAACAGAGGAAACTGCATCAAGATGTCATGGAATGCTACCTTCCTGCAACCGCATCGTAGGATATTATCCTCACGTCCGACTTGGTTTGATTAACCGATGACCGCTACACACTTCCACTTCGGCAAATTTCATCTGGAAGCATTGGCTTATGAATAGTAAGTAGATATTTAATATTTTATGCATCAGAGAAAATGCAGGTAACTGCGACCAGCCTTCTAATTATGGTTAACAGTTTCAGAAAGTATCCTGATTTCACTCCTTACATTCCTTGCATAGAATCCATCGACAACTTTCCTAGTTAACGAAATGAGACTGCCAAAATGGAGCAGATCAACAGCGAATCCACACACAGGTCACACCATAGGTGCATTGTTGTTCGAAAGTGAAGATGTCGGTTTTCGAAGCATTTGACTGATAGTATGTGGATGATAAGAACTCAAATATGTTGTGGTTAACCTTTGTGATATCTTCTTAACTGGTGCCAAATACGTAGAGTGAGATAAGTCGCTCAACGCGTTAGTAAGTAAACTGTCCCTAACAACCTACTACTCTTTGTCTCACATATCACGCTATGATGTAAACACAGGCAATATGCCATTGACAAAAACTGGTGATTCCCATAAAATTCATAAATACAGTTTCATTGAGCAACTAGGAAATTATTACAAGACGAAGACGTCAACATCATGGTTACTGTATTAATTTGTAGCTACGACAGTGCGTAAGATTTAGGTGATGCTAGAATAGGCTGCCTCGAGTAGCGTTTTAATTTCACCCTATAAGATAATTTTCAATGACGATCGCGAATAATATTGATTTATAAGTGCATCAGAAAATGTTATTGTAAATTTTCTGTCAAGTTTCAACAGTTGTAAGAAATCAAGCCTCATTTGAATAATGTAAAGTAATCAAAATGCTATAGCAACAAGTGAAGTTAAATTGGTATCGCAAAAAGATTAAGGGTTGCTTAAATAAATCAGTGTATTCCAAGATATCACAAAAATTAAATGAAGATGATTAAGTGCGAATAATGAGTTGATTAATATGCGAAAATATGAATGAATGAGTTGTAATCAGAGTCCGTTTAGAAGCAAGGAGTAGTTGATAACATGTTGAAGATGAATGGAAAGAAAAAGCTAGAAGGAGGAATAGGAGATGTTAAGAACGCTAAAAGATTGTGACCGTGAAGAGAGAAAACATTCAGCCAGTCTCTTTGTATGCAAAGCTCCTGTTTTTACATCTGAATTGCTACAGTTTTAGCAATACAAAGGATGAGCACTGACTTTGGCAATTTTTTTTCACATTTTAAATAATTTTTAAAAAGGTGGTTGTTGAAATTGAATGAGTAGTGTCGACTAGGTGTTCCACTTTAGCCCATCATGTAGATCTAACCTTGAACCTTTCTGGACAGGACCGGTGTCAGCCATCTGATGTATCTGTTTCCTCAGAAGCAGGTGAACAAATACAAATGCACACAGGTGACTAGATGTGGGACCTTGTCTTTTAGGCTTTCGTTAAATTAAAGAACATTACTCTGAGAGTTTCTGCTCTCCTTAGAGAACCTGAAATCCTGCTCTTTAGGATATCAGTAACTAAATCATGTTTCGCTGGGTGAGCTACAGTCTCGTCTTCAAAATATTCCAAATGGGCTGGATTACATTGCAATATATTTTGATAATGATGAAGAGATACTCGGTTCTCAAGTACATTCGTCTTAAATATGGTCAGAATGTTAGTAACTTTATTTGACTCTACGCTGTAAGCTAAATAAACACTTCACTACCACAAATAACATTTTTCTGTCAGCCTGGTAATTACTGGACAACTTATAGAGCTTCAGTGTACGATGTATGGTTTCAGAAAAGTTGGTGTTATTTAATTTAAAAAGAGCGCCTTGCGGATGGTAAGCTGTAGCCCACTTATCCTCATAATGTAAAAGGTAGGACAACAAGTACCCGTGAAACGTTGTATCCATAGTCTCTATTTGAACAACGCAACTTTTGAAGCTAAAATATATGTAATGCATTCACTGACACTAACTTCTCCATAATTTGCTGTTCAACTGCAGCACCTCCAGCTGTAATCTCTCCAAACATTAAAATTTTCTAGATAATTTGGTACACAAGCTTACCTTTTTGATCGCGTTGCGAATGATGTTTATACGACATAGAATGTGATGTGAGTGGGGAGAAACTTGACATAATGCAGACGAAATTGCGGGACAGTCATCTTCTATGAAGGCACACACTAGACGGCTTCTAATAACATCCTTAAAAGCCTCAGAAATTCACCAATCAGTTCTGATATCTCACTGCTCGTGAAAGCAAAAGCTTAGGGAATAGCCATGAACTTGGTGTCGATGGCTACGAACTCATAGAGAAAAAAATTCTCATTGTAAGTTTTATAAGTGTCATCCCACCCAGAAGATCAAGACTGTTTTCAGGAAATTTCAGCTGTCGGTTGTGGCAGAAAAAAGTAATTCAGATCTCCACTCTCTGTAAAAGATAAGGATGCCAATCCACCTTGACTGATTATATGCTCCTGCAGCTTTTCATAACTGCCTAAATGACAATGGTTTCCGGGGAAAAATTTTTATACCGGTCAAATTACACTAAGTGGAGGGGCTGTAACACATATTAAACGCATCTTAATTATTCAACCGTTTGCTGTAGTGTGCATCAACAAAAGTAACTACATTAAATGCAATCATACCAAATATCACCAACGGCCTTATGCTGGTCATTTCAACTCCCTCGACTTTCTGATCCAAGAACAACCGTAGTCAAGCAGGGAATCGCAGAGGTGATTTTGACTTGACGAACACCGAGATACTGTCTAGAAGCCTTCTAAAACCTAAGCGAGTGTGAACGCTGGACAAGAACATATCAGAGATATTCTATGAAATATGTACTGAAAACAATACTGATAGTTATTCTGAAACATGCATTGTAAGGGAAATTACGGGTTTGTTTCTTGTTTACCTAGACCCTATGATCTGTAACTGGGGATTTCGGGTGGAGGACAACTTGCCATATAGTCATATAATTAAGTACTTCATCCAAAGAAATATCCTCCTAGATGCAGCTCACGTTTCTTTCAGTTGGCTGATGTAGGAGAATGAACAGCACAATGTACCATTGCAGAACTATATTCTGCAATCAGCTGCGCCCCTCCTTCCATCAAGAAGCCGACTTTGGATGGCGGTTTTAACATTCAACATAGAGAGGACACACCAGTCATTGAAACAGGGACTACAGAACACATTGTCAGGTGCCTTCGAGAACAAACGGAGTCACCTGATCCAAATGACTAAGTTATAGCTAATAATTTGTTGAATTATTGATACAAAGTCAGATTATTTTTGAACGGACATTCCGCCGTTCGGTTTCCTAACATGCTTTCCTATCAGTCTTGCAAAAGGCACGCACTGAATGAGTGCTGAACCAAAGAAACGACATAATAATATACACCTCTGCATAACCTGTATGTAGACGGCCAAAAAAAATGCAAAACTTCCAGTGTATGTTCAAATCCCAAATTCCAAAGGACAAACATTTACAGCATAATCAAATACAAAGGCAGTCCAGACAATACCTGTCTACATGGTTATTTAGAAGGCAGACATGATATTTGAGGGTGTTAAATAATTGTACCCGATCTGACAGTATCAGAGGTAATGTGACATTATACATTTCAAGCCTTTCCACATGGTGAATAAATGTCTCATTTTACATTGGGCTCTAGAATTAATACGAATGGAACTTGTATATATATGAAAGAAATTTTAATTGTGCATATATGCAAGTCAGGTTGACTCCAACGTAACAAATCTATAATGTTTATCACCACTCACTTTTCCATGAAGAGACTGACCTGAAAGAGGTCAACTGTCATAACTTTTACCAGGAAATTTCTAGTATGAATGTCTAATTTGTCATCTGATGTCAGGTCTCAAGTGACCCAAATGAAATTTTATGAAGAATGATGAATGAGAAGTCATTACTTTCAAATGGAATATATTAAATTATAACGTTGAATTTCTTTGAATAATTATTGTACCTAGCTAGCTTCAGTGTGTTTTAGGTATAATGAAATACACCACGTTATTCTGAAGACTTTACAGAATTGAAAGGTGAGACGCAGGTAATGCCAGGAAGTAGGTGTGTACGTAGCTAATTTGTGTAATTTACTCTGAATTATATAGACCAAAACTCATATCACACAACCACCTTCCTGATTTCGCATTCTATCATATTAGAGTCGTATAGGGCTGTTGAAATATAACATTGGAAGTTCATGGCTTACCAGTAACTGCTCATGAAGTTTTTGAAGCAGATAGCTTTTTCTAGCGACGAACGAAGAATTCTGAAATAACTATACTTTAATTTCCTACGCTATTCAATGAAATGGTAAACAGTTATGGTGTGCGTAATTAAATGCACAACTGAGGCACGACTGTTGGCTTAAAAAGCTAACAGGAGAAAAATTTCACCTGGTTATCACCTACCAAAAGATGTTTTCGGAATATAGGACAGAAGTTTGTGCATGTTTTTATTTAAAAGGCTTGCTGATGAATTCCAACAAGCATTGAATCTAGGTCGATTGGAGCTTCTTAAAATGTACATCAGCACTCCAAGCACCTCTTACGTCAGCATATTAAAAAAAGGGTTGTTTGAAATGTTAGTTGACGAACTAGCAGCACTCCTGTTCAGTCGTATAGAAAAATGAAATGCACTGAGAATCCTCTAGCTTGACCAACTCCCAATGAGTCCTACTTTAGCACTAGGACACTCATGTTTAAAAGAAACCCCATGAATAGGAAAGACAAAAGCAATAGAACTGACAGATGAGTTATAAGCATGCAGACAATATCTGTAATGAATAGCCTATAACTAGTTGACTTCCTAGTTTTTTTCATTATCAAATTATAATGCAATATAGAATATTTTACTGATGAAGCTGTGACTTATACAACGAAATGTTCTGATAAACTTTGTTTTCATCTTGTCAAACCTTTGGGATTACAGTACAATGTACTCATATAACAATAAAGAGTCAAAAGCCAAGAATAGGAGAGTTACTAAATGTTACTTCATTTAGTGAGTTAAACAAGAATCAAATTCACTCATATCGAGCATAGAAATGATGTTATTGCCAAATAATGAACCATAATGCTGAAGTAGCAACCGCATTTCTGAACAGATATCATACTTACAGATTGAAACATCGTTTTTTCAGAAATACGCCACTGTGACTAAATGGCTAAAAAAAGATGTTTGACATTTTTAACTGTTTAAACCTAAGTAAGCATTACTCACAACTGTAAACGTTGAACATTCTGGTTACTAAGCTGCTTACATTTTCTACAATATCCTCCTGAGTAGTGTACATTGTTGACGCATATTAATTAACATGTGCTTATTCGAATATACAAATGTATGGAGAGGTGAGTGTTAACAAAACACATCTGAACACTAGGTATAGGATGAAATTAAAACGCTACTCGAGGCAGCCTATTCTAGCATCACCTAAATCTTACGCACTGTCGTAGCTACAAATTAATACAGTAACCATGATGTTGACGTCTTCGTCTTGTAATAATTTCCTAGTTGCTCAATGAAACTGTATTTATGAATTTTATGGGAATCACCAGTTTTTGTCAATGGCATATTGCCTGTGTTTACATCATAGCGTGATATGTGAGACAAAGAGTAGTAGGTTGTTAGGGACAGTTTACTTACTAACTCGTTGAGCGACTTATCTCACTCTACGTATTTGGCACCAGTTAAGAAGATATCACAAAGGTTAACCACAACATATTTGAGTTCTTATCATCCACATACTATCAGTCAAATGCTTCGAAAACCGACATCTTCACTTTCGAACAACAATGCACCTATGGTGTGACCTGTGTGTGGATTCGCTGTTGATCTGCTCCATTTTGGCAGTCTCATTTCGTTAACTAGGAAAGTTGTCGATGGATTCTATGCAAGGAATGTAAGGAGTGAAATCAGGATACTTTCTGAAACTGTTAACCATAATTAGAAGGCTGGTCGCAGTTACCTGCATTTTCTCTGATGCATAAAATATTAAATATCTACTTACTATTCATAAGCCCATTTACTGTATTTATTAGATAACAACAGGAATTTATTTGCACTACCACTTCTTAGCAGTAAAAATGATTGAATGAATGCAGTCTCTTAATTACGGGTGAAGTAAAATAGTTTTCCTGCTTTCATACTTTACCTTTTATGACAAATCCACTCTGTGAAAAGTTTCGCAGGTCACAGTACATGGTTGCAGTTTAGTTGCAAATACTGAGATACATTTTAAGGCTTGCCCAGATGAACGTGATTACTCAGTTAGCACCGGTTTTCGAAGACCACCTTAGTGATGGTCAGAACTACCAAGGCAGAATAATCAGTTTCCCCCACAACATTATCCTTAAAATTACAGCTAGTAGCTTATTTCTACAAGAATTTAAATATATAGATGAAAAGATTGTGCATTGTGGAATGGAATAATGTAAGTACATTTTTTAATGAAAAGTTTACAAACAGTGGTAGGCATTTATTTTTGTAAGATATCCAGCAAAATATTTTTTTAATATACTCCAACTGTCTATTCAATTACGGACAGTAATTTTGCTGGAATTATTGCCAAAATACGAACTTATCATCAATACATTTAAGATTTACATTTTTCTGTAAACCTTATTTACAGTTATAAATTAAACTCAGTACATTTTGAAACACTCTCCCTTAAATATATGACAACCTTGTCATTAGAGAATAAAAACCTCCAAAAAATTCTAAATTACTTTTGAATTCAACCGTAACTGGATGGCTATTTCTTTCTCGGTGGTTTCATCTGATAGATGAACACGATTTTCTAAGCCAATCTTAACATAAATGACTGGTATAGGCTCAACTAAACAGATTCCAGTCAATAATTGTTCGAGCTCAGTAGTAATATTCTTTGGCTGCACAAACACATTGTCTTTTAAACATAGGTACCAGCCAATCACTACTCCTTTTTTTCTCCACCCTAAATAAATTAGTGGAGAGAAGTGTACCGAGAGACTTTAAAGGCCACCTTGGCAACTATCGAGACAACTAATCAGGTTTCTTTATTTCAACTGGAAAGGCGTCTTTTCATAATATTGAAAAGTCTAATTGGTTATTTCAGATGTTACTAGGGTGGCCTTTAAAGTTACTCAAGTGTACCAGTTATAAAACCCCCTTTACATAGGCAAAACAATTTGTACTCTTTTTGGACCCATCTTGGTAGTACTCATTTTAATTTAAATATCAAGAGTAATTTAAATTTTGTTAGTTTCTTTATCCTTCCTATTTTCATGTTTCGTGTTTACTGAATTGAACCTTTTCGTAAATCTTCATATAAATATTCGATAAGTCTGTGTGATCAGATTGCATGAGATGTATAGCGCTAACATATAACCGTTTTGGATAATCTTCATCTTCTCATTACGTTAACTTTATCAAAAGAACCAGATGCTATAAGCATCCAAGGTTATTTGCCGTGGACCAAATGTATTTTCCTTTTCACTAGCATTGACATGGCTTACCAATTTGACCACATGATTCTTACATCTGGCTTTCCCTTATTTTATTCGATTTCAATTCATTTTGTTATATCAATTATTCGTCTTCTGATTCCTATCATACCACATTTTGTGTGACTAATATTCACATTTGTTATTTCACCTAATCTTCACTCAACTACCGTCAAGTGAAATCATGAAACCAAATTTACTCACTCATTGACCCTGTGTATCTTGCATCTTCAACCTTTAGTCTCATATATTTTCCAGTTGGTTTTATGATTCAAGAAATATTATCCTCACTCATATTAGTGCACTTATTGTAAAAATGAAACACACCAATAAATTCGTTATTTATTTTGAGGTTAATGGAATTTTATGTTTAAGGTAGCATTCATCAAGAAATGATATAAGTTATAGAATTATTGAAACCTGAGAGCACTGGACAGCCGTTTCGCCCTAGTATGGGACTCCTCGACAGTACACACTTACGACCTGGCTAAGGATTGGACTCAGTACTTTTGGGTTTCACGGCGAATGCGTTAACCGTTTAGGAACTGGGTTAGAGTTAAGTGGTCCACAGTTTTCCACTTCTGTCAGTTCGCGATACAGTGCGACTATGACCTCATGTCAGTTCGTGATGAATGCCACTTAAAAAAATCCTGATTAACTCCAAAATACATTAACGTACAATGCTCATTAATGACATGCTTCCAGATGGATATCACGAAGTTCTAGTGAGAAGCCATGGCCTGTAGGGTCCAAATTTTAGAAGTGAAGTGGATAGTAACTGAAGACCTTGAGTGAATGCAACGCTACAATGCGAATTGGTACAAGTGGGAAATTGTGATTCATTGAACTCCAACTCAGTGGATAGTTCATTAATGCCTTCGCCACGAAACCCGAAGGTACTGATTCGACCCCTAGCTGGGTCATAGGTGCGTACTGCTGAGGAATCCCATAATATGAAGAAACAGCTGTCCAGTGCTCCCAGGTTTTCAATGGTTTTCCAACCGATATCAATCCGAGACTAATGCTACCCTAAATTTGCCATTGTCTACCTCGACTAACGTATAAATACAACTGTACTGCTTTGAAAATGAAATCGTTATCGTGAAAATTTTCTTCTCTGAAATGCTATATATATATATATATATATATATATATATATATATATATATATATATATATATATATATATATATATATAATATGAACACGTGATATACATGACGTGCATAATTAGTTCATGTTTATCACGTGTCTGTATATCCTTTCTTAGCTTGAAATTGTAGTCACTAGTTTTTTAGGCTACCATTCTGTATCACATGGGAAATATTTTACTCTGTACGGCTTTGGGCTCAGTTTTGTCGTTTCTGACGTTTCGCAACTTCGTGGAAATCGCTTCTTTCAAGAATAGAGCCTGTACAAGTTATTGACTGTTTAAATAGCAAATTTAAACTATTTAAACAGTCAATAACTCGTACAGTCGCAAAACGTCAGAAATTAATTTTTCTACTTCACAGGGATTTACAAATATATTTCATTTATAAGAATAGTTGAAATGCGTTATGTTATATCCCAATCGAATATCTAATTGTATTGTGGAAAACAGATAAAAAGGACTGCAACTTTATCTTTCGAGTTCATATTCGTTTGACCTTATATTCCTAAAATAATGACCACGTAGTCATAACTCTTATTTACTCATAAGAATTCTTATCACAAAATAGTATTCAAGGGTTCATAATAGGATGGTAAAATGTATACGTTAATTAAAATGACTGTTTAAGCAAACATTCCACTTGCCTATATCCACTGAAAATGCATACTTACCACAGCTTTTTGTTTAGATGTCAAAATGAATGTGTTACACAGTTTTTCAAAAGTTCCAGGTATAAGAAATATCTTTTCACTATGAAATTACTCTTAATAGAAGTTTTGATGGGCAGATAAACATTTCTGAGAATGGAACTATACGATGTATTTCCACTCATTAATATCTAATACTGATAAACACATATCTTGTTTGAGATTTACATTTCACCTTATCCTTGTTCTACGAAAGGTAACAAGACTACTCAGCTGCATATCGATAATGTGGTGAATAATCTGTCAACTGCATTTCAAGGTAAATCTGAACCCCAAAGGAGACATAATGAGATATTTCGTTTTATTTTGTGAGTAACATTTCCATATTATAAAGAAAATCCAGTACAGCGAGGTACTTCCTCAGCGTTTTATAAGACTGAATGCAAATACTTGTCGTTTAAGTCAGTAGCAAGTATCGAAAAACTTACGGGAGTATTAAGAAAAAGTGCTAATGAACTAAACACTTTTAATTATAAATAAGTTATCTTTGCATGAATTTTGGTGTTTTCCCAATTAAATTGTTTCAATATTTTGATGACAGTTCTAATTTCCACTTCCTTCGCAAAATAATCCATTTCCAAGAGGAAAAACCACAAATCAGAATAATTGTTCAAAAAACTGCTAAAACATTTGAACCTTGATATCAGGTTGGATTGGATAACATGAATAACTTTAATAACATGCCGAAAATGTATGTGTATGGTCCTCTATCCTAAGCAGTCAAAGAAAGCTAACGAATGACTATAGTGCACTAAATTCTCTTGTTTTTTACCTTAAACGATTTTATAGGAATCGTTTCATCACACTGACTACATGCTTGTTGACATTCTTCAGAATAGCTTGGTCTGAAATACATGGAAACTGTAAATCATTCAGTTATTTAATTGAGTGCAACATACAGTTGAAAGCGAGGAAATAATCTTTGAGCTATAATGATAAGAAGTTACGACGCACATGGAAATAAAGGCTTTGGGAGAATCTTTGTCGATATTTCACGGATTTATAAGTCACGCCTTGCGTCCTTGTACAATGATGAAAACTGTTTCCATGACGTGATACAATTGGATTATGAATTCTGTTTTTCCACAAGCTGAAGTTTTGCAAACTTGTATCGCTTCGCAAAGATTTTGTCTGTAGGAGCAATATTCGGTGTGGAGCATCTCAAAAAACGGGTATCTGATAACATCCGATGGTGTGACTGAAAGCTAGAAAGTGTCTATCGATTCGAAGTAGCCAATGTGTTAAATGAGCATCAAGTGACTGTACGCGTCACACTCAATCTACAAGGATCTTTTTGTTGCTATCAGTTATAACTGATCTCATCAGAATGAGAAGCGAAAATAAACCCTTTTAATGAAAGGGACAGAATAGAACCCATGCTTTCATACACTAACTCGAAAATTGTAGTCATTTTCATATATTCAAAGAAACTAGATACGCATTTGAATAAATTATCATTTAATTATTTAAAAATGATTGGCGGAATATTTTTAGAAAACCTATATTTAAAGCCAGTGGTAAAATATTGCTATTTGTCTTTGAGGGTCCTTATCTCTCTCTTTCAACAATTGTTTTCAATGGTTTTGAGCTATCAAAGTAGTGACGTTCATGCTGCCGTAAGATCTTAACTTAAAACCGAATAATATTATTTGCAGTATACTTACTATAAACTCCTTCATCTCACTCAAAAATCTCTGTTTGTGGTGAGGATTTGCAGTTAAAAATCCGCTCATGCAAAATAATTTCGATGGAAACTGTAACGACAGTGAATAGTTATGGGTTAGACGATCCAGTGAAGAATAAATAAAAGCGAATCAAATACTAACTTTCAAAGTTAAAATCAGGAACACAGAAAGGAATTGGTCGACGAAGAACACAAAACCGGTGATAAAATTTTAAAACAAGATAACTGTTTCATGTTTTTATCAAAACAAGGAAAAAGGAATAATGATTATTTAGCGTAAAAATTTAATGCTTGAAGGCAGATGGTATATTTTTTAGATCTTTAAATGACTAGGCAGTCACCCCATCATCTTCAGTATCCAGTTCTTCGAAGCAGCTTGAAGTAATTATTGCGTACCCTTTCGTTAGCCAGTTGACTTAATAGTTTTCATCCACACTCCACTAAGAAGAATGTTGACACACATTACGTAAGTTCGTATTTGAATGAAAGGTTGTGAACATGAAAATAAACTGTAGTTAATTGATTATATATTAACAAGGGGTGTTTAGTACATTTAAAAGCCAAAATTATCTGTATATATGAAGAATAAGAGTGATCAACAATAACAGACTGAAAATGCATTAAATGATTAGCCTTTTAAAGCCCTGTGGAGCAGTCGTTAAAAAGATTTCAAATAATGTTTTAAACAGAAAAATCAGCTCTATGGCATTCAGTAAGAACAGTAACTGAACCTGGTTGAATTCCCTTGGTAATGTGAAAACCATGAAAAAGAAACAAGCGTCAGGTGTATATGCAGAAAACTATGGGCAGATATAAGCAATTTGTGAGGAACTGATCTACAGTGTGAAAACAGTGAAACTGTTTGACCCCACATATTTGATTTATTAAATGGGATTTCAAATTACTTGTCTATTATCAAATAAAGTCTGCTTTAGCTTAAGAAAAGTTGTATCAAACTAATCACTTTTGCTTCATCCTAGAAGATGACCTTACTTTAGTAAAACAAACTGTGTCAACAAATTGTTCATAATATATCAGCTACATAGAAGATTAAAACTTAAGATAATAATAAAGGTGATTACAAAATAGCATCGTTGCCTCCACTAAAACTGCTTTTCAAATTTTTTATTTGCTTTATTCCAACCTAACTACCAATAAACTCTAGTCATCACGACAGACACATATGATAATCAGCAATTAGCATGAATGTCATCCAGTTTAAATTTATGCAACTACCAATAAAAGACCATCACGTTTTATAAAGTGTTTCAAGCATGAGTTGTAAACAAATATCTATATAAACGTAAGCTTTCCAAGTGAGGAAGTGTGAGAAAACATGGATCGGCAACTTACGTATGTTTTAATCATTTTTTATTCGCTGCAGTAGTGAAGCAACTTAGCTTGTAGTTACTCATATGCCTTAGGATGAACGTCTGCACATCGCGTGCTTTTTTAATTACTACAATATTTTGAGTCTGTAACTCTTGCTGAAGTACGACCTTTATTAGGTGTGTATCAATCCAAAACATGCATGTTGTTTAACGCACGTAATATCTTCTTAGGAGCTATAACTGCATTACTTAAAAATTTGCAATAATCTAGGAAAATTAGAAAGATTTCAAGTATTTTACCTTAAATTTAAAAAAAAATAGGAAGTTCAAGATAATACTGTCTTATCTAAATGTAAACGTATCTGAAGTTGATAGTTCCTCATAAAAAGCCTCTTTTTATGAAAGACCAAAAAGTAATTTTGAAAAATCACAAGAGTTTGACAAAAGAGATTAGAACTTAATTTTAATAGTGTGACAATCAAAAATGTTGAGAGATAGAAAACATTAACAAGTTGGTCTCGTCAACTGAAACATGTCTAAAACGGGTGAGTGTGGATATCTAGAATCTCCATCATTATATACATGAGACCTAGCAATGCAGTGCGAGTGCTGAACAAGAATTAAGCTGAAATTTTGGGAAAAGATACCTCCACAGTTTATACTTTGTGATTGTCATATTACATGATAGCCATTTTCAGGCTAAAATAATTCATACTTTGCGAACGAAGTTATCTTTGACGGATGATCTTTAGGTTATACAGTTTTTCTTTGAGGTTTATTTCGGGAAAAGTTACTTTTCTTTTTTTGGGGGGTGCGGTAAAATACGAAGCATATTCATATTTTATAAGCAGGGTTCTCAAAGAAAGTTTTATCAAATGATGCAACTGCTGCAAAGTGGTAACAATAAAAAGTTTCAAAAGCAGTTTCCTATGTTCATTGGGAAACACAAATACTAAAATAAGGAGTGCAAAAATTTCATTTCTAATTTCGTAAAATTTTTGTGTCATTCATTCGTTAAAGAGTTTACAAGTATTTTTATTGTTAGTAAGGAAATACGACAAAGCTGTCTTTTTTTAGCTCGTGAGAAGAAAATAGTTTACGAAGGGAGTGGTACGTGAATGAATAAAATTTCACGCTGAATGAAGTAGCTTCGCAGATGTTTTAGACACTGTAATCGCAATCACTTGGACAATTATTGATATCAAGTTCAGTCACTGATTCATCAATATAAACTGAGTATTGAGAGAGACTGCCTGATAACCGCTGACATTTCAGGTTTATTTTTGATTGAGAAGCTTTAATTTTTAAGGCAGCAGTTTTTTAAGCTGGCAAATGTGTTCAAAATTTCACCCATCACCAATGTGAAAGAAAGTCCAAAAATCTTTTGTAAATATTTATGAATAGTAATTAGCAAGTCACTGAAACACATATTAGGGATTTTCATTGGCGGTGCGCGGAACCAATGAAATGTGTCGCTGTACTTTTATTTGTCTTTCCAGACTTTGGAATTTACCTGGAGATTACTTTTACGCAAGTTATTTCCCGTTAGGCTTTCTGAGGAAACTGAGAGGAATGGTTTCAGTTTCAGCTTTGGCCATCAGTTAGATTTCCAGTAGCTTTCCACTAATAGCCTATTATTATGATGATGGGTGATTTTCAGAAACCAGTAAGGCCCAAAATTATGTATACATGCATTGGTTTTCAAATTTCTTAGTGAAGTATTGTCGCACTTACTACTGAATATTTTCTTTGCCCTTTTTATTTGTTGTGCAAACAGAGAACAGGAAATACGAACCATTTTCGATCACATGGATGCCAATCACAACGGATATGTGACGGCGAAGGAGCTTAGAGCCTACCTCAAAGCAAATGGTGCTAAGGTTACTAATAAAGAAATAAAAGCATATATTACCAAGCTCGATGAAAGTGGAGATGGTCAAATAAGCCTGCATGAATTTATGAAAGGATTCGCCAAAAATGTCTGCAATGCAAATAACAGAATGATGCGATATTAAATATTGCCAATTTCTTAAACCTTTTCATATACATTTGATGAGAACTCATCTTAATTCACACGGTACAGTCTAAAATAAATCCGTTAAACAAGATATTTTGACTTTTCAAGTATGAAGAGAGTTTTGATGAGACCACTAGGGGTGAACGAGGCTCAATATGAGGATCAAATCACAAGCATATTTCCTAAAAAATTGCTGAGATTACTAATGAGATTTTATTTTATTATTGCTTCACCGAAGCAATAATATGCGTCCTAAAAGTCTGAATTACTGCTGGTTACATTTGTTTGATTAGGTAGCTAAATGAACCACTGAACTAATATTGTCGAAATAATAAGCGAAGTTTGAATTACAAAGGATGAATATTTGGGTTAATGTTGTGAAGAATAGCTATAGTTTTGTCTGATTTCAGTAGTGGAGTCGAAATTGCAGAACGTATCTATCAACTAATAAGTTTAATCAATGTACTTTTTTCAAGGTAACTTCGGCAAACCCATTGCATCAATAAAATCGTTTTTTATTACAGTAATAATCAGCAAAAACTCACCTAGTTAACTAGTTCACTAGTTACTAGACGGTCCTAAACCCCGGTAAAGAGGGAAGGTTGGGCATAGGGCTACCAACCCTACCCCGTAAAACAAATCTAATCACTAAAGAAACTTCAAAGCACAAACAAAATATAAAAAGTAATAACAAAATTATTCCTCGCTGGAATCGGAGAGACGAAATGACGCCGGTTGGTAAAAGCCTTCGGGAAGCCGATTGGCCGATGAGTCTTCTCTCGATGAAAGCGAAAGTAAACGTGGAGACATGGAATGTTCGCACGATGTTTGAACCTAGCAAGACAGACCAGATTGCAAAGGAGATGAGAAGGTATCACATTGAAGTGTTATAAATTTGCGAAAGTAGATGGAATGGGAGTGGACTCTCCAAACTGTCAACTGGAGAATCAATAATCTACTCCAGACGACAACCACGAGCACACTGAGGGAGTGGCTATTATGATGTCCCCAAGAGCATCGAAGGCTCTCTGTCATGCAGTGGGAACCAATCTCCTCCTGCAGGATCATGACAGCAGGGTTCAACTCAAAAGGAAGGAAGGAAGGAAGGTCACAATCATACAATGCCATGCACCTACAAATAATCAGGCAGATAAAGAGAAGAAGGAGGAATTCTACAGACAACTCCAATCAACACTGGACAAGACCTCAGTTGGCGACATGAAAATTCTAATGGGCGACATGAATGCCAAACTGGGAGGGGACAATACAGGAAGAGAACTAATCATGGGTCGAGAAGCGCTAGGTGAGGTGATGAACGAGAATGGAGAATTGTTTGTAGAATTCTGTGCATTTAACAATTTGGTGATTGAAGGCACTGTGTTCAAACACAAGAATATCCACAAAGCGAGCGACATGGATTTCACCGGACACCAGGACACACTAAAAATCAGATCGAATTCATCTCAATGTGAAGAAAGTGGAGAGGCAGCCTACTTAACACAAGATCAAGAAGAGGAGCAGATGTAGGTCCACATCACTCACTATCTAGTGCAAGGAACCTTACAAATCAAGTTGAAAGCCTTCAAAGAAGTTGGTGATAGACCACAATTCAAGTTCAACACCCAGAACGGAAAGTGAGGGACGAAACTACAAAGGAAATCTTCACGTCAGCCATCAAGACAAAATGGGAGATATCGAGCAACATCTTTGAAGAAACCTGTGTGGATGAACACTGGAACTCTTCGAAAGCTGTGTGGAAAGAAACCTGCATAACCATATTAGGAAGGAAGAAGAAAGAAGATAAGGAATGGTTCTCGACGAACACATGGAAGCTGATAGAGGAGAGGAGGATGGTGAAGCAGAAGATGAACCAGTGCAGGGATGCACAACGAGAAGACGAACTGATTACAACGTATAAAACACTGGACAAAGGAGTGAAGAACGGTGCACGGAAAGACAAAAGACACTTCCACGACACACTTGCAAGTGAAGTAGAACAGGCTGCAGGTAGGAGAGACCTGACAAGATTATATCAAATAACCAGGTTGCTATCTGGGAAGATATCAACGCAGACGAAACCGATGAAAGATAGTGAAGGAAAGCTAGTTACCAAAGAGTAGGAACAAAGGAGACGACTGGCCGACCACCTCAACAAGCTCTTGAATCGACCACCACCAACACCTGCACTTCGTCCAGAAATACCACCTGCAGCCGCTGAACTACAAGTGAACATAAATCCTCCAACAAAAATGGAAGTCCTGAACGCCATAAAGCTACTGAAATGTGGGAAAGCAGCAAGACCAGATGGGATCCCACCAGAAGCGCAGAGAAAAGACACAGAGACAACAGCAGACATGCTCACACCACTATTGCAGAAGGTGTGGAAGGAAGAGAGGGTACCTGCTGGTTGATTGGAAGAAGGGTTACCTTGTCAAACTGCCGGAGAAGGGAGACCTCAGTGTTTGCAATAACCGGTGCGGAATCACTCTCCTGTCCACCCAGAGCAAGCAAAATATTAAGCCGTGTCATCCTGGAGAGGCTAAGGGATGCACTGGATTCAAAACTACGACCCGAACAGGCTGGCTGGCTTCAGGAAGTACAAATCGTGTGTGGACCAAATCGCAAAGCCATGCTACACAACATCATAGAACAGAGTATAGAATGGCAGTCAACTCTACACCTCAACTTCATCGACTTTGAAAAGGTTTTTGACAGCGTCGACAAACAAGTAATTTGGCAACTGCTTCAACACTACGGAATGCCACAAGCCTTTATGAACCTCATTTAACAACTATATGAAGATGCCACATGCCAAGTAATTCACAATGGGAAGCTCAGTGATGCTTTTGAGGTGAAGACAGGAGTGAAACAAGGTTGCCTACTCTCCCCCATGATATTCCTGATTGTGGTCGACTCGACTGGATCATGCAGCAAACAGTGGGGAGCGAGAAGAGGGGTATACGCTGGACTGCGGAAAAGAACCTAGAAGACCTGGATTTCGCCAACGATGACTTGTGCCTGATGTCACACAAACTTGAAGATCTACAGGCGAAAACTACTAAGTTGACAGTAGAGGCAGGGCAGCAAAGACGGGACTTCAGGTGAATATAGAGAAGACAGAGGTGATAAAGGTACCCAACCAACAGCACCACCACCACCACCACCAACAACAACAAGCTACAATCATCATGAACGGGAGAAACTTGAAGGAAGTAGCCTCCTTCACCTGCCTACCCAGGCAGCACTGCTTCAACTACAGGCGGCACAGGCACAGACGAGGATGTCAAAGTCAGTCAGGATCGGAAAAGCAAGACAGGTGTTCGTTAATCTGAAACCAGTGTAGAGATCTACTGTACTGCACTCAACATACGGAACAAGATGCGGATTTTCAACACCAACGTCAAGCCAGTGCTTCTGTGTGGTTCAGAGACTTGGTGCGTTACGAAAGGGATTTCCAATAAACTGCAGACATTCATCAACAACTGTTTACGCTGTCTCGTTACTGAAGATCAGATGGCCAGAAAGAATAAGCAACAAGGAGCTCTGGGAACGAACCAACCAACAACCTATCACTCAACTAATATGCAGAAGGAAGTGGAGATGGATTGGGCATATACTGAGAAGGCTGACTGGGGACATCACGCGTCAGGCCCTCGAGTGAAACCCAGATGGGAAACGACGAGTTGAGCATCCGAGGGTGATATGGAGGAGATGGTATGAGGAAGAAATGAGAGCTTGTGGGCTGTTGTGGAGCCAGATTCGAAAGTTTGCAGAGAAGAGAGTGCACTGGAGACGTGCTGCTGAAGCCCTATGTTCCGCTAGGTACGCAAGAGACTGATATTAATAAAATAATATAATAAACAGGAAAGCTGAAAAGGAAAGTGATATGTCTTTCGACATAATATATGAAGTGTACATAAAAATGTATGCTGCAATCCAAAAAGTAAATAGAATAGTAAAAGCGGTAGAGGAAATGAGGACAGAGGATACTTTATAAAGATCAGCCCTACATCAAATTAAATCCACAAGCCCAGCTTTCGTCACTTCATTTCGAAGTAGGCTATGATGATCGCATATGTCAAACGAGATAACTCTTCAAAAGAATAACCAGACATCAGATAAGAATAATGTAGTACCATTTATATACTTTTTAAAAGCAGTTTATAATAATTTTGGTCTAACTATGGTTCTTACGTTATACTGGTATACGCAATTCTAGGAAATTTGTAACAGAACAGGAAATCAAGCGTTTCCTGACTGGAAGCAAGTGGATTTTTAAAAAGCACTGGGTTTCAACAGATGTAATGGTAAAATACGTAATACTTATTTGGGTTTAGGACTCATTTTCGCAGTACGTTGACTGATTTAAGCTATTCCAAATTTTGGTGAGAAACTTTAAATTTATGTATATTGAAGAATAGCTAAAGAGTATTGTATTACAAAAGTATTTTTGCTTATTCTTGAATCCGGAGCACTTTTCATTTCCAAAGTGTGCTTATCATGGATATGCAACTTCAGAAACTAGAAATTCTTCCAATACTACTTCTTATCAAGAGAATTTTGTGTTTCAAATAAAATCAAATTTATATTTGTTTGGCCAGTTTTGTAATGGGCAGCTACATCTTTCTTTATGTGCCAAATGGCTTAATAAAATCACTTCTTACTTAT
Organism: Heterobilharzia americana; assembly: GCA_944470555.2. Taxonomy (NCBI): domain Eukaryota; kingdom Metazoa; phylum Platyhelminthes; class Trematoda; order Strigeidida; family Schistosomatidae; genus Heterobilharzia; species Heterobilharzia americana. Next base: position 46,945,949 of record OX104134.1, read on the forward strand.
AGTAAAAAAAAGTAATGAATCACTTTTCCTAACGAATTACATATATGGTGAATCCACAACGCTGTTTACAAGGGTGAGTACCTTTGTGACTCACGTAAAAAGAATAACTTCCAAACATGTACATTTTTAATGTATGACTTCATCCAATATGCAAATAAATTGGTCGATGCTGAAAGCATATTACATGTTGATGTAAGTGAGCACTTCAAAGTTAATTCTACGTAATTGACATCCCTCTGACAGCACAGATGCTATAACTTTTTCCCTTGCTTTTTAAATAGTTTTTGCACATTACTTATGTTTAATGAGTCAAGCAATCATAATAAGCTAAAAAAAGAACTTAAATATCAGTAAGAATGAACCTCAACTAGTGAATTCACAAAAACATTTACAGTGATTCTGAAAGTTATTTTTGAATACGAGGGGGATTAAAACAACTAAAAAACATTGGCCATAGATGGTCAAACTATGCGTAACACGTCATAACGAACTATACGAATATTTTTTCTATTTATACTTTGAGCCAAATCTTATTTTCACTGACATCTCACTACTATCTGGTGCTACAAATCTGATGCATAAATGAGAAATACGTTTACTACTGAAATAATGTAGTGAATCATTTTCATTTTAAAACTATTTCCTCGGTTTTATAATGATAGTGAGGATATGTTTGAACATTACAATTAAGTCTTGCAATAGTGTCGGTATTTAAGCACACCTGTATGCTGTAATGATTACTGTCATTTATTCAAACTAATTCGCACAAATTTTAGTCACTAGCAACCAAATTAAAAATCTGCTATTTACAACTCTAGTGTATGTGGAAGGGTGTCAACATAATTTTATTCACTATTTATTTTCAATATATTCGAAGCTGGATTATTTCGGATTGATCAGTCTTCAGATTCGGTCTCTTTTGAAAAAGTGAAGGGAAAGGCATGCATAACGAAAATGTTCTCTTGGCCCAAAGTAATTCAACCAATAAACCATCCATGTTTTACCTTAGTTCTTCATTTCTTAATCAAAGTAGAGTGACGAAGTTCAAAAGCCATTTGAGTGAACAAATAATATTCTTCTCGATACCTTCTTCTTCAGGTCCTACAAGTATATGTACATATTGAGGGATTAATTATGCGTAAATAATATCGATATTTCGCTTATCAGTTTGTTAGTAATATTATACGGTCCCTCCACTATCTAGACTGTAATTTTGAATGGCCCCAAACTGCATACCATAATTACTTCTGACACTTCATGGATAAGAGTGGCTTCGAAGTTAGAAAAAATTTGTTTATGCTTACCACAAAGTTAGGATTCCTGGCTCTCACCCAGGCGGCCCGGGTAACCTCGCCTGGTTAACTAGTTCACTAGTTACTAGACGGTCCTAAGCCCGGGTAAAGAGGGAAGGTTGGGCATAGGGCTAGCAACCCTACCCCGTAAAACAAATCTAACCGCTAAAGAAACTTCAAAGCACAAACAAAATATAAAAAATGAAAACAAACTTATTCCCCGCTGGAATCGGATAGGCGAAATGACGCCAGTTGGTGAAAGCCTTCGGGAAGCCAATTGGCCGATGTGTCTTCTCTCGATGAAAGCGAAAGTAAACGTGGGGACATGGAATGTCCGCACGATGTTTGAACCCAGTAAGGCAGCCCAGATTGCAAACAAGATGAGAAGGTATCACATCGAAGTGTTATGATTTGCGAAAGCAGATGGAATGGGAGTGGACTCTCCAAACTGTCAACTGGAGAATCAATAATCTACTCCGGTCACCCAGACGCCAACCACGAGCACACTGAGGGAGTGGCTATCATGATGTCCTCAAGAGCATCGAAGGCTCTCTCATGCAGTGGGAACCAATCTCCTCCCAGGATCATGACAGCAAGATTCAACTCAAAAGGAAGAAAGGTCACAATCATACAATGTTATGCACCTACAAATAATGCAGAGAAAGAGAAAAAGGAGGAATTCTACAGACAACTTCAATCAACACTGGACAAGACGTCAGTTGGCGATATCAAAATTCTAATGGGCGACATGAATGCCAAACTGGGAGGGGACAACACGGGAAGAGAACTAACCATGGGTCGAGAGGCGCTAGGTGAAATGAATGAGAATGGAGAATTGTTTGCAGAATTCTGTGCATTCAACGATTTGGTGATTGGAGGCAGTGTGTTCAGGCACAAGGATATCCACAAAGCGACATGGACTTCACCAGATGGACACACTAAAAATCAAATCGACTTTATCTCAATCTCAAGAAAATGGAGACGCAGTCTACTTAACACAAGGTCAAGAAGAGGAGCAGATGTAGGTTCAGACCACTATCTAGTGCAAGGAACCTTCCAAATCAAGTTAAAAGCCTTCAAGGAAGCTGGTGATAGACCTCAATTCAAGTACAACACTCGGAAACTGAAGGATGAAACTACAAAGGAGATCTTCAAGGCAGCCATCAAGACAAAATGGGAGACATCGAGCAACATCCCTGAAGAAACCTGTGTGGAAGAACACTGGAAGTCTTTGAAAGCTATGTGGAAAGAAACCTGCACAACAGTATTAGGAAGGAAGAAGAAAGAAGACAAGGAATGGATCTCGACGGATACCTGGAAGCTGATAGAGCAGGGAGAGGAGGATGGTGAAGCAGAAGATAAACCAGTGCAAGGATGCTCAACGACAAGAGGAACTGAGCACAATGTATAAAACACTGGACAAAGAAGTGAAGAAGAGTGCACGCAAAGACAAAAGACACTTCTACGAAACACTGGCAAGTGAAGCAGAACAGGCTGCAGGTAGGAGAGAGACCTGACGACATTGTATCAAATAACCAGGTTGCTATCAGGGAAGAGACCAACACAGATGAAACCAATAAAAGATGAAGAAGGAAATTTAATTACAAAAGAAGAGAAACAGAGGAAACGATGGGCCGACCACTTCAAGAAGCTCTTGAATCGACCACCACCTGCACTTCGTCCAGAAATACCACCTGCAGCCGCTGAATTACAAGTGAACATTAATCCCCCAACGAAAATGGAAGTCCTGAACGCCATAAAGCTACTGAAATGCGGGAAAGCAGCAGGACCAGATGGAATACCGCCAGAAGCACTGAGAACAGATGCAGAGACAACAGCGGACATGCTCACACCACTATTGCAGAAGGTGTGGAAGGAAGAGAAGGTACCTGACGATTGGAAGAAGGGTTACCTTGTCAAACTGCCGAAGAAGGGAGACCTCAGTGCTTGCAAGAACTGGTGCGGAATCACTCTCCTGTCCACCCCAAGTAAAATATTAAGCCGCATCATCCTGGAGAGGCTAAGGGATGCACTGGATTCAAAACTAACACCCGAACAGGCAGGCTTCAGGAAGTACAAATCATGTGCAGACCAAATTGCAACGCTTCGTATCATCATAGAACAGAGCGTAGAATGGCAATCAGCTCTATACCCCAACTTCATCGACTTTGAGAAGGCCTTTGACAGCGTCGACCGAGAAGTAATTTGGAAACTGCTTCAATACTACGGAGTACCGCAAACCTTTATCCGCCTCATTCAACAACTATATGAAGATGCCACGTGCCAAGTAATCCACAATGGGAAGCTCAGTGATGCCTTTGAAGTGAAGACAGGAGTGAAACAAGGTTGCCTACTATCCCCCATGATATTCCTTATTGTGGTGGACTGGATCATGCAGCAAACAGTAGGCAGCGAGAAGAGGGGGATACACTGGACGACGGAAAAGAACCTAGAAGACTTGGATTTCGCCGATGACTTGTGCCTGATGTCACACAAACCTGAAGATCTGCAGGCAAAAACTAACAAGTTGACAGAAGAGGCAGGCAGCGAAGACGGGACTTCAGGTGAATATAGAGAAGACAGAAGTGATGAAGATACCGCACTACCACCATCAACAACAACAACAAACTCCAATCACCGTCAACGGGAGAAACTTGAAGGAAGTAACCTCCTTCACTTATCTAGGAAGCACTGTTTCAACTACAGGCGGGACGGACGAGGACGTCAAAGTCAGAATCGGAAAAGCAAGACAGGCGTTCATTAGCCTGAAACCAGTGTGGAGATCTTCTGCACTCAGCATGCGGAACAAGATGCGGATTTTCAACACCAACGTCAAGTCAGTGCTTCTGTATGGCTCAGAGACTTGGTGCGTTACGAAAGGGATTTCCAATAAACTACAGACATTCATCAACAACTGCTTACGCTCGCTGCTGAAGATCAGATGGCCAGAAAAAATAAGCAACAAGGAACTCTGGGAACGAACCAACCAAGAACCTATCACGCAACAAATATGCAGGAAGAAGTGGAGATGGATTGGCCATGCACTGAGAAGGCCGACTGAGGACATCACGCGTCAGGCCCTCGAGTGGAATCCCCATGGGAAGCGACGAGTTGGACGTCCGAGGGTGACATGGAGGAGGTCATGCGAGGAGGAAATGAGAGCTTCTGGGCTGTCGTGGAACCAGGTTCAAAAGATCTCAGAGAACAGAGGTCACTGGAGGCGTGCTACTGAAGCCCTATGATCCACTAGGAACCCAAGGGACTAATAATAATAATAATAATAATTACCACAAGGAAAAATTAGATAATTGTTCATTTCACTGAATGTTTCGCTCATTGTACCACTAGTTCATTCCATATTCCTACCTTTTTTCAGTACCAAACCGTAGTGAAAGTATTTGAATTGTTCTTAGCAGATAATGGTGGACATACGTCAAGGAAAATTACCTCATTAACTGCATGTAGGGATTCATGCTAAGAAAAAAGGAGTAAAATATATTGCGAATACTGATAATAATTGTGATGACCGAATTACCCAGAAGAAACTGACAAACCAGTTATCAGTATTATAAAATATTGAAAGTAATGGAAATCAGCATGACCACAAAGATTTTCAGTTGTGTGCATACAAAGTCAGTTCACTCATCTCATAATACTGTGGAGCGGCCTGTTTGAACCGTGGGGTACCGAATTTATCCACCGAACATCTTTCATCTTATTCTTTCCTTGCAATTTATTTAATCATTCAAATATATCCTTTAAACGTATCATGTACTCTGCCACATTTTAAAACTGTTCCCAACCCTCCGTTTCTCGAGTCTATCATAAAGCAGGGAAAACATGTTACGTTATATGGAAATGGACTTTTCAGTGCACAAAGGTATATCGTATTTCTGTAAGTCAGATGCTTAGATTGAGCTTCAGGTTTTGTACCAAAATCACGCTAACATTTCTGTTGATTCTTCATTATGAACCGGACGTCCATGAAGATCCAGTTGGCTATTTCACAGTATTACATTCAATACTGTTATTATTAACATTATTCAGATGCAATAACCATCTCGTATGAAGGTATTGTTCTAGGAGTGAATCTGTTGAAAAATTACGTTCATCTGATGAAGCAGTATGCTAAGTATTCAAAAGTGACTTGCTTGGATGTTGTTGTTGTTATTCTACTTAACTTTTCACCTTCGATTATGAAGAATCTCGAGAGTAGCAGTCTGACAACAACACTTTACTTCACATATTTCTCTCAGTGAGTGTAGTTTAAGGTAAAATAGCATTTTTTTTTTACTCGTTATTGATATCAACATGAATAGATGTTCATTAAACGCACAACCACATACAGCCTGTCGAAACCCTTTTGACTGAAGAGAGGGTAGGATCTGATCCCTGCTGTACCCTGTATCTCATCGGATGAAGCGCCACGCTGCTTATGCACATGTAATGTTTCCAATCCTGTTTCACGTCAGTTCTATAGTTGGTATGCAGTCAGCGTTATGCACCGGATTAACAGTACGCCGAACCAGGGCTATCCCAGAAAGCTTTAATGGCATACAAGGTCGCTAGGTAGAAGATAGAAAATCATTTGGTATGCAGATATGGATACTAATATAGGTGTAAAACTTGGACACTGTGGTAGAATTTAATTCTGAATTAGATTTGTTTATCTGGTATTATTTATTTCATGACGTTTCGAGCATAAATTATTGCTCATAATCAATTCAATGTAATCACATTACTTTCGACATTTGATTTTTATAGTTACGTCACTTTATTTGAGTTGTTTTTGTTGGTTTCAGTTGCAAGTCAAACGTCACGCTCCCGAATATTATACGATATGTGTGGACGAGAAGTTTCCGAATTATGCTGTGGCTCAGCCTTTACGTTCATATAAAAATAGATTTACCTAGAAATGCAGTCTTTAAAACACCAATATTTCCGGTATTCAAAAATGAAAGCAGTACCACACAGCATCTCTCCAACTCCTCTCAATTCGTACTGAAATTTCAAATCTTAGCTGAATGTATAGTTTCAGTGCAACTATCAAACAGTTGCTCACAATACAATCAGAACGAAGAAGCAGTGTGCACCTCCTTTTGAATGAAAGAAAGCTTGAATCTAGCCGTCAACTGGATTCCGTTGACTATTTGATGGAGTGCCATGCCACTTATGAAGACAGATGGTGTCGAGTTCTGTTGTGAATCAGTTATTCAGTTGACCTTCAGGTGTTGGGAGGTTTCGAGAATGAGTCTGCAAGATAAATATTAGTGCAGATAATCTCATAAGCAAATAACAACTCACCTTGACTCATGAATTTCTATCATTACGTTATGATTAGTAAGGTGATGGTTTGACAGATAGCGTCACAACCGTGATAAAACAGTTACATATCACGCTATTCAATGACGGCAAGGCTTGATTATCTTCAATGGGAAGTACTTGATGGTCTTCTTAGCAGGTGCCCATTAGCTCACTAGATTGACGACTATATCCCTTCTTAGATGAAACTTCATTAATCATCACATTGACTGAGGTTCTTTTTCAACTCCAGTCATGTATCAATTAATAAGTTTCAAAAAGCACATAGGTATCCGATATTTTACCAAACCTAATACAACAACGGGAAATTATAAGTATCATTACAACTTTTGTCAGTGACCACTGTTGTAGTTACTGTGTGCGCAACAGTATTAGTTCCAAACGCATCCCAGCGTGAATCGGATAACACCAGCGAATATCATCTGTATTTGACAAGAATGTTACAGGCCTTATCCTAACCGACACACGCCAACCGAAAAAAACGATTACCACAGGTAAACCAAATGACAAACGCCACAGAATTCAAAAAGTTGTAATTAATTAGTTTGTCTGCCGGCCGATGAATATAAACAAAATTAGTCTCAATATTAACGTGATATTGGTACATACAGTATTCGTCAAGAAATCTGAATAAAGTTACATGGGTATACATAATTACAACTGATACCCGTTGCACAAGAAGTGGGTATCGCATCCCAGTGACTTTGTGAACAAGGCTTTGGCGTTTGAGGAGAAAGGTACTGGGTTTGAGCTTCATTGGGATGCAGGTGCGTCCAGCTGACGAATCCCAAATAGGACGAAACGCGCGTCCTGGATTCGCCTGCTAGTCACCAATATCAGCATGACACCATGAATATCCGGCAAAATCGAGAAATTTGCACAGAAGCCCATTTGGCAATAGAGGTCAAGCAATTCAGCCTCATATACAGCAACTAGAAGTTACAAGTATCATTACAATCTACCACAACACTTTCTCTCAGTGGTTTAGCTATAATTGCCTTCTAACTATAAGTCCTAGCCGGGTAGACGGTGTAAATACAACGGTCAAGCAGTCGAACACCACGTAATCTCACAGCAGAGAGCCTAGGGTCATTGGCTCTGTTAGAGTGCCCATTTTATTGAGCAGCATACCAGTAATTCAGATGTTATCTATTCGAATCTTGTTGTGAATAAGCTATTCATGTAAGCCCCATTCATAAGTTTTCCCGAAAATGTTGTCTTCACAATACTCACATCTGCGACACTCACAAAATGTATGCCACTCCGCAAATCTTTGATTTGGCGCAATATGCACTATTGTAACAGGCTTCATCTACTTAGACGACGTCAATAAGATGAATGAACAATACAAGTGCCATTCATATAGCTGCTACACAAATTTTCGGTTGACTGGAGAGAGGTTGGATTTTTTTTCAGCAGCTTGGCACCCTACTGAATATATATATAAAGTGAGCCTGAAACCTTTTGTTACGATGCCGCTTGCTTCACCTCCAGTGAGGAAAGTTTGTCTCAAAGTACTGTCTTTCAGACAACTTTATCTGTGATGATCACACATAAAGTGAAAAATAAGCTCATTATCTCTGTTTCAGTTCAGTGTGCATCATGATGACACCTTCATTGGCAGACTACATCAATGCCACTGACTAATAGTCACACAACATGCTATCGTATGGCAGCCAGGTAAATTCCTTTTAACTATAGACAGATTAAGTTTTTCAAGCTGCTATGGATTGTAAGGAAACTGATGAACTGCCATGGTACTTATACGTAGTTAACCTCACGTAATCCAATGACAAGTCACCTACAACCTGGAAATGCAGTCTGCAAGACATTGATAATTTTACCTTCAACAGATAAAGGTAGTGGTGCCAGTTCTTTCCCAATTCCTCTTTTATTAAGAGTTTATGCACTAGTTGTGAAGACAGTGTCAAATTGGCGTCAAATAGTTTCTCAAAACCAAATCACACTGAAGTTCATTTTGGCTGAAAAAAGTTTGAAATCCTCTCTGCAGGAATGTTCATATGCTTACCTCAAAGTGCACCATAACGATTTTTTAGATATTACTTCATGGAGGCTAGTTGTGATGAATATTCAACTCTCCTCAATTCTTGAGGATATATCTACAAACAGTGACTGTAAACCATCCATTTCTAAAATGCTCACCCACTAAAGTAGTGTTCAGTATCAATTCACTATTTGACCTGATGTGTTTTGTTGAACGCACCTAAGAGGGACAGGGAGCATCGATACGATGAGCAGGCATATATGAAACCTAATAAAATGAAAATCAGATGACGAAATCTCATCTAACTTAATGTAAGTAAGAATCTTGTTAGAAGTTAACTGAAATATCTAACCTGTTTCATCGCTATAGCGCTTATCCAGACAAAACCACTTCGAAACTTGGTATACATCTGCTGAGTATTTCTCCTTCAACCATTAGGAGGCATCCCTATGGGTTTGGTATCCATGAACAATTCTGAGGAAGTACACGTCTTCTTTCCGTTCTAGTATGATTTATATTAAGATGACATGTCCTCGATGAGCAAGCATTGGTGATAGAGCAGTTGCACTGCCCACAACAGTGTCCCAGGTGGATGGAGTTCTATCAGAGTGCAAGTCGGTCAGTGATCTGCAGCAGCTGTGTCACGTTAATCGTCTGGTGCGGCGAGATAACGCTTATCGAGACGTAACATTGTGAATCTTGTTGCGAATATACTCTTTATCCATTTTCATACCCTTGGATGTGACTATAAACGTAGTCTCAAATACAGAAATATGTCTTATGGTCACGGATAAATACAGAAACATTTTGCAAAATGATTTGATTTATGTAGGAATGAATTGTCCTTGTAAGGTAGACGATATTCCGTAATGTCTCACAGAGTGCACATACTGAAGTAAGTTGAAATTCTACTCATGTGAAAGATGTTTGCAATTTGTCCAATAGACTATTACTATTCCTAATCCTAATACAGATTATACAAGTGTAACTTCTTCGAATCCTGCTGTAACAGAGGTATTCATTTCACCTTTGTTCAGAAAGGCGTAGCTGTGTGTTCGGGGAGCAAAACTCGCAAATCTGCATCATCCCACATTAAAAAGAATTTGTCACTCCATAAATTCACGCTGACGGAAGACCGTATGATTGCGAATAGCGTCAATAGAGTTACAAATCAGTAATCCAATGCACAGTCCCATGGCAGCGAAACGGAATCAGCTTTACTGAACGAAGTTAAAATCTCATCGAGTGTTGACACAAACATGTAACATTCTGAAGTACAAGTGTGCTTATGCACTTGAAACGACTTCGAATACTGCTACATCTCAGCAGTAAATTACATTTCCTAACTTTAAGACATGCTCTGAAACCGTCTATGAAGAACACCAAAAAACCCAACGAAAGATATATTTGTGCAAGGATCCAAGTTAATTTCACGTCTTTGCATGATTTTTGTTAGAATGAAAACTCATAAATGGCTAGATAGATAGATGGAATGCACCAGAAGGCTTGAAAATGCAATCACAGCAGTCAGGCGAAATTCTGTATAGAAAAAATGAGCAAATAGCTAGTCAGGAAATGTTGCCTAAATGCATTAGTATGAAGTCATTTATCCAGAAGTTAGTTATAGGAACTTGAACTTCGGGGAAAATCACCCCTTAGTCATAGAGATATTCCAAAAGGAAGCGATATTTCTCAATTGAAGTTGTACTTCACTAGCTCCTCTGTTAAGACATGAAGCAAAAGCGCAGTGATGCTGTAAATGCGGTGAGCGAGTGTCTGCGCACTCTACCCGTGCATGAAGAGACACATGACGACGACTGACGACAAGTTTGAGAATTATATCTGGATACAGCTTGCTTGCAAGCCTTCGATACCAGGTGTATGGGCATTTACTGTGAGTGTATAGTAATTGGATTAGTCGTAATGTTTCTGGTGTGGAAGCGAGTGTGAGAGCTTTGTTGATCCAGATCGTGATGAAAGCTATTTGCAGTGCTAGTAGGCTACTGATCATTTCATACTTTCTAGTGGCTTACGTTTCGTTGACCTGATAGTCAGTTATAATGGAAGGCGTATTATTTATCAGTTCGTTCGGTTTCAGTCGAAAGTATTTTCAACTACTGGTTATGTAAAAACATGTTACAGCAAAACTATGTTGCTGTGAATTCGGCGAGTGAGCGTCTGCGCAATCTCCTCGTTTACGACCAGTTAGTTGGTGAATTTTTACGACAAGAATGATGAATGTTTGTGGAGGCAGTTTGATTGTTAGTATTGGATATCAGGTGGATAATGGTTGTTCTCTGATTGCCTTGATCGTTTTTTATGTGGTGTGAATGTGAGTGTTGGAGCATTTTTGGTCCAGATCTTGATGACAGCTGTTTTGTAGCAGTAATAGGCTAATGACCATTGCGTGCCCACGAGTGACTAATATGCTGTGGTCATGAATGTCATTCACTATGAAGAGTGCTTTGGAAGTGTGTAGATGGGCCTTTGTTCGGTTGAAGTCGCAGGAATGTAAGCCTTCCTCCTTGAGAACTTGATGCAGTAGGACAACAATACTACGAATTCGGTAAGCTGGCCCATATACACTCTGTTCGTGTATGGGCGGACAACTGACGACGTTTAATAACATGTTTGAGAAATGAATGTAGAAGCGGTAATGTTGTCAGCATTTAAGATCAGATGGAAGCACGTTGTATTACGGTTGTTCAGTAAATTTATTGGTCGTATTGTTCCTGTGGTCTTGATATGAGTGTGAAAGCGTTGTTGGTCCAGATGGTGATACAGATGTTTGTAGTGACGTGTGATGGCAAGGTTGAAAAATGAGTCTGAAAGCGATATGACGGTCAGGCTTTATGATCAAGTGGCTGATGGTGGCATTGTGATCGTACGATGATTGCTTCGATCCTCTTTTCAGTTTGGTGTGAATATGAGTATGGAAGCGTTATTAGTCCAGATCGTGATGTAAGCTGTTTTGTAGTGCTAGTCGGCTACTGATCGTTTCACACTTTCCAGTGGCTTACTGGTTGTGGATATCAGTGTTAGTTGTGATGAGGAGTGTGCTAGAGACAGCCAGGCCGTCGCTCGTTTGTTTGCATTCGAAGGCAACATTAATTTCCGTATCTATGAACAGATAGTGCAGCAAGAAAGTCATGATGTGAATTCGGTGGGCGAGCGTCTGGGCACTCTGCCCGTGTATGACTAGACAGGTGAAGACGTGAGTTTACAAGTTTGAGGAATATATCTGTAAGCTGTTCCAGTGTAATCACTGTATATAAGGTGTTTAGGGCATTGTATCGTTGCTGTTCACTGATTACTTTGATGGTTTTGTTCATGTGTATATGGAAACCCTGTTGGTCCAGAATGTTATTAAAGCTGATTTGTAGCAGTAGTCGGCCAATGGTCATTGCGCGTCTGCGAGTGACTGCGAATGTAAGTTGTGATGGGGCGTGCGCCAGGTGTATCTATGCATATGGAAAGTAGTGTATTAGTGCGAAAATGCTAAAGTTACCTGATCCATCCGCCCAACGTTAAGCATCCCGCCAACGACTGGAGTCCCCGCATCTCATGGCTGACGTCTACAGCGATGTTAATAAATTAAAGTTTGATATTCTGGAAATCTAGAAATCAGCTGGAAATATACTGTGTGAAGTTCTGTTAGACACTACAGGTGACTCCCACTTGATAGTCTAATGAAAAGCAAGAGATTAGTTGACTTTGTAGACAGTGTAGTAAGCAATCGAATGCAATCCCCCCTTCATTCAATAGTCTTCAACATCCCTGGCGATTTTCCACTAGTTCGCGTTAAAACTGAATGTTTACAAACATGAGACTTGACCAACTCAGCTTGCAAAGTCCGTCAACGAAGAAAAAAACGAACAGGTTGCCGTGTCTTATGTTATTTCAGTTTAATTCAATGTACAACACAAGACATTTCTCTAACTATCATAGAATTACAGCATCCACAACACCATAGAAATCACCTGACCTAACTTATTGTCAGCGTCGCACACGGACTGCAGTCAACGAGTCACGGGGATGAAAGGTTGACTAAAACTCCACTGACCCTGACTTCTCCCCCAGCTATCACTTAAAAGCTTGTAAATACAGCAGTAAGCATAATAAATGCCGACTCCATACCACCAATCTGCACAGATATGATATCCACAGACCTAGGTGCAAACATAAGTCTTGGTGATCCACTACAGCGGCCGCAAAGTAGTCGATTCACAAATCTCACATAGGTAAACTAGTCTGCGTAACCTACTTCTTCGGCTTTGTTGTCGAACGTAGTATCCCTAGGCACCATCAAATATAATGAATGTATATATGAAACGTTGCGGAGATCTAAACTCTCCAATAACAAACAGTACTATTCAATCAGAACTAGACATCCAAATCGTCTCTTTACCGCCTAGCTGCTCCATAAGTCTGTCTCAAGTTGGTTTGTTCCCACTTCTCACCTAGTACCAGTTGGTAAAGGGATCTCAGCTAACCAAAATATAGTTCGACTCCTAAATTGTGAGGACACAAGCAGAGCATATCAACACAAACAGAAGCTGAAGCCACCTAGACTAGGTAATATAGTTTCTAGAAATAATGATAGGTTTTTCTCATCACATTCGACTGCGTAATATCCGTCTGCCCAGGAATATAATTCCAGTGCAGCTTCAACTTGTTGTAGTCCGCAACCCAACGTTAAAAAACCTGCAGATATACCTCTGAATGTACAGAGTAAGAACCCATAAAATTACCAAAGTCATAGTATAAGGGCCAAAGTAAGTAACACCTACCCAGCGTTCTACAAGGAACCTATGCTCTAGAATCCCCCTGAAAGTCCATTCCTTTTAGTGCTTCATAAAACAGTAGCACTTCTGGCCATGCAGATGATGACATACTCGAGTAAGCTGCCGTCGGCTATAACCGACAGGTAGTTCAGTGGCAGAAACATTATAGTGACATCCACGTCAATAAATGATCGGTCATCTTTTGAAGCTTCAGGTGTTAGTCCTGCATGCAACGCCACGAAACTTGCCCCATGTCCCGTAGACTCGAGTGGTGATCATAAGAGAACACTTCTATCCAACCCTGTAAAAAACCCGACCCCTATTACAACCCCTTCCGAATTGTGTTTTTCTGTTTAACTCACCTTCAATTTGCAATGAGCTAAATTATCTGAAATCTCTAGCTTACTTAGTCAAACGATTCTGCATTATAATCACTGAAATTTGGTGTATATTAGATACCTCGAGCTCATGGTAGATAACTACAATTCGTAACCCAATGATAGCAATACTTGCCAAGTTGGAGGTTGTATTGTCTATTTTCGTGACGACTTTTCATCGACTGCCTTCCCACTGAGTTGAGACCTTTCGGAAGAGGCAGTATACCTGAATAGTAGCACTTCCCAGCCAACATTTACTTTGCGCGCACTTCCGGGTTTCACCCGAAGCTACTTCGGGTGCACTTATCAGCTTTCGGGTATTCCCCCTAAATTTCACCACTATTTTACTTGGCCACTAACATTTTATTGACTTCTATAACGAAAACACATGTAGGATATAAACGTCAAATATTCATATGGAAATATTACGGATTACGCCTTCACATAACTTGGGATATGGGTTATTACAAATCTTCGGGCGTACTACAGACACTTTGGGTGTTTTTGGCGCGTTTAATAAACATACAAAGTTTCGGGCTAACTGCAGGAACTTTGGGTACTGCCCGAAGTTTCGTAGTGGCCTTGAAGCTGTTGAACGTTTGTTTAAGTACACCGAAATTGGTGATCGTGAGCGGAAATCCTGTTCACAGTACTACAAACCGTGTTGGTGAGTGGTGGTATTTTTGGTTGAGTAATTTCGTTTCCTATACCCGAGGAATGTTGCCGTTTACTTCCCTTTATTCAATTAATTCATTATTGGTGTTTCAATATAATGAGTGCATTAAATGTTTATGGAAAGCAGTGAACCTTACTACAAAATTACACAATTGTATAATTAGTTCCTTCACTTTTCTTCATTTTTAGTTACAATGACAAGTCCTATACCTCATGCTGTTATTGCAGAACCTGTCACAATTGCATTTGAGGAACGTAACTCCTGATTAAGCATCGCGCAACTACGGTTCGTTATCTATATAGTTCACCGCTTTGTGGACCTGTCGTTGATGAACATATAAACAAAATATTCAAGTTGTTGTCATCCCTGCCCCTGTACATTAGTAGGTGGTGATTCTAATATGCCAGGTGTCACATGGAAGTCACTTCAAGAGACACCTCATTTCAAACCCTATAAACGAATGGATGGGTTCAAGTTGTTAACAGCTGTACTAGAAGAAATAATATATTAGATCTAATTTTTCTAAAAAATGAACCCCCTTTCAACAAACACATCAGCAGTGAATTCTCGGAAAGTGACCACAAGGCTGTAGCCTGTCAACTCTTTGTACCATGTAAATGCGCTGCTACATTACTGAGGTATACAGTACTCGATAAGTTGTCTAGGTTGGGACCAATTATTTTCATCCGATGATCTGAATAACTCTCTTGAAAATTTCTATCTCAATTCAGACTTTTGTCTTGATTTCGTAGCCCTTAATAAAACGCAAAGGCGCGCATTACAAGCGAAGACTATACTTAAGTTAGTGCTGATGATGTCGTCCAGAAAGACGATGTAGGCTTCACGATTAAACAACCCAGCTCAGAGAACACAATACAACCAAGAGCATCCATATGAGCTGCAAATATTCTCCATTATCTCGAAGACTATATTCCTAACACATTCAGACGGAAACTAAGGAAATTGAGAAAAAAAAATGTTTGCAGCCAATGATTTTCTTGCTATTCAATCATTCAATCAGTTTTCAGTAACCTGGCAGTTCACAGACGAAAAAGTGAAACTTTTTCTGAGAATAGGATTGTAAAACATGTGAACAAAACTTCCCTCAAAAAGATCTGTAGTGGACCCAATCTACCAAATATGTTGAAAGTAGACAAGATTGTTACAGACCCCACAAAGATATACGATCTACTAATCAAGACGTGCGTAAATGACATATGCACCTGCTTTAAATCAGTAAAGGCCTTCCTATTTGCAGATGACTTGAAAGTAGTGTATACCTTTCACCCTAGTTAATGTAGCAGCATCAGTACTACCATACAAAATGATCTCGACAAGCTACAAAGGTGATGTGACATATAGCTGCTGCCACTGAATACACAGAAATCTGGCTTTATGCTCTTTGGTGAACAGAATGTGCCGATTGATCCTTGACTTGACAACCCTGCACTCAAGCAGCTAAGTAGCATTTGTATTCTTGGAATAAGGTACTGCAGAGACACTTTCTTCATAAAAGACGCAAAAGCAGTGCTGCAGATTATGCAACCTCATTTTCTTCATTCAGTGAATTTTTTGCCTGGATGAAATCAAGCTGATTATTTACAAGATGCGTGTGCGACCACTACTAGAATACTGTCCTGTCATACTTAGTTGCTTACGGCATACTGACAACTAGAAGAGAGAGAAGTCCAAACGATACGTTACCAGGTTTATTTTCCCTGGTATACCATACACAGCCAGATGTCACACTAATCGACTAGGGGCTATGTGGTTAGGGCGAATAAAGCTGAACCTCAGACTTTCCTATAAAGTTCTACACCATGAAGTGACCACTAATGTCAATACAGTAAAGTTCGTTAGCCAATATTGTCTAGTCACATTACTACATATGTTGAAACAACTTAAATCCTCATTTTTTTCAATGCGCTACGCCAACGTTTGGAATAGACTTCCGAATGATATCTGGTGCTACAAGACTATATTCGTTTCAACCAAACTTGAGCCACTGCATCGAAGAACTTGGAGTATGTAGAATTCTTAATGTACTTTACGTAGACGATACTATGTTCTGTATTGGGCCACCAAGATTGTTGAGTTCAACACGTCATCATCTAACACAATTACTTAAGAACCCCGCCTTTTTGATCCCATGCAATCTTCATCTTTTTCAATTTTAAAATAACATGCAACTTTAACATGAACATTTTAGTGCATTTGATACACGAAACCAAGGATGTACACTTGAAGTCGCACAACACATCCTGGAAAACGCTACCATGGAAATTCTGCACACGCGTACTCTATCCATACAGCTAGAAATAGTGCACCAACTTCCATACTCATTTCGAAGTTATCTGCTCACATAATCCGTGTATAGGAATAAAATACTTTTTACAGCTGAATTCCCTAAGGTGACTTGAGTGAGAAAATTGAAGAATGTGGAGAACACAAAAATATCTACACAAGTTATTATAAAGCGAGTAATTTTAGTTTAATTCCTCATTATCCTATGCCTATTCATGGTCGTTATGTCTCTGACCTGTTATTGATTCTTACCTCAGTGCTACCTTAGCTTTGCGTAATTACTCTTATCCTTTTCCATAAATAAACATTCCACACACAATTCTTTCTTTTGGTAAAGAGATGAGGTCTTTTTGTCGTGTATAAGTCATTCCGTGTGATAAATCATGAATGGGGGTATAATCAATGGTCATAAGTGTAGCCTGAAGTCTGATACATACCGAGGGATGGTGGAGTTAATAATGTATGGATGGCTTTAGTGAGCTGGAAATGTTTTTTTTAGATCCCGTCAACTTTATTGCACGTGGTACAAAAAGGTTTCTTCAAAAAGCCAGACGATGGGAAGATGATAACTGATTAGCGAGGATGATGAAAGAGGAGTAAACTCAAAATACCCTTGCTTTTATGGGAGTATCTTCATACAACCTACGGTACTTATGACGGTTTTTGTGTGCAAAACATAACACAAATGATGATAGAATAATAGGAAGTAAAAATGGGGTGCACCAGGAACGTGAATTCCCCCCCCCCTATACTAGCTCAGCCCATACTGCACCACCATATGTTGTGTCCAAGCCATGATACTATATCATTCAGCTGGCACCATGGTAATTCCTCTACCTATGAATATACAAAGCATATTTCAGCCGGCATAAACTAACTTCTACAACTTAAGGATGAATGTGAGATGAAAAAATTAGGGTGACGCAACACTTTTTCCGCAGTTCCCGAAGTATTTGCGGAATTTTCTGCAGTTCCCTAAGTTAACCCGAAATTTATTACTAACCGTTCTGGAGTTCTCGACAGAAAATTCCAGTTCCCTAAGTTAGCCTGAAGTAGACTTCAGGCAATTCCACAGATCCCTCGGCATGTCCGATAATTATTACAGACCGTTATGTAGTTCTCTAACTTTTCGACAGACACATACATTGCTGCTCAGACAGTTCACCCGAGGTGTCACACATACATTTACATAACTAAACAAAAAGAAAATCAGGAGGCTTTGGCATTGTTTACGAGAAATATATTGCATTAAGAGAACTACATTAACGTTAAACATTCCGATAGACATAATCGAATTCAAATGCCAACTCTGCTTCACCTTGTCCAACGTCTTGCTCATCCGAGCCCTGACTAGTGGGTTTATTACTGTCGCTCACGCCATTAACAACAACATCCTATGAATAATTGGTATTCGAAAGAAATATGCTTACCAAATGCAGCTTCCCTCCCTTTTTATCCCGTTTTCATGCTCGGTCCCGGTTGTTGTGAAACCAGTGTTATATTTCAGCAGCTATTTTGTCTGCGGTTGCAGATTCACTGTAGCTGCGGTGCCGGTGGTAATCAAAAATAGCTCCTAGGGAGAATAATGAACATATATTGATATAGACGTACCGATGATAAGCTTGAATAGTAATGTCCTCTTAAAAGGCTTTTTGAATGGGGTTGACGACCATGGAGAACCTGTGCTATATTCAGGTGATAGTACAGTATTCATGATCCTTCTAACTGAGACCCCAATATCTGAACCAACCAGGCTCGAAGTTTCTTCACTGATTTCGTTCCGAATTGTAGGGTCTTAAGGCTTCCATTCCATTTCCTGCATCTGTTCGTCATCGTTTAGATGCCAACTTCCAGATGATATCAGCTTGTGGACTAAGTCCCTCGTGATATCATTTTTCTCACTGCAAGTTTCCATCACTTTGTTCAGCATTTTATCCACGTGAGCTATCCGCAGGTCCATGAGATCCATTCTACCTGGAAATGAAATGAAACATGAGAAAACAAACTTGACAACCTATCCACATCGCAGTAATCTGTTTGCGTTCTTATGCATACCGTTCTGCAACAGAATATATCTAACAATAAATCTGCGCATACACTAACTGAGGGGCAGCTGAGGAACTGGCTTCCGATGATAATAAAGGAGGAGAAGACAGACTACAAATATGATTACGACTAATAAGTTTAAAATACATGAAGGACGAGCTTGCAACCGGCTTCCGGAATTTTGATGTTTTGATGAAGTCCGTATTTGCAAGAAGACGTTCAGGCAAATCCGACGTTTCGCAATCTTGAAGAAATTTCGATCTGACGTTTCTCCTGAAAGGTAAACACTTTATACACGATCGTTTCACTTTGGTGGTCGGTTAGCTGTTGCCGGCTCGATGTCAGATGAAGGGGATAAATTGCTATTTTCAAGTGAAGTAAGAAGCCGAGAAAGCCCTCTGTGCTGAATAAAGAGTTTCTAGAAGAGATTTATTATAATCAAATTACCAGATGTACCCAGTCGGCCGAATGAGTAACTTGGACCACCCTCTACTGGTGGTACATGCGTTTGTAGAAAACAATGAGGCTTCCACCACTTGTCAGTCGTACCAGTCCATGGTGTAGCTAGGACTCTGAGGCTGTGATAGTCTTCCTAAGGGCAGGTACTTTCGCAAGAATATATTTATACGCCATCTAAAAAACCAACAAAAAAGGCATGAGTTTCATTTAAATGTTCATAACTTTGCTTTACTTGAGGACACTGGCTTTATGAATATAAGCATATACCTAGTTCCAAATTCACTCTTTAATATCGCGAGATCGTCTTCGGCATTGTTTTCATTACTCCTATATGTAACTTCATCTTCTCCCCACAAGTTGATATCCAGGCAGTTGGCTTGAGATACTGCATTAAGTATCTTTTGAAGCCCAAAGATTTAACAGATATACATATATATGGGGAACGCACGTCCAAAATATGCATGGACGTCTAATATCTTTTTAACGAGCTTGTGTGAACCAGTTGATTTCTTCGCGCTCGCTTCTTGGTCTTGCTGAACGGCTCCAGATCTCTGGCAGATTCCGATGCAGTAGGTCCAGCCACTCGTCTGCTATAGCTCTGATTTACAGAACAGGAAGTTAAGTTTTGGTTTGTTTGCCTTGGACTGTAGTGCAGTTGGCTTCTTCAGATGTCGAGTTGCCAGACAGTTGTTAGGACTAGTCGCTAGAGAGGGTTGGGGATAGTGAAGAGAAAACCTAGAAAGTGTTTGTGTAAAGAGAGGGGTAGTGAACTAATGGAGTAATCTACTTACACCCAAGTAAGGTGAGTACGGGTGCAAAGGCATGGAGAACTTAGGTAAGTGAGGCTAACTTATGGCAAGTGGAAGGGGTGAAAAGGGCTTAAATGGTTACAATAGAAAGAAAACTGGTTGGGGTGGCTTGACTTCACTTCGTGTTCCAGCTATGCCTGGGTAGACCGTGAGTCTCTGCATGACTGTCTAGCCTCTTCTTGAAGCTTTCAACAGTTGGGGCAGAGACCACCTCTGCCGGTAGTGCGTTCCAGTACCCAGACTCGAGGGGAACGCACATGCGTTTTTGACCTCTGGTGTGCTATTCCATTGGGGTTTCCTAGAGGATCTCCGTAATGGCCACTCGGTAAGACTCCTCTGTTTGGGTGACTTGGGTTACTCATTATTTTGTAAGCCATTATTAAGTCGCCACCTATCCTTCGATAGCTAAGGGAGTATAGACCTAGGTCTTTGAGTCTATCCTCATATGGTTTTCGTTGCATTCCAACCCCTTTTCGTGGCTCACCTCTGAACTTTCTCCAGTAAGTTCGCACCTCTTTTCAGCTGTGGCGCAGCGAAGACGTTATGGACCTCTAAGTGGGGCCCGTATGTGTCTTGTAGAGCTTCAGGAAGAGTTTTGGGGTGAGGGCACCCAGATGTCTACGCACAAAGTGTAGTACCCCATATGCTTTTGAGACATCACCTGGGTAATTGGAACTGGTGTCCATTTTCTCCGTCACCGTTAGACCCAGGTCTTTTTCTGCTGTGGTATGGGATAGACGTGAACCACAGAGATAGTAGGATGTTTTCTGGGGATCAGGAGTGTGGAAGAACATAGACCGGCACTTATCCAGATTAAATACCAGTTCGTTATTAGTTCCCCATTCATCTAGTGTTCTGAGGTCCTTCCGTAATGCCATAGATTCCGCCTCGTAAGTTATTGCCCTCCATAACTTGACATCATCAGCGTATAGGAGAATCGGGGAGCTAATAGGTTGCGTACGTCCAAATCAGAGTCATCGTTTTTCCAATCGTATGGGAGCCTATCAATCGCAACTGCAAACGAGTTGTTCACCTCCAAAATACCACTGTTCAAGGTCATGGCCGAACCATCCGCGCTATCTTCAAGGATACATAGATGGGTGAAACAACGCTGGTATTGTTCTACAGGCCAATTAAACAAGCGCCTTACCACTGGGAAAGCACTCAGAATGTTGTCTTGTGACCATTTTTAGGTCGTTTCTTGCCATCTAAGTATGCCATACAGGATTCAATATCCAATATTGATAGTGCGAGCGTAGAAAACTGGTAGTTACTGATCTCTCGCGTCTACTTCTTAGGGCTTGGTTCCAGTTGTTCGGTTCACTCCTGCAGTGGACGAGGAAATCCCCTCTGCTTTCCTGCTTTTAGCTTCGGTGAGGTGGATGTTTTGTGGGTTAGTAGGTTGTGTAGCGTCAACCGTAGCCGGCGGAAACAGCCGTTCGCTCAACGTCACCGACATTGAAACGAAAGTCCGCTACCTCGTCGACACCGGCGCAGAAGTTAGCGTTCTTCCAGCAACGACAAAGGAGCGTCATCTCGACCCATCCTTCAATCTTCAAGCAGCCAACGGCAAGGCAATCGCGACATTCGGGAGACGGTATGCCTACCTCAACTTAGGTTTACGCAAACCTATTCACTGGATTTTCCTCCTGGCAGACGTCTCTATGCCTATCATTGGCATAGATTTGCTGAACCATTACGATCTACTCGTAGATGCTCGCCGTCGACGACTGATAGATAACAACACAAAGTTATCTATTGGCGGCACCACCTATGTAGGTCCGAGTTTAGCCATCGTTAGGACTAAACAATCAGGCGACGCGTCCTACCAGGCAGTTCTGGAGAAATATCCAGAGTTACAACAACCGAAACACACTCTTCCGTGCATAACCAGCAATGTTATGCATCACGTCACAACCACAGGTCCACCTGTGGCATCCAAAGCTCGCCGTTTAGCCCCCGATAAGCTCAAACGGCGAAAAATGAATTCGACCATATGCTGGAACTGGGCATTATCAGACCGTCAAACAGTCCTTGGGCATCGCCATTGCACATGGTGCCCAAAAAGGATAGCAACGACTGGCGTCCGACCGGTGATTACCGAAGGCTTAACGCCAAAACAACTCCGGACTGCTACCCTATACCCCACGTTTACGACTTGACCGCAACCTTATGCGGCATGAACATTTTCTCGAAAATCGACTTAGTCAAAGCGTACAACCAGATACCTATGGCAGCAGAAGATATCGCGAAAACAGCCATTATTACTCCTTTTGGCCTGTTTGAATTCCTGCGCATGCCTTTTGGTCTTCGGAATGCAGCACAAACATTCCAACGCTTTATGGACGACGTCTTCCGTGGTCTGAATTTTGTTCATGTCTACATAGATGACTGTCTAATTGCGAGTCCAGATAAGGAAACACACCTTAAACATTTGGACCTCGCATTCGAAAGACTCAAAAAACATGGCATCACAGTTAACTTACAGAAGTGTGAAATAGGAGTTGAATCACTCAGCTTCCTTGGGCATACCATTGACAACAAAGGTATACGCCCATTGAGAGATAAAGTGGCGGCTATCACAAACTATCCAGAGCCGACCACTGTGAAACATCTCCGCACTTTCAATGGCCTGGTAAGTTATTACCGAAGGTTTATCCCTAACTGTGCCTCTGTCATGAGACCACTCACAGATCTACTTCGAGGAACTGCGAAGTTCGTGTCTCTGGACAACGCGGCTAGACTTGCTTTCTCCAAAGTCAAGGAAGCCATTTCGAACGCAACCATGCTTATGCATCATGACCCCAATGCTCCTCTGAGTATTGCTGTTGATGCATCTGATTCAGCAATTGGAGCAGTTTTGCAACAGTTGACTGACAACCAGTGGCAACCGTTAGCCTTTTTCTCGAGGCGGCTGCAAGACGCGGAAACAAGATACAGTACATTTGGTAGGGAACTCCTAGCCATGTACTGTTCTGTACGCCATTTTCGACATTCTGTGGAAGGTCGTGATTTCATTATTTTCACAGACCACAAACCGTTAACCTTTTCCCTCAGCTCGGCGTCTGACAAATACTCCCCTCGTGAGTCGCGACAGCTGGATTACATTTCCCAGTTCACGTCAGACATCCGCCACATTTCTGGAGCAAACAACTCCGCAGCCGACGCACTATCTCGAATAGCTTCGATAAACTATATCGAGGGTATTGATCTCGTTGAACTAGCTCGGCGTCAAAAGGAAGACCTTGAGCTGCATCATGAGTTGTCGTCCACAACTCTCAAACTGCGACTTTGTCCTGTTGGATCAGACAAGGATGCAATTTTGTGCGATGTCTCTGCTAGTCAACCACGCCCAATAGTTCCGAAGAGTTGTCGACGCAACGTCTTCAATACGTTGCACAAACTCTCTCATCCAGGTGTACGAGCCACCATTAGGCTTATCGCACAACGTTTCTGCTGGCCTGGGATGAACAAAGACGTTAAGGAGTGGGCCCAGTCGTGCTTAGCTTGTCAAAAGTGTAAAGTCACGCGACACACGAAAAGCCCTTTAGGCTCATTTCTAGCCCCAGACATGCGTTTCGACCACGTCCATATAGATATTGTAGGACCCCTACCAGAATCTAATGGATGTACCTACCTTTTCACCTGTGTTGATCGTTTCACACGATGGCCGGAAGCAGTACCCATTAAAGATATTACTGCCGAAACAGTTGCTCGTGTTTTCGTCGAAAGATGGATCGCGAACTTCGGATGTCCATCCTACGTCACAACCGACCGTGGGCGCCAATTTGAGTGCGGACTATTTCACGCTCTAACGGCACTTTTAGGTTGCACTCGGTTCCGAACGACAGCCTACCATCCACAAGCAAATGGCATGGTAGAGCGTTTCCATCGACAGCTGAAAGCTTCCCTTTCAGCTACAAACATACCTCAGTGGACCGAGGCTCTGCCTCTAGTCCTACTAGGTATTCGTAACGCGTTGAAAGTTGATGCTGGATGCACTCCTGCAGAACTCGTCTATGGGACCACTCTTCGCCTACCAGGTGAGTTTGTTTCCCCTTCAACTTTCAAACATGTTTCCGATAGGGCATCTTATGTGACTAGGCTTACAAACGCAATGCGTTCAGTTAGGCCTTCTCCGATTAGACCGCAAACGACTGATGTTTTCGTCCACCCCAGTTTACAGAAGACATCACACGTGTTTGTTCGCCACGACGCTGTTCGTCGACCACTTGAACCACCCTACGACGGGCCGTTCAAAGTGATTAAGCGACATGAGAAATTCTATGTAATTGAGCGAGGCGGACGCGAAGATACTGTCAGTATCGACCGTTTGAAACCAGCTTATTTCGAAGGCAACCCCATTGTAAGTGACGTTTCAGCTCGCTACATCCGGCCGACGGATGACTCAATTATCGAAATTCTCGACGATGTGCCTGGTAATGCACAGCTGCAACAACCAGCGGCGCAACAAAAAACACGATCAGGTCGAACCGTCAGGTTCCCAGAGTACCTGAAGTCATATTCAACTTAGCTATGTGTGTGCCAACCATTTTTTTTTCGAGGCACTATTTTTCTTATTTACCGGCAATGCACAAACCCTCGTACACTTTGCCTTTTTATATCAATTTTTATTACCATGTAATAAAAACTAAAAAAAACGGCGAAGATAAGCGTAAATTTTTCTTTTTCGACACGTTTATATATAAATAATTCCCATTTTTACGCAACGTTTTCGTGGTATTAAAGACTTTTATTTATATTCCAGGTGCAACGAGCACTGGACGGAACGTCGAAAGGAACAGATGACCGCGACCGACGTACAATTTCATTTATTGTATTTTATTTATTTAATCGCCACGACACCCTAGAATAAGGTTCAGACAACCAGGGGCCACCTCACGCAGTGAGCCCATCAGGAGAGTTTTACCAGTGGAGAAACCACTGGGTTTTTACTTCCGGCTGGTATCGTCTTAGGGTCCTCACGAACCCACTAGGGGGGAGTGATCTGTAGCGTCATACACTTCCCCAAAATCAATAGCCTAGGGTTTGACGACTTCGACATTGATGCTGACCTTGATAGTTTAACTGGACTCGCTAAGCTGAAGGCATCCGGTCAAGCATCCTCGCCATTTGGCACGCTGTCGTGTTACGTTGCATTGCTCGTATTCGACTCTCTAGCCAGTTAGTTGGAACGCATCGGTATTTTGGCATAACCATCCAAATATACTATTCCATCCGACTACGCTATCGTGTTCTTCCTTGGTCTCGTATTCGTGGGTATATAACAAGTTCGAATAATTAGTGATTGGTCTTTGCGTCTGTCAAGTTCGCACCAGGACAAATCCTAAAGTTGTAATTTGTAGAGTGATTAGGGAGCTACGGGTTGCTGGGACGTTTAGGGAACTGCCGTGACTCTTGTCTGTGTAGGTACCTGAAAGAGAATAGTAAGGTCGTGGTAAAGGAGTGAAGAGAGAATAAAGAAGAGAGTGAAGTAGCACCATAGAGACTCTGGGAGCTGGGTTAACGCTGTATCGCTAACCATCCTTGCCTTTAAACAGGAGTTTACGTAGATAGCCACTCCCCCTCCTGCTCTATGTTCCCTGTCCCTGCAGAAGAGTTCCATGCCAGTAACATGCATCTCTTCGCCGGAGATGCCTGGCGAGAGCCAGGATTCGGTGATGAACATGATGTCGGAGTGCTGATGTTCACGCAGCGTCCTCATTCCTGCTATCTTCCCTCTTAGTCCCCTAACGTTGCTGTACATACATATTAGAGTGTGCCTGATGAGAGGGGAGGTCTGGATGTGTATTTTCGCGGGATGAGTGCTTACGCGGTTGATTTCAGCCTCGTCAGTCATCATAAGACTGGCATTGTTCCGTTTTTGTGTTTTGTTCTTAACTTGGGTGGGGGCTGTGGCAGTGGTGGCTTCTTTACTTGATGTATCTAACTCACTGGTCAGCGCCTGTGTGACGACCACTGACTCCAGAGGTCTTGGTGGTTGCCGTCTCTCCTCTTGCCTTGTGGGTCTAGGCTTACTTTCACATACTGAGCCACCCATGCCATCTTTCGCATTATACCATGCGTGCAGAACGTCTGTGAGGGAGGCATATGAGTCGAACTGGACGGCGAGTAGTCTGGGATTGAGTATGGTCTTCAGGTGCGCTGGCCTTGGCAGTCTACTGACGCTGTTGGCCGGTATACTGTTGAGACCAACTTTGGTTGAGAGCCATTGCCATTGTTGGACGTTGTGAAAGTACCGATCTTTGACCGAGCGGTCACTTGGCAATTCTGGAATCCCATGTACAACTATAGTGTTGTTTCTGTTGGGATTTCCAACCGCTGACTTTCTCTCCTCCTCTGTTATTGACCATGGCTTGTCAGGCTTGGCCCGAATTTTACAGGCATTAACAACGTCCGGTTGTCGCGAGAGAAGGAGTGTGTCTTCAGCCTCTTTGGCGGTATTTAGGGACACACGCAAAGGGGGTGGCTTATCTCGGGGTGCACGGCTTCCTCGAGAAAGGCGACATAAAGTTGCAGGGAGGGGAGGGAGTCCCAGCATCTGACAGTAGTCGGTCCACATTCGGCTGTCAAACAGTTCCCTCTCGACCAACAATGAGTCTGTCGATACATCGACGTTGAACAAAATGACCGAGTTGGTCCTACTGTGACCTGGGTTCGTTGTGCGTGGCACGCCCGACTTCCCAATGGGTTTGAGTAATTCCACTGGTTGTTTCTCAGTCACGGCGTGTGGGGTGTTTGGAATGGGTTTCGTCGAGGCTTCAGCGGTCGATGTCTTTGGCCATGCGCTTGACGTCCCTTGGGGCCGGGTAGGAGGTATGGAGACTTGACCTAATATGGTCCCCACGCGAGGTGGCGTGCCCACAGCTGAAACTCTAGCTCCGTTTCCAGGTCTCTCTGTGTTATCCTTTGGTGTTAACCCTACTTTATTCGAGGATGCTGGTAGCTTTTGCGTGGCGGAGAGCATCTCCTTCAGGCTTTCTGCGCGGAGTGCGGGCATTTTCCTGCACTCTGAACAGATGTACCAGAACCACTTGCATGGTTGTCTCTTCATCAGCTTATAGTATTGTCGGGGGACTTTGGTATCGCAGTGGCAATGCGCCCATCGGTCACATAGGTTGCATGCAAATGCCTCATCGACTACCGAAACAACTTTGGTGCAAACACTGCAGCCATCGGGTGTCGTAATACAGCCTTCCTTCCATGAATAAGGTGCTACGGATTGTGGCGAACTGCTTGTGGCTGCCTTGTTCTGAAGCCTTTTACGTCGTCTTCTATTTTCAGGTAGGGTATGATCCTTACTCAAGATAGGACTAGTTTGTGACGGGCTAGTGCTACTCTGTGCAACCTGTCTGATGGCCACTGGAATTCTAGAAATATGGGTTGGCCACTTCTTTAGAAGTTCGGTGTTCTGCCCTACCTCTGTTTGTCTTCTAGTACAGACTAGTGTGTTGTTTCGGGTGTTATTGGCCGTTTTTGTGCGTGGTCGCGTTATCCGTGTCAAAGCTTCAGACCTAGCGTTTTGGGCAGACATGTCGCTATGATATAAACTTCTTGGGAAAACGAGTAGTTAACAACAATAAGAGGGTTGAAGACTGAATGCAGGAAAAGGACAGAATAGAAAAGGGAAGATAATTTATATTGGCTCACCTTCAGACACCCGTCACTTGATCCTCTGCTCTTGACCAACGAGTTTAACCGTAAGCTCCAGGTGCGTATGTATAACCAGGAAAGATATTTCCTGGGGAATGACCTCCAAGGAGAACCGAGAGCTAAGGCAGTTTGGCAGTTGAAAAGCCCAAGAACCACTGACAGGAGGTAGACCGGTTGGTTCAAAGGAATAATAATGCCAATTCTCAACTGTTGAGGAGTGAGCTGGCGAATACGCAGGGGTGAGGTGCGTGAACGGACAGAAGTGCTGCAAACGTTCGATCTTTTTAGATTGAGTATTGCAAGTGGAAGTTTTTCAATGTGGAAAAATCCAAAAGCTGAGGGATGGGCGAAAACACGTCACTGTTCAAGGAGCGCGCGTGACCCGATTCGTGCTAACGAGTTTTTCTTTTACTTATAAAGGTTGCGACGTAGTTAACGTTCTTATCTTATGAATTTTACTCAGATATGCCCCGTTTACGATACTATCCTCGTTAGTTGCCTGTTTCGTTAACTCCTTTTATATTAGCGATGTTTGGGGACAGATCAGTTACAAAAGGAGTGTTTTTTGCATATTTGTTTGTTTAAATGTACTTCTTAATGTTAGGTTAATGAATTGATGTAAATTTATCCGCGTTCTGTTGTTCTTGTTGTGTTAGAATTTTTTTAACTGTTAGAAAAGCCGTGATGCCGCCCCTGATCCCCGAATTACCTCAACGTTTACATACTTTATCTGGTTGCTTAGGAAGTGAGTGCAAACTATTCTTCAGATAAAAGTCTGCTAAGAAGAATGGTATACCTGGTCAGTTTCATAGCCTTATAGGGTCTCAGCAGGCCTCAACAAGCAGTGCTAGCCTGGCTAATCCAACATGTGTGGATATTTCTAAGGTTTCTGAGCAGGTTATACGACCCATACATTTTACTGTCTGCAGTCACCTCGAAGAAGCGATAAATACCTTTCGGAAAGTATGCCAAGAAGTCGCTTAACCCGGTGTTTAGATGACGAATGCTCACTGCGTCGTCAAAGAATGCAATCGTTATAAGGGAGGTGCGAATTTAAAGTACCACTATGTTGTACTGGCATGCACTTTCGGTAACAGGAAAAACTCAAAAGGTACTAAACACCGAACTAAAGTTTAATCTAAGAATTTGTTAACAGTAGCGTTTTAGATCGAGGTATATTAGTTGTAGGTCTAGAATTCAAATACATCGTTAGATGAATCGTTTTATTTTCCCAAGTGTCAAGATGGTACGCAACCATCCATGAGATGTGAATCATCTGGTGAAAGACCCTCGGTGTAGGTGTCTAACGGAGGACCAACTGAAGGTTGTCGAACCAATGTTGACAGTATACGAAAGAAGTTATGTCGAAAGACGTAATTTATGAATACCTGAGGAATATGCGGAGGAAAACTACGCCAAGTAATTTATTTAGTGAATAACTTTATTCTACAGGTTATAAATCTCAAAGTATAGTTTTCGATAGATTGAGGGGTGTTGATCGGCTGCTAACCTGTAGTGATGCTGAACAGATACGTCGAGTGTGCTACAGCAGCACCGATCAAACAGCCACCTACCTCCGATTTCCCGAAGTTATATGCTTCGACCTAACGTAGAATACAAACAAGGGGAAGTAAGTCTGTCGTGATAATATTAGCGTGAAGCGTTTCCATAAATTGTTTCAATTTGTTGTGACGGAAAATTTTGGTAACAGTCGCCTAGTTGTATTTGTGGGGCTGCTGAAACTGTCTTCCTAAAGATAGATGTGATCCTGTGTGCATTTAACGTGTGCAGAGTGAGGTGCAAAGGGGTAAGCATTTAAAATAAGTGTTTATATGCACCTAACTTGAAGACACGAAGTCGAATGGTCAAACAATATCTGTCCAGATTAGTCCCAGAAGGCTCTGCCGGCAGGTAAGGTGCAAACAGAACAATGACG
The DNA here is from genome assembly GCA_944470555.2 of Heterobilharzia americana. NCBI lineage: Eukaryota > Metazoa > Platyhelminthes > Trematoda > Strigeidida > Schistosomatidae > Heterobilharzia > Heterobilharzia americana. Next base: position 46,975,633 of record OX104134.1, read on the forward strand.
TCCAGCACAGGTTTTATGCATATAACCGCATCATCAGCGCTATCAGACAAGATATGGGGAGGTATTTAAGTCGCATGTAGGTGAACATTTAAAATTTGTCCTGGTGCGAACTTGACAGACGCAAAGACCAATCACTAATTAGTCGGACTTGTTATATACCCATAAATACGAGACCAAGGAAGAACGCAATAGCGTAGTCAGATGGAATAGTATATTTGGGTAGTTGTGCCAAGATACCGATGCGTTCCAACTAACTGGCTAGAAAGTAGATTACGAGCAATATAGCGTAACACGTTAGCGAGCCTAGTGGCGAGGGTGCTTGACCGGGTGCCTTCAGCTTAGCGAGTCCAGTCAAACTATCAAGGTCAGCATCAACGTTTAATCTCGTCAAACCCTAGGCGATTGATTTTGGGGAAGTGTGTGACGCTGCAGATCACTCCCCCACTAGTGGGTTCGTGAGGACCCTAAGACGATACCAGCCGGAAGTGAAAACCCAGTGGTTTCTCCACTGGTAAAACTCTTCCGATGGGCTCACTGCGTGGGGTGGCCCCTGGTTGTCTGAACTTATTCTAGGGTGTCGTGGCAGCTGCAAAATAAAATACAGTAAAGCGAATTGCACGTCGAGTGCGGTCCTCAGTTCATTTTCACTTTCCATCCAGTGCCCGTTGCACCCGAAATATAGATAAAAGTCTTTAACACCACGAAAACGTTCCGTGAATATGAATATGAATGTATCGAAAATGGGGCTTACTCTTATTTTCATCCCTTTTTCTAAAAAAACGTTTCATAACTTGGTCATAAAAAATTGATATAAAAAAGGCAAAATGTACTAGGAGTTTCGCATTGCTGGTAAATAACAACAATGGTGCCCAGGAAAAATTTCACACATCCGCTCGTGCTTCTTCTTTGCTTTTTATTTTACAGCAACAGCTTGATGATGACATTCAATGCTGAATTTCAGTCTGGACATGTCTACTAAGTGGAAGTAATACCTGCTGTTTTACCCCATGAATTATTAGACTGCTCCCGATCTTTCGCGGTTTCTGGAACATCTCCACAATCAACTCATCATTTGGTCAGGATTCTTCTTTCGACGAACTGTCTAAAGTTTCACAATAGCCATAGTGGCACAAATATTCTGAACAAATGATCAAACGAGAGACCAATATACCTATTGGCTAGGAATATGACTTACATGCAGTAATTCCATACTACATGTTCTCTAGGACTCTGTATCAAGTGATCTTTTTAAGTAAAAGTTACCACGCATCAAATACACTTCTCGAATGATGCTGCTTACGCTAATATGAACGATGCCTGATGTCCATATGTAAATACTGCCGTTTGAACCACTAACCGTCTCAATGTCTACCTTCATCCACTACCAGAAGTACTCCCAGTGGAATTAATGTATACTACCTTTAAACCACATGGTGAACTGGAAATGCATGGATTTAGACACTCACCTTGGTTATATAACTGTGGATACTTACTGATACTCCAGATCGTATAAATAGGCCCTTTGTGGTTAGCAGAGCTGAAAACTTAGGAACTTTCTAGTGAATGGATGTTTGTGTTACTGAATAAGAAACTATGGAAGTGAAATAACGGCATCGTCTAGTTATAACGCAAACTTTGAACATTGCGCGCTTTTGCGGTTGATAGTGGAGCCTATCCGTGTAATGGCGGATGGAAATCCAAACCTGTCTCTTGATTTGCAGCAAGTTTTAATAAGCTTATGCGTATCAGTAACTTGCTATGTGAGTTATATAATTCCCGGCCTTGTTCTGTGAACTTTCAAAATCATTTTGACGGTGCTTGTGAACTGGTATCTGTCGTGTTAAATCCATTGTATGGGAACGCGAATTTTTACTAGCTTCACTTTGACGCGCTGCATATGCCGAAAGTGGTATTTTGTTTGTCCCGTAACCGCGATCTGATGTTTTTGATGGAGTTAAAAGACCTCCCCTCCGTACCATTCAGGACCCGTAAAATCTTGTACATTTTTCGACATATATCAATGTGATGATGCCTGTAAACTGGCTTCGCTCATGTTAATTACTAACGTGAGAATGAAATTTATTTATTATTATTTATTTATTTCAGACCACCCAGTTGAATACTACCCCAAATACCCCGGGAACCTGATGGTTCGACCTGATCGTGTTTTCTGTTGCGCCGGTGGTTATGGTAACTGTCCATTACCAGGCACATCGTCAAGAATTTCGATAATTGAGTAATCCCTTGGTCAGCTGTGGCGAGCTGAAAAGTCACCTACAATGGGGTTGCCTTCTAAACAAGCAGGTTTCAAACGGTCAGTACTAACGGTATCTTCCCGCCCGTTTCGCTCAACTATATAGAATTTCTCTTGTCGCTTGATCACTTTGAACGGCCCGTCGTAGGGTGGTTCAAGTGGTCGACGAACGGCGTCGGGGCGAACAAACACGTGTGATGTCTTCTGTAAACTAGAGTGAACGAAGACTTCAGTCGTTTGAGGTCTAATCGGAGAAGGCCTAACTGAACGCATTGCGTTTGTAAGCCTAGTCACGTAAGATGCCCTGTCGAAAACATGTTTGAAAGTTGAAGGGGAAACAAATTCACCTGGTAGGCGAAGAGTGGTCCCATAGACGAGTTCTGCAGGGGTACATCCAGCATCAACTTTCAACGCGTTACGAATACCTAGTAGGACTAGAGGCAGAGCCTCGGTCCACTGAGGTATGTTTGCAGCTGAAGGGGAAGCTTTCAGCTGTTGATGGAAACGCCCTACCATACCATTTACTTGTGGATGGTGGGCTGTCGTTCGGAACCGAGTGCAACCTAAAAGTGCCGTTAGAGCGTGAAATAATCCACACTCAAATTGGCGCCCACGGTCGGTTGTGACGTAAGATGAACATTCGACGAAAACACGAGCTACTGTTTTGGCAGTAATATCCTTAATAGGTACTGCTTCCGGCCATCGTGTGAAACAATCAAGACAAGTGAAAAGGTAGGTACATCCATTAGATTCTGGTAGGGGTCCTACAATATCTATATGGACGTGGTTGAAAAGCATATCTGGGGCTAGGAAAGAGCCCAAAAGGCTTTTCGTGTGTCGCATGACTTTGCACTTTTGACAAGCCAAGCACAACTGACCTCACACCTCAATGTCTTCGTTCATTCCCAGCCAGCAGAGAACTTGTGCGACAAACCCGATGGTGGCTGGTACACCTGGATGCAACAGTTTGTGCAATGTACTGAAGACGTTGCGTCGACATCTCTTCGAAACTACTGGGCGTGGTTGGCTAGCACAGACACCGCACAAAGTTGTATCCTTGTCTGATCCAACCGGACACAGCCACAGCTTGAGAGTTGTGGACGACAACTCATGATGCAGCTTAAGGTTCAATGGGATGGACTCCCTCGATATGGTTTATCGAAGCTATTCGAGATAGTGCATAGGCTACGGAGTTATTAGCTCCAGAAATGTGGTGGACGTCTCACGTGAGCTGGAAAATGTAATCCGGTTGTCGCGAATCGCAAGGAGAGTATTTGTCAGATGTCGAGATAAGACAGAAGGTTAACGGTTTGTGGTCTGTGGAAATAATGAAGTCACAACCTTCCAACCGGGAGTTCCTTACCAAATGTACTGTATCTTGTTTCCACGTCTTGCAGCCACCTCAAGAAAACGGCGAAGGGTTGTCACTAGTTGTCAGTCAACTGTTGTAAACCTGCTCCGATTGCTGAGTCAGATGCATTAACAGCAATACCCAAAAGAGCTCCGGGTCGTGATGCGTGAGCATGACTGCGTTCGAAATGACCTCCTTGACTTGAGGGAAAGCAAGTCTAGCTACGTTGTCCAGAGTCACGGACCTCGCAGTTCCTCGAAGTAGATCTGTTAGTGGTCTCATGAAAGAGGCACATTCGGGGATAAACCTTCGGTAATAACTTACCAGGCCACTGAAAGTGCGGAGATGTTTCCCAGTGGTCGGCTCTGGATAGTTTGTGATAGCCGCCACTTTATCTCTCAATGGGAGCATACGTTTGTTGTCAATGGTATGCCCAAGGAAGCTGAGTGATCCGACTATTATTTCACACTTCTGTAAGTTGATTGTGATGCCATGTTTTTTAAGTCTTTCGAATGCGAGGTCCAAATGTTTGAGGTGAGTTTGCTTATCTGGACTCGCAATTAGACAGTCATTGATGTAGACTTGAACGAAATTCAAACCATGGAAGACATCATCCATAAAGCGTTGGAATGTTTGTGCTGCATTCCGAAGACCGAATGGCATGCGCAGGAATTCAAACAGGCCAAAAGGAGTAATAATGGCTGTTTTCGCGATATCTTCTGCTGCCATAGGTATCTGGTTGTACGCTTTGACCAAGTCGGTTTTGGAGAAAATGTTCATTCCGCATAAGGTTGCAGTCAAGTCGTAAACGTGAGGTATCGGGTATCCGTCCGGAGTTGTTTTGGCGTTAGGCCTTCGGTAATCACCGGTTAGACGCCAGTTGTGGCTATCCTTTTATGGAGCCATATGCGATGATGCCCGTGGACTATTTGAAGGTTTGATAATGCCCATGAGCACGGCTGTTTCCACCGGCTACGTTTGCCTTGAACACCTGCTGGCATGGCAGTTTCCCGAGTTTGTGTCCTTGTTAAAGCTGCATGGCTTCCGACATTTTCTGGCTTCGTCCCCATAAGTATTATGAAACCAGCACCATTTCGGGTTTCCACCCTCTTAGTTCAGTTTTAGGGCAACCACGTGAGTTGATGCGATACGTTTCTGTGGAGTGCTACGTGAGCTGGAACCTCGAGATCGTAGCAACTGTTTAACAGAAATGCACAGCCTCGTCATCTCTGAATCCTTGCTCTCTGGTTTGTCGCAGACAGAATATACGTTGGAGACGGGTCTGCTAGAAATCTCCAGTATTTTATCTGCTGAGGCTGCCAGGTCATCGAGTGGGACTGACTGGAGTGTCACCAACACGGTTTGCACCGGTTGTGGTAGTTTCGAGAGAAATAGTTCTCGGAAGAAACCATCGTCAAATGTTCGTGCACCTATAACTTCTCACATGTGTGCGAGGACTTCAGGAGCTGAGTGGCTGCCTAGCTCGATGTTACGAAGTAATTCGTCTAGACGCTGGTGATCTGTCAGATCGCTTTTCTTCAAGAGTGCGGCCTTGATAAGTTCATAAGGATCACTTATTTCAGGACTAAACATGTGTGCCGTAACACTTAGATTTAGATTCGTTGTTTGAGGATAAAAGACTGTTAGTGGATATTAATTGCTTTCCAGTAGGTCTCTGTGCCTGTCCAGTTCCCCCTCTGACTGAGTCAATCGATGGTCCGGATGCCACTTCTTCTAAGAGTCTGCTCCAGTTAATTACTTGACACTAGAACCCGCACTCTCTGGAGACAATGTCCGTTCTTTGCTTTCATATTCTGCTGTTATGTCTTCCATGGTGTTCTGACCTTGTCGGAAGAAAAAGCAAAGATAGATCAGGTCTAAAGTCAATTCCTATAATCCCTTGTGGCAAGATCAAATCCCATCCCTTTCCGCAATGGGAAAAATGCAAGAAGTTTACCTCTCAAAGTGTTCCTTCGTAGGCCAACCATCACAGGGATCATACCAGTGGCTGCCCTCTGAACTCTTTCCAGGAAGTCTGGGTAACCTTTCGAACAAGGATTTGCAGCCCGTGCATTGTTTTCTAGTTTAGACGCAACTGAGGGTGCACATGAGATGGCTTACATCCCACTAGTTGTTTTTTTAAACGGTCAGAGCAATGCATAAAGCGTCCCACAGCTCTGAGCGGCTACCAGTTTACAGGGTGTCATGTACTACAAATCATAACTTCCTGTGACTCCCACGTCATTAAAGGTCAGCAGTGAGGGCGGAGGGGTTCCACTAATATCTTAGGTGTAGCCATATGCATGCACATACAATAACCTGCGTTGATGTGCACCAACAACTCTGACCATGCAAACAAGTTGGTTATGTCTGCCCGAAGTGCACGTACGTCCTCGTCACTCCTGATATCCCGGGGCACACTTAATTCCGAAACCTAAGGATTGTGAAAGTTAGGGGTGGCGGTATCCTTAACATGATGTCATCTACTGGTACTCTGGCTTGCAGTGTAAGCTCATTTCTATCTGCTTCCACAGCCATGCATGTTGGCGTGTTAGTATACACACTAAACACGTCAAAACTGACCATTTTTTATTGACATCTAAATGTATGCCATCCGATCTATCCTTCGAGTCATAAGAGTTAGAAAGTCCCGAGTTGGAACGGCTTCTAATTGGAACTTGTGTCGTAGCTAGTTATTCAGGCAAGTCATAGGAAGAAAGTTTCCAACGCCTTCTGCAGGTCTAATAGGATAACCCGGCTTATGGGTTTTAATAGTGCCACAAATTCTTCTGGGATTATTGGTGTTCGGCGTCAAGGTAAATCCTCTCCGCCCGCCCAGAAACGGCCCTGTTCGGTGTATTAGATGCACAGTATTTCTCTTGACCTTATACATAATAGTGTCCATCGGTTTCCTAATTTCTTCGTATGATCCCGTTTTTGATTTTGTGTACACACATAGATTTAGCAGTCAGAGCAATTTCAGTCGTTAGCCATAAGGACAGTTGGCCGGTAGGCTTGCGGTAATCATTGCGGAAGATATCTATTTGAAGATCTAGTTACTCCTTGAACGCGTCGACAGAAGGTGCTGCCACTGTGAGCTGAAGTAAGGGGTCCCAAGTGTTTACTACACAATGCGGGGAGCACAGATTCACGCTGAGTTGATTCGATCACTGTTTTTCGATTTTTTTGTGATGTCGTCGGGAAAGTCGGTCCTGGCGGGGGAGAAAAGACAGGACGTATCAGTGCCAAAGTCGTTATTAAGGATGCGAAACGCCAGCACGAGGTCGCCCTGTTTTCCACGTGAAGAAAATGGGGATAAGTTTTGGCTGATCTAGTCGCTCCTCATGGGACAGATTCCAAAAGCCCGCTACAATCTTCTTATCTGCTCTGTGAACAATTCCGAGTAGGTCCGCACACTTTGTTGGCATCAGCTAGCTGCCTGAATGCAGTATTTCAAGCAGGGTCTTGTCGAGCTCTGAAATCTGACTTCAAATTTGTACACGCGTCCAGATACACTGTCGCCTGTTTGTCATTCCCGACACTGTTGATCCGCCCGCATCGGGTGATGTAAATATCAGGAGTTAACGCGGAGATTGCATCAGGATATTGTATTGGTCAACGAGCAGGCAAGAGTTATTAAATCAGTACAATCAAACAAATTGTTTAATTATGAGCTGTTAAACACTTCAACACCATACTGTGAAACAAAATGCTACGTAAGTCTCTTCCCAGAATACAGACACTAGAAGGAATATCAGTGTTCGATATAAATTGTTGTCCGATAGCGATAAATTCATTTCGAAGATAATTAAAACATAGGAGGAATGTTAGGGATATATATTATCAGGATGAAAACTGATCGGAAGAGTACTTATATGAAAACGAAGTGCGTGATAGTCGAAACGCCAAAACAATTTACTGAAGTGATAATACATTCGGCGATAAAACAGCCAAAATCCAGATAACCGAAACACTGTCACGAAATGAAAGATTCAGAAGACCATGGTGACGGGTGAAAATGTCTTTTTTGTGCATGCTGAAAAGTCTGACAAGGTGGTGTGACCGTGTTTTCAACAAGGTAATGAACAAAAAGAGGTAACAATGTTGCCAGGGACTTTTTTTAATAAAAGCGAACTGTCTGAAAGTAATTTTGTGGCCAACGGACTCCTCTTCCAAACCTCGTGGTTTTGCTTTCGTCGCTAGTTGTGGAGGATTCCGAGGCCGTTGTTTACGTCTTGACGGTAGTTTTCGGTGTTTCATGTTGCTTCACTGTGGATTCAGATATGGTATCCGTGGCGTCTGGTTTCACAGACTCTGGCTTGATTCTGTCAATGCTGACCGTTTCACGTCCGCCGAAGCCTTCGACCGTGACAGCTTCATCCGATTCACCAATCACTTTGAAAGGTCCTTCATGCAGGGGTTGTAAGGGTTTTTGTACGTCGTTGTGTCGGACAAAAATATGAGTGCAGTTTAAGATGCACTGAGGTGCGTAAACTTGGTTGTCTCGGTATCGTGGGGGCTGATGTCACAGTGTGCTCATGTGTTGCCTTGGTTGTTACACAAAGTTAATCAAGTCCGGTGTAACGTCTACTGCTCGGTTAAAATATCCTCTTAATAGTCGTAAAGCAGTTCTACAAACTAGCTTGGCGGTACAACAGCCAATGTCCTGCTTGGCGCTCGAACGTGTACCAAGGGACGCAAGTGGTAATTTATTGCTCCACTTGTCATCAGTCTTCACTGCCATCAGTGCTGCTTTTGGTTGTAAGTGAAACCTTTCATCGATACCATCAGATGCAGGATGGTATGTGGTGGGTTTTATGCACTTGACCCCGAAAACTTCGGTTAAGTGTCAAAATAGACCACTCTGGAACTGCGCGCCTCTATCTATGGTGATGACACTTGGAACACCAAAGTTAGAAATCCAGTGTTGGATGATACTTCTCGCTATTGTTTCGGCAGACATATCCTGCAGAGGTATTGCCACTGGCCGTCTCGTGAATCTGTCTACACACGTTAAATGTAGCTGAAACCATTAGATGGAGGTAGTGGTCCAACGATGTCAACGTATATATGGTCAAATCTGCCATCCGGCGGAAAATGTTCCGGTGGGCAGAAGAAAGTGCCTCTGCACTTTTGATCGCTTTCACCCTAGACAAGCTGTGGACCACTCTCTGAGATCTCAACTAACCTTTGGCCGGATGTATCTGTCAGTAATTAACTTCACCGATTACCAGGATATGAAACCCCATCCATCTTAGAGAAGACTAATCGTCTCATTGGCAAAGGCACAAACGAGCGTGCTTTACTTTTGGATACATTGCGGGTGATGAACAGAGAGTCATCGAGCACCACTTCTTCTAGCCGTAATGAGGTGTTCATGTTGTCTTTCGAATGTTTTAGGTCTTCATCCGTCGCCTGCAACTTTGCCGTTTCTGCCTGGCCAATATGATCACGTTCCAAGGCGCTTGCATACGTAGGAAACAAAGCGTCAGCTGTCTCATTTTTGTTGCCCTTGAAATACCTTATATCCGAAATGAATTGTGAAATAAATTCTAAATGTCGAATTTCTCGAGGCGGGTGGCTGTCAAGCTTTGTGCCAATCGCCTTTGTGAGTGGTCTATGGTCGGTAAATACTATAAATGCGTACCCTTCAAGCGTTCATCTGAAGTGCTTGATATCTAAGTAAATCGCCAGTAACTATGTGTCGAACGTACTGAATCGAGACTGAGAAGCATTAAGTTGTTTCGAGAAAAAAGATAATGGTTCCCATTGACCATGGACAAACTATCGTAGTACTGCGCCTACCGTAACATTTGAAGCATCTGTCGTAATTTCTAGTGATGCTTCTAAATCATGAAGAGAGGGAACAGTTTCAGAACCTAGGGACAGCTGCGGTTTACCCAAAAGCGTCGTGGACCGCTCGGGATATGTTAAACGGTTCCGCGGGTCCTCGTAACAAATCCACCAGCGGTTGGGCCACTGCAGCATATTCACGTGCGAGAAGTCGATAGAAGTTTATTAACAACTAAAATATTCGCACCCCTAGAAAAAGTGTCGAAAAGGATATTAGAGAAATGCACATTCACCGTGCAGAAACAGATTAAAACCGCAGGTATCAATCATGTGATCCAAAACATGTATATATTGTTTTCCCAACTCAATCACAACCAAATTCCAGATACTCCCGCTCACAATTATCGAGAATCAAATCACGAGAGCCACCTAGGTGGTTTGCTCACAATCACCCACCTGCAAACAAACTACATCGATTTGTGTGCATCAACAATTTCAGACTGAGTACACGGTTGCTAATCTTCCAGACGATATGTGGAATTCGATGAGCACTCACGACTGGACAAGATAAAGTTGGCCACCCCACACTCGACAGTCAGTCCATCTCATAGTCGTCGAGGCTCACGCAACACACCTATTCCCTCCAATTCACAAAATCCTACTTCCTATTCACCATTCCCGACAATCAGTAAACCAGGTCACATCACTCACCTCCGATTGCCTCAATCAAACTTCTTTCTATCTACCTAACTCAATGCACATTTTCAGTATGGAAACGTCTTTTCACATTTATAAGGCAACACATACAATTCAATCGACTCTCACAACTAGGCGAAATCAATTTACTCAACCTGCAACAATAAATCTACACAACATCAAGTTGGTTACACTACAGTGAAAAATCACTTGACCTCAGCCTGTTCAACTCGATTTCAACCACTCACCCAATAGCCCAATGCCTACCTCTCTGATTTCAGTCACCACTCGCCTGCCTACCTGTCATCAGAGATGACCAGAACATCACTCATCTCCACATTCCAGATACTCCCGCTCACAATTATCGAGAATCAAATCACGAGAGCCACCTAGGTGGTTTGCTCACAATCACCCACCTGCAAACAAACTACATCGATTTGTGTGCATCAACAATTTCAGACTGAGTACACGGTTGCTAATCTTCCAGACGATATGTGGAATTCGATGAGCACTCACGACTGGACAAGATAAAGTTGGCCACCCCACACTCGACAGTCAGTCCATCTCATAGTCGTCGAGGCTCACGCAACACACCTATTCCCTCCAATTCACAAAATCCTACTTCCTATTCACCATTCCCGACAATCAGTAAACCAGGTCACATCACTCACCTCCGATTGCCTCAATCAAACTTCTTTCTATCTACCTAACTCAATGCACATTTTCAGTATGGAAACGTCTTTTCACATTTATAAGGCAACACATACAATTCAATCGACTCTCACAACTAGGCGAAATCAATTTACTCAACCTGCAACAATAAATCTACACAACATCAAGTTGGTTACACTACAGTGAAAAATCACTTGACCTCAGCCTGTTCAACTCGATTTCAACCACTCACCCAATAGCCCAATGCCTACCTCTCTGATTTCAGTCACCACTCGCCTGCCTACCTGTCATCAGAGATGACCAGAACATCACTCATCTCCACATTCCAGATACTCCCGCTCACAATTATCGAGAATCAAATCACGAGAGCCACCTAGGTGGTTTGCTCACAATCACCCACCTGCAAACAAACTACATCGATTTGTGTGCATCAACAATTTCAGACTGAGTACACGGTTGCTAATCTTCCAGACGATATGTGGAATTCGATGAGCACTCACGACTGGACAAGATAAAGTTGGCCACCCCACACTCGACAGTCAGTCCATCTCATAGTCGTCGAGGCTCACGCAACACACCTATTCCCTCCAATTCACAAAATCCTACTTCCTATTCACCATTCCCGACAATCAGTAAACCAGGTCACATCACTCACCTCCGATTGCCTCAATCAAACTTCTTTCTATCTACCTAACTCAATGCACATTTTCAGTATGGAAACGTCTTTTCACATTTATAAGGCAACACATACAATTCAATCGACTCTCACAACTAGGCGAAATCAATTTACTCAACCTGCAACAATAAATCTACACAACATCAAGTTGGTTACACTACAGTGAAAAATCACTTGACCTCAGCCTGTTCAACTCGATTTCAACCACTCACCCAATAGCCCAATGCCTACCTCTCTGATTTCAGTCACCACTCGCCTGCCTACCTGTCATCAGAGATGACCAGAACATCACTCATCTCCACATTCCAGATACTCCCGCTCACAATTATCGAGAATCAAATCACGAGAGCCACCTAGGTGGTTTGCTCACAATCACCCACCTGCAAACAAACTACATCGATTTGTGTGCATCAACAATTTCAGACTGAGTACACGGTTGCTAATCTTCCAGACGATATGTGGAATTCGATGAGCACTCACGACTGGACAAGATAAAGTTGGCCACCCCACACTCGACAGTCAGTCCATCTCATAGTCGTCGAGGCTCACGCAACACACCTATTCCCTCCAATTCACAAAATCCTACTTCCTATTCACCATTCCCGACAATCAGTAAACCAGGTCACATCACTCACCTCCGATTGCCTCAATCAAACTTCTTTCTATCTACCTAACTCAATGCACATTTTCAGTATGGAAACGTCTTTTCACATTTATAAGGCAACACATACAATTCAATCGACTCTCACAACTAGGCGAAATCAATTTACTCAACCTGCAACAATAAATCTACACAACATCAAGTTGGTTACACTACAGTGAAAAATCACTTGACCTCAGCCTGTTCAACTCGATTTCAACCACTCACCCAATAGCCCAATGCCTACCTCTCTGATTTCAGTCACCACTCGCCTGCCTACCTGTCATCAGAGATGACCAGAACATCACTCATCTCCACATTCCAGATACTCCCGCTCACAATTATCGAGAATCAAATCACGAGAGCCACCTAGGTGGTTTGCTCACAATCACCCACCTGCAAACAAACTACATCGATTTGTGTGCATCAACAATTTCAGACTGAGTACACGGTTGCTAATCTTCCAGACGATATGTGGAATTCGATGAGCACTCACGACTGGACAAGATAAAGTTGGCCACCCCACACTCGACAGTCAGTCCATCTCATAGTCGTCGAGGCTCACGCAACACACCTATTCCCTCCAATTCACAAAATCCTACTTCCTATTCACCATTCCCGACAATCAGTAAACCAGGTCACATCACTCACCTCCGATTGCCTCAATCAAACTTCTTTCTATCTACCTAACTCAATGCACATTTTCAGTATGGAAACGTCTTTTCACATTTATAAGGCAACACATACAATTCAATCGACTCTCACAACTAGGCGAAATCAATTTACTCAACCTGCAACAATAAATCTACACAACATCAAGTTGGTTACACTACAGTGAAAAATCACTTGACCTCAGCCTGTTCAACTCGATTTCAACCACTCACCCAATAGCCCAATGCCTACCTCTCTGATTTCAGTCACCACTGGTGCGAACTTTTCAGGCGCAAATACCAATCACTTATTATTCTAACTTGTTATTTACCCACGAATACGTTACCAAGGAAGAACACGATAGCGTAGTCGGTTGGAATGGTATATTTATATGGTTATGCCAAAATACCGATGCGTTCCTACTAACTGGCTAGAGAGTGGAATACGGGCAATTTAACGTAACGCGACAGCGTGCCAAATAGCTAGGATCCTTCACCGGGTGCCTTCAGCTTAGCGAGTCCAGTTAATCTATCAAGGTCAGCATCAATATCGAAGGTCTTCAAACCCTAGGCTGTTGATTTTGGAGAAGTGTATGACGCTACAGTTCACCCCCCCCCCAGTGGGTTCATGAGAACCCTAAGACGATACCAGCCGGAAGTAAAATCCCAGTGGTCTCTCCACTGGTAAAACTCTTCCGATGGGCTCACTGCGTGGGGTGGCCCCTGGTTGTCTGAACCCTATTCTGAGGTGTCATGGCAATTAAATAAATGAAATACAATAAATGAAATTGTACGTCGGTCGTGGTCATCTGTTCCTTTCTACGTTCCGTCCAGTGCCCGTTGCACCTGGAATATAAATAAAAGTCTTCAATACCACGAAAACGTTGCGTAAAAATGGGAATTATTTATATATAAACATATCGAAAAATAAAAATTTACGCTTATCTTCGCCGGTTTTTTTAGTTTTTATTACATGGTAATAAAAATTGATATAAAAAGGCAAAGTGTCCGAGGGTTCGTGCATTGCCGGCAAATAAGAAAAATGGTGCCTCGAAAAAAAGAAAAAAAATGGTCGGCACACACGCAGCTAAGTTGAATATGACTTCAGATACTCCGAGAACCTGACGGTTCGACCTGATTGTGTTTTCTGTTGCGCCGGTGGTTATGGTAACTGTCCATTACCAGGCACATCGTCAAGAATTTCGATAATTGAGTAATCCCTTGGTCAGCTGTGGCGAGCTGAAAAGTCACCTACAATGGGGTTGCCTTCTAAACAAGCAGGTTTCAAACGGTCAGTACTAACGGTATCTTCCCGCCCGTTTCGCTCAACTATATAGAATTTCTCTTGTCGCTTGATCACTTTGAACGGCCCGTCGTAAGGTGGTTCAAGTGGTCGACGAACGGCGTCGGGGCGAACAAACACGTGTGATGTCTTCTGTAAACTAGAGTGAACGAAGACTTCAGTCGTTTGAGGTCTAATCGGAGAAGGCCTAACTGAACGCATTGCGTTTGTAAGCCTAGTCACGTAAGATGCCCTGTCGAAAACATGTTTGAAAGTTGAAGGGGAAACAAATTCACCTGGTAGGCGAAGAGTGGTCCCATAGACGAGTTCTGCAGGGGTACATCCAGCATCAACTTTCAACGCGTTACGAATACCTAGTAGGACAAGAGGCAGAGCCTCGGTCCACTGAGGTATGTTTGCAGCTGAAGGGGAAGCTTTCAGCTGTTGATGGAAACGCCCTACCATACCATTTACTTGTGGATGGTGGGCTGTCGTTCGGAACCGAGTGCAACCTAAAAGTGCCGTTAGAGCGTGAAATAATCCACACTCAAATTGGCGCCCACGGTCGGTTGTGACGTAAGATGAACATCCGGAGTTCGCAGTCCATCTTTCGACGAAAACACGAGCTACTGTTTTGGCAGTAATATCCTTAATAGGTACTGCTTCCGGCCATCGTGTGAAACAATCAAGACAAGTGAAAAGGTAGGTACATCCATTAGATTCTGGTAGGGGTCCTACAATATCTATATGGACGTGGTCGAAACGCATGTCTGGGGCTAGAAAAGAGCCCAAAAGGCTTTTCGTGTGTCGCATGACTTTGCACTTTTGACAAGCTAAGCACGACTGAGCCCACTCCTTAACGTCTTTGTTCATCCCAGGCAAGCAGAAACGTTGTGGGATAAGCCTAATGGTGGCTCGTACACCTGGATGAGAGAGTTTGTGCAACGTATTGAAGACGTTGCGTCGACATCTCTTCGGAACTATTGGGCGTGGTTGACTAGCAGAGACATCACACAAAATTGTATCCTTGTCTGATCCTACTGGGCACAGTTGTAGCTTGAGAGTTGTGGACGACAACTCATGATGCAGCTCAAGGTCTTCCTTTTGACGCCGAGCTAGTTCAACGAGATCAACGCCCTCAATATGGTTTATCGAATCTATTCGTGATAGTGCGTCGGCCACAGAGTTATTTGCTCCAGAAATGTGGCGGATGTCTCACGTGAACTGGGAAATGTAATCCAGCTGTCGCGACTCACGAGGGGAGTATTTGTCAGACGCCGAGCTGAGGGAAAAGGTTAACGGTTTGTGGTCTGTGAAAATAATGAAATCACGACCTTCCACCGAATGTCAAAAATGGCGTACAGAACAGTACATGGCTAGGAGTTCCCTACCAAATGTACTGTATCTTGTTTCCGCCACAAGCAGCCGCCTCGAGAAAAAGGCTAACGGTTGCCACTGGTTGTCAGTCAATTGTTGCAAAACTGCTCCAATTGCTGAATCAGATGCATCAACAGCAATACTCAGAGGAGCATTGGGGTCATGATGCATAAGCATGGTTGCGTTCGAAACGGCTTCCTTGACTTTAGAGAAAGCAAGTTTAACCGCATTGTCCAGAGACACGAACTTTGTAGTTCTTCGAAGTAGATCTGTTAGTGGTCTTATGACAGAGGCACAGTTGGGGATAAACCTTCGGTAATAACTTACCAGGCCACTGAAAGTGCGGAGATGTTTTACAGTGGTCGGCTCTGGATAGTTTGTGATAGCCGCCACTTTATCTCTCAATGGGCGCATACGTTTGTTGTCAATGGTATGCCCAAGGAAGCTGAGTGATCCGACTATTATTTCACACTTCTGTAAGTTAACTGTGATGCCATGTTTTTTGAGTCTTTCGAATGCGAGGTCCAAATGTTTAAGGTGTGTTTCCTTATCTGGACTCGCAATTAGACAGTCATCTATGTAGACATGAACAAAATTCAGACCACGGAAGACGTCGTCCATAAAGCGTTGGAATGTTTGTGCTGCATTCCGAAGACCAAAAGGCATGCGCAGGAATTCAAACAGGCCAAAAGGAGTAATAATGGCTGTTTTCGCGATATCTTCTGCTGCCATAGGTATCTGGTTGTACGCTTTGACTAAGTCGATTTTCGAGAAAATGTTCATGCCGCATAAGGTTGCGGTCAAGTCGTAAACGTGGGGTATAGGGTAGCAGTCCGGAGTTGTTTTGGCGTTAAGCCTTCGGTAATCACCGGTCGGACGCCAGTCGTTGCTATCCTTTTTGGGCACCATGTGCAATGGCGATGCCCAAGGACTGTTTGACGGTCTGATAATGCCCAGTTCGAGCATATGGTCGAATTCATTTTTCGCCGTTTCAGCTTATCGGGGGCTAAACGGCGAGCTTTGGATGCCACAGGTGGACCTGTGGTTGTGACGTGATGCATAACATTGCTGGTTATGCACGGAAGAGTGTGTTTCGGTTGTTGTAACTCTGGATATTTCTCCAGAACTGCCTGGTAGGACGCGTCGCCTGATTGTTTAGTCCTAACGATGGCTAAACTCGGACCTACATAGGTGGTGCCGCCAATAGATAACTTTGTGTTGTTATCTATCAGTCGTCGACGGCGAGCATCTACGAGTAGATCGTAATGGTTCAGCAAATCTATGCCAATGATGGGCATAGAGACGTCTGCCAGGAGGAAATCCAGTGAATAGGTTTGCGTAAACCTAAGTTGAGGTAGGCATACCGTCTCCCGAATGTCGCGATTGCCTTGCCGTTGGCTGCTTGAAGATTGAAGGATGGGTCGAGATGACGCTCCTTTGTCGTTGCTGGAAGAACGCTAACTTCTGCGCCGGTGTCGACGAGGTAGCGGACTTTCGTTTTAATGTCGGTGACGTAGAGCAAACGGCTTTTTCCGCCGGCTACGGTTGCCGTGAGCACGTGCCGGCGTGACCGTTTCCCGAGTTTGTGTCCTTCTTAAAACGGCATGGTTTACGACATTTTCTGGCTTCATCCCCGTAAGTGTTATGAAACCAGCACCATTCAGGGTTTTCCACCCTGTTGGGTTTCGTTTTAGGGCTACCACGCGACTTGCTGCGATGCGCCAAGGTGCGTTTCTGTGAAGTGCTACGTGATCTAGGACTTCGAGATCGTAGCAACCGTTTCACAGAGTTGCACAACTTGGTCACCTCCGAATCCTGGCGCTCTGTTTTGTCGCAGATAGAATATACGTTGGAGACGGGTCTGCTGGATATCTCCAGTATTTTATCTGCTGAAGCTGCCAGGTCGTCGAGTGGGACTGACTGGAGTGTCACCAACACGGTTTGCACCGGTTGTGGTAGTTTCGAGAGAAATAGTTCTCGGAAGAAACCATCGTCAAATGTTCGTGCACCGATTACTTCTCGCATGCGTGCGAGGACTTCAGTAGCTGAGTGGCTGCCTAGCTCGATGTTACGAAGCAATTCGTCTAGACGTTGGCGATCTGTGAGATCGCTTTTCTTCAAGAGTGCGGCCTTTAGAAGTGCATAAGGGTCACTTACTTCAGGATTAAACATGTTTGCTGTAACAAACCTATTCAATTCTCGCGGTAGTGACCGCAAGAAATCGGGATTGAGGATCTGAGACAAAATCTCATAGTCGTCGAGGCTCACGCAACACACCTATTCCCTCCAATTCACAAAATCCTACTTCCTATTCACCATTCCCGACAATCAGTAAACCAGGTCACATCACTCACCTCCGATTGCCTCAATCAAACTTCTTTCTATCTACCTAACTCAATGCACATTTTCAGTATGGAAACGTCTTTTCACATTTATAAGGCAACACATACAATTCAATCGACTCTCACAACTAGGCGAAATCAATTTACTCAACCTGCAACAATAAATCTACACAACATCAAGTTGGTTACACTACAGTGAAAAATCACTTGACCTCAGCCTGTTCAACTCGATTTCAACCACTCACCCAATAGCCCAATGCCTACCTCTCTGATTTCAGTCACCACTCGCCTGCCTACCTGTCATCAGAGATGACCAGAACATCACTCATCTCCACATTCCAGATACTCCCGCTCACAATTATCGAGAATCAAATCACGAGAGCCACCTAGGTGGTTTGCTCACAATCACCCACCTGCAAACAAACTACATCGATTTGTGTGCATCAACAATTTCAGACTGAGTACACGGTTGCTAATCTTCCAGACGATATGTGGAATTCGATGAGCACTCACGACTGGACAAGATAAAGTTGGCCACCCCACACTCGACAGTCAGTCCATCTCATAGTCGTCGAGGCTCACGCAACACACCTATTCCCTCCAATTCACAAAATCCTACTTCCTATTCACCATTCCCGACAATCAGTAAACCAGGTCACATCACTCACCTCCGATTGCCTCAATCAAACTTCTTTCTATCTACCTAACTCAATGCACATTTTGAGTGTGAAAGCGTGTTTTTATGTTTTTGCTTTCCCCCAGCCGATATTTTGTGAGTATATAATCTCTTTGTGCTTCCTCTGGCACGTTTTTTTAATTTTTTATTTGTATTCTCCCCTTTTTTTAGGGCGGGTTTCACTAGGACGTGATCTTTGTTGTTCTCACATAA
Source organism: Heterobilharzia americana (assembly GCA_944470555.2). Taxonomy (NCBI): domain Eukaryota; kingdom Metazoa; phylum Platyhelminthes; class Trematoda; order Strigeidida; family Schistosomatidae; genus Heterobilharzia; species Heterobilharzia americana. Next base: position 46,994,255 of record OX104134.1, read on the forward strand.
TTCGGCTTGTGGTAGTTATTTCAGCCATGATATTTCTCAATGACTTCTTTTTACTGAGTTTACAGCATATTTGAATTATTATTCCGGACCATTTCTTTAGAGGTATGCTTATGTGTTATATGAAGAAAGTACGCTCGAATTTAGTGGAAACTAATCTGAAGCCGAAGGTATCACCATGACATAGAGATGAGAGGGTTTTGGACCAGGTATTGGCTTTTGTTTAAAACCTATGTACAAAATTTCAATAAAGTTATAAACATTTAAATAAAATTGTTTATTTTATCGGATGGTATCCAAGCTTTATATGGTCATGTCGGAGGTGTGATTATGTTGTTGATTGTTGAGTGTTACCATATCGGGGCTGTAGGAACAATGTGTTGGTGCGGAATACTTACATGTAAGTACTGATAACAAAGGGAAGATAATAAAACATCCACCGGCAAACAGTTCATTTATCAATCAGGGGTAAAGAGATTATTTTAAGGGAAGAATTTTAAGAAATAAGTGTTAAGTCGTGAGATCAGTTAGATTACGAAGAAATGGAGGTTACATCAGAGTAATTACAGAGTTCACTGTTGCAAATCGTATCGCACTCCGCTCCTCTCCTCTCTTGGTCAGTTTTCTTTAAAAAAAAACCAGATTTTAACTTAATCTATGCGTTTAGTTTTTAGTATTGTATACTTTTCTCATTGTTGTTAGTCTCCCTTGAGTCCAGGTACCAGTTGCACCATTGTACATGGTATTACCGTTTGTGATTTGGCCGTCAACAAATTGCTGAGAATCGTTACAAAGGAAGAATTCACCAAGTAATCCTTGAAACTGGCCGAGAGATTGACATGTCCGTATAGGAGCGGGAAGTTAGTTCCACAGGATACTGTATTGCGTTATGAAAAACCTACATCGAAGTTTTGAGAGATACTTATTTATTAAGATGGTGCGCTCGCTATCATGCAGACTATATGCAGGTGTTGATTTAAAAGTAACAGCACTGTTTGTTTTAGAGCTGCCAGATAAAAAGGGAAAAAGAAAGGTTAGGTTAAGCTTCAGGCGTCTCAGCCAGAGTGATTCTAGTTCTAATTTTTTGCAACTTGCTTCGTAAGGAAGTCCTTCGTATTGTATTTGTAGGCGCCGAGTAAAGTTTCGTTGGGTTTTCCCTACTCGAATTCTATCAGATACTTTCATGTTACCATAGGTAACCATGCTATACTCTAATATTGGGCGAACCATAACCTTGCATAGTATAAGTTTTGCCCCAGGTGTATATTTCTGTGTAGAAGACCTGAGTCTTCTGCCTTTGGAAACTATTGAATCTGCATACTCCATAAAAGTCAAATTCCTGGAGTAAATGATTCCGAGGTCTTTCACACCGTTGTATACCTGCCGTGCGATGTCACCTATGTGTTGTGTTACATCATGGTGGGATTTATTGAAATGGAGGATGCCACTTTTATTTGGGTTTAGAGGGAGCTGCCAGGTCACGCTCCATGTGAATATTCTCTTCAGATCTTGTATTTGAGAGAAACCTTTTGCTCTAGCGCTGCAGGAGAAAAGCTGTAGACTATATTTAAGTCGTCTGCGAAAAGGTAAGGTATGTCATTTCGGATAACACTGCAAATATCGTTTACATAAATTAGGAAAAGTATCGGTCCTAGCACACTACCCTAGACGACACCACTTTGTATAGGTCTAAGGGGAGGATTAGAAATTACTGAATTTTACTACTTGAAAGGACAGTAACGGGTCTTGAAAACCACATGACTGCAACTTAGTGACCAGGCGTTTGTGAGACACCCTATCGAATGCTTGCTTGAAGTCTAAGAAAAGGATGGTTACAAATAGGCCTTGGTCAGGCTTGCTTGTAACATCGTCTAGATAGTCAAGATAGCTGGTAGCGCATGACCGGCCTTTCAAGAATCCATGTTCTGCCAGTGAAAGTAATTGGTTGGTCGTCATTTAGTCGACAACTTCTTTCACAATCACCTTTTCCATAGTCATGGATACTACTGACGTGATGTTTATAGGTCGGTAGTTTTCCATAGTAGACGTTGGTCCACATTTATGCCTGGGACATATGTATGACAGTTTCCAGTTCTCAGGGTATTTGCCACTGGAGGGGGACGTATTAAAGAGCTTCAAGAGAATCAGCAGTATACCTTAGCCACCTCTTTTTAGCAAGATGGTTGGAATTCCATCAGGTCCAGCACTGTATGAGGTTCAAAGTGATGCTATAGCTAGTCTCACTAGTACTTCTGTAATACTAGTTTTACTACATTGAGTGCGTTCTTGTTTAACAGCTTCTAGTAGTAGTACTCTCTGGCATGGTTGTGCATGCGGTTGCGTACTTTCGTAGGTATAAAATCAACTCTGTTTTTCTTAATTTCTCTTTGGAGCGGTGCAGCAATATAGTCTTGAGCTGTACCTGTGTATTCATAGAAGAGATCACAGAGTTCTTTGGCTGAACTGTTGGTAAAGTAGGGGCTCCTATCTAGGCAGCGCAGAAATGATTGTGGTTCATCCCATACTTGCAGTTTCTAGTTAGAACTGTTCCTGACTTTTGGCCTAATTTTGTGTTAGATATGTTAAGGTATCCATATACTATCTTGTGATCTCTACATAAAAATTGTGTACCTACTTGGAGTTATATGGGTGTGGTTCCGTTTTTGAAGGCTAGTTCCAGGATAACACTGTACCTGGTAGGGTGTTCCACATGTTGTTGCCAACCCTCTGTTTCAAGAATGCTTATAAATTTATCAAAGCGCTTTAGATAGCTGATTGGTTGCCACGTTATATCTGACATGTTAAAGTCGCCACATATAATTTTCTCTGTGTGTGGTAGTGTTGCCACACGAGCGAACACGCTTGTTAGCTTCTCGTCGTATTCGACTGAGGAGCACGGGGGTCGATAAATGCATCCTATTAGGAGGGATGTGGAACGAGTAAGTTTGGCGATAACCCATACTTAGTCGTCAATCTCGTTTAGCTCAGAGGTTGGGCACTGCGTAGCAGTGATGTAGGACTTTATATAAATAATGCACCCTCCTCCCTTACCATGTAGTCTATCCCTCCTGAACAAGGAATAGTTGTCGATGGAGATCTGTGTGCCACAAATATAGGAGGTACACCATGCTTCTGTAACCATTATCATGGACGAATCACAAATCAGAGATAGCAGTATAATCTATTTCATTTTGTTGCATACAGAGCGGGCGTTGATCAGGCAAAACGACAGCGAGTTGAGAGTACAAAAGTGTTTGGGTGTATCTCAAAAAAGTCAGCACTCCTGTACATTCCTTGTGGGTCCTTTGCGTACACCGTGCGGGCGATTACCTTTTGTACAGGCCGACGATTCGGTACTGTTTACCTTGGGAGGAGCGAGGTATTCACTACATTGTGATTGTATAGAAACTGTTGGTCAGGTTAGAGAGCAGATGATCCGAATCACTTGCATTACTGGTGGCGTTGCAGCCGTAGGCTGTTCGAAAAAACCCTGTTCATAAGAAGTAACGCTGACTGATAGGTTGTATGGCACACCCATCCTCTGGTTGCCGTATGCATTATGGTCATAGCCAAATTCATATTCACCAAGATTCTCTTTAGAGGATCTATTGGAAGTTTGTCCTTGAGTGGCATATGACCCACGTTTTGCGGCTTATGGGTGAGGCGGAGTGTATAGTCTGTGACTACCACTCGGCTCACTATCCAATAACTGTGACCGTTGAGGGATCTGGTCGTGGTGTGTCTGCTAGTGACCGCGGAAATGTTAAGAAATGTGGATCGCCTGGACAGTAGTTATTTGGCTTGGTCATAGGATGAACTGAGAAATAAAGGTTGGCATTTTCCTTAGTGTGGCTTTGCGAGGGTGCAATGGTCTTTCGGCTATTCGTATTGCTATTTCGTCTATTGGCTTGGCTGCTCAATTGACTTTTCGGCAATTTGATTAACCTGGGTCGGTGTCTAATGCTCTCTGTACTCTTTGTCAGATGCCCATTTGATGCATACAAGTTATACACTGGCTGATGTGGGAGTAGATTTGACCGTTTTTGCGCACTAGGCTTTGGAATGGTCCTATGGTAACAGGGTGCTTGTGGCTGGTGCTGGGTATGTTTATAGGCTGAGTGACACCTGGTGACGACGTAGTAATGTCTTCAGTATTTAGTTGGATCGATAGCGTAGCACTTGGTTTGGCGATGACTTGCATATTTTCCCGACTTCTTGCGGAGACGGATAACTCGACATTTTGCGGAAAACATGTTACAAGCCTGCAAACATAAGGCTTTTAGTTGTTTCGTCGGTTCATAGTTGGGTATGTTGTATACTACTACATTATATGAGGACATAATTCTTTTATTAACCTCTGTGACACTGAAATCTAGGGCACTTTCTGTTTTCAATAGGGTTTCAGTACTGGTTTCTAGATTAAATTGACAAAAATGCAACAGTGGCAGGATAACTTCAAGCTTAGCGTTCATGTCTTGCAGTGACTTCTGCAAGGTTACCGAATCTTCCTTGTTTTTACGCAGTGTTTTATAGCTCCGGTATCAAATTGAGTACCTTAACTGCGAGGCCTTTTCTAGGGCTTGATATCCAACCAGTTAGTGAACGTGCTGTTTTAGTTGAGACACTAGGATTATGTCTACGTCTATGCGCAGCACACATAGGTTTGCTGGGTTGGACCATGGTGGAGGAGTAGTAATTACACGTTTATTGAGTTCGTTAATACCGAAGAACAAGTAAAATTACCAGCAGTCACAGAAGGTTTAGCAACGACTTATGTATCAAATATGATAGTTATTAGAAAATGTTTCTTTACAGTTTAGGTAAAGTGTATTGCAAAACTATTATGTCTCAAAGTTAACAGAGTTAGTTTATGACTAAATTGAGACAGACAAATGACTTCTCTTCAAGTTAGTCCTCGTTTTGGTTCCCCTGTTTTCTCAGCAGTAGTTTTTGTGTACCGCTGTGTACATCAAAATGCGTGTCTCTTGAAGGTGGTATCCTTTAACGTTCCAGAAGAGGAGTAACCTCAGGAAGTTGAGTTTCTGAGAAAAAGAAGCAATAAATGCTCCGAATCGTTCTACTGTACAGATAGGAGATATACTAAACCGCGAAGAGTACCGATATAAAATACCACCACATGCGGGAGTAACGTAGCGTAACTTTTGGTTTTCAAAAGTACTAAATAGAACGATTGGTAACGTTAAAGTTATAGTTTAACAGATCACGTGTAGGTTAACGTCCTGGTGAACCAACACTGTGGCGTCTGCTATTGCATTTTCGATCTTGCGAAACGCTTGCAATGCCTCGAGAATCATGCTGAAAATTTACAGTGACATTTCAGCCGGTTGGTCAGTGCAATTAAAATATATGCACACTGGAGGACAAATCGATGGTAAAAGATCACCATCCTAATGAATGTACGCGGCGCTCCAACAACAACATCCAAGGTATATAGTGTGAGTAGAGGATACTTGTAGTTTTCGAACTCTTACTTCTAGGTTTTTTGGTTCGTTTCTTTTCTTCGGTTGTACTCTCTTGACGGTCGCAGAAGTCTTTGCTTTCTCCTGCTTATACCTTTGCAGGTACTGACTGTCAGTTTGGCGGTATTTATTTGCAATTTTTTAAAAATTTGTTTTTGGGGACAACAGAGCTGCTGATAAGGTCAGTCAACCGCTTGCGGTTCGTGTTTCTGAAAGCACATGCAAGCAAATATCAAGCGTTATCTAAAGAGTGCTAGAAATATGGTGAGTGGGGAATAAGAAAAATGGGAGTGAAAAGTACTTATGAAAAGATAAGTGTTACTGGTAATAATATGGAGAAGAAATGCGTCTTATTGCAGATACTAGGGTTGGCGAATACAGGGGTGGGAGGGCCTATCATCAGTTGCTACTGACAAGTGTTCGTGGTAAGCCATTCGCGCTCACATGCTCATCCAGGAATCGTTCGGGGGAGTAGACTGGTGTGGCTTTGGCTATTTCTTTCGGCAGCGCTTTCCATAAGGGATATGCAGTGTGGGCGAAATCAAATCCCACTCTCGTCCTCGCCCTATGGGTGAATATGCGATTGGGGTTCCCAGAGGACTGTCAGTTTTGGATCGATAACGTTGTCCTATTTGGGTGGTCCACTTTGTGAATGATTTTGTTGGGTGTCATCAGGTCACCTCATTTCCTTCGATAGCTTAGTGTGAACAAGTTGAGTTGTCTGAGGCGTTGTGCATAGGTTTTGCCTATTAGTCCGACAACTGAAGGCAAATTGAGCTCCCACGTGGGAAAACCAAGCAGATGATCTAGGGGCTCAGAAGGTGGGATGCTGGACAGTTGTGGTCACCCGCACAGTACAGTTGTTGTTATCAGCCATTGATAAAAGATACAACGAAGCATGACATTAATAATAACAAAATCACAACGTAAAACACCAAAGGAGAATGCAATACAAAGCCGAATAAAACCGTGCCAAAAATAAAAATAAATTACGGTAGGATAAATAAAGTACCAGATACAGTAAGAGAATGATACTCAGGCTCACTAACTGCAGGGCTGCTGGTTGTATTGCTGTTACGTAGCGCTTAATCAATCTTACTTAACTCAATGTGCTCTAGCACCTGCTTAATCTTCACCTTACCTAAAGTGTAATTGCTGATCCAATATCCAGTATCCTTTTACGAGCTAGTGTAAACCGATTGATTTCTTCCCGCTCACTGCAAAAGAACCGGTATTCAGGAGTGTATCCAAAGCAGCAATATATTTAATTAGAATAAATGTGATGGTAATTATTAGAGGAAAAGTCTATCCAACTTATCTGGCTAGTATGGCTGAAATAGGGACCCTGGGGATGTGTGTTAACCATCACAAAGGGAGCTCAAAATAGCATTGGAGCCTGCTGAGATACATGTTTTCTAAAAAGAAACTCAAGACACCTTAAGCATCCGGAGGCATGCTAAAGGTATTTTAGTTAATTAATATTTAGGTAATTTAACTCAATTTATTTATTTTAGCGCTAGTTGCGTTTTGGTGCGAGGTTGTCGCAATTCAAACATTAAGGGTAATCACCATCTCCAGACTGAATTATGAGTCGTGGTTGAAGTTTGTATTAACAGTCTGGTGGGAATTAATTGAATGTTTCGAACGAGAAGTGTATTTGCCTCCTCAGCTCTCCAGTCTTGTTTCATAGACTTTAGTTTGAGTGTGTGGTTTAATGATAAAATCATCTTGCTGATAGGAAGTTTCTGAATAGTAAGCTGGTTACTGTTTCAAATGATGAAATGACATTTAGTTGATGCAAAAAGACTGGCTGGTTAAAAAGGCATTGAATTTGAAGAGCAATGTAAGACTGTGTATATTTTCATCAGCTTTTCTCGAATACAATTCGAAAATTTAGGTAAATAACTTTGTCTTTGTATTTTTGTACCACACTATGCAACATCTCATGTTCATTATTGAAGTTGAAATTGCATAACATATGATACTGTCATTTCTAAAATACCAAGAATTCAATCTTATATGCAGAAAGAAATATACCACTGAATGACATAAGTACAGTGAAACATCGAAGGCTTATTTTCTTATTTTGATTGTCAATAAACGTGAGTTAAACCCTCAGAACATAATTTTTTTCATTTCGGACTGGACCAATTCATGCTTTTGCCGAGTTGGATAGTCTGGCAGTTAAAAAATGCCCAACTGTGGGAAGGGTTAGTAGTTTGAAAGCAGTCACTGAATCTTTTCTGTAAACAGCAACTGTATAAGCAGAATGATGAAGAAACTTAGTCGCAGTGCAGATTCATTGGATGAAAATTTTGTGAGCAAGTAGGTGAAATAAGACCATTCCTCAGTAGTAATTATCTATCTTTATCCGCTGAAGATGAAACTTGTGTAGTAAAATAATATTATGAGTTCTAAATCTAATTATAGACGGTATTCAAAAAACAGCCTGTAAGATAAGGATAAGTGTTGAATTCATTATTGTAACTGTCTCATAGCCTTTCAATTGTGAGTTCTTCTGGTTAACAAATATTTTAAGAATAGGTTGTGTGATATCATTGTACATCTAGAGGATGTGTGGGTATTTCATCTTTAAGATATATGAATACCGAAAACTGTACACAGAAAAAATCGTCTCTAAAGAGGCTGTCAAGTACTACGATTAAAAAATTACTATCCATTTAAAGAGAAAATGTTCTTGAACCATCAGATCGATCTCAAGATCAAGATTTTTATAGAAGCTGTGTGCTACACATTACGTATGATTAGTAAAACCTGAAGATCTGTAGTGAGGTCGAAGATATTTCATATTAAAAGTGCAGTGAATAAAGGAAACTAAAACAAGGCTGTAAATGATAAAAACCTTTTTTTTAATCGTATGAAATCTTATACTTAGATAAGTGTTTCTTTCCATCAGCTGATTGGAGGTGATCAGCAGAAAGCCCTGGACCTAGGTTTCGTGCTTATTGACACTTTTCAGCAAGGTGTGTTTACAAACTCTAGGGAACTGATGTCTCCTGTAATATTCGGAATTTCATCACCCAATGTTGTAGTCAGTGACGTTATCACTGAGCTATTCGCGTAGCGACTGACCTCTTGTAGAACTGAAAGGTATGCACAAATTGGTTGTACTCCAGTGACTAGCCAACGTATAAGTGTTTTTGTTGAGGAAATTGGTTGTTATCTAGAAAAAATACTACAAGTAGTATTATCTTTCGATTGTATCGGTTTGCTTTTAACTTTAAGTCTTACAAAGTGTTTTCGATAGGACTTCCATCACTATGAATTTATCAATAATCGGACTATTTTATATCTTCCTATTTATTTATTCTTACATTACTGTTGTGAGAGACTGGACCCTTCACGCATATTTTAGTCTTTTGTCGATGATTACCCCAAAGGCTTATAAATTCATTTTCGTCCATATTTGGCATCCCGGTATCTATGTATGGCGACCACTTGGTATTATTTGACAATCGCATAGTTATGTCATATGGCTTGGCAACGGTGAACAGTTTAGAAGCTGGTTATCGTCGATAAGCTATCCTTTTTGTGTTTGCACTCTTAAAAGTAAAGTTTAAATTCCTAATAAGAAACCTTAAACGTCAATACTGTTCATTATTGTGTAACATATCTAACTGCTTACATAAAATATAGAAAATAACGAGGGTTTCGTGGAGCTAAACATTGGGTGAAGGTATCCTAAGGGAAGCGTGAGTAATTGTGTAATATGCAAATACTGTATCATTTGTCAGCAATGCTTGAAGATGTGGAAACATTTTATCAGTTCAGGGATGGTCATTTACATGGGAAAACTCTACTTTAATGAATAATGGTGATTATTATCTGCTGATTTGAAAAATAAAACCTCCCAGTTAGGAAAATCCCCCAACCACATTTTTATCAAGCTCAGTTCTGCTTTTTTCATAATGATTAAAATAGCTTAGTAGGTTACAGCGGAATACTCCATTTTATGAAATAATCGACAAAAGTATATTCATCACCTGAATAGCCTTAGGTTTTTTCATGATCATTTGCAGATGATAATAATTACAAGTGAATTAGTTTGAAGATCGTTAAAATTTATTCTACAACTATGGGGGGTTCAATGCATTCTCTTAATATTGTCGCTGGAAAACACATGAAAAAATTCACATGTTAATGAAATTTTTTGAACTTTTCACGTTTTTATTTTTCTACATGAAATTTTAACTATAAAAGATGTTGTTATAATTCTGTTAAGTAGTTTACTACATTGCGTACGTAAGTTTACAACCCAAATTTACTGCCATCTCTTTGATAGACAAAAATTGTTTTTTTAAAGTTTCAGTTACTGGGTGACAAAAGTCAATAAGAAGGAATGGACGCACCAATAACGTACGTCACCAGCCTCATTTTTAAAACATGATGTTTTCTTCGGAAAGTGTTTTTCGGTACCAATGGAAATATTTCTTTTCAAATAAAATGAAAAAGTCTTGTACCAAACATCTTAATAAAGATGAATGGTAGGGTGACATCGTTTATTTTTAATAATACAATTCAAGAGTAAGATACAGTACTTTAAAGATGAAGTAAACACACATTACCTAAGCACACTTGAATATAGCGGTTCTCAAATGAACACAGTATGTTCAGTTTGTACAACTGATAGCCCAAAGTACATACTTCTATAATCCGTTGTTCACACATTTACACTTCGATTAAATCATGATTATCAAATGGCAATCGTGTAAGTCCCCAGACTTCAAAACAAACTTTCACTTGTATTTTGTAGTACAAATGTTCTCTATGTCAGAACTAGAGCTTTCTGCTCTAATCAATGATACCTTGGTATCTCTAGAAAGTAATTTATGAAAGATTAAAAGGCACGAAAATGCCTCATTTGGGTACACTTCAACTCTTTAGTTGCACATTACCAAAATAGTCGGGGAGTTAGGTCTGTTTCACACTGCAGAATCAATTTTTAAAGTTGAATCGCCAGTATTACAAGCGTTAAGAAGGTTGTTCAAATTAAATTATTGTCATATGCGGTAAAAATGCTATCAGCATACCTTTAGTGCAGATGGAGTTGGCTATTTATTAGACTAAAGAAACCATTTTGAAGAAAAACTGAAAACCTTGAAGTCTACCAAGAAATGACACCATTGCCATGCCATCCTTCTGTATGTGGAATTCTTTGTTGAAATCAAACTGGATATTGAAGGTGCATCTGAGGAACAGTTCTTTCAAACGGTAGTAAGTTAGCGCAATGTTGAATTGGCCGGACCTAATGTATTCGTATATGAGGCAGATAGCTTTAATCGAAGGGTTGTTTTTGTACGGAGAAGTGAAATACAGAGGAAGCAGGTATAAGTCAACACACTGATATCATTCATTCATATACATCACCATATGCTTTCTCACTGCTCTGAGGATATTCACCACCCATTTAGTAATAAGATGAAGTCTGTTAGCACAGTTGAATTTGCTGCATTTCTTTACTGATTAAAGCAAATAATATTCTGGTTTTCTCAGGCAGAAATGTTTAATTTGGTATAGTTTACTGCGTGTACTTCTGAAATACTTCACTAGTTTTCAAACAAACTTTCTATGCATAGAACAAAATGTTCTTGAGATTTCTCAAAGGACACTCAGATTTTAAAACTGGGAGAAATGAATAGGCAAATAAATTCATTATAAGTGAACTAGATTTCAACCAGCATATTTTGTATGTTCAATTTCTTTTCTAAAAGGAGATTTAAACCGATGTAGCTCAGGAATGTCGATAAAATCGCATGTTCCAAAAAGTTAGTATAAACATGGTGTAAACAGATTGAATAATCTACAATTACTGATTTCCTGTTAAGGAACAGGAATCGTTGTGAATGTCTAGTATGTGACTATTTATTGGTATTTTTGAGTACACTAATATTAAATAATTACAGTTAAAATGCTTTTCCTCTAATGTGACGATAAAAATACAATGTTACTTTTTTACTAAGAATTTCTTGTGAGTTTAAACAAAGTTTTTGGGTGGATTGGCAACACAGAAGAAAACTGAAGTCAACCATTAGTATAGAGTTGTAACCGCTCTCTTCTTGATACTCTAAGGTAGACCGCAGTTTTCAAACCGACGGGGTGTCATGTAGTACTTAAGCAGACGTAAAACACATCAGGATTTTGAAGGTTTTATCAGCTGACATCAACTTTCGATAAGCTGTCCTGTGGGTTCAGTAATAGCATGGATTTCATCAAAATAGAATCAGTTACCTATACACTCAATGTTTGTGAAACAAACAAATAGCCATTTGAGATTATCACTGTAAGTCATGAATATCATAGGGACACAATTTCCTTTCGACTACAGTAGTTGACAAACATAAAAAGCAGACAAATACCACCAAAGAAAAATATCTTATTAGTTAACAAAAGAAACACCGATTTCTTGTGGTCACATTTGTAAGAGTAATCTTTAGGATCTAACATTGGAAACACTCTACAAACAGTGATATGCAACCTGAAATTTATGGTTAAAAGGATAGAAAAAACCTTTTAGGTCTATTCATTTAAAACAAGCTTCATCTTCTATGAAGCGGTTTAAAATATTTCTATTAAATACGTTAGGAAAATTGAAATCCATCCCTACTTCTTTTCACCAATAGTTCCGATGAAGTACGTCTTATATTCAGTCAAATTGACAAAAATCACAATGGGTTTGTTACACCACGAGAACTGAAGTCATTTTTCAGAAGACACGATGCGAAGTTTGACCGGAGAGAGATCAAAGAATTTGTCAGCAGGCTCGATGGTGATGGAGATGGTCAAATCAGTTTGCAAGAATTAACTCGAGGACTTACTGGGAGATATTGAATAGTACAAAGAACAACTTCCATTATAAAAAACCTTATCACTAAACATGTACTCAATCAAACATTTCTCTAACTTCCTAAATGCTTTTGATGTTTTGATGATTATTTTGTCCAACTTACTGATTTCAAAATGGCCGATGAAATTTTTTTGTGATACTTAAGTAGAGTTCTATACAAGATGTATCAGTTTTCGTCTTTAAAAAACAAAGATTTACGTCCTTCTTTGCAAGATATAGATCGTACGTAAAAGCGAGAATTCTCAACCACTTTTTTAATACTTGACTATAATGTCGGTACTTTTATTATCCGTCATAATTCGGTGGCCTAGTGGATAACGCTGTGGCACTTGAAGCGGTTGGTCACGGGTTTGAGTCTTAGTGGGGAAACCACCACTCACTGAGAGGCAGGTACATCCAGATAGGTCGAAAAGCACATCCTGGATTCTACTACTACCCATAATGCATCATTAATAGTTGACTCCTACTTTTCAAAGCTGTGGTGTAGTCTGTACACCTTTTAACTCCGACGGCATCGTATCAAATACACTTGGGAGGTCAAGAATGGATAAAAAGTTAACAACTTTTTTCCACTGCTTTAACCATAGAAACTGAAGCGGCTTGCCAAAATATACTGTTTACATTTAACAACTGAAGGTTTTCAACATGAAGATAAATAATATCAGATACTCCTATGTAAAGAACTCCAAGTCATTCTACTAAGAATAATAACAATCATTATCTGTAATTGGATACTAACATTTATTACCACTGTGAAGCCTAGTTATTCTTCATGTAATAGAAGTTGATGAATTTATCTAGCATGCTGATGAAACACGTAAGAAAAACTTTAAAGGTAGCATTACACCAAAAAAATATTCACCATGAGAACAAAAAGAAATCTGATCGATAAATTATAAAATGAGACTAATTTCTACTTGAATAAACTAAGTTGCAGCAAACTTTCAACCCCTGACATGATAATACCAGGCAAAACCGGCAAGATAAAGCACTAAAATAAACTGTCTGTTAGCGAAACAGATTATAAATAGATGACCCTTAACAAGAAACAAATCCCAACATCCTGTTGAAATTTGAAAATTTAGGAGGTATGTTTGAAAATGTAACTATTTACACAATGTTCTACATCTAGAAATTTCGACTGCTGTTTTTCAGCTCCAGAATGTTTATTCACTGAACGAATTTCAGTTTTGACAGAAATACCATAAATGTAATGCCATTCTTCTGTATAACTTGACAAACCTACAGAAAGTTCAGTAGCAGATTAAACTCCGGTCACCAGTTATAACAATAAAAAGAATTGTAATCAATTTCCTTGGTTTTCACCGGTATAATCCTTATATTGGCTATGTGAAGTATGAAATCTACAACATTTTATGTTCTTGTGAAACGCAGTACACGCCTGTCAAAAAATAATTCAATTTGTGCTCGCTTTGAGAAAATGGGAGACTTTTCCAAGCTTATTGAAACTCTTACTACTTGCATACACATGATAGCCTATGTCAGTTGTTGCTCTTATCAAAATAATCTTCGGTTAAAAACAAAAACGTTTTGTCAAATTTATTTACCTCTATAATATACAGAGGTTCCCAATAAGCTTGCGTTAGCCAACTCACGTGTCGTTGGCTTTTCATCAAGTCGCGCTTACAAATGGTCAGGCAAAGGTTTAGCTGAAGTTCTTGTCGTAGGCCGGGATGCTACTTTGATTGAACTCTGGTATGCGTTGGAAAAGTTAGCACCTTAATAACTCTACAAGCCTTAGGTTTGCAGCCAATACAAAACAGTAATTAAGAGAGTGTCTGGCTTTGCCTACTGTGGATATGCGAATACCAATTGAACTGTTGCTGTAGAACAAGTTTTATAGAGCGCAGTATCAGACATATCCGTCTGATGATGCGAGAACATACACCTACCTGGTTTGCAAAGGGTGAGATCAAATCCATTAGAAGTTCCATACTACCACAGCTAATAGACGTAGGATACCAAATAGTTGCTAACACACCTTTTGCTGTGATATATCGCATTCCTAAGGCTCTACCATCTGCCATTCGTTTACGCATTCTCCATGTGGCGAAATCTGTAGCTATAAGATCATTTAAGCCCCGAACTTAGTTTTCAAAAAGAACGCATTCAAGCCTTACTCCTCCCTTGGCTTTCCACTGACTAAACGGTTTTCCCTCAACCTTTTTGTTTTTTTCTTGATATTTTTTCTGCTTTCATTTCTCCTTCCTTCTTCCTAAAAGAACAAAATTATCATTATTAATACTATTATTTTAACCATACTTCCTCCCTTCTTATCATAATAAACCTTTAAAATTGCTGTAAAAACATTTTCTAGGCGTTTTTATTACCATTATTATCTCAACCTTTTCACATGTTAACCATGTTATAATGGTATAATCCACTCCATTTCTATCATTTTGGTAAATTTATGTCATTCTTTTCACAATTCACTCGCTCGACACGATGCAACCTTGAACTATATTTTTAATTTTCGTTCCCCATGCAGGCAGTCACAATAACTGTCTGATCAGCAATCAACTGAAAAAGTGTACACCAAACTTATCACCTCAACTGACATTATATATATGTAGGCGTTCCGAAACGTAAATAATTTGATTATAATTATAATTCCTTACCCATTCTAAGATGCATTCGCAACAAATGTTGGCCATTAATATGTTAAAGAAATTGATGTTTTGACTACAGAACCTGAGAAGACATTGAAAAGAATATTCGACGTTCATATATGACTTTTAATGCATGAAATAAGAATCCTCAATTGTCTGAAAATATATAGAATAGGCGAAAGAAGTAGCCCTGTCGAAAACAGGTTTCTACTACTCAAGATCAAGTCAACAGAGGGGAGAAAAAACATTCTTTAGAATGCCCAGAAACTTCAAGGAGTTGGAGTATTCATGAGTGCGGATTTGTCTCTTGCTGATCGAATCAAATAACGAGAATTAGAAGCAGAACTGAAATCCTGATTAGCAGTAGTAGGGAAGGGTCTAACAGTGGTGGGTTTCTGCATGATGAGGTTTCGGTGAAAAATGATTCCGAAACCTTAATTATTATATAATCATTAGTCCCTTGGGTTCCTAGTGGAACATAGGGCTTCAGTAGTACGTCTCCAGTGACCTCTGTTCTCTAAGATCTTTTGAACCTGGTTCCACGACAGCCCAGAAGCTCTCATTTCCTCCTCGCACGACCTCCTCCATATCACCCTCGGACGTCCCTTGGGGGTTCCACTCGAGGGCCTGGCCTGACGCGTGATGTCCTCAGTCGGCCTTCTCAGTGCATGGCCAATCCATCTCCACTTCCTCCTGCATATTTGTTGAGTGATAGATTCTTGGTTGGTTCGTTCCCAGAGGTCCTTGTTCCTTATTCTTTCTGGCCATCTGATCTTCTGTAGCGAGCGTAAGCAGTTGTTGATGAATGTCTGCAGTTTGTTGGGAATCCCTTTCGTAACGCGCCAAGTCTCTGAACCATACAGAAGCACTGGCTTGACGCTAGTGTTGAAAATCCACATCTTGTTCCGTATGCTGAGTGCAGTACAGTAGATCTCTACACTGGTTTCAAGCTGATGGATGCATGTCTTGCTTTTCCGATCCTGGCTGGCTTTGACATCCTCATCTGTGCCGCCTGTAGTTGAAGCAGTGCTGCCTAGGTAGGTAGGTGAAGGAGGCTACTTCCTCCAAGTTTCTCCCGTTGATGGTGACTGGAGTTTGTTGTTGTTGTTGGAGTTGTTGGTGCGGTATCTTCATCAATTCTGTCTTCTCTACATTCACCTGAAGTCCTGTCTTCGCTGCCCTGCCTCTTCTGTCAACTTGTTAGTTTTCGCCTGTAGATCTTCAAGTTTGTGTGACATCAGGCACAAGTCATCGTTGGCGAAATCCAGATCTTCTGGGTTCTTTTCCGCAGTCCAGCTAGCGTATCCCCCTCTTCTCGTTCCCCACTGTTTGCTGCATGATCCAGTCCAATCGACCACAATCAGGAATATCATGGGGGAGAGTAGGCAATCTTGTTTCACTCCTGTCTTCGCTTCATAAGCATCACTGAGCTTCCCATTGTGCATTTCTTGGCATGTGGCGTCTTCACATAGTTGTTGAATGAGGCGGATAAAGGTTTGCGGTATTCCGTAGTAATGAAGCAGTTTCCAAATTACTTCTCGGTCGACGCTGTCAAAGGCCTTCTCAAAATCGATGAAGTTGAGGTAGAGAGCTGATTGCCATTCTATGCCCTGTTCTATGATGATGCGAAGGGTTGTAATTTGGTCTGCACATGATTTGTACTTCCTGAAGCCTGCCAGCCTGTTCGGGTGTTAGTTTTGAATCCAGTGCATCTTTAAGCCTCTCCAGGATGATGCAGCTTAATATTTTGCTTGCTGTGGGTGGACAGGAGAGTGATTCCTCGCCAGTTCTTGCAAACACTGAGGTCTCCTTTCTTCGGCAGTTTGACAAGGTAACCCTTCTTCCAATCAACCAGCAGGTACCCTCTCTTCCTTCCACACCTTCTGCAATAGTGGTGTGAGCATGTATGCTGTTGTCTCTGCGTCTGCTCTCAGTGCTTCTGGTGGGATCCCATCTGGTCCTGCTGCTTTCCCACATTTCAGTAGCTTTATGGCGTTCAGGACTTCCATTTTCGTTGGAGGATTAATGTTCACTTGTAGTTCAGCGGCTGCAGGTGGTATCTCTGGACGAAGTGCAGGTGGTGGTCGATTCAAAAGCTTTCTGAAGTGGTTGGCCTATTGTTTCCTTTTTTCTCCTCTTTGGTAACTAGCTTTCCTTCACTATCTTTCATTGGTTTCGTCTGCGTTGATCTCTTCCCGGATAGTAACCTGGTTATTTGATATAATGTTGTCAGGTCTCTCCTACCAGCAGCCTGTTCTGCTTCACTTCCCGATGTGTCGTAGAAGTGTCTTTTGTCTTTGCGCGCACTCTTCTTCACTTCTTTGGCCAGTGTTTCGTACGTTGTACTCAGTTCGTCTTTTCGTTGTGGATCCCACACTGCACTGGTTCATCTTCTGCTTCAACATCCTCCTCTCCCTGCTCTATCAGCTTCCATGTATCCGTCGAGATCCATTCCTTTACTTCTTTCCTCTTCCTTCCTGATACGGTTATGCAGGTTTCTTTCCACATTCTTTTCAAAGACTCCGAGTGTTCTTCCACACAGGTTTCTTCAGGGACGTTGCTCAATGCCTCCCATTTTGTTCTGATGGCTGACGTGAGGATTTCCTTTGTAGTTTCATCCTCCACTTTCTGTTCTGGGTGTTGAACTTGAACTGTGGTCTATCAACATCTTCCTTGAAGGCTTTTAACTTGATTTGGAAGGTTCCTTGCACTAGATAATGGTCTGAACCTACATCAGCTCCTCTTCTTGATCTTGTGTCCAGTAGGCTGCGTCTCCACTTTCTTCACATTGAAATGAAGTCAATCTGATTTTTATTGTATCCTGGTGTCTGGTGCAGTCAATGTCGCTTTGTGAATATCCGTGTGCTTGTACACTCTACCTTCAATCACCAAATCGTTGGATATGCAGAAGTCTGCAAACAGTTCTCCGTTCTCGTTCTTCATTTCACCAAGTGCTTCTCGATGCATGATGAGCTCTCTTCCTGTGTTGTCCGCTCCTAGTTTAGCATTCATGTCACCCATTAGAATTTTGATATCGCCAACTGAAGTGGGGTCTTGTCCAGTGTTGGTTGAAGTTGTCTGTAGAAATCCTCCTTTTTCTCTTGCTCTGCATCATTCATCGGTGCATAGCATTGTATGATGGTGACCTTCCTTCCTTTTGAGTTGAATCTTGCTATCATGATCCTGGAGGAGAATGGTTCCCACTGCATGAGAGCCTTCGATGCCATTGGGGACATCAT
Source organism: Heterobilharzia americana (assembly GCA_944470555.2). Classification (NCBI taxonomy): domain Eukaryota; kingdom Metazoa; phylum Platyhelminthes; class Trematoda; order Strigeidida; family Schistosomatidae; genus Heterobilharzia; species Heterobilharzia americana. Next base: position 47,012,466 of record OX104134.1, read on the forward strand.
GATAGCCACTCCATAACTCATTGTGCTCGTGGTTGTTGTCTGGGTGACAATATCGGAGTAGATTATTGATTCTCCAGTTGACAGTTTGGAGACTCCACTCCCACTCCATCTACTTTCACAAATTCCAAGCACTTCAGTGTGATACCTTCTCATCTCCTTTGCAATCTGGGCTGCCTTACTGGGTTCAAACATGGTGAGGACATTCCATGTCCCCACGTTTACTTTCGCTTTCATCGAGAGAAGACACATCGGCCAATTGGCTTCCCGAAGGCTTTCACCAACTGGCGTCATTTCGTCTCTCCGATTCCAGCGAGGAATAATTTTGTTATTATTTTTTATATTTTGTTTGTGCTTTGAAGTTTGTTTAGCGGTTAGATTTGTTTTACGAGGTAGGGTTGGTAGCCCTATGCCCAACCTTCCCTCTTTACCCGGGCTTAGGACCGGCTAGAAACTAGTGAACTAGTTAACCAGGCAAGGTTATAGGCATAGAAAGCTCAAACATAATTGCTGTCTCAGAAATGTGGCTGTGTTCTGAGATTAGTGATGGTGAAACAAATATACGTGAATTTATTCGCTCATGTATTGACAGATTAGTACACAGAGGTAGCAATGCCATCCTTTACATGAATAACACCTTAACTGTATAAGTCGTAGTAACGGTCATACACGAAATTTGGACGTATGAAATGCTGCCCCGCTGAATAAAATATGGAGGAATATGTATGTTTACCTATTTGTTGTGTATCGACACCATGAATGAAAGTCGGGAGACTTCTTAATGAATAAGCTGACCCTCTGCATAAACAAATGCAGATGCCTAGCTGCAGTAGACTTCAACGGTCAACAGTTGACTAGAACCGACTAACAACGGAAACATAATGTAATTCCTTCGACCATAGGTTAACGAAAGTATCAACTCCATTCACTCTCATACAGCACATTACAGCAGCGACTTGATGTGATCAACAGAATGATTTATTAGTTTTAAACTTATCGTTGTCGCACACAGATAAAGTAAGCTTCATTCGGTACCCTGGACACATAATTAAACATGATTATGTTGTGATTATGCGAGGAAGAAATGAAAGCTTCTGGGCTGTCGTGGGACCGGGTTCAAAAGTTTACAGAGAAGAGAGCGCACTGGAGACGTGCTACTGAAGCCCTATGTTCCATTAGGAACCCAAGTGACAAATAATAATAATAATAATGTTGTGATCATCTTCTAATTGACAGCATCCGTTCTGTGTCAAACCGAAACCCTAGTTTAACCCAATGCATGTGAAGTGAATATAGCAGCTGTTATTTGATAACCCTTTCGGAGGACTAGGCAGACAATTCAGAAGCGCTACTGTTGGCTAAATGCTGCTCCTTCAAACAGTTGTACGCACAAGTAACTCAACTGATCATTCTATGGACTTTCGCATGAGGACGAACAAATTGTCCTCCGTGGATGAAACTCAAAATCTGCAGTTTACTACAACGGAAGAAAAAGTATTGGCTTTCATAACTCGAACTCTTAAGATGGAGAGGAGATGGATGGACATTTTGCTGAGGTCTGGCAGGCACTTTCGACTGACAAGGAGTCAATAGCGGAAGCAATCAAATCCAGAAGAGCAAACTCTGTGGAAGTTTAAAAATCAATGTAACCAAAGAAACTGTCAACACGGCTGCCCTTCAGTTATGATGAAGACGTGCGTACACTTCATAAAGAATTAAACAGTTCGTATGCCTAGTCAGAGAAATAGCTGGTTCCTATTAACGCATTTAAGTATGTCAGTATCTTTATGGAGCATACAGATGGCAATAACTGTTATATTGGTGGGACTCCTATGCCGTCAGTATTGACTCACAATGACTTATGAGCTGCAGTTAGTCAGGATCTAGAGATCACAGCTCACTCAGTCGCTCTCATCCAAAATTTTTAAGACTCTGGATATTGCATAGAACGATCTCTAATATAATTGTTGATATATTCACTGCCTTATGCGCTTCTTTAATTAGATCTTAAACAGAAAACTTTGTAAAGTAGCCGATCCTTGTCTGAAAGCTGAGGCAGATCTTCTAGGAGCAGCCCGCACAACGACCCCCCGTATGATCATTGTGATGGCTAGCTCGACCTATGGAGGATAACTTCAGTAGCTAAACCTGCTCAGTTTATCCCATCGCAGAGAGACGGGAGATCTATTCATGCCCTTCAGGATTCTAAGAAATGAATTTGAACCTGATCCTTCTTCTCCTATTCTTCCTACTAGGTTGGCATTTTTTAGAGGACGTAGAATAAGAGTAAATGAACAAACGACGAAGATCGGCTTAGCACAGTATCGGATTTCATGTTAAGTAACCAACTCCTAGAAAAAGTGGTGTACGCGTAATCGACTAACTCGTTCAAAAAAGGAACGAGCAGCCTTCACACAGCATTTTATGCACTACATTAATCTTGTCCAATTTTTAACCGAGATCTCTCAGTTGGTTCAATTTTCTATTGCTAAGATTCAACGGTTTAAATGCTGTGAAAATATCAGCCTTTCTAAGGTTTCTTCTAATTGCCTCTGATATACATTCACAGTAATTTTGTTTCCCTGTAGTAATTTTCCCTACTGACTCCTTTTGTCAGCTTCTTACTTTTATTTGATGTTATATTTTATGAATTAATTACTCTAGTTAATGATTCTTTAACAGCATCTTAATAAGACATTCAACTTTTTCGTTGGTCATCATGTTGTTAGTCTAAGTAAACTTTATGCCGTACCCCACACCAAGCATATTTTTAGTGTGTTTGTGTGGGACGAATGGAAATTCAGAAACTTCCCAGAATGCGTCGGCTTTTTAATAGCATTACTGTTCAACTGTAACAAAGCGCTGTTTTCATTTTACAGTGCAAATTTGGTAGATCTTCCAGTACGTTCCCACTTACAATGGTGAATCTAATTGAGTATATACGATTGATAAAATTTGACACAAATCCATACATAAATTTCGAAATCATAACGACTAAAGTATCACTAACCTAATTTCATCCAAGAAATGAAAAGAAACAGAGAGTCACATAAAAAATGTTTAACGACAGAACACGATTCACTGGTCAACAATTCACAACATATAGGAATAAAAGACACACCTGCCTAAAAGTAGCTTCAGATCTGCAACAAAACGAAACACAAAAACAGGCAAATATAAAATCAGAAAAACAAATCATCACAAAGAAAAAGTAGATAGCCAAAACAACTAAAATTGCAACAGAACACAAAGTAGAGGTAAAATAGTATAATTAACAACAAAAAATTCATTAAACACTAAAAAACATAAACATGGGAAGTAGATTAGTGATACACATCAATTGAGTATCCATTCCCAAAGAATGAAGAAACACACCAGGTATTCGACCCTCATAATGCGCACACAAACGAAGAAATAATAGGGCAAAATCTTGTGGTCTGACGCATCAATAAAAACACAATTTCACTGTAGGCTACACATCATCAATCCACCAAAAATTTCATGATCAGGTTTCAATATCGGGACCGTAATAAGAAAATTGCTCCACCTAATTTTTCTGCAAGAAGCAATAACAAAATGCTGAACATCCATTTATAAGGATGCTGTCCTTCCTACACACGAGCACTGCTCCCAATTTAACAGAAGTCATTGGAATAGACAACTTCTAGACCAGTCATCTAACGATTGTAAAATGGATACAGTTATTCATATTTCTCCTAATTTCCCTCGTATTATTGGATAGTCATTCGCTTGTAGCAATGTGCTGAATGTGCGAATGTGTGTGACCAATTCACTTCGTCAAACAGTAATTTATTCCGAAATGGAGTTGGTGGTTTTCTCCTTCCCAGCCATCTGTGTTTGTTTGACTGTCTCTGAGTTTCTTTATGAGTAGCTTTCATTCAAGCGAAATCCTACAAAGCAAGTAGCTTTCGTTGTAGGATCGAAGTGTCTCGTTGTAGCAGCAGTTTGCAAGCTATTTTAGAATGCTGAATCATGGTAATTGGTTTGATTAGAGTATACTGTTGGTTGGAGAAACTGTCACCTCAATACTATCCTAGAGACGATTGAGCTGCTTTCCTTCACAGTTTAGTTTAACAGGTAATATTCTTCTCTCACTTCTCCTTCGCACCGCAGCTTGAACTGGCGGCAAACGGATAAGCTTAACACAAACATGCGAGATCAATCAATGAAGGCAAACGATCGCGTTTTATTTACCATTAGAAATAGTTCCATTTTAGGACATTCGGTTTTCACTAATCAGATGCAGTTTCACTTCATTTTGAATAACGTGAATGTACTTGTTTTTGGATAACGTTTGTTTTTTATTTGTTCTTATGATTACGTCTGTTAGCATCTTCATGTGTGTACACGAACTGTGTATGATTTGCACAAATCAGAACATTATCAAATGTGCATATAGCTAAGTAGAAACATTCAGATATGTACAGTGGGTTGTGCACAAGCGTTAAATGTCATTGAAAAGTTCGATTGTTACACTGATTCTGTCACGTGTAATCTAAATTTATATGCACAAGTGATACTTATGAGATTTGTATTTTGTTTAGCAATAAATTTAATTTAGTTGTGTGAACCGCATCTGCGATATCAGTTGACAATATTATTATTATTATTATTATTATTATTATTATTATTATTATTATTATTATTATTATTAGGTTTCTCTTGTGTTCCTTGTGGAACATATGGCTTCAGTAGCACGCCCCTATTTCACTCTGTTCTTTGCAGTCTTTTGGACCTGTCGCCACGACTGCCCACAAGCTTTCATTTCTTCCTGACATGATCTCCTCCATGTCACCCTCGGACGCCCAACTCGTCGTTTCCCCTGTGGATTCCACTCGGAGACCTGGCGCGTGATGTCTCCAATCGGCCTTCTCAGTGTATGCCCAATCCATCTCCACTTTATTCTACTTATTTGTTGGGTAATAGGTTCTTGGTTGGTTCGTTCCCAGAGTTCCTTGTTGCTTATTATTTCTGGCCATCTGATCTTCAGTATCGAGTGAGCGTAGGTGGCAGCTGTTGATGAGTGTCTGTAGTTTGTTGGAAGTGCTTTTCGTGACACGCCAAGTTTCTGAACCATATAGCAGCACTGACTTGACATTCTTGTTGAAAATCTGGATCTTGTTCTTTGTGCTGAGTGAACTAAATCTACACACTGATTTCAGGTTAATGAAAGCCTGTCTTGTTTTTCCCATCCTGGTTTTGACATCCTCGTCTGTGCGGCCGCCTGTAGTTGGAACGATGCTGCCTAGGTAGGTGAGACTACTTCCTTTAGGTTTCTCCCGTTGATGGTGGTTGGTGCTTGTTGTTTATGCTGTTGTTCGTTTTGTATCTTCATCACCTCCGTCTTCTCTACATTCGCTTGAATTCCCGTCCCCCTTCGCTGCCTCTTCTGTCAACTTGTTAGTTTTCGCCTGTAGATCTTCGAGTTTGTGCGACATTAAACATAAATCATCGGCGAAATCCAAATCTTCTGGGGTCTTCTCATCGGTCCAGTCAGCGTATGCCCCTCTTCCCACTCCTCACGGTTTGCTGCATGATCCAGTCCGCCACAATCAGGAAGATTCTGGGTGACAGTAATCACCCTTGTCTTACTCCTGTGTTCACTTCAAAGGCGTCACTCAGCTTTCGATTGTGGATCACTTGGCATATAGCGTCTTCATATAGCTGTTGAGTGAGGTTGATAAAGACTAGTGACACTCCGTAATGTTGAAGCAACAGCCAAATTACTTCTCGGTCGACGCCTTCGAAGGCCTTTTCGAAGTCGATAAAGTTGAGGTAGAGAGTTGACTGCCATTCTACGCTCTGTTCTATGATGATGCGTAGCGTTGCAAATTGATCGCACATGATTTTTTCTTCCTGAAGCCAGCCTGATCCGGTCGTAATTTTGAATCCAGCGCATCCGTCAGGCTCTCCAGGATGATGTGGCATAAACATTCGCTTGGGGTGGACAGAAGCATGACTCCTCGCCAGTTCTTGCAAAGACTTAGACCTCCCTTCTTTGGGAGTTTGGCAAGGTACCCCTTGTTCCAATCTGCAGGTACCTTTCCTTTCTTTAAAACCTTCTGCAGTAGTGGTGTGAGCATGTTTGCTGTTGTCTCTGCGTCTGCTCTCAGTGCTTCTGGTGGGATCCCATCTGGTCCTGCTGCTTTCCCACATTTCAGTAGCTTTATGGCGTTCAGGACTTCCATTTTCGTTGGAGGATTAATGTTCACTTGTAGTTCAGCGGCTGCAGGTGGTATCTCTGGACGAAGTGCAGGTGGTGAGGGTGGTCGATTCAAGAGCTTTCTGAAGTGGCCAGCCCATTGTTTCCTTTTTTCTCCTCTTTGGTAACTAGCTTTCCTTCACTATCTTTCATTGGTTTCGTCTGCGTTGATCTCTTCCCGGATAGTAACCTGGTTGTTTGATATAATGTTGTCAGGTCTCTCCTACCAGCAGCCTGTTCTGCTTCACTTCCCGATGTGTCGTAGAAGTGTCTTTTGTCTTTGCGCGCACTCTTCTTCACTTCTTTGGCCAGTGTTTCGTACGTTGTACTCAGTTCGTCTTTTCGTTGTGGATCCCACACTGCACTGGTTCATCTTCTGCTTCAACATCCTCCTCTCCCTGCTCTATCAGCTTCCATGTATCCGTCGAGATCCATTCCTTTACTTCTTTCCTCTTCCTTCCTGATACGGTTATGCAGGTTTCTTTCCACATTCTTTTCAAAGACTCCCAGTGTTCTTCCACACAGGTTTCTTCAGGGACGTTGCTCAATGCCTCCCATTTTGTTCTGATGGCTGACGTGAGGATTTCCTTTGTAGTTTCATCCTCCACTTTCTGTTCTGGGTGTTGAACTTGAACTGTGGTCTATCAACAACTTCCTTGAAGGCTTTTAACTTGATTTGGAAGGTTCCTTGCACTAGATAATGGTCTGAACCTACATCAGCTCCTCTTCTTGATCTTGTGTCCAGTAGGCTGCGTCTCCACTTTCTTCACATTGAAATGAAGTCAATCTGATTTTTATTGTATCCTGGTGTCTGGTGCAGTCAATGTCGCTTTGTGAATATCCGTGTGCTTGTACACTCTACCTTCAATCACCAAATCGTTGGATATGCAGAAGTCTGCAAACAGTTCTCCGTTCTCGTTCTTCATTTCACCAAGTGCTTCTCGATGCATGATGAGCTCTCTTCCTGTGTTGTCCGCTCCTAGTTTAGCATTCATGTCACCCATTAGAATTTTGATATCGCCAACTGAAGTGGGGTCTTGTCCAGTGTTGGTTGAAGTTGTCTGTAGAAATCCTCCTTTTTCTCTTGCTCTGCATCATTCATCGGTGCATAGCATTGTATGATGGTGACCTTCCTTCCTTTTGAGTTGAATCTTGCTATCATGATCCTGGAGGAGAATGGTTCCCACTGCATGAGAGCCTTCGATGCCATTGGGGACATCATGATAGCCACTCCATAACTCATTGTGCTCGTGGTTGTTGTCTGGGTGACAATATCGGAGTAGATTATTGATTCTCCAGTTGACAGTTTGGAGACTCCACTCCCACTCCATCTACTTTCACAAATTCCAAGCACTTCAGTGTGATACCTTCTCATCTCCTTTGCAATCTGGGCTGCCTTACTGGGTTCAAACATGGTGAGGACATTCCATGTCCCCACGTTTACTTTCGCTTTCATCGAGAGAAGACACATCGGCCAATTGGCTTCCCGAAGGCTTTCACCAACTGGCGTCATTTCGTCTCTCCGATTCCAGCGAGGAATAATTTTGTTATTATTTTTTATATTTTGTTTGTGCTTTGAAGTTTGTTTAGCGGTTAGATTTGTTTTACGAGGTAGGGTTGGTAGCCCTATGCCCAACCTTCCCTCTTTACCCGGGCTTAGGACCGGCTAGAAACTAGTGAACTAGTTAACCAGGCAAGGTTATAGGCATAGAAAGCTCAAACATAATTGCTGTCTCAGAAATGTGGCTGTGTTCTGAGATTAGTGATGGTGAAACAAATATACGTGAATTTATTCGCTCATGTATTGACAGATTAGTACACAGAGGTAGCAATGCCATCCTTTACATGAATAACACCTTAACTGTATAAGTCGTAGTAACGGTCATACACGAAATTTGGACGTATGAAATGCTGCCCCGCTGAATAAAATATGGAGGAATATGTATGTTTACCTATTTGTTGTGTATCGACACCATGAATGAAAGTCGGGAGACTTCTTAATGAATAAGCTGACCCTCTGCATAAACAAATGCAGATGCCTAGCTGCAGTAGACTTCAACGGTCAACAGTTGACTAGAACCGACTAACAACGGAAACATAATGTAATTCCTTCGACCATAGGTTAACGAAAGTATCAACTCCATTCACTCTCATACAGCACATTACAGCAGCGACTTGATGTGATCAACAGAATGATTTATTAGTTTTAAACTTATCGTTGTCGCACACAGATAAAGTAAGCTTCATTCGGTACCCTGGACACATAATTAAACATGATTATGTTGTGATTATGCGAGGAAGAAATGAAAGCTTCTGGGCTGTCGTGGGACCGGGTTCAAAAGTTTACAGAGAAGAGAGCGCACTGGAGACGTGCTACTGAAGCCCTATGTTCCATTAGGAACCCAAGTGACAAATAATAATAATAATAATGTTGTGATCATCTTCTAATTGACAGCATCCGTTCTGTGTCAAACCGAAACCCTAGTTTAACCCAATGCATGTGAAGTGAATATAGCAGCTGTTATTTGATAACCCTTTCGGAGGACTAGGCAGACAATTCAGAAGCGCTACTGTTGGCTAAATGCTGCTCCTTCAAACAGTTGTACGCACAAGTAACTCAACTGATCATTCTATGGACTTTCGCATGAGGACGAACAAATTGTCCTCCGTGGATGAAACTCAAAATCTGCAGTTTACTACAACGGAAGAAAAAGTATTGGCTTTCATAACTCGAACTCTTAAGATGGAGAGGAGATGGATGGACATTTTGCTGAGGTCTGGCAGGCACTTTCGACTGACAAGGAGTCAATAGCGGAAGCAATCAAATCCAGAAGAGCAAACTCTGTGGAAGTTTAAAAATCAATGTAACCAAAGAAACTGTCAACACGGCTGCCCTTCAGTTATGATGAAGACGTGCGTACACTTCATAAAGAATTAAACAGTTCGTATGCCTAGTCAGAGAAATAGCTGGTTCCTATTAACGCATTTAAGTATGTCAGTATCTTTATGGAGCATACAGATGGCAATAACTGTTATATTGGTGGGACTCCTATGCCGTCAGTATTGACTCACAATGACTTATGAGCTGCAGTTAGTCAGGATCTAGAGATCACAGCTCACTCAGTCGCTCTCATCCAAAATTTTTAAGACTCTGGATATTGCATAGAACGATCTCTAATATAATTGTTGATATATTCACTGCCTTATGCGCTTCTTTAATTAGATCTTAAACAGAAAACTTTGTAAAGTAGCCGATCCTTGTCTGAAAGCTGAGGCAGATCTTCTAGGAGCAGCCCGCACAACGACCCCCCGTATGATCATTGTGATGGCTAGCTCGACCTATGGAGGATAACTTCAGTAGCTAAACCTGCTCAGTTTATCCCATCGCAGAGAGACGGGAGATCTATTCATGCCCTTCAGGATTCTAAGAAATGAATTTGAACCTGATCCTTCTTCTCCTATTCTTCCTACTAGGTTGGCATTTTTTAGAGGACGTAGAATAAGAGTAAATGAACAAACGACGAAGATCGGCTTAGCACAGTATCGGATTTCATGTTAAGTAACCAACTCCTAGAAAAAGTGGTGTACGCGTAATCGACTAACTCGTTCAAAAAAGGAACGAGCAGCCTTCACACAGCATTTTATGCACTACATTAATCTTGTCCAATTTTTAACCGAGATCTCTCAGTTGGTTCAATTTTCTATTGCTAAGATTCAACGGTTTAAATGCTGTGAAAATATCAGCCTTTCTAAGGTTTCTTCTAATTGCCTCTGATATACATTCACAGTAATTTTGTTTCCCTGTAGTAATTTTCCCTACTGACTCCTTTTGTCAGCTTCTTACTTTTATTTGATGTTATATTTTATGAATTAATTACTCTAGTTAATGATTCTTTAACAGCATCTTAATAAGACATTCAACTTTTTCGTTGGTCATCATGTTGTTAGTCTAAGTAAACTTTATGCCGTACCCCACACCAAGCATATTTTTAGTGTGTTTGTGTGGGACGAATGGAAATTCAGAAACTTCCCAGAATGCGTCGGCTTTTTAATAGCATTACTGTTCAACTGTAACAAAGCGCTGTTTTCATTTTACAGTGCAAATTTGGTAGATCTTCCAGTACGTTCCCACTTACAATGGTGAATCTAATTGAGTATATACGATTGATAAAATTTGACACAAATCCATACATAAATTTCGAAATCATAACGACTAAAGTATCACTAACCTAATTTCATCCAAGAAATGAAAAGAAACAGAGAGTCACATAAAAAATGTTTAACGACAGAACACGATTCACTGGTCAACAATTCACAACATATAGGAATAAAAGACACACCTGCCTAAAAGTAGCTTCAGATCTGCAACAAAACGAAACACAAAAACAGGCAAATATAAAATCAGAAAAACAAATCATCACAAAGAAAAAGTAGATAGCCAAAACAACTAAAATTGCAACAGAACACAAAGTAGAGGTAAAATAGTATAATTAACAACAAAAAATTCATTAAACACTAAAAAACATAAACATGGGAAGTAGATTAGTGATACACATCAATTGAGTATCCATTCCCAAAGAATGAAGAAACACACCAGGTATTCGACCCTCATAATGCGCACACAAACGAAGAAATAATAGGGCAAAATCTTGTGGTCTGACGCATCAATAAAAACACAATTTCACTGTAGGCTACACATCATCAATCCACCAAAAATTTCATGATCAGGTTTCAATATCGGGACCGTAATAAGAAAATTGCTCCACCTAATTTTTCTGCAAGAAGCAATAACAAAATGCTGAACATCCATTTATAAGGATGCTGTCCTTCCTACACACGAGCACTGCTCCCAATTTAACAGAAGTCATTGGAATAGACAACTTCTAGACCAGTCATCTAACGATTGTAAAATGGATACAGTTATTCATATTTCTCCTAATTTCCCTCGTATTATTGGATAGTCATTCGCTTGTAGCAATGTGCTGAATGTGCGAATGTGTGTGACCAATTCACTTCGTCAAACAGTAATTTATTCCGAAATGGAGTTGGTGGTTTTCTCCTTCCCAGCCATCTGTGTTTGTTTGACTGTCTCTGAGTTTCTTTATGAGTAGCTTTCATTCAAGCGAAATCCTACAAAGCAAGTAGCTTTCGTTGTAGGATCGAAGTGTCTCGTTGTAGCAGCAGTTTGCAAGCTATTTTAGAATGCTGAATCATGGTAATTGGTTTGATTAGAGTATACTGTTGGTTGGAGAAACTGTCACCTCAATACTATCCTAGAGACGATTGAGCTGCTTTCCTTCACAGTTTAGTTTAACAGGTAATATTCTTCTCTCACTTCTCCTTCGCACCGCAGCTTGAACTGGCGGCAAACGGATAAGCTTAACACAAACATGCGAGATCAATCAATGAAGGCAAACGATCGCGTTTTATTTACCATTAGAAATAGTTCCATTTTAGGACATTCGGTTTTCACTAATCAGATGCAGTTTCACTTCATTTTGAATAACGTGAATGTACTTGTTTTTGGATAACGTTTGTTTTTTATTTGTTCTTATGATTACGTCTGTTAGCATCTTCATGTGTGTACACGAACTGTGTATGATTTGCACAAATCAGAACATTATCAAATGTGCATATAGCTAAGTAGAAACATTCAGATATGTACAGTGGGTTGTGCACAAGCGTTAAATGTCATTGAAAAGTTCGATTGTTACACTGATTCTGTCACGTGTAATCTAAATTTATATGCACAAGTGATACTTATGAGATTTGTATTTTGTTTAGCAATAAATTTAATTTAGTTGTGTGAACCGCATCTGCGATATCAGTTGACAATATATATTATTATTATTATTATTATTATTATTATTATTATTATTATTATTATTATTATTATTATTAGGTTTCTCTTGTGTTCCTTGTGGAACATATGGCTTCAGTAGCACGCCCCTATTTCACTCTGTTCTTTGCAGTCTTTTGGACCTGTCGCCACGACTGCCCACAAGCTTTCATTTCTTCCTGACATGATCTCCTCCATGTCACCCTCGGACGCCCAACTCGTCGTTTCCCCTGTGGATTCCACTCGGAGACCTGGCGCGTGATGTCTCCAATCGGCCTTCTCAGTGTATGCCCAATCCATCTCCACTTTATTCTACTTATTTGTTGGGTAATAGGTTCTTGGTTGGTTCGTTCCCAGAGTTCCTTGTTGCTTATTATTTCTGGCCATCTGATCTTCAGTATCGAGTGAGCGTAGGTGGCAGCTGTTGATGAGTGTCTGTAGTTTGTTGGAAGTGCTTTTCGTGACACGCCAAGTTTCTGAACCATATAGCAGCACTGACTTGACATTCTTGTTGAAAATCTGGATCTTGTTCTTTGTGCTGAGTGAACTAAATCTACACACTGATTTCAGGTTAATGAAAGCCTGTCTTGTTTTTCCCATCCTGGTTTTGACATCCTCGTCTGTGCGGCCGCCTGTAGTTGGAACGATGCTGCCTAGGTAGGTGAGACTACTTCCTTTAGGTTTCTCCCGTTGATGGTGGTTGGTGCTTGTTGTTTATGCTGTTGTTCGTTTTGTATCTTCATCACCTCCGTCTTCTCTACATTCGCTTGAATTCCCGTCCCCCTTCGCTGCCTCTTCTGTCAACTTGTTAGTTTTCGCCTGTAGATCTTCGAGTTTGTGCGACATTAAACATAAATCATCGGCGAAATCCAAATCTTCTGGGGTCTTCTCATCGGTCCAGTCAGCGTATGCCCCTCTTCCCACTCCTCACGGTTTGCTGCATGATCCAGTCCGCCACAATCAGGAAGATTCTGGGTGACAGTAATCACCCTTGTCTTACTCCTGTGTTCACTTCAAAGGCGTCACTCAGCTTTCGATTGTGGATCACTTGGCATATAGCGTCTTCATATAGCTGTTGAGTGAGGTTGATAAAGACTAGTGACACTCCGTAATGTTGAAGCAACAGCCAAATTACTTCTCGGTCGACGCCTTCGAAGGCCTTTTCGAAGTCGATAAAGTTGAGGTAGAGAGTTGACTGCCATTCTACGCTCTGTTCTATGATGATGCGTAGCGTTGCAAATTGATCGCACATGATTTTTTCTTCCTGAAGCCAGCCTGATCCGGTCGTAATTTTGAATCCAGCGCATCCGTCAGGCTCTCCAGGATGATGTGGCATAAACATTCGCTTGGGGTGGACAGAAGCATGACTCCTCGCCAGTTCTTGCAAAGACTTAGACCTCCCTTCTTTGGGAGTTTGGCAAGGTACCCCTTGTTCCAATCTGCAGGTACCTTTCCTTTCTTTAAAACCTTCTGCAGTAGTGGTGTGAGCATGTCTGCTGTTGTCTCTGCGTCTGCTCTCAGTACTTCTGGCGGAATTCCATCTGGTCTTGCTGCTTTGCCGGATTTCAGCAGTTTTATGGCATTCAGGACTTCTGCTTTTGTCGGAGGGCCTGTGTTCACAAAAAAAAAAAAAAAAAAAAATCGTATTTCTGGGCGAGTTGCAAAAAAAGTCGGTGGTCGATTCAAGAGCTTTCTGAAGTGGTCAGCCCATTGTTTCCTTTTTTCTCCTCTTTGGTAACTAGCTTTCCTTCACTATCTTTCATTGGTTTCGTCTGCGTTGATCTCTTCCCGGATAGTAACCTGGTTGTTTGATATAATGTTGTCAGGTCTCTCCTACCAGCAGCCTGTTCTGCTTCACTTCCCGATGTGTCGTAGAAGTGTCTTTTGTCTTTGCGCGCACTCTTCTTCACTTCTTTGGCCAGTGTTTCGTACGTTGTACTCAGTTCGTCTTTTCGTTGTGGATCCCACACTGCACTGGTTCATCTTCTGCTTCAACATCCTCCTCTCCCTGCTCTATCAGCTTCCATGTATCCGTCGAGATCCATTCCTTTACTTCTTTCCTCTTCCTTCCTGATACGGTTATGCAGGTTTCTTTCCACATTCTTTTCAAAGACTCCCAGTGTTCTTCCACACAGGTTTCTTCAGGGACGTTGCTCAATGCCTCCCATTTTGTTCTGATGGCTGACGTGAGGATTTCCTTTGTAGTTTCATCCTCCACTTTCTGTTCTGGGTGTTGAACTTGAACTGTGGTCTATCAACAACTTCCTTGAAGGCTTTTAACTTGATTTGGAAGGTTCCTTGCACTAGATAATGGTCTGAACCTACATCAGCTCCTCTTCTTGATCTTGTGTCCAGTAGGCTGCGTCTCCACTTTCTTCACATTGAAATGAAGTCAATCTGATTTTTATTGTATCCTGGTGTCTGGTGCAGTCAATGTCGCTTTGTGAATATCCGTGTGCTTGTACACTCTACCTTCAATCACCAAATCGTTGGATATGCAGAAGTCTGCAAACAGTTCTCCGTTCTCGTTCTTCATTTCACCAAGTGCTTCTCGATGCATGATGAGCTCTCTTCCTGTGTTGTCCGCTCCTAGTTTAGCATTCATGTCACCCATTAGAATTTTGATATCGCCAACTGAAGTGGGGTCTTGTCCAGTGTTGGTTGAAGTTGTCTGTAGAAATCCTCCTTTTTCTCTTGCTCTGCATCATTCATCGGTGCATAGCATTGTATGATGGTGACCTTCCTTCCTTTTGAGTTGAATCTTGCTATCATGATCCTGGAGGAGAATGGTTCCCACTGCATGAGAGCCTTCGATGCCATTGGGGACATCATGATAGCCACTCCATAACTCATTGTGCTCGTGGTTGTTGTCTGGGTGACAATATCGGAGTAGATTATTGATTCTCCAGTTGACAGTTTGGAGACTCCACTCCCACTCCATCTACTTTCACAAATTCCAAGCACTTCAGTGTGATACCTTCTCATCTCCTTTGCAATCTGGGCTGCCTTACTGGGTTCAAACATGGTGAGGACATTCCATGTCCCCACGTTTACTTTCGCTTTCATCGAGAGAAGACACATCGGCCAATTGGCTTCCCGAAGGCTTTCACCAACTGGCGTCATTTCGTCTCTCCGATTCCAGCGAGGAATAATTTTGTTATTATTTTTTATATTTTGTTTGTGCTTTGAAGTTTGTTTAGCGGTTAGATTTGTTTTACGAGGTAGGGTTGGTAGCCCTATGCCCAACCTTCCCTCTTTACCCGGGCTTAGGACCGGCTAGAAACTAGTGAACTAGTTAACCAGGCAAGGTTATAGGCATAGAAAGCTCAAACATAATTGCTGTCTCAGAAATGTGGCTGTGTTCTGAGATTAGTGATGGTGAAACAAATATACGTGAATTTATTCGCTCATGTATTGACAGATTAGTACACAGAGGTAGCAATGCCATCCTTTACATGAATAACACCTTAACTGTATAAGTCGTAGTAACGGTCATACACGAAATTTGGACGTATGAAATGCTGCCCTGCTGAATAAAATATGGAGGAATATGTATGTTTACCTATTTGTTGTGTATCGACACCATGAATGAAAGTCGGGAGACTTCTTAATGAATAAGCTGACCCTCTGCATAAACAAATGCAGATGCCTAGCTGCAGTAGACTTCAACGGTCAACAGTTGACTAGAACCGACTAACAACGGAAACATAATGTAATTCCTTCGACCATAGGTTAACGAAAGTATCAACTCCATTCACTCTCATACAGCACATTACAGCAGCGACTTGATGTGATCAACAGAATGATTTATTAGTTTTAAACTTATCGTTGTCGCACACAGATAAAGTAAGCTTCATTCGGTACCCTGGACACATAATTAAACATGATTATGTTGTGATTATGCGAGGAAGAAATGAAAGCTTCTGGGCTGTCGTGGGACCGGGTTCAAAAGTTTACAGAGAAGAGAGCGCACTGGAGACGTGCTACTGAAGCCCTATGTTCCATTAGGAACCCAAGTGACAAATAATAATAATAATAATGTTGTGATCATCTTCTAATTGACAGCATCCGTTCTGTGTCAAACCGAAACCCTAGTTTAACCCAATGCATGTGAAGTGAATGTAGCAGCTGTTATTTGATAACCCTTTCGGAGGACTAGGCAGATAATTCAGAAGCGCTACTGTTGGCTAAATGCTGCTCCTTCAAACAGTTGTACGCACAAGTAACTCAACTGATCATTCTATGGACTTTCGCATGAGGACGAACAAATTGTCCTCCGTGGATGAAACTCAAAATCTGCAGTTTACTACAACGGAAGAAAAAGTATTGGCTTTCATAACTCGAACTCTTAAGATGGAGAGGAGATGGATGGACATTTTGCTGAGGTCTGGCAGGCACTTTCGACTGACAAGGAGTCAATAGCGGAAGCAATCAAATCCAGAAGAGCAAACTCTGTGGAAGTTTAAAAATCAATGTAACCAAAGAAACTGTCAACACGGCTGCCCTTCAGTTATGATGAAGACGTGCGTACACTTCATAAAGAATTAAACAGTTCGTATGCCTAGTCAGAGAAATAGCTGGTTCCTATTAACGCATTTAAGTATGTCAGTATCTTTATGGAGCATACAGATGGCAATAACTGTTATATTGGTGGGACTCCTATGCCGTCAGTATTGACTCACAATGACTTATGAGCTGCAGTTAGTCAGGATCTAGAGATCACAGCTCACTCAGTCGCTCTCATCCAAAATTTTTAAGACTCTGGATATTGCATAGAACGATCTCTAATATAATTGTTGATATATTCACTGCCTTATGCGCTTCTTTAATTAGATCTTAAACAGAAAACTTTGTAAAGTAGCCGATCCTTGTCTGAAAGCTGAGGCAGATCTTCTAGGAGCAGCCCGCACAACGACCCCCCGTATGATCATTGTGATGGCTAGCTCGACCTATGGAGGATAACTTCAGTAGCTAAACCTGCTCAGTTTATCCCATCGCAGAGAGACGGGAGATCTATTCATGCCCTTCAGGATTCTAAGAAATGAATTTGAACCTGATCCTTCTTCTCCTATTCTTCCTACTAGGTTGGCATTTTTTAGAGGACGTAGAATAAGAGTAAATGAACAAACGACGAAGATCGGCTTAGCACAGTATCGGATTTCATGTTAAGTAACCAACTCCTAGAAAAAGTGGTGTACGCGTAATCGACTAACTCGTTCAAAAAAGGAACGAGCAGCCTTCACACAGCATTTTATGCACTACATTAATCTTGTCCAATTTTTAACCGAGATCTCTCAGTTGGTTCAATTTTCTATTGCTAAGATTCAACGGTTTAAATGCTGTGAAAATATCAGCCTTTCTAAGGTTTCTTCTAATTGCCTCTGATATACATTCACAGTAATTTTGTTTCCCTGTAGTAATTTTCCCTACTGACTCCTTTTGTCAGCTTCTTACTTTTATTTGATGTTATATTTTATGAATTAATTACTCTAGTTAATGATTCTTTAACAGCATCTTAATAAGACATTCAACTTTTTCGTTGGTCATCATGTTGTTAGTCTAAGTAAACTTTATGCCGTACCCCACACCAAGCATATTTTTAGTGTGTTTGTGTGGGACGAATGGAAATTCAGAAACTTCCCAGAATGCGTCGGCTTTTTAATAGCATTACTGTTCAACTGTAACAAAGCGCTGTTTTCATTTTACAGTGCAAATTTGGTAGATCTTCCAGTACGTTCCCACTTACAATGGTGAATCTAATTGAGTATATACGATTGATAAAATTTGACACAAATCCATACATAAATTTCGAAATCATAACGACTAAAGTATCACTAACCTAATTTCATCCAAGAAATGAAAAGAAACAGAGAGTCACATAAAAAATGTTTAACGACAGAACACGATTCACTGGTCAACAATTCACAACATATAGGAATAAAAGACACACCTGCCTAAAAGTAGCTTCAGATCTGCAACAAAACGAAACACAAAAACAGGCAAATATAAAATCAGAAAAACAAATCATCACAAAGAAAAAGTAGATAGCCAAAACAACTAAAATTGCAACAGAACACAAAGTAGAGGTAAAATAGTATAATTAACAACAAAAAATTCATTAAACACTAAAAAACATAAACATGGGAAGTAGATTAGTGATACACATCAATTGAGTATCCATTCCCAAAGAATGAAGAAACACACCAGGTATTCGACCCTCATAATGCGCACACAAACGAAGAAATAATAGGGCAAAATCTTGTGGTCTGACGCATCAATAAAAACACAATTTCACTGTAGGCTACACATCATCAATCCACCAAAAATTTCATGATCAGGTTTCAATATCGGGACCGTAATAAGAAAATTGCTCCACCTAATTTTTCTGCAAGAAGCAATAACAAAATGCTGAACATCCATTTATAAGGATGCTGTCCTTCCTACACACGAGCACTGCTCCCAATTTAACAGAAGTCATTGGAATAGACAACTTCTAGACCAGTCATCTAACGATTGTAAAATGGATACAGTTATTCATATTTCTCCTAATTTCCCTCGTATTATTGGATAGTCATTCGCTTGTAGCAATGTGCTGAATGTGCGAATGTGTGTGACCAATTCACTTCGTCAAACAGTAATTTATTCCGAAATGGAGTTGGTGGTTTTCTCCTTCCCAGCCATCTGTGTTTGTTTGACTGTCTCTGAGTTTCTTTATGAGTAGCTTTCATTCAAGCGAAATCCTACAAAGCAAGTAGCTTTCGTTGTAGGATCGAAGTGTCTCGTTGTAGCAGCAGTTTGCAAGCTATTTTAGAATGCTGAATCATGGTAATTGGTTTGATTAGAGTATACTGTTGGTTGGAGAAACTGTCACCTCAATACTATCCTAGAGACGATTGAGCTGCTTTCCTTCACAGTTTAGTTTAACAGGTAATATTCTTCTCTCACTTCTCCTTCGCACCGCAGCTTGAACTGGCGGCAAACGGATAAGCTTAACACAAACATGCGAGATCAATCAATGAAGGCAAACGATCGCGTTTTATTTACCATTAGAAATAGTTCCATTTTAGGACATTCGGTTTTCACTAATCAGATGCAGTTTCACTTCATTTTGAATAACGTGAATGTACTTGTTTTTGGATAACGTTTGTTTTTTATTTGTTCTTATGATTACGTCTGTTAGCATCTTCATGTGTGTACACGAACTGTGTATGATTTGCACAAATCAGAACATTATCAAATGTGCATATAGCTAAGTAGAAACATTCAGATATGTACAGTGGGTTGTGCACAAGCGTTAAATGTCATTGAAAAGTTCGATTGTTACACTGATTCTGTCACGTGTAATCTAAATTTATATGCACAAGTGATACTTATGAGATTTGTATTTTGTTTAGCAATAAATTTAATTTAGTTGTGTGAACCGCATCTGCGATATCAGTTGACAATATTATTATTATTATTATTATTATTATTATTATTATTATTATTATTATTATTATTATTAGGTTTCTCTTGTGTTCCTTGTGGAACATATGGCTTCAGTAGCACGCCCCTATTTCACTCTGTTCTTTGCAGTCTTTTGGACCTGTCGCCACGACTGCCCACAAGCTTTCATTTCTTCCTGACATGATCTCCTCCATGTCACCCTCGGACGCCCAACTCGTCGTTTCCCCTGTGGATTCCACTCGGAGACCTGGCGCGTGATGTCTCCAATCGGCCTTCTCAGTGTATGCCCAATCCATCTCCACTTTATTCTACTTATTTGTTGGGTAATAGGTTCTTGGTTGGTTCGTTCCCAGAGTTCCTTGTTGCTTATTATTTCTGGCCATCTGATCTTCAGTATCGAGTGAGCGTAGGTGGCAGCTGTTGATGAGTGTCTGTAGTTTGTTGGAAGTGCTTTTCGTGACACGCCAAGTTTCTGAACCATATAGCAGCACTGACTTGACATTCTTGTTGAAAATCTGGATCTTGTTCTTTGTGCTGAGTGAACTAAATCTACACACTGATTTCAGGTTAATGAAAGCCTGTCTTGTTTTTCCCATCCTGGTTTTGACATCCTCGTCTGTGCGGCCGCCTGTAGTTGGAACGATGCTGCCTAGGTAGGTGAGACTACTTCCTTTAGGTTTCTCCCGTTGATGGTGGTTGGTGCTTGTTGTTTATGCTGTTGTTCGTTTTGTATCTTCATCACCTCCGTCTTCTCTACATTCGCTTGAATTCCCGTCCCCCTTCGCTGCCTCTTCTGTCAACTTGTTAGTTTTCGCCTGTAGATCTTCGAGTTTGTGCGACATTAAACATAAATCATCGGCGAAATCCAAATCTTCTGGGGTCTTCTCATCGGTCCAGTCAGCGTATGCCCCTCTTCCCACTCCTCACGGTTTGCTGCATGATCCAGTCCGCCACAATCAGGAAGATTCTGGGTGACAGTAATCACCCTTGTCTTACTCCTGTGTTCACTTCAAAGGCGTCACTCAGCTTTCGATTGTGGATCACTTGGCATATAGCGTCTTCATATAGCTGTTGAGTGAGGTTGATAAAGACTAGTGACACTCCGTAATGTTGAAGCAACAGCCAAATTACTTCTCGGTCGACGCCTTCGAAGGCCTTTTCGAAGTCGATAAAGTTGAGGTAGAGAGTTGACTGCCATTCTACGCTCTGTTCTATGATGATGCGTAGCGTTGCAAATTGATCGCACATGATTTTTTCTTCCTGAAGCCAGCCTGATCCGGTCGTAATTTTGAATCCAGCGCATCCGTCAGGCTCTCCAGGATGATGTGGCATAAACATTCGCTTGGGGTGGACAGAAGCATGACTCCTCGCCAGTTCTTGCAAAGACTTAGACCTCCCTTCTTTGGGAGTTTGGCAAGGTACCCCTTGTTCCAATCTGCAGGTACCTTTCCTTTCTTTAAAACCTTCTGCAGTAGTGGTGTGAGCATGTCTGCTGTTGTCTCTGCGTCTGCTCTCAGTACTTCTGGCGGAATTCCATCTGGTCTTGCTGCTTTGCCGGATTTCAGCAGTTTTATGGCATTCAGGACTTCTGCTTTTGTCGGAGGGCCTGTGTTCACTCGTATTTCTGGGCGAGTTGCAGTCGGTGGTCGATTCAAGAGCTTTCTGAAGTGGTCAGCCCATTGTTTCCTTTTTTCTCCTCTTTGGTAACTAGCTTTCCTTCACTATCTTTCATTGGTTTCGTCTGCGTTGATCTCTTCCCGGATAGTAACCTGGTTGTTTGATATAATGTTGTCAGGTCTCTCCTACCAGCAGCCTGTTCTGCTTCACTTCCCGATGTGTCGTAGAAGTGTCTTTTGTCTTTGCGCGCACTCTTCTTCACTTCTTTGGCCAGTGTTTCGTACGTTGTACTCAGTTCGTCTTTTCGTTGTGGATCCCACACTGCACTGGTTCATCTTCTGCTTCAACATCCTCCTCTCCCTGCTCTATCAGCTTCCATGTATCCGTCGAGATCCATTCCTTTACTTCTTTCCTCTTCCTTCCTGATACGGTTATGCAGGTTTCTTTCCACATTCTTTTCAAAGACTCCCAGTGTTCTTCCACACAGGTTTCTTCAGGGACGTTGCTCAATGCCTCCCATTTTGTTCTGATGGCTGACGTGAGGATTTCCTTTGTAGTTTCATCCTCCACTTTCTGTTCTGGGTGTTGAACTTGAACTGTGGTCTATCAACAACTTCCTTGAAGGCTTTTAACTTGATTTGGAAGGTTCCTTGCACTAGATAATGGTCTGAACCTACATCAGCTCCTCTTCTTGATCTTGTGTCCAGTAGGCTGCGTCTCCACTTTCTTCACATTGAAATGAAGTCAATCTGATTTTTATTGTATCCTGGTGTCTGGTGCAGTCAATGTCGCTTTGTGAATATCCGTGTGCTTGTACACTCTACCTTCAATCACCAAATCGTTGGATATGCAGAAGTCTGCAAACAGTTCTCCGTTCTCGTTCTTCATTTCACCAAGTGCTTCTCGATGCATGATGAGCTCTCTTCCTGTGTTGTTCGCTCCTAGTTTAGCATTCATGTCGCCGATTTTTGTCCAGCACTGATTGCAGTTCTCTGTAGAATTCCTCATTCTTTTCTTGATCTGCATTACTTGTTTGCGCGTAGCATTGAATGATTGCGACTTTCCTTCTTTTTGAGTTGAATCTTGCTGTCATGATTCTGATGCTGGAGGAGAATGGTTCCCACTGCATGAGAGCCTTCGATGTTCTTGGGGGAATCATGATAGCCACTCCCTCCGTGTGCTCGTGGCTGTCATCTGGGTGACAATATCGAAGTAGATTATTGACTCTCCAGTTAAGAGTTTGGAGAGTCCACTTCCATTCCATCTGCTTTCAGAGATTCTAAGCGCTTCCATGCCATATCTTTTCACCTCTCCCGCAATCTGGGCAGCCTTGGTAGGTTCATACACGGTGCGAACATTCCATGTGCCCATCATTACTTTCGCTTACATCGAGAGAGAGAAGGCACATCGGCCAATTGGCTTCGCGAAGGCCTTCACCAACCAGCGTCATTTCGTCTCTTCGATTTCAGCGGGGAGTAAGTTTGTCTTCATTTTTTGTATTTTCTTCGTGCTTAGAAGTTTCTTCAGTGAATGGATTGGTTTTACGGGGTAGGGTTGCTAGTCCTACGCCCAAACTTCTCTCTATACCCGGGCTATGGACCAGCTAGTAACTAGTGAACTAGTTAACCGGGCCAGGTTATTAAAATGCTGAACATCCATTTATAAGGATGCTGTCCTTCCTACACACGAGCACTGCTCCCAATTTAACAGAAGTCATTGGAATAGACAACTTCTAGACCAGTCATCTAACGATTGTAAAATGGATACAGTTATTCATATTTCTCCTAATTTCCCTCGTATTATTGGATAGTCATTCGCTTGTAGCAATGTGCTGAATGTGCGAATGTGTGTGACCAATTCACTTCGTCAAACAGTAATTTATTCCGAAATGGAGTTGGTGGTTTTCTCCTTCCCAGCCATCTGTGTTTGTTTGACTGTCTCTGAGTTTCTTTATGAGTAGCTTTCATTCAAGCGAAATCCTACAAAGCAAGTAGCTTTCGTTGTAGGATCGAAGTGTCTCGTTGTAGCAGCAGTTTGCAAGCTATTTTAGAATGCTGAATCATGGTAATTGGTTTGATTAGAGTATACTGTTGGTTGGAGAAACTGTCACCTCAATACTATCCTAGAGACGATTGAGCTGCTTTCCTTCACAGTTTAGTTTAACAGGTAATATTCTTCTCTCACTTCTCCTTCGCACCGCAGCTTGAACTGGCGGCAAACGGATGAGCTTCACGCAAACATGCCATTTTTCTCTTTGATATCTGCTATCTTTATTTTTATTATTTTTTCATCTATTTTTTTTGTCGATTTTTCCTGTTTTCTTTTTTCGTCATTCTGTTTTATTTGCCACCGGTTGAAGTTTTTTTTTGTAGATTTATTTTTGTGCTTCTAGTTTTCTATATATTTATTTTGGCTTGCTTCGGACTCTTTAAGTCTTTTAGATACCTTATTTTGGAAGTGAGCATGTTTTTCTTATCTAGATTTTTTAGTCATACTTGGTAGAATATTTTGGCAATTAAATTTGAAGGCTTTTATATAAAATTTATTTTGAATCCTTTTTTCGTCAGATGCATATCTCGGTACTTGTTTTTCGTCTTTACCACGTTCATTTTACCAATCGAATATGCATATTTGTGGTCTTATCCTTTGAATTATTTTCGATGTGCTTTATCTCCGTATGTCTTACTGTTAAAATGCCTTGCTGAATTCCTCGATTCTGTGAGGTGAAATCCGTTTAAATAGTGTTTGTGTTAGATTTATTTTGTCCGCTGCTGTGTGGAAATCAGTGTAGTGGGTATGCGTATTTTATCGCTTCATGTTTCTTCTTTATCAGCGATTGTTCCATTTGTTGGAACGATTTGTTATCTATGCGATTTTATTGATTCAAACAATATTAACATTTGAGTGCCAAGAAGCTGCTTGATAGAGCTGATATTGAAATGATATTTCAACGTACAGTTAAGATTTAGTGATGTGATAGTATAATCAGAAGGGTGGAGTCACAATCTGTTTCCACTGGTTGTGTCTTGGCTGATATCCTCATGGCAGCGCCCGAAAATGAGCTAACGAAAGAAGCAGTCACAGAACTTCATGTTTATAGAAGCTACACACTAGGGTTTTTCTTTTTTATAAGGAAACATGTCCAGTTGGTGAACTGCTTAGACAGTTACTCACCTGTCCATGAAATTGACTGTCGGATGGGAATTAAATTAAACGACGTGATGTTAAGGAGAGATGACTCACTGCAAAAGTCAGGCTTTCGGAGGCTATCCTGAATTAGACAGTTGACTGACGGTTGAGTATCTCTTCCGATTAAAAGAAATTTCATTCACTTACTGTGTTCCAGAATTCATAAAATCTGTTCAGAAGGTAGGGTGGATGTCGAAATTGAAATATCTTAGGACAACACTATTGAATAATGGGTGATCTAGAAGATTTATTAAGAAAAGCCCAAAGAAACAAATTACTTCTTACCCTGTTACAGTCTTGAAAAAACCATAATCATGAATTTGCAATTCGAAGGATAAGCCACACCTGAAGTGTTGAAGAGCCGTCTGTGGAAATGTATCAGTTACACCGTTTATTCTACTAAACTGAGGTTGTTCAATTTCTCGGGCTGTCATTCAAGTTGACAATGCCTAAAGTGTAGGTTGCCATGTACGTCCACAACTATGTTTATATAGTGGTTCATGTGCTCGTATGGAGCTAACTGTATAGGGAGATGTAATAGGGTTCCATGAAAACGTATTATCGAACACTACACGGTTTGGACTACAAAGGCGAGCGAAAAGAAACAACTTCCTCCTTTTATGAACGCATAATTGAGATAGGTCATTCAGCTCCTCAAGATTCCTTCATTAAGTTTATTTGCAAAACTAAATTGGAATACCCCAATGGTCAACGTTTCTACCACATAAGATAGCTGAGGTGCTAGCTATCCATATACAAAGTGTTTTGTTTAACCAATTTCTTTACCTTACCCTCAACAACTGATTTTTGTTAGTTTGTCAATTTCATTTTACTACACTTTGTATAATTCAGTTTAACTATCATCATTATAAGAATTTTTCAATTCTCTGACTGCACTTGACCTTTATTTATTTGCTTGAAATCAATTCGTTCCTATCTAATGACGCATTTTCTATTTCTACCACTTGAACGAATCCTATCCATACCGTCTCTGGTTATCGTATGTAAATTGACTGAGCAACATTTTAGTGCATTTATCTGACATTTTACTGGTTGCAAATACGACTCCACTGA
Source organism: Heterobilharzia americana (assembly GCA_944470555.2). Lineage (NCBI taxonomy): Eukaryota > Metazoa > Platyhelminthes > Trematoda > Strigeidida > Schistosomatidae > Heterobilharzia > Heterobilharzia americana. The sequence continues at coordinate 47,037,851 of OX104134.1, forward strand.
TTGATAATAAAGTCGTGGAAAAAAAATATTTCTTTGTTTGTAAAAATCTTGTTCTTCTTGTTCATGAATAAATGGGCATACTTCGTCAATTACTGGAAATATGGAGTGCTAAAGTGATACGTACTATTGTTTGTACAATATAATCGAAGAAAAGAAAACCTCTGATGCTGTGGATAGAGCTGCTGGTCTAAACCCTCAGTTTTTATTGCTAAATAACTAGGAGGTAAGGGAAACGATATAGAGGTGTTTGGTGGCATTAAAATCGAATCTACATTGAGTGGAATACGTTGAGATTCTTAACTCCATCTTTAGAACTCGTACGTCTAAAGGAAGCGATTTTTCAATGAATTCGAATTTATGTAAGTATCAGCGCGTTCTCATCGATCCAACAGTAGATTATTTCGAATGTCAGCTGCCTGCTTTTACTTTGAACTACAGAAAATTTTCCAGCGAATTTATTTCGCTAAATTCTTTCCTTTCAATTTATTTTAGTTTTTTAGCTATATCTTTTAAATGTGTCAAGTACTCTTGCACACTTTTAAAATGGTTTCATACTAACAACAAAATAAAGAATACTCCAGCAAGAGATGGACCTATAAAAGCATAAAAATACGGTATAATACTATTCCTTGGATAAATATGTCAAACTGCAGATTTTGGCACTGGCTGAATGAACTACCACCACGGAAATCACGCTCGATATTCTATTCATTCACCAGTCCAAACCAGAAAATAATGCGATTCAAGGGTGCCTGTTTCATATTGTAGCTCTTATTATTTTCATTATCAACGTTATTCAAAAGCAGTGATTATTCCGCCCAAAGATATTGAATAGGGAAAGAATTTGTTGAACTATTACATGATGAGAATTCCATAATGAAGAACTAGTCTTGTTTGGAATAAAACTACTGTTATTATTGTCGTTGTTAGTTCGTTTTCATTTCCACCATTACTGTACTCATATTCATTTTATTCACTGTTAGCGTACAGATTTTGGAACTTCCAGTAAAATTGTCACTGGGATTAGTCGCAATAATGTATTTGTAGTCAATTACAGTTCTTACGTAGTATCCCATATGGAAATGAAGCTTAGCACCATTTATGTTCTGCCGAACCTAAACATCTTGATTTTATTGTGAACTTATTTATAATGAATATTTGCACACAGTGATGGCAGTATATCGATTCAATGGTCACACAACCATTACCGAAATTATTTGTTCAATAACACCAACAGTTAGTGTGATCATGTGCAGGTTTATGCTCGAAATATTACCATAATTGTGGGCAAATGTTGATTAGATATATATAAATAATAAATTGATTCTCTGCACAAGGCACAAATGTTTCATGGATTTAATCATCTTGATTTTTTAAAAAGAAATTTCTGGGGTTGGTGCGTACTAATGGACAGTATCAAACAGAGAAGAAGTATTTTTTGTATACTTTTACTGAGATCTAAATTTGTGATGAACCCTTCTTCCCTAATTGCACTTTATTGCACAAGAAGTGTGTTCATACGAAGTTTGCAAAATCGTATGGTGCTACAGTAATAGACTTTTTTCACACTCACCACACCTTCATAAAAAAGACAGGAAAAAATCTTCCTAACCGCAGAGAATTATGAACGGTTAGTGTCCTTTAAATACACTAACATTCTAATAAATTTGAAAAGTGGATGCATTTAGTTTTACATACCAAGTGGAAATTATCCAGAGTTGAGGAGAAATAAATGCTCACCATATCAATATCCACAGTTGAACAGAATGAACAAATGATTTGAAATACATTAATGCAGCCACCCGCCTTGACTGGTAACATTCTCAAAATAGTTAAATAAAGTAAGGATACAGAAGTCTGGAAGCTTGCTGGCTGGAAAATGAGAACCAGATAGCTGTTTTAAAATTTCTTTGGTGACATTTTTCTCACAGAAATGAATCTAATTAAATCCGTTATTAATTATAAAATGTCTAAGCGCACACCTCTAAACCTAATTGTGTTGAATCCCCTCGAAACCCGGAGAACAATGAATGCATACGGTTCCCATGATAAAAATTGTACAAGCACAACAAAACAAATCAGAAATATAGTCCTATGAAGTATCTACGAAACCTACTTGTTCATCGAATTCTTTAAATTGGAAAATTTTGCTTTTCGTTAGTAACTTTACACCACAAATTGAAACCTCGGCAAAACAAGCAACCCTAGTAATAATCAACATTTTCTCCTCACTGGTAACAACTTGAAGTCAGATTTCATACTTTGATGTTAATTTTAGGAATCCTCCAGAAGTTGGCAAGTCAACAAAGTATCATGAATACATTTTAAGGCATATATTTTTTATAGGATGGATTTCCAATGAAACACGTGATTAAAGCAGTCTAAAATAGGGATTGGTTAGGTATTTGAACCAATAGAGAACAAACAACCTTACTACTGGATCCACACTTTTTGGGCTGAAAATATTTCCTTTCAAATGAACCTTGTGTTTCGTGAGAGAATGCCGATAAAATAACCTAACTTTGATCACGTTGAAGTATATGCCATAATAGAATAGAATCCGCTCCCCTCCACAGAAAAAAAAATTCAAAGCTTATAATAACATTGAATAAGAAGAAAGCGAACATTCCCCTAGAGGATTCCACCCAATGAAACATAAAAGGATTGATTTCTGAGCATTTAGAAAAAATAAAATGTTCAAACAGAAAACCGGTGAAAAGAAAAGTTTTCCAAAAAAATTATATACAGCAAGCAGAAATAAATTACAGGAGAAAAAGAAGAAAAATGCCAATTAAATCATAAAAAAGGACCAAAAACGTCCAAAAGCAAATAACAAAGACCAAAAAAAAATAAAATAAAATCGAAAAACAGGCAATATCGAGGCATCCACACAGGAGCTTACATGCCAGCAGAGACTGATCGATTCGGTCGAATCAACTATGGTGTAATACAAGCAATAAGACTAAAACTATACCCGTCGCACAAGAAGTAGCTATCGTGGCTCGGTGGTGTAGCGGATAAGGCTCTCACGTTTCAAGCCATCACTCCCCAGTCCGAATCCCGGTGGGAACAACATCACTCACTGGGAGGCATCTACATCCAGCTGACGAGTCCCAAATACGACGAAATGCGCATCCCCCACTCCACTGCTACCCACTACATATCATTAGTATACATAATTGAAGCATAGGCAATATCGAGGCATCCGCACAGGAGCCCATATGCCACCGGGGTCTGTTTTGTGCATTGAATTCCGCTTCTTTTCACGCCCTTTCAATGAATTATATAGTTTTTTAACCAACTGTTTTGCATCTTTTCCTGATAAATTTTCTGGCATTTGCCTCTTGTTGTTATATTTTTTGTCGTTTTTTTATTTCTGTTTTTATTGTGACTCCGGCGCTCTAATATTTCGTGTATCTCGCACCGTAGTGTTTTTTTATACAACTGTAACTTGCTGAATGTTTTCAAATACTAATTTTCTGGATGCTTTCCTAGGTGTGACATTGCTTCTTCATCAGCTTGATGACTGGTCTTGTTTGTTAGGCGCTCTAACCAAGGACATTCTATTACTTGACAGCACAACTGAACAATCTGTTTCGTTAACTTGATACAGAATAACAAGTAAGTTACAAAAGGCACATGATATAATCTAATCTTATGTCTTCTCAAGATCAAACAAATAAAAAGACACCCTTTAAAGTGAGCTAGATTCACAACGCTTTCGTATCTGGAAATATGTCCATCATTGCATATACAGTTACAGCCCGGAAACTAATCAGTAATTTTTGGCGATACGCTAAGTTCTATTAGTGAATAAGAATCACTTGCTATGATACGGCTCACTACTCGAGGTGAATTTCGTATATAATGAAATCAAGCATTTAAAAACTGAAGTAGTTTTTATTTATAAAATAACTTTCATTCATATAACGTTGAATAGCATTAGGATAAAATTTTAAGCAGCTCGTCCAGATTTAATTGTCCATCCCCATCTTTGTCATGCTCACTGATGAATTTCTGAACCTGATTTTTATTCAATGGACAATTGGCAGTCTTGAGGAAATCTAGAAGTTCCTGTGTGCTGATTTTACCACTTTTGTCTTTATCAAGATGTCTTAAAAGTTGCTCTGCTTCTGCACGGCTAAAGTAGTGGAAACGGTTTAGTATAAAATGTGAAATATTTAGGGCAAAAGGCAGAATTCAAACTTTTAAATACGTCCAAGTTACCTGACCATTCTGACGTGACACTGTAGAGTATCTCTGAAAACAAATGGATTGGAAATGAAGAAAACATGAAGTAAAGGATATTGATAATGAGGAAAACTGCTCGTAACAATACTTACCGCGAAACTATCTTTAAGGCATTCATTTTTCGCTTTTATTTCTTTTTCTAGCCAATGATCGAAAGTGTGGGCGTTCATGTGATAATACTTTGATGGGTTGTGAACAATAACTAATGGAAGTCAGACCATTCGACTTAACACAGGTCAGAGAACTCACCAATCAATATATCGGAAATTCCTGAAATTTGTGTGGGTGGTATGCATGAAAGTCAAATATAATTGGCTATTTCACACACGCCAATGAAGTTATTGCAGTATAATGACGTGATTAAGAGGAGGGTAAGATATTCAGGTGGGTTGTCTTGTCGGTGCTTCCAGAAATCTATTTTGTACTGGATTCGTTACTAAGCTCATGCTCACAACTGAGGCCACCAATGAAGTACTCTTAAGTAAAGTGACATCGATTAGTTTTCTTGTCACCAGCAACACTCAGTTGTGTATGAATGTGATGCGAAATCAGGATACTGATTTCTCAAGGCTGTTATAACAGCCTTTCTATTAAGTTTTCTTTTCAGTATTCAATGGGTAGCTGTGCAACACATCACATCGTCGTCCTATTCCACTACTTCCAAGAAAAAAACCAAAAAGTCAGAATCACGGCAGTCAAAATTACTGAGCAAGACTACTTAGGTGGATTGACGTATGAGGTCGGTTGAATCAAGAAATAATCAGTTTAACATGTGCCTAACAGTGTTAACACACTAGCATCAGTCAAATATCATTCAGCGCTCGAATGAAACCTAGCGATAAATCATACAAATATGATAATATGAGTTAAAGCATAGTTTCGATATTAGGAAATGTATATGAAGTGTAAATCAGATAATGTGCACATTACTAAATGTAGAAGTCACAGATATAACACAGATGAAAGGAAACAGGGGAATGTAGAGAATGGATGCCTAAATCGCAATGTTCGCCACTGATACATATCGAAAATACAATAATGGAGCATGGTGGAGAATAACTTAACCAGATGTGGCTGATTTTAGTAAGGAATAGTCCCCGAGCTGAGTGATTCGGCGTGAAGAATGCACAAAATAATAACATGAAAAGTAAAGAAATAGACAGAAAATCTAAATACACAAGATAAAAATGAGAAAACTGATACATACAACCACAGAAAGGAATGAGGAAAAAATGAAAAAAACACTAAGTCAGAAAAACAGAAGTGAAGGAAAAATGGGGCGAAAGATATATGGAGAGGAAGAAACAAGAATTAAAAGAGGGAGAAAAGGTAAAACTGCAGAAAAAGGGACTGCAAAGGAAACATAGGATCCGAGTTAAATAGTGGTAAGGAAGTATTTGCACAACAAGTAGGATATGACCAAGCAATGTGTTCATGCCAGATAAAAGAGACGAATATTTTGTGCGTCACACGCATACGTGCGAATATTGAACCATATTTTCACGAAAGCCAATGTGAATGATGTGCTGCCGTAGACAATATACCATCCATTATATAACATATTTAATGAGTGTATTCCATGATGCCATTCTAATTTATTGACTGGTATCACACTGTGGAACACTTTTATCTCACTGATGGCGTTTCTATCTTCATGACAATAATGTGTGATACATACTGGAAAAGAAGTGCAATGTGAAATGCACATTGGCTTCAGAAATTCACAAAATGAGGAGGTTCTTCTGAAATTAGTTCGGCGACAATCGGCAATTTTCACACAAAGCTGACGTCGACATGTCACGTGTTTGCGTTGAGACAGTGTTGTCGCCTTTATGGAAATACACGTAATCACCATATGTACAGGTGTTTCAATCAATCAGAATCAGAATACACCAGACTGAGTCGTCGCGTCTGCCACCACTTACAACAAGCATACAACCTACAAGTGAATATTTCGCTAGCCTCAAATGAGCAGCGATATACCGCTGGAATACTCTCCCACTGCTGTCTAATTTACACCTTAACCATATTACCAGATCTTCAGCTATACGTTCCCTCATCAAAGTACCCATAGCCATCTTATTCTTATAACTGCGGTTGATATGTGCTGAAAGCGAAGCTTTACAAACCCCAGCAAACCAAATACTGCAGGTTCGTTTCCATCCTACCATCATGATAAAGTAGTCACCTGCAAAATTGAAAACTAGTCACAACACTCCAAGAATAATCTAGCACCCACAATCTTTAGATGGATAAGCCTTAACATATTTCTCCTCTCAGCTTCATCAAACGATGATCACTACACCTGGCAGAACACGTTCAGTGCCGATTAATTAACATCAACCATTCATGACTATGAAACGACATTCATAATACCACGCAGAACCCGTCCACTCATAAACAATTCACAACAATTTAATATTAGTGAGTCACACCAACGGAATTCTCAGACAGATATTGCCACATCAATGCACGTGTCACAATAGCATAAATACCGATGCAACTGAAATGTGCTCAAGGCGGAGGTTCACCAACTCCAAAATTACACGACTGTTCGCAGTGGGTCATATCTTAACATCATGACAAAAACCTCACTTTCAAAACCAAGTGCCAAGCACAAGTAAAGTGAGATAGGAACTTTTACTGCGTGAATTTCTGTAGTTTCTGCTACATAGTGAGCCAGAAGTGTCATAAAAATACGTATGGTAGGGCCGGGTACCGCTTCACTGTGGCCTCTGGTATGCAGTGTAGCGAATGTAAGAGCTGGTTCCACGGTAACTGCACAAGCCACACACCCCCAGCATATAAGAGGTACAGCAAGGCAGGAAGTATCTGGTTTCGTACGTTGTGCTGCTCGGATATTCGCACTCTGGTAGAAGAAGCAAAGGCATTTCTAAATACGATAACTAAGAAACTGTCGTCGAAAGTCAAAGCCGATAACTGTGACAGTGATAACGACACAGGATCCATTGACACAGATTGCTGTGCAAAATTTTAAGAACGTCCCACGACAGGCTGTAAGTCGGGCGCGTAGACTACCTTCTAGGTTTACTGACAGCTACTTGGAAGAAACTACACCAAGCAGGGTGAAACAAATATCTTCTGGCTCTCGCATCCCCAGGGCTGGAAGACCTAGTCTGAAAACTGCTGACCGTAAGACTAGGTTTACTTCAGATGAAAGAAACAGGGATGAAACGCTCTAAGTTCCAACGACGGAACCATGCAGGCCGCAGGTCATGCCCAGTTCGGCGACCCAATTATTGATGAAAATCACACAGAATGGGATGCAAGTCCGTTCTGAGGCTTTCAGTGCCAAGATCACTGAACTAGGCGTTAGTAAATCTTGCATACCCGACTTTGAAAAATGGCAAGTAACAGCCTAAACAGCATACTAAGAGGCCGATGACGGTAACCGAGCCAGCTATCATCACTCCACATAGCAAAGACAAAGTAGAGCTCCTTGACAGGTCCGTAATCTTCTACAGAGTGGAAGAAAGCACAGACCCCTAACCACGTAAACGTTTCGAACATGACCTTGGCAAGGTACAAAGTTCAATAAACCAGCTTTTACCAGAAGACATGCCAGAAGTCATCCTACTCAAGATATATAGAGTAGGGAAACAGGAAACAGTCATCACTGGAAATAAGTTTCGGCTACTTAAAGTCAGCAGATGAGAGGAATCAGATTCAGAAGAATGCTCACAGACTTCAAGGGTCTAGAGTGTTCGTGCGAAAGGATCTGTCTCTCGCTGACCGAATCATAAAACGAGAAGCAGAAGCAGAACCTAAGTCCAGAGTAGCAGCTGGAGAACAATATCTGAAAGTAGTGGGTTTTCTTGTAGTGAGGTTTCGGCAACAAATGATGCCGAAGCCTCTATGGATAGGGCGGAAACTCATTTAAGTAGTTTCATCATCTTGTACACAAATGCACGTAGTCTTTTAAACAAGTGGGCTGAGCTTAGTAATGTGATAAGCAACGAAAGCCATGACATCATTGCTATTTCAGAAACTTGGTTCTTTTCTTGGATAAGTGACTGTGAAACACACTTACGAGGATTCGTCACTTTTAGAAGTGACAGGTTAGCAGGCAAAGGTGATGGTATCATACTTTAAATTAAGAATAACTTAGCTGTAAAAGCCGTAGAAACAATTGCACATGAAAGTGGGACATGTGAAATGCTGCGCTGCCGACTAAAATGCAAGGGGCAAGGTATGAACGTAATCGTAATATATCGAAGCCCTGATTGTGAGGCAGCAGACTTCCTCCTGAGTAAGCCGACCCTCTGGACAGGTAAATGCCGATATCTAGTTGTAGAAGACTTCAACTCACCATCAGTTGATTGGGATAGGCTAACAACGAAAGCACCACGCAATTCCTTTGACCAGCGGTTAGTGGAAATATCAATTTCCTTAGCCCTCATACGCCACATTAGGACACCAACCAGATATGATCATCAGCATGCTCCATCAGTTCTAGACCTAGTATTCTCACATAAAAATGATGTGTGCACCCCTTGGTAAAAGTGATCACGCCGTGGTTATTTTCAGATTCACAGCAGATGTCTTGTACCAGGCCGATGCCCCAGCTAGGTTCAACATATGGAAAGCGAATATAGAAGCTATTAACCTGGCAGCCTCTTCGGAGGACTGGACAGTCATTCCAGAAGCCTGAGTTGAAGATGCATGGTGCTCCTTCAAACAGTTATATGGACGAGTGACCCAACCGTTCATTCCGTGGACTGTCTCGATGGGACAGAAACACCGTCCTTCATGGATAGACCACGAAACCCGAATCTTGCCACGACGTAAGAAAAAGTGTTAGAGTCTTGTCACCCACCTCAGAACACCTAAAGTGGTGTAAAATTACAAAAAAGCTCGCAATAAACGTATTGGTGCTATCCGCCGGTCTCCAATATGCTTTGAAACACGTCTTGCCCATGCGGCATTGCAACATCCGAAGAGGTTGTTTTCTTATATGAACTATAGAAATAAGAAGCATCATGTTATACCCGCCCTAATCAATGAGACAGAAAATGACTGTTTGATTGAGGAAGACAGGGAAAAAGCAGAAGCCATGGCTGGATATTTTGCTGAGGCCTTTACACAGGAATCTTCTGTGGACACTTATCCAACAGTAGAAGCATTGATATCCATCGTAATGATGTATTTCGGACATTAAGTACTCTCAATATAGAAAAGTCAACGGGACCGGATGAGCTGCACCCAAGGCTGCTCAGAAAGCTTGCACTCTATGTAGCCGGCCCATTGACTACTATTTTCAGACTGTCTCTCAGCGAAGGCACATTCCCCTATGACTGGAAGGATGCGGTAGTAACACCTATCCACAAGGCAGGTTCTAGACATTTCCCTTCAAATTACAGACCGATAAGTTTGAATAGTACTGTAGTGAAAATCCTGGAGAGAGTAATCAAGAAAATTATCACTGTCCACCTAGAGAGCAATACTCTGTTGCCTTGTTCACGGCATGATTTTCGTAGAAATTTCTCTTGCTTGACCGACCTCCTTACGGCCAGAGAAAGTTGGGTTAAGTCTAAAGATGATAGTATACCTGTAGATGTCTTTTTCATTGACTTTCGGAAGCGGTGGACAAAGTACCTAGTTCCAGGTTGCTCAGGAGACTGGAAAGTTCTGGACTCACTGGCAGTCTGCTTGCATGGAGGAGAGAAAGAGTTAGGATCAATTCTCGACTCTCCACTTGAAGGTCGGTAGAGAGTGGAGTGTCGCAAGGCATAGTCCTGGGCCCCTTACTGTTTCTCCTATACGTAAATGAGCTCCCAAATATCACGAAATCCCCTATGGTTCTCTACGCTGATGATGTGAAAATCTGGCGGGAAATTAGGAACGAGTGGTAACATGTTCACCATCTTATACATCCTTAGTTAGATCTAAATTAGAAAACTGTACACAGGCGGCTAATCCTTGTCTGAAAGGTGACGCAGACCTTCTAGAGGGAGTTCAGAGGGCAGCCACTCTTAAGATACCTGAGATGGCTGGCCTCGCCTATGAAGACCGATTTAAGGAGCTTAACCTCTTCATTTTGTCCTGTCGCAGACAGAGGGGAGACCTAATCATGCTATACAGGATTCTAAGAAATGACTTTGGACTTGATCTATCTTCTCTTTTCCTTCCCACCAGGTAGGAACGCCTCAGAGGACATAGTAGGAGACTACAAAAGAAAAGAACGAACATAGTCCCCGCGGATACTGGTTCTCGCGTCGAGTAATCAACGTCTGAAACCGACTCTCAGTAGAGGTGGTGTCCGCATCATCAATTGACTCGTTCAAAAGGGGATTGGACAAACACAGAAATCTACTGGAAAAGGATTAATATAGGCTCCCAGCCTTCTATCCTCAAACAACAAACCTGAATCTGAATCAACAACACACTGCCACACAAAATCATTACACGGATCTATCTCAACACTTAATCCATCTCATCTCCATCAAACAACAGCTACAACAGCCTGAAGAGGACGCCCACCGACAAGCGATTCACACCAAATAAATATCAGTGAATCACACCACCAGAATACTTGGGCAGATAATGGGACATCAACACAAATATTGCCATCACATACATCAATCTATACCACAATAAAACTCAACATACAGGATCCTAAAACACAACAAAATAATAATCGTCACATTAGGTCATATACTACCAACATGACCAAGCACTCACCTCCAAATTGTATACGACATACAGCAGCCCATCAACACAATGTCACACACATCAAACCCAACATCTTACTCATCTCATCCCCGTTAAAAGACGGTCAAAACCATTTCAGAACACGTCGAGTGACGACAAATTCGTCCCAAACACACCACCAGCACTTTCATGCAAATACTGTGCATCAACACATCAATCGCCATCCCATTCATAAATCTGCAACTGTAGTATATCTATGTCGAAGTTACTCCAACGGTAAAACTGCACGACTGCTCACCATAAGTCACATACTACCATCATGATCAAGAACTAATCTCCAACACTACATAACACGTACAATAACCAAACAAACTTAGTCAGACACAATCAGCACACAGATCTAACTCAATACATAACACGTCTCATCTCCATCAAACAACAGACACCACACCCTCTAGAATACATCCACTGATAAGCTACTCAACCCAAACAAATACAAGTGGATCACACCAGCAGAATATGAAAACATATTTCCACACAAACACGCTTATCCTCATCACGTACAGTCATCTACACTAGCATTATACTCACCAAGCAGGTTCCTCAAATCCAGGAAATAAATACTGGTGACATCAGATAACATCCCACCATCATGACCTAGCACTCACCTCCAAAATTGTAGACAGCTTACGACACCCTAACGCTGAGATTTCACCCACAATCCCGCATAACAACCTCAGCACAACCCATCTCATCTCCATCAAACAACAGTCACAGCACCTTCCAGAAGACGTCAAACACCGACCTATTCAAATGAATGAAATATCAGTGAATCACAACACCGAAATTCCCATGGCCACATTTCCGCATTATCACATCTATCTCCGTCCCATACATCCATCTTCTCCTTAATTATATTCACCAGTCATTTTCCTCAACCCCTGCAGAAGAATTCCCATCAAATTAGGTCACATCCAACCATAATTACCAGGTGCTCACTTTCAAAATACGTAGCACATACTACGCAATATCACACGTAATCAATACGTTGATCAGCCTCATTACATAACTCATCTCCCCTCCACCGAACAGCATTCACAACACCTTGCAGAACACGTCCACTCATCACCCAATTTACACCAATTATTATCAATGAATCACACCACCACTAGAATTTGCAGACACATATTTCTGCATCAATACAAATATCCTCATCCTATTCATCCATCTACGTTACACTCACGAAACCGGTTTATTAACTCCAACAAACAATTACTCCTTATATTATGTGTCATCCTACCATCATGATCAAGCACAGCCCCCTAAAACTGCAGTCAACGTACATACAGCCTAACAATACAAGGTCAACGCACTCCGAAGCTCATCTCTATAAAACAACAGTCACAACAACATGCAGAACACGTCCACTGCCGACCAATTTACGCGAATCAAATATCAGTGGATGACACCACTAGAATTCTCAGGCAGACACTGCAGCATCAACTAGCCTATTGCCGTCCCAAACATCCATACACATAGTAAAAGTAATCATCAAACCGGTTCAGCAAATCCAATAGTCGAATAATCTGCCCAACAGGTCAGATCTTTTCGTCATGACCAAGTAATCAACTCACACCACATAACACATCTCAACAGCGGAACGTTACGAACAACTCAGTGCAAAACTCGTCTCACCTTCATTGAAATAAAGTCAGAAGGCCCTGAAGCACACGGACACTGCCATGAAATATAAAGCACTCAAACATCAGTGAGCCACAGCACCGGAATTCTCAGCCAGATACTGCGTAATCAGCACATCTATCGACATCACAAACATTAATCTACACCTGAAAAGTAAACAGGTTCCTCAATTCACACAAACGAACACACTTCAAATGAGGTCATGTCCTACCACCATGACCAAGCATTCACCTCAAAAACTACAGACAACTTATAACTCGCACATACACACACACACACACACAACCATCACACAGATCAACGCCAACCCCCTTCACATCTCATCTCCCTTAAACAACAGTCACCACACCTCGTAGAACACGTTCATCACGCCGACCAATTCACACGAATCAAATATCAGTGAATCACGCCACCAGAATTCTCAGCTAGATATTGCCGCATCAATACATATGCCTCTATAATGCATATCCGTCTACACCTGGAAGTTACACATCTATGAAAAATGAATACTCCTCACATAAGGTCATATTCTACCATTATGACAAATCACTCACCTCCAAAACATCTCAAGTGCAATATACCAACAACATTCATCAAAATGACCTACCTCAACATAGCTCCTCTCATTTATTTCAAAAAAGTCAAGACACCCTGCAGAGTATGTCAACTCCCAACTAATTCAGACCAAACAAATAATAGTCAGTCATACAATCTGCATTTGCAGTCACCAGTTTCAAAATCAATACGCTAATCGCCATTCCGTACATAATTCTGAACCTGCGAATTATTCTCCACACAGCCTCTTTATCACTAACAAACGAATTTTCTTCATATCAGGTCACATCCTACCGTCATCAAAATGCACACCCTTCCCATCCCGTATTTATCTCTCTGATAACACACAATTATATCACGGATAAACCTAAAGAATATACGAATCCTACTTCCTCAAATGAGTCATAATACCCTGAAAAATAAATACACTGCCACTCAACTCACAGTAACCAAGTGTCACTGGATCACACTACTAGAGTTCTCACCCAGACATTACCGCACCAATCGACATCCTACATATACATCTACATCTGAATTACACTCATCCACCACGTTCTCAAATCCAGAAGAATACTCTTAATATCCTGATATAGCATTCGCCTCCTAGATATCATCACACGCTCAACAGCCCAACTTACACAATCAATACTTGTTACCACATCATTACATTTGTTGTCCGTTCTCCGACAATCAGTAATCACAAGGCCTGGTAGAATACTTTCCCTGCTAACCAATTCATACCAAACAAAGTTCACGTGGTGCTGCTGTTTGCATGGAAGGTAAATAGTGAAATCGAATAACCGGCGCTTATCATCGAATTATTGTATGTTGACTGTGCACCTAAAGTAGTTTGAATATTCTGATTCCAAACCAATAGTCCACGTGTGCCCCAGGTTCCAGATAGAACGAATGGAATACCAACCTATTTCTGTCAAGCATGGTAATACAGCTCCCTATTTAGCTTCGCTGCCTTGTGAAGTATACTTTAAGTCAAAGGCTTAGGAAGGGGTACTCTAAGACAATAGTTTGCTACGGTTTAAGTGCCCAGGGCTGTTTACCAGCCCCTACACAAAATGTGAATTTATAGTGTAGAATGAAGATTTCGAAGCGAATGCCCAAGCTCTAGGCACTACGAACTTTATAACCGACTACTCTATTTATTGTTTTGACACGTGAACTGTATTTCTTTTATTATTACCATTTTCGCTTTTGTCTTCATCTTCACTTCATTCAGCTGCTCTCCACTGCTTAGACTTCTGGTTTTCCTGTACCGTTTTGAGTCGCTCAGTGGTTAGCCTCAAAAGATATCCTCCAGCACGACGTCTGACACATATCCCGCGAGTACCGTTTAAGCTCGCCACCGTCAACTTCACACCTTGATGCAGATCGGGCAACAGGCAGGTATGGCTTGGAAAGCCTCGGTACTAATGTACGCTGCATTTGAGATCTACAAATAAGATCCCAGCGAAGTTCTTTGAATAAGTTCCCAGTCTGTCAGCTCAAAAAGTATGTTTTAAGAGTGCCTATCCCGGGACATCGGCAACCGTGTGACACTAAGCTCTCGAGCCAAAGCTGCACTATTCGACTGGATTCATATCAACAGTTGTTTGTTTGCCGTTAGGCTAGAAGGTTCATCTCGAGTAATAAGTAACTGGCAGTAGGAACGATGGCTTTGTCATCTCTCCGTCGGACTGCAGCCCGAATGAATTCTATCACCAACTGAGTGACCTTAACCAAGTGCATTTCACGGATAACGTAGTGCTGGATGGGGAATTGGATGCGCAGGTCGGGCGTCTAGGCTCATAGTAGAATCGTTCAGATGTCCTATGGGACTAGTTGACCGCAGGTCGGATAATGGGAATCGTCTTCTGCAGCTTTGCATAGATCACAACCTACTTCTAGCCAGTACCAACTTCCTGTACAGCCATCGCCATTGTACTACTTCGCGTCCTCCCTGTGCCACTCAAGCCTGGACTCAAATAGATCATATTGCAATCGGCTACCGGTGACATGGGTGCATACAGCACAGCCATTCCGTATGGGATACTCATCTGGACTCTGATCATGCTTTTGTGTGCTAAAGTCGCCTTGTATTTTGGTGATCATCAAAACTGTTGGCCAAAACAGGTTAGTGCAAGCAAATTAGTTGCACTTACCACTACTAGATTTAAGGCTAGCTACTTCTTCATCTAGATCTTCTAGAAAGTGTAGACGAGAATTAGCTGCACCTCCAAGACGCCATGAAAATGTCGAATAAAGTCGCTTGCAGCTTGGAAGAACGCCCCGAAAATAAACACTGGGTCTCTGCAACTTCTTGACGCCCATCGGAAAGCGAGTACAATGGTTTGCGCAAGTTTCTTAGGCAAAAGACTACACAATGCTTACGCAAGGACCATGAAGTTTGGTGGTAAGAACGCGCTAGTGAGACAGAAGTAACAGTTGCATCTGGCAATATTCGGAAGATGATCCAGCTCATCCATGACACTGGCATATCGTGTTACTGTGCAGTAACATATAAGCTACTCAAATCAAACTTAATCAGTTGACGACTAGTTTCCGTAAGTATGGTATGTGTTTTGCATCATGGAAGTGAAAAGTACCTTTGCAAGGTTGGCAGAAGCCTGTATTTGTGTTCACCCTTGGTGATGAACCGTCGGAAGTAGTCGAAAAGATCGTGTATCTGGGTAGTCCTGTGGTGAAATTTCTAACCGTATATCGAAAACCAGAGTGACGTACGCCAATCTGGGCCACTTTTGGCGCCGTTTGTCTGACCGTAAAAGGTCAAGTTTACAACGCTTCGGTGTGAGCAGTTCTGCCCTATGTCTATAAAACCTGGTCTGAGGATGTGCGATAACTTTGCGTTCGACCACAGTTGTCTGTGTAGGAATGTTCTTATCCAGTGGCAACACATGTAAGTAATGCTGAAGTAGGGCGTGTTTGGGCATGATGGAGATCATCACTCAATAAGTGAACACTGGCTTCGGTAGCTTGGATATGTGTTACGCATGTCGTCCCAACAGCTTCCATACTGTTCATTGTTTGCTAGCTCTAGTACAGGATGGAAGAAGCGGAGGCATGGTCAGTGTATGATGCGGGACAGAGTATAGCTGTATCAGGTTGGCATATGTTGGTGAATCATGACCCCGGGTGGGGTCAAGCAACTCAGTGGCTTGAGATGTTATCACATATGGCTCAGAATCGAAACCAGTTACGGTCATGCTGTAGATTCCTTCCTCCTACTGCTGCTGAAAGTAATCAATGTTTCGTTTTGAATGCATCTTACTGGACTGCCATGCTAATCATTCTTTTCTCATCGTTTTTCAATTTATCCAGTTCCCTTCGCCTTGTGTCTTCAAAATAGCATTTTATTATTTTGTATGGCGCATTTCCTGGTGCTCTTGCTGTACCATGTTTGTTTACTAATATTAATAATAATATCACTAGAATTCACAGACACCCATTTCAGCATCAATACACCTATCGCCATCTCATAAAAACATCTACACCTGAAATATACTCAACAACCAGGTTTCTCAAATCTAAGAAACAAATACTCCTCACAATATGTCACATCCTTTCATCGTGACAAAGGATTCACCCACAACACTACATCCCACTTACAATAGCCTAATAACACTAGCTTCGACGGAATCACCGCATAGTTGGACATGAACACAGTGCTCATCCGACGTAACCATACCTCATAATATCAAACAAGTCACAGCATTATTCTAGTACGATCCAGTTTACATGAAACAAATATCAGTAGGCCACAGCAACAAACTCTCAGACACTGATTCCGAAATCAGTACGTTGATCACCATGGAATATGAAATTGCTATGAAGTTATATTTTTGTTCTTTTCAGGCTATATGCTGGTAACTCTCACTTTTATATGAATGTGGTGAAAATAAAATGACACATCATTTTGAAACGATTTCTTAATGTTCTTGTTCTCACATTCTACGTTACTTAGCATCCGTGGATGTGTTAAGGACAGTTTAACTGTGTTTCAGGGTTATTTACGGGAAGCTGCACACAGAAAAGTACAAAGATAGTGTAACTGATATAGACATAGACATAAACATGGAAGTAAATCTGAAAACAACTGCTTTTTTCTTTTTCAGTTATTTGGTCATTAAAATAAGTACTGTCCAAAACCTAAAAATTGTCAAAAGAAACAGTAACAGTAGACGATTGTACAGGATGAAGTGGTATGCATGAAGTATTTTCTGTAAACTGAGGATGAGACTGCCCTGCACATACAGTGGATGAATCTAACTTTTCATTTTTTTTCTCATTCTCTTGATCTACTTGAAAACTATTTTCTACATGTTCATCATCATCATCTAGCAAGACAGATTCTTGATTACTTTCTGCAGTTTGTTCTGGATCCGGGCAACCATCCAGTAGGCCATCACCCCAGTCAATCGGGAAACGAGTTACACGTGGATCAGAAGATATTATATGCCTTTCAAGCTGTAAAATTTTATAAACAAATGAAAAGTTGCGACATATAATTCAAAGAAAGTATAAAATAATAAATGCGTAGAGCATAACATAATAAAAATTATACTTAAGAATAACACAACCGAAAAACTACAACAGTAATTACAATTAGCTTTATTTATGCAGCGAACTCTGCACTTTGTGACAAATAGTGCTTTAAGTTCTCTGACACACATTACGCACAACTCTGATAATGATTGTTCATAACTCGATCATATGACCGTCCCCGCTGATATTTGTAGCCTAACTTACAAGCCAATCATGCACTGATACCGTAAAATGTAATGGTCGTCAAATAAGTACACACTTCACACACACACATTTAGTTGGATTGTTTCACAACTATATAGTGAGGAACAGATCTAGTACATGTTTGAACACCATGCAAGACTGTAGAAGTCAAGAGCAGTTTATGACTGCGTATTGTCTATTTTAAAGGATTGATGCAACCTTTGTTTCCAAACGAATCTTCAATTTAAACTATGTGACAGTTTACATTTTCAAAGGGGAGAAAGTAACTCAAGCATTCCTAAATAGATTCTCAAACCGCTCCGAAGACTGTACGTCTTCAGTAGCCTGACCAGTAGTGTAATTTGCTACACTATGATGGGACTTTCAAGTAGAACTCACATTGCTGGCTGGGCGGGATTACGATAGCAGCAAGGCGTTTCTTTTGGACGACTACCAATGCAAGCTGGTGGTACCTTCTCCAAAGAAACAGGGGTTAGAAAAGGTCGGCCCCCAAAGTAGTACAACCTTGTCTCCACACTGCTATCAGTCATCCTTGAGAGGGTTGGTGGAAGACTTCTGCTCCTCCTACAGCACGTGTTTCGATAACGACCACGAGTAGGGCCAAGCACCTGACTGCTTGCTTCAAAATGGACGTAGGAAAACATAAGCAACAAGACAAATATAACTGAGGCTCGGCAAAAAAACCACGATGGTCCATTTCAGTGAGAAACTAGCGCTACAGTAAACGGGAACGAACAATATTATCCATCCAGAAGCTCCGTACTCCCTTCAAAATCAGACACTGACACACCTCATGGTCGACAGAGTGAAATGTTGCCTTAAGGTCAAAAAATATGGCAAGTGTCGGCTGTTGGCCAGTAAAGCATACCTGTATTCCAGGACAGGACGAAGGGTGAAAATATGACTGATAGACCATCGTTTATGTCTGTCTGAAACTTGATTGCTTCTCTATAGTTCGCTGTTCGACAGAGCTCCAGCTCAGCAAACGGTACTTATGGACCCAAAGGATATGGGATACAACATTAGCCAAACAAATTACACCTGTGGTTCTCACAAAAAATTTCTCTCAATTCTTATAGACTGACAGGATGAGTTAAGTACACCAGTGTGACAGAACACCTCCAATTTCCAGACTCCCAACTACATCCGTTACTTCCACTAGCGATTTCCTGCGTCCATCCCTGAAAACGTCAGACCTCGCGGCCTACAATGCTTTGGGTTCAATACAGCTTTCTCAACTTCAAGGAGAGTCGGAAGACTGACATCTATGTTCCATTCACGTTCAGGCTGGATGTTGGGCAATGGAAGCGTTGCTGAGGGCCGGTTGAGCTGTCATTTAAAGTGTTCGGTCTAAGGTTTTAGCCACATGTCCTAGGAAGTTACCAGCATTCCATCCTTTTCGATGATGGCTTAACTAACCATCGTCTTCTTTTTGCCGGCATCTTCAATAAGCCTCAATAATTGCAGAATGTTATCCAAAGCTGATTTCTTCTTCATCTCTCTTGCTCTCATCACGGACTACTGTTAGTTGTCATTGCAAAGACTTGGTCAATTTACATATAGTCTCCAAACTGTCAACTGGAGAATCAATAATCTACTCCGATATTGTCACCCAGACAACAACCACGAGCACAATGAGTTATGGAGTGGCTATCATGATGTCCCCAATGGCATCGAAGGCTCTCATGCAGTGGGAACCATTCTCCTCCAGGATCATGATAGCAAGATTCAACTCAAAAGGAAGGAAGGTCACATCATACAATGCTATGCACCTACAAATAATGCAGAGCAAGAGAAGAAGGAGGATTTCTACAGACAACTTCAATCAACACTGGACAAGACCCCACTTCAGTTGGCGATATCAAAATTCTAATGGGTGACATGAATGCTAAACTAGGAGCGGACAACACAGGAAGAGAGCTCATCATGCATCGAGAAGCACTTGGTGAAATGAAGAACGAGAACGGAGAACTGTTTGCAGACTTCTGCATATCCAACGATTTGGTGATTGAAGGTAGAGTGTACAAGCACAAGGATATTCACAAAGCGACATTGACTGCACCAGACACCAGGATACAATAAAAATCAGATTGACTTCATTTCAATGTGAAGAAAGTGGAGACGCAGCCTACTGGACACAAGATCAAGAAGAGGAGCTGATGTAGGTTCAGACCATTATCTAGTGCAAGGAACCTTCCAAATCAAGTTAAAAGCCTTCAAGGAAGATGTTGATAGACCACAGTTCAAGTTCAACACCCAGAACAGAAAGTGGAGGATGAAACTACAAAGGAAATCCTCACGTCAGCCATCAGAACAAAATGGGAGGCATTGAGCAACGTCCCTGAAGAAACCTGTGTGGAAGAACACTCGGAGTCTTCGAAAAGAATGTGGAAAGAAACCTGCATAACCGTATCAGGAAGGAAGAGGAAAGAAGTAAAGGAATGGATCTCGACGGATACATGGAAGCTGATAGAGCAGGGAGAGGAGGATGTTGAAGCAGAAGATGAACCAGTGCAGTGTGGGATCCACAACGAAAAGACGAACTGAGTACAACGTACGAAACACTGGCCAAAGAAGTGAAGAAGAGTGCGCGCAAAGACAAAAGACACTTCTACGACACATCGGGAAGTGAAGCAGAACAGGCTGCTGGTAGGAGAGACCTGACAACATTATATCAAATAACCAG
The DNA here is from genome assembly GCA_944470555.2 of Heterobilharzia americana. NCBI lineage: Eukaryota > Metazoa > Platyhelminthes > Trematoda > Strigeidida > Schistosomatidae > Heterobilharzia > Heterobilharzia americana. The sequence continues at coordinate 47,058,477 of OX104134.1, forward strand.
GTTACTATCCGGGAAGAGATCAACGCAGACGAAACCAATGAAAGATAGTGAAGGAAAGCTAGTTACCAAAGAGGAGAAAAAAGGAAACAATGGGCTGACCACTTCAGAAAGCTCTTGAATCGACCACCCTCACCACCTGCACTTCGTCCAGAGATACCACCTGCAGCCGCTGAACTACAAGTGAACATTAATCCTCCAACGAAAATGGAAGTCCTGAACGCCATAAAGCTACTGAAATGTGGGAAAGCAGCAGGACCAGATGGGATCCCACCAGAAGCACTGAGAGCAGACGCAGAGACAACAGCATACATGCTCACACCACTATTGCAGAAGGTGTGGAAGGAAGAGAGGGTACCTGCTGGTTGATTGGAAGAAGGGTTACCTTGTCAAACTGCCGAAGAAAGGAGACCTCAGTGTTTGCAAGAACTGGCGAGGAATCACTCTCCTGTCCACCCACAGCAAGCAAAATATTAAGCTGCATCATCCTGGAGAGGCTTAAAGATGCACTGGATTCAAAACTAACACCCGAACAGGCTGGCAGGCTTCAGGAAGTACAAATCATGTGCAGACCAAATTACAACCCTTCGCATCATCATAGAACAGGGCATAGAATGGCAATCAGCTCTCTGCCTCAACTTCATCGATTTTGAGAAGGCCTTTGACAGCGTCGACCGAGAAGTAATTTGGAAACTGCTTCATTACTACGGAATACCGCAAACCTTTATCCGCCTCATTCAACAACTATGTGAAGACGCCACATGCCAAGAAATGCACAATGGGAAGCTCAGTGATGCTTATGAAGCGAAGACAGGAGTGAAACAAGATTGCCTACTCTCCCCCATGATATTCCTGATTGTGGTCGATTGGACTGGATCATGCAGCAAACAGTGGGGAACGAGAAGAGGGGGATACGCCAGCTGGACTGCGGAAAAGAACCCAGAAGATCTGGATTTCGCCAACGATGACTTGTGCCTGATGTCACACAAACTTGAAGATCTACAGGCGAAAACTAACAAGTTGACAGAAGAGGCAGGGCAGCGAAGACAGGACTTCAGGTGAATGTAGAGAAGACAGAATTGATGAAGATACCGCACCAACAACTCCAACAACAACAACAAACTCCAGTCACCATCAACGGGAGAAACTTGGAGGAAGTAGCCTCCTTCACCTACCTACCTAGGCAGCACTGCTTCAACTACAGGCGGCACAGATGAGGATGTCAAAGCCAGCCAGGATCGGAAAAGCAAGACATGCATCCATTAGCTTGAAACCAGTGTAGAGATCTACTGTACTGCACTCAGCATACGGAACAAGATACGGATTTTCAACACTAGCGTCAAGCCAGTGCTTCTGTATGGTTCAGAGACTTGGCGCGTTACGAAAGGGATTCCCAACAAACTGCAGACATTCATCAACAACTGCTTACGCTCGCTACAGAAGATCAGATGGCCAGAAAGAATAAGGAACAAGGACCTCTGGGAACGAACCAACCAAGAATCTATCACGCAACAAATATGCAGGAGGAAGTGGAGATGGATTGGCCATGCACTGAGAAGGCCGACTGAGGACATCACGCGTCAGGCCAGGCCCTCGAGTGGAATCCCCATGGGAAGCGACGAGTTGGACGTCCGAGGGTGACATGGAGGAGGTCGTGAGAGGAAGAAATGAGAGCTCCTGGGCTGTCGTGGAACCAGGTTCAAAAGATCTTAGAGAACAGAGGTCACTGGAGACGTACCACTGAAGCCCTACGTTCCACTAGGAACCCAAGGGACTAATAATAATAATAATAGTGCGTGATCAGATTCCACGTGAGTATTCCAGGATGAGCAGCTGCTAAACACCGACCCGCTCCAACGATGGTCGATAGCAGGACGATCTGTTTTTGTTCATCTTCGGTTTGATTTCAGCAAACTCAAAATCCACTCCATTTTAAGGTAAAGGTTAGTGCAAATATTCAAGTTCCAGAAGATATCAAGGAGTGAATACATCTACGCCACTGCGACTGATTTTCAGCCATGTCACCAAGAGTCCTTAACCACTGATTCCTTTCCTCTCGGAGACCCCAACCAAACGGTCTACGTCTCTTCACACGACTGTGAAAAACAGTAAGAGACTTCATCAACTGGAGTCACGTCTTGGTCTGGACACTTCTAATCTAATTCAACTTCCCCTAGTATGGCACTTCGAGATAGGCGGAATGTGCAGTACTTTTGTGCAGAAGGCAATAAGCTGCACTTATTTTGTGAGGCCTTATGATACTACCTGGCTTCCGAGACCTCCGTAGGTGGGTCAGGGTCTGAACGCGTGACCCACCGGTGGAGTCAACTGCTTAAACCAAAGAGCCATAACTTTACTTCGGCGTATGCTAAGTCAGATAGTATTTCTCTTTGACTGTCGTTAGAGCTGACCAGAAACAAGTGATTGTTAGAATAAAATTGTAAGAGACGATCAACGTCGTTGGTTCGTTGGCATGGAACACCGCAGGAACCTCCAAGAAACTCTTTCGACTGGCTCCGCTTTCCTACTTGAACGTTGAAATTGGTTGTTAATATAACTATATCTGGACGTCTTGCTTTGTGGAAATACGGAAAGCTTTAAATAAAATTCATCTTTTATACCCCAACTTTAGTCAGTAGGGGCTTAGACGAAGATTATGAATAAGCATCAGGGAGTGCCAACATACTTTTTTCTCATAGATTTATTCAGTCGGCCTGCATACATAAGGTTGTTGATTGGTTTCGAGTCGGTAAGTGCGCTTTCTACTATACAACTTAGTGATATGTCAGCACTTGCATCTCAAAAGAGTCAATCAGTGAATCTCAGGGTACCCTTAAATTGAGTCTAGCAATTTTTTGTATA